>CM070529.1:55697980-56297980 GCA_036346145.1 Olyra latifolia | reverse complement strand
ATTGGTTTTGTCCCTGTCCAGTTCGGTATTTTGATGATATCTCCCACATACGAACTCGGCTTTTAGTGTTCTAGTACTTGATGGAAAGCTTGAGAAGTTATCTACAACTTTGTAAATTATGAGGTTTCCAGAAAATGCCGTTATCGAAGTGTAATTTGCGTTGGGAGTAAATCTGTTCTGGACCCAGAATTTCTGAACAGTCTGTATTTCGGGGTCAATATATCTAGCTTCCTTTATCCAAAAGATGCGTTCCATATACGGAAATTGAAGAGAAAAAGTAGAGCTACAACTTTGGTATTGTACGTTTTTGCATCTGAGGCCGTTAAGAGTGCCAAATCGTCTTTGCAATATTGAACAGAAAATCTGTGGTAGACTGACGAGAAATTTGTGATAGTCTTGAGTTGTATCTTGTTTTTGCGGCACTTTTGAGGAAAATAAAAGAGTTAAAAAGGCAAGTGCATTAAAAAAAGCCGCACAAGAAAAAAAATAAGAGAAAAAAATCAGAAGTGCTTGCATTTTTTGTGTCCTTTGTGCTTCGGTATAGGTTTTGCTAGCTTGAACTAGTTCTAGGAACACGTTTAAGCCAGCAACTCTGACAAATACTTTGGACACTTATTCAGTTTTGCTATCTAATATCGAATTTTGCTACTCCTTGCTACTAATATAGCCTCTCAAAACTCCACATATATAAACTTCTGGTCAGTACAGATTCGACCCTTTGCAATCGCTTCATCCACGCCCTCACGGTATCACGAACCAGCCACCGGTTGTACCGTCCACTACTTTGCATTGGTAAGAACACTTGAAAGAGCTTGGTCAGATGCTTGAGAGTGTGTGACTTTGTTCCTTGACCACATCCTAGTAGATAATAGGGAAATATACATTTGTGTGTTTTCTTGTTCTTCCACAGGTTATATTCTTCCATGCCTTCCTTCTTTTGATGGGGTTAATTCAAATGAGTATGAACATTGGGAATTAGCGATGGATAAAAAATTTGCACAATGTCATATGTGTGCTGGAAGAAAGATTAAGAATGCTGCTAGTGTTTTAAAAAATCATGCTTTAACATGGTGGAACAATTTACATGCTGATGATAAACCTCATACTTGGGCTGATATGAAATTGCTTATGAGAGAACAATTTATTGCTTCATACCATCTTGTCTCTTCTTGTGTGCCTAACCTTTTGCAGGACGATGTGAGTTCTTTGCCACAACAAATTCTAAGTTCTCAAATGGTGAAAAAGGAGCAAAATCAGTGCCACAGTTTGTTTCGAACTATGTTTGTCGTGATGGATAGACGTTGTCGTGTCATCATTGATGGTGAGACTTGTAGCAATCTTGTTAGTTTAGAGCTGGTCGAGAAGCTTTGCTTGACCACAGAGCCACACCCTCATCCATACTACATCCAATGGCCCAATTCTTGTGGTAAGTTAGAGGTAAGCAAAACTGCCAGGATCCAATTTTTTATTGGCACATACCATGATAGCGCATATTTTGATGTGGTGCCTATGGAAACATGTTCTTTGTTGCTTGATAAGCCATGGATATTTGCAAATAATGCTTTGTACAATGACATTACAAATATATATTCTTCCCAATATAATGGTAGAAAAATCCGACTTGCTTGTATGACTCCTGCTCAAATTTTGAAAATTGATCTTGAGAGAGTAGAGAATAAAAGGATTGAGGCTTTACAAAATAGTTTGAGTAATATTAATGATTGCACTGCTGTTCCTTGTGATAGAAAAGAGTTGTGTGATGATGCTTCTATTATTTCTATGCCACAACTTGTGAATAAGGTTGATAATGATGTTCCCAAACCAAACAATTGTGCTGAAAATAGACTTTTCCTTCCAATAACTAGTATGCAAGATGAGCTGAAATTATTATCTTCTTTAAATACTTTGGGTCATGTTGAATTTTATGTTTTATGTAATCTAAATAATTTGAAGGAGAAACTTTCTTTTAGTGCTGATTTGCCATGGTTATCTACGCATACATATCATATCATTGGGCAATATAACTGTAAAGGAGATTATATGGTACACAGAGTTTATATTTGTTCAAATCTGACATCTTCTTTTGTTGTGAAACAATATGATCAATTAGAGGGCTGCGTTACAACTAATCATATCATGTCGAGTTCCTCTTGTTCTTCTTTGTTTGTTTTCCCACAACTGGATCAATTTCATGAAGGGAAGCATAGTTGGATGATGTCAAGAACTGAAACAACTACTTCGACAAGTATCAACAACTTTGAGTCGAGGACGACTGAAAACCAAGAAGGGGGTAATGATGTGAACATGTCCAACAAGCATATGATCAAGGCCCAACTCAAGGAGGAGTCACAAGCCCAATCCAAGTTGAAGTCCAATTTATTCACGAGGCCGGTTCGGACTAGAGGAGTAGGCCGCACGAAAATGGACATCCAGGCCACATACAGACTCCGTTTGGGGCGTTCTACATATCGACGGAAAGCTAAGGAGATAAGCTTTCCAACCCAGCCAGTCCCAAGCCCAAATATGCTCAGAGTCGACGGGAATCGTCGAAACAAGATGACGTCCAGAATCTGCCACTGCGCTGCGACACCTGTTTTTGGGCCTGAAGGCCTTGTACTCCCTAGGGTTACTCGGTCACCCCCTTGGCCACCCCCTAGCCCTCTATCCTCTATATACTCAGTAGACGTCATTAGATTAGATGGGGTTTTGCTTAGATTAATCTGCCATTGCAGTTTCGCCGTTTATCGGTTTGTGGAACCCCATCTTCGTGTGCTTAATTGATTCGATTAGCAATTTCAGTTTACATCTACCATGTTCTTACTTGTGTTCGATATGCCTTCGTGGCGAGGTCAATCGTGTTGTGCACGGTTGATAACCAGAGGAGACGTGGTGCTACGATTGCAGGGTACGGATCTTGCTGATTGGAAACCGGATCGTGTGTGTCAAGTTTCCACCAAATCGGAGAGTATCCCCCACCTGACGGAAGATCGGGCACCCCCGTTCCCCATCAGTCGTGGAGATCATCACCGAGAAAACCGGCGTCGCACTCCGCCGCGCCAAATACTTCCCCGTCGGTCTCCTCCCCCTGGGGATGGAATGATTGATGGGATTAAACCATTCACACCCCGACTTCGTTAGGTCAACTGGCCGAGGGGTTTAACCGCAAGGGAATAGTGAAATTTGACAGGAAGCGGAACCCAGAAGCTTGGTTGCAGATCTACTCTCTGGCAATCATGGCCGCGGGTGGAGGCTATGATGTGATAGCAAATTATCTGTCGTCAAGTTAACTCCCCCGGCTCAGGGTTGGCTTAGCTTTGCGACCAATTCGTCGTCAATTTCCAGGGCACTTACGAGAAGCCTGGTACCCAATGGGACCTTTATCAGATTCATCAGAGAAAAGATGAGTCGTTAAGAGATTTCATTCGGCGTTTCACAGAGAAGAAAAACACAATCCGAGAGATCTCTGAAGCGGTCGTTGTCGCAGCTTTCCAGAAGGGAGTTCGTGACCACGACCTAATCAAAAAGATGTCTTAGAAACACCCAACTACTGTCAAAGAGATGTTCGCTCTGGCGGACTGATATGCCACCACCTCTGACGCTCTCGCCGAGCGCTAGGAGGATCACCCGAGTAAAAACGAAGGCAAGAAAGACAAGCCCGAGTCATCTACCAAGAAGGACAAGAAGAGGAAGGAAGAAGAATTGGTGGCAGCCGCGGATCATGGTCGGCAGAGGCCGCCTCGGCCCAATGACTACAATAAAGTAATGGAGGCGCCGTGTCCTTTCCATCCAAATGGAAAGCATGCGGCAAAAAATTGCAATGTCCTGAAGAGGTTCGCTCAGGAGTACAACAAGGACACTCCGAAGGACGCGAAGCAAGACGATAAGCGTGATCCTCCTCATGGTGACGTTTACCAAGAATCCGAGCGCGAGCTCAACTACATATATGGGGGATCGGATGCATACGAGTCCAAACGTAAGCAAAAGTTTACAACTCGAAAAGTCAATACAGCTGTTCCGGTGACCCTCGAATACCTTCGATGGTCTGAAGTCCTGATCAAGTTCGATCGCTCGGATCATCCCGACCACATCCCATGTCCAGGAAGATATCCACGCATCCTGGATCCTATGGTACGGAACATCCGACTACGTAAAGTCTTAGTCGACGGCGGAAGTGGGTCGAATATCCTTTTCGCCAAGACGTTGATAAGATGCAGATTCTTAGGTCGGCGCTTCAGAAGACTGATGCACTGTTTCGCGGCATAATTTCGGGAACCTCCTCGGCGCCGATTGGGAGAATTTCTCTTGCGGTCACCTTTGGCACCCGGGACAACTACTGGACAGAAATCCTCAACTTTGAGGTGGCCGATTTCGAGACTACGTATCACACAATCTTGGGAAGGCCGGGCTTGGCCAAATCCATGGTCGTCCCGTATTACACTTACCTGGCTATGAAGATACCAGGCCCACAGGGCGTAATCACAGTCCGCGGACATGTCATGTTTTCCTATCTCCTCGATAGGGAAAACTGTGACTTGTCCCAGTCGGCTGAAGCGGCTGTCAAGATGAACAAGATCCGGCAGGCGGTCATCACTCTTCGCGACGAGGGCGACGTGCCAAACAAGAAGCAATCTAAGTCGGGCGTCAACCTGACGAAGATGTTAAGCGTATTTCGCTCGACCCGTCCGATTCAACCAAAACGGCTCTGATCGGGACAGGGCTCGATCCGAAATAGGAAGAGGCGCTCGTCACCTTCCTCCACACAAATTGGGGCATCTTCGCTTGGAAACCGGCATGCAAATTGGGGCATCTTCGTTTGGAAACCGTCTGACATGCCGGGTGTCCCGAGGGAGGTGATCGAGCACTCCTTGGACATACACGATAAAGCCAAGCCAGACAAGCAACGGCTGCGTCGGTTTGCGCAGGATCAGAAGGAAGCCATCAAGGCGGAGATCACCAAACTTTTAGCCGCTGGTTTCATAAGGGAGGTGCTCCACCCCGACTGGCTGGCAAACCCGGTACTTGTGCAAAAGAAGAATAGTACTTGGCGTATGTGCGTCGACTATACTAACTTAAATAAAGCATGCCCAAGGATCCATTCGGACTACCTCGCATCGACCAGGTGGTTGATTCCACTGCCGGTTGCGAGCTTTTGAGCTTTCTGGATGCCTACTCGGGCTATCACCAGATCAGATTGAAGGAAGAAGATTGCATCAATACTTCGTTCATCACTCCGTTCGGGGCTTTCTGCTACGTCACTATGCCCTTCGGGTTGAAAAACGCCGGAGCAACATATCAACGTTGCATTCAGCGATGTTTCCACAACCAACTTGGGCGTAATGTGGAAGCATACGTCGATGACGTTGTCGTCAAGTCTAGGGGCGACGGCGGCTAGGTTTGGCGGCGTGGCGGCGGTGGCCGAGTGGGGAGAGGGAGGGCCCCGGCGACGACGGGCGGGTCGACTCGAGCGGGAGGTCGGCGGCGGCAGCACATGCTCATGTCGGCGGCCGCGGCGGCGGCGACGGCGATTTAACGGCGGCGAGGGGCTAAGGCGGCGGTGGGGAGAATCGCATGTCTGGGATGCTATTGGTGGGTTTTGGGGAGGAGAGTGGATGGGGGGGCGTGGTGGCGTGTGTGGCCGTGGGGAAGGTGGAGGTGCGCGGTGGCGGCGTCGGCCGGTGGTGCTCCGACGAAATTGGCCGAGGGGAAAGGTTCGGGGAACTTAAGGGGTGCTCAAGAGGAGAAGAGGGGGAGAATTTTATCGGCGGCGGCGACGAATTTGGCGATGAGCGGGGATGGCGGCGGTGAGACAGCAGCACCTTCGGCGTCGAAATTCGGCGAGCTCGATCGACGATTCCTGCGGACGAAAGACGGGATAAGTCCAGGGGAGGGAGAGGAAGGACGTCCTCGGAGGGTTCGGCCAATGGGGCTCACCTGGTGACGAATTCTGCAGAGAGGCAAAGGTGAGGGGAGGGGTGGCGGCTAGGGTTTATATAGGGATTTGGGGAGGGATTTGCGGAAGGGAGAGGTCGATTCGGGTAAGGATTGATCCCCTACGATCATGGGAACCAATTTCGCCGGTTTGGGGAGGATTTTTAGGGGAAAGTCCTAGTGGGGAGTTAGGGAAGGGTTTCTCTGTTTGTCTGGATGGAGGAGATCGAGAAGAAGTCTGGGAAGGAAGAAAGAAGGAAGGAAAAGAGAGAAAGCAAAAAGAAAAGGGAGAAAATAAAGGAAGAAAAAGAAAATAGGTGGGGTCCACTTGCAAGAGGGATAGAATAATCATAAACTCTATAATTTTGATTTATATCAATTTTAAATTATAAGTAAATAATTAATTAAAGATTAAATTGTAAAATAGAATTTGTAAAATAGTAAAATTAGTATTTAACCTTTATTTGTTTTAATGAATCTTTTTACAAAACTTTAATTAACATTATTATGCAATTAGGTTTCGGAAGGTTTTGATTTTTGCAAAAGCTTTTAATTAGGAACATACTCATTTTTGAATACTTTTAAAATTTCCAAAAGTTCTCATGAGATGCAATGCATATGATTTTTATTTTTGAAAATGAGGATGTTACATTCTATAAGGTGTCAAGGCGCGCATCTTCGATCTGCTCAAGCCATATGCAGCAAAGTGGATGAAGGAATTGCCTCCGTGCTCCGGGGGCTTCGCACAAGTCCCAGTCGGGCAATAGGGCAGTCACGTTTCTTCCTTGTATATGGATCTGAGGCGGTCCTCCCAACGGAGCTACAAGTCGGGTCTCCCCGAGTTCAAAAGTTCAACGAGGACGAGTTAGAGGCTAGTCGGGTGGACGAACTCGACCGACTGGAGGAAGCTCAAGATCCTGCAACCATTCGGTCGGTAAAATACCTCCAAGGGCTACGTCGTTACCACAGTCGTAATGTATGGGATCGCGCCTTCTCGGTTGGTGATTTGGTCCTTCAGATCAATCAGTCGAGTAGCCATAAACTCTCCCTACGCTGGGAAGGTCCGTACATTATTGACTCAGTGGCACGCCCGAGTGTGGACAACATGGGTCCCAGGTATTCGGAGACAGACAGCTGGACGCACCACCTCCTTGGGCCAAGTCACGTGGACCTTCCAGAAGATAGGCTTGGTGGATGGCACGGCCTGACTCGCTCTATTTGGAAGAGAATCCTAGTTCTACTCGAATACGTGGAGATATGCGTAACCAATTCGGTTATATCCCTTATCTCCCTTATACGGATTAGGGAACCTATCTGTAACCCGATCCCTTGCACTATATAAAGGGGGTCAGGGGTCCCTAGCTGGACATCCAATCTTAACATCATCTTAGATTGAATCCCACGTCCGATCATTGTGATCATCCTATGTTCATTGTGATCGACACCCCATAATACAAAACCACGAGCACATGAGTAGGGTATTACCTCCACCGTAGAGGGCTTGAACCTGTATAAATCCTGCCCCCTGTGCTACCATCAAGTTGTGATCTTTCGCATAGCCCTATAAAATATATTGCCGGCGCAATTCGTCGACAGTTGGCGCGCCAGGTAGGGGCTAGCGTCACGATCAACATTATCAACATCGATGGCTTCAATCGGTGGATTTGTCTTCACCTACGCCCCCGGCCAAGGTTTTGTCTTCAGAGATCTCGGCTTCCTCGCCGGTGACTTCGGGGAACTTCGGTTATGTGAGCCGAATGACGTTCGGTCCACGTACTACCGGGGGAGGCTGTACGCGACTCCGGCCGAGCTTTACCACCTCAGGATCTCTCCTTCGGATTCCGATCCGGAAGAGATCCAATCTGATGATGACGATTCCAACTGGCCCACCGCTGGGCTTCCCTTTGGTTTCGGTCAGGATCATGCGCCTTTGGCTCTGCTAGCTCCTTTCGCTGATGAAGAACCAAGTGGCGATGCTGTTCCTAATCTGGATCGCGACCAGATCCAATCGGGAATCGCAACTTCTCAATTGTGCTTTGCCCCGTTCGGATTGGGAAACTCGGCCACTGTTTTCCATGGGATGACACGCCAACTTTTCTGATCCGGGCTAAGGAGTGAAGTACAGCAAATACGCGCTGAGACGAGCTTCCCAAGTTCCGACTTGGGGATAACTCTAACTGGATCGACTTCCCGAGTGGACGCTAAAATGCCACTCGGATTGACCAATTCGGCTGCTAGATTTCAGCAGATCTGTTCTGCCAAATCTCAGTCGGGTTTTCTTCTGCCAAACGATCCATCATGACCAACAAATCGGGATTAGTTGAGCCTCTCTTACTCGGAGTCCGAGTCGGAGGAGAGCGTCAATGGATTCCCTGAGTTTCGCGACATCTACGTGGTGGATGGACAAGCATATAGATCGGCCTGGCGTCCAATAGAGGAGGCAGGAGCCGAGCATAGCCACGGAGGTGGAGAAGATCTGTGCGACAAATTGCACGGTCGTGCACGTGAAGTCCAGGAGGAATTACTTCAAGTCCGTATGGCAGATCACTCGGTCTTTCGTACGCCACAACAGATCATCCTCGCATTTAAGACCCTCTTGGACAATGTTGGTCATTTACATGGAGAAAACAGCCCCGCAACGCTGATCATGGAGTAGATCAAAGCCATGGTGACGGCAGTGGCTGTCCAAGGTACTCGGGATCAATAGGCCGACTCGACTAGAAGTCAGACTGCCACGAGTAACACTCGGCACAGTCGGCGCACACCCGTTCGTGGGCAAGATGTTCACCGGAGTACAAGTCGCGACCTCTGCCTCGACATCGAGGCTCAGCGGAGGGAGCGAGTAGAGGACGAGGGACGCCACCAATATGACGGTGATAGTTCCGGTCGAAGCTAAGATCGTCGCGACAACCATGTTGCACGTCGCAACAATCGGTGCCATACTCCACCGCGCCAGATTCTTCCCCGTCAGTGTCCTCCCCCTGGGGATGGATTGATTGATGGAATTAAGGCATTCACACCCCGACTTCGTCAGGTAAACTGGCCCGAAGGGTTTAACCCCAAGGGAATAGTGAAATTTGACGGAGAGCGGGACCCAGAAGTTTGGTTGCAGATTTACTCTCTTGCAATCGAGGCCACGGGCGGAGGATACGACGTGATGGCAAATTATCTGCCCGTCATGCTAACTCCTCCGGCTCAGGGTTAGCTCTCAGGCCTTCCAGAGAACTCAATCGATTCCTGGGGAGAGCTTTGCGACCAATTCGTCACTAATTTCGAAGGCACTTACGAGAAACCTGGAACCCAGTGGGACCTTTATCAGATTCATCAGAAAAAAGATGAGTCACTAAGGGATTTCATTCGGCGCTTCACATAGAAGAAGAACACTATCCGAGAGATTTCTGAAGCGGTCGTCGTCGCGGCCTTTCAAAAGGGAGTTCATGACCTCGACCTAATCAAGAAGATGTCTCGGAAACCCCCAACCACTGTCAAAGAGATGTTCGCCCTGGCGGACCGATATGCTACCGCCTCAGACGCTCTCGCCGAGCGTCAGGAGGACCACCCAAGCAAAAACGAAGGCAAGAAAGACAAGCCCGAGTCGTCCTCCAAAAAGGACAAAAAGCGCAAGGGTGAATAATTGGTGGCTACTACGGATCAAGGGCGATAGAAGCCGCCTTGGCCCAATGACTACAACAAAGTAATAGAGACGCCGTGTCCTTTCCATCCGAATGGAAACCATGCGGCAAAAAACTACAACGTCCTGAAAAGGTTCGCTGAGGAGCACAACAAAGACATTCCAAAGGATGCCAAGCAAGATGATAAGCGTGATCCACCTCAGGGTAACGCTTATCAAAAACCGAGCGCGAACTCAATGCAGCTGTTCCGGTGACCCCCGAGTACCTTCGGTGGTCCGAGGTTCCGATCAAGTTCGATCGCTCGGATCATCCTGACCACATCCCTTGGCAAGGAAGATATCCACTCATCCTGAATCCTGTGGTACGGGGCATCCGACTGCGCAAAGTCTTAGTCGACGACGGGAGCGAATTGAATATCCTTTTCGCCAAGACCTTTGATGAGATGCAGATTCCGAGGACGGCGCTCCAGAAGACGGACGCACCGTTTCACGGCATAATTCCGGAAACATCCTCGGTGCCGATTGGGAGAATCTCTCTTCCGGTCACTTTTGGCACTCGGGACAACTACCGGACGAAAAACCTCAGCTTTGAGGTGGCCGATTTTGAGATTGCGTATCACGCAATCTTGGGAAGGCCGGGCTTGGCCAAATTCATGGCCATCCCACATTACGCCTACCTAGCTATGAAGATGCCGGATCCGCAAGGCGTAATCACAGTCCGTGGGGATGTCAAGTTCTCCTATCTCCTTGATAAGGAAAACTGTGACTTCGCCCAGTCAACTGAAGCGGCTGCCGAGCTGGACATGATCCGCCAGGCAGCCACCACTCTTCGCGATGAGGGCGACGTGCCGAACAAGAAGCCATTTAAGTCAGGCATCAAGCCTGATGAAGATATCAAGCATATTTCGCTCGACCCATCCGACTCAGCCAAAACGGTTCTGATCGGGACAGGGCTCGATCCGAAATAGGAAGAGGTGCTCGTCAGCTTCCTCCTAGCGAATCGGGGCATCTTCGCTTGGAAGCCATCTGACATGCCGGGTGTCCCGAGGGAGGTGATCGAGCACTCCTTGAATGTACACGACAAAGCCAAGCCAATCAAGCAACGGCTACGTCGGTTCGCGCAGGATCGGAAGGAAGCCATCAAGGTGGAGATTACCAAGCTTTTAGCCGCCGGTTTCATGAAGGAGGTTCTCCACCCAGATTGGCTGGCAAATCCGGTACTTATTCAAAAGAAGAATGGAACTTGGCGTATGTGTGTCGATTACACCGACTTAAATAAAGCATGCCCCAAGGATCCATTCGGACTGCCTTGCATCGACCAGGTGGTTGATTGCACTACTGGTTGCGAGCTTTTGAGCTTTCTGGATGCCTACTCGAGCTATCACCAGATCAGCTTGAAGGAAAAAGATTGCATCAAGACTTCGTTCATCACTCTGTTCGGGGCTTTCTGCTAAGTCACTATGCCCTTCGGGTTGAAGAACGCCGGAGCAACATATCAACGTTGCATTCAGCGATGTTTCCACAACCAACTTGGGCGTAATGTGGAAGCATACGTCGATTACGTTGTCGTCAAGTCTCGGGTATCCTCCGACTTTGTCACCGACCTGTCAAAGACATTCGAGAGCCTGTCGACATACAACATGAAGTTGAACCCGGAGAAGTGTGTCTTCGGGTTCCCTTCGGGAAAGCTACTCGGTTTCATGGTATCTCACCGCGGAATTGAGGCTAACCCGGAAAAGATTAAAGCTATCATGGAGATGGCTCCCCCAACATGCCAAAGCGATGTCCAGCATCTAAATGGGTGCATAGTGGCACTCGGCCGATTCATCTCGCGGCTCCGCGAGCGTGGGTCGCCCTTTTTCAAGCTATTGAAGAAGCAACCTGACAAGTTTGTCTGGACACCCGAGGCACACAAGGCTTTTGAGGATCTCAAATCGTTCCTCATTTTGCCACCTGTCTTGGCATCACCCATGCCACAGGAGCCGCTTCTGCTATACATTGCGGCCGCCACTCATGTAGTGAGTGCTGCGGTGGTAGTGGAACGAGAAGAACAAGGACACGTCTACCAGGCTCAACGCCCGGTCTACTTCGTCAGCGAAGTATTGGGCGAGTCCAAGGTACGCTATCCGCAGGTGCAGAAGCTTTTGTATGCGGTTTTGATCGCTTCTTGGAAGCTGAAACACTACTTTCAAGAACATCCAATTTCGGTAGTCACTTGTTTCCCTATTGGAGAGGTCCTTCATAATCGGGAGGATCGCCAAGTGGTCAGTAGAA
Organism: Olyra latifolia; assembly: GCA_036346145.1. Taxonomy (NCBI): domain Eukaryota; kingdom Viridiplantae; phylum Streptophyta; class Magnoliopsida; order Poales; family Poaceae; genus Olyra; species Olyra latifolia. The sequence continues at coordinate 56,286,147 of CM070529.1, read as the reverse complement.
CTTGGGCTTTCGAGCTCTCGTTCAAGCCACAAAGCGCCATAAAGTCACAAACACTCGCCGACTTCGTTGCCGAGTGGATGGAGATGCAGGCTCCCCCAGCCGTCGAAGAGGCCGAAAACTGGAACATGTACTTCGATGGCTCTCTCCGACAACAGGGCACGAGGGTTGGTATCGTTCTCATATTACCTGGAGGCGAACGACTTAAGTATGTCCTCCAGATTCATTTTCCAGCTTCAAACAAGGCAGCCGAGTATGAGGCACTCATCCACGGGCTCCGTATTGCCATATCGCTCGGTATCCGGCGATTGCTGGTTCGCGGGGACTCTCAACTCGTGGTGAGCCAAGTACAGAAGGATTGAACTTGTGTCAATGACAACATGACCGCATACTATCAAGAAGTCAGAAAATTGGAAGACAAGTTCGATGGGTTGGAGCTTATACATATCATGCGGCGAGACAACGAGGCGGCGGATGAGCTCGCGAACATGGGTTCTAGCCGGGCAGCAGTCCCGGCTGGGATTTTCGTGCAAGAGCTTCATGCCCCCTTCATCACACCACCGGAGCAACTACCGCAATCAGATGAACACCCACCCGAGTCGGACTCCGACTAGCCAGCAAGTCGGGGGCTACACCTAATTAAGTGCAGTCCTCACCACATCGATATCTTTCTTTTTGAATTCTTGTTGAGCCTAAGTATTATTCGTTCCGAGTAACGAAACTCTTGTTTCCATGCAACACTCATACTTCCCGACTACGTTTTTGGAGACAGAGCTTCGCGCCAACTCCTAACGCTAAGGAACTTGATGCGCTTGGCAGAGTGCTTAGTAACAGGAACCTAGTCTACTCGGGCAAAATATGGAATCCAACAAAGAAAGATAACATAACTTATATTATATTGGAAGAACTGTTTACATAGAGTGAACTGATAATTTACAAGAAGTTCATGTATTTACGGGAATCTAAATCTAGGTTATCTACAAGTGACTCGGCCACGGGCTTCACCTCTTCAAGCAGGGCTAGCGCCTTCTCCTCGGTGCAAGCGAAGCCGTCCTTGACAGCCTCAAGCTCAACTCGAGGATACAGCGACTTGACAATTCCTAGCGCTTGACTGGCGCTCATCAAGCCGACTTCCTTAAGTCGGGCCTTGAGCTTCTTGGGGGGCTTTGGTCCACCTCTGGATCAGCTCAGCCCGGTTGCTTGGCTCGGCGTCACCAGCATAGAGCCGTCGCCGAGTGGGCTCCACGGTCACCAGGAGCTCTTCATACTGCGCTAGCGCGACTTTGGCGTTTTCATTCAAAAAGTCATACTGCGCTTGCGACTTCTTCTTATACTCTATCAGCAGAGACACAGATGCACTCATGCAACTGCATAATATTGGAGGTTCGAAGTCGGTTGGGTGAAGGCACTTAACCTCTTACTCGGCGACGGCTCGGGCCTCCGACTCCTCCAAGGCCAGCTTCTGGTCCTGCGACTTCTTCAGCTCTGCTTAGGCGGCGGCCTTAGAGTCTTTGGACTTGGCCACCTCCTCCCGTAGGCTTGTAATCATGGTGTCATGAGCTGCACAATGTGCGGAGTGTGATGTCACTCGGAGGCATACAAAGCATGCAATTCTGACTCAGGTCGGGACACTTACATCGAAGAGATCCTGCGATGTTGAACTTCTCATCCTGCAGCTCCTTGATCTCGGCCTACAACTTCCGACGCTGCTTGGACGCCTCTATCCGGGTCTCAACTATCTCCCTCTCCACGGCTTTGATCCGTTCTATTTTGGGGAGGAAATAGTTGAGAAACTTGATCTTCCTCTCGGAAAAATCGCCAAGTTCGACGCAACTCTACTTCAAGTCGACAAGACTCACTCGGTTGGTCGGGAGACTTACCCTGATCAATTGGCCGCATGCTGCGGCGTGCTCATAGAAGGCCACCCTGGCCTTCTCCTCTGCTTCGTCATCAAGCAGAGCCCAGTTCTCGGCCTCGTCTCTCTAGGCTGCCGAGAACTTGGGTTCAGTCTCCTCCAGGGGAGATGGAGGCTAGCGTGGAATCTCTTCCACCACCGACTCGGCTTCCTCGCCGCCCCCGTCAGTCGGCTTCGGGCTCGAGGGGGGGAGGGGGGCGGTGGCGTCATCTCCTCGGGCTTCAGCCACCGGCTCGGCTTCAGTCGGCTTGGGCGGCTGAAGTTCTGCGTCAGCCGCTGGAGGAGGAGGAGAAGAGGGAGGAGACGCCTCCCGACTGGGCTCAGCAGCTGCCTCTTTAGGCTTCGGTGCTGGCTCGGTTGGGCGGTCCGTCGGGATTTCCTCCGACGGTTTCCTAAAAGATGGAACACTTCAGCATATAAACAATACACATCGAAGACTAGCAAGAAGTGACAAAGTTTTACTCACCGACCGGAGGTCTTGATTTTTATCCCGGTGCCCATTTGAGCGGAAGACCCGCTTGAAGAGGCGTCAGGAGGGCCACTCGGTCTGGCCTGGGATGCTGCAGGCTTAGGCGCCAAGTGCGCCCGCTTCTTCTTGGGCGATGCCCTGCGTCCCGCCCTTGGAGGACGAGCCGCCAGATTGCTTGGCCTTCGGGTCGGTGTGGGCTGGCTCGCTCCTTTCTTGGGGGCTTCATGGATCGTGGGGCCCGAGCCCTGTCGGCTGCGCCCCTCGGGCGGCAGGACGTCTTCCTCTTCGAAGGAGACCAGGCCCTTGCCCTTCTTCGTCGCGGGAGCCTCTTCAGACTCCTCGCTCGGGTGCTTCTCGCCCTTGTCGGTAGGGGCCTCAGGCGTCGGGGCGAGGGACACGAAGGCCTAGCGGTCCTGCGCAGAAATACAGCCTTCCTGAGTTAGTACGATGACAACAAAACTACTCGGCGGGCTTAAAATAAACACGAAGGCTACTCAGCCGTTACGTCCGGTGGCGGATTGGCGTGGGAGAAGCTTCTGGGACACCCTTGGTTGGTAATGGGTGTCCCCGTGGTGAAGAACTCTGCGAGTCGGTCGGCGGCATCCGGATAGGAGATCTGGGTGGCCACCTCCCGAGTCAGATCGGTCGGCCCGGTGTATTCGAACCCGAGCCGGACCCTTTCCTTGAGGGGCTGAACGCGGCGCATCGTGAAACTGATGGCGATGGCCCCACCGGTCAACCCCTCTTCTTTCAGATTTCGGATCAGGCCGAGTAGCTCGGTGACCCGATCCATCTTAGAGAAGGGGGAAAAGAAGTCCAAGAGGGGAAGCCCAGGGCTTTCTCCCGTCAAAGGAAGGAAGGCTGGGAAGAGGATTAGAGCAATAAAATCACTCCTGGTGCTATCCCATCAGGGAGGTTCGGAGTGGTAGAGAGAAGTATTCCTTTTTGAGGCCACTCCGGAGTTGAAATCCGGCCCCGCCGACAGCCTTAGGGGCACTGTCGTTGGGGAAGGCCTTCAAGTGGAAAAGGTGACGAAAGAGGTTGAAGTGGGGAGCAATCCCCAGAAAGGCTTCACAAAGATGAACAAAAAGGAAGATTTGAAGAATCGAGTTCAGATTCAAATGGAAGAGTTCGATGTTATAATGGTGGAGCAAACCACAAAGGAAGGAAGAAGGGGGAGTCCGAACGCGCGAGAGAAAAGGACTCAAAGACAACAATCTCCTCTTGGCGAGGAGTAGGAGAAGACCCACCCACGGCGGCGCGCCAGCCGATGAGTTCCTGTGCCAGAAGAACACCGGCGTCGACCAGGGCCTGCAATCGCTCCTCGGTGGTGACGGAGGTCGCCTAGTCTCCCGCCATTTGAGAGAATGTGGTGGGGGATGGGGGCGGCGTGGCTAGATCTGAAGAATGGTGGCGGCGGCGGCGCTAGGGTTGCTACAACAGCGGAAGCGACAAACCCTAGCGGGAGCGCTGCGGGGAGATGAACAGACTGGGGCGCACAGTACAAGCATAACCGTTCGAATACCCCGGCGCGTTCTGTTTAAAAGGAAATGGGCGATGTTTCAGTTTCCGCGCTGGGTGGGAAGGAATGAAGCCCTAATCATCGCTTCAAGATTCGGGCCCGGACTTAGGTTCCAGAGAGCACGCCCCATGTGGGCCGCAAGCTGTACACGTCATTACTCGGGTACAGGTGCCACTCGGATCAAACCTAGTCGGGAAAAATAGCGTGCCCCCAGTCGGGCCTCATGCCAGTTATCAGTCTCTGAGGACTAGGCGCTTCCCAGATTATAACTGAGCTCTTGATGTACCTCCCGGGGTCAATAGTCGGTCTGACTTTTAGTCGGATTGGGCATCATGAGTTACCTCTTTAATCGGGTCTCAGTGGCACATCTCTAGATCATTCGTCATCATGACGAACACCACTCGGATGACCTTGACTTGGAGGCGGATGTATTCTCCCGAGAATTATTAGCTTGACATCGCACTAAGTCGGGTCAGGGCATCTGAACACCCTAATACACGAATTGTGACATGTCCCCTGTTGGACCGAATGTCGAGTTCTGTCAATCAGACCCGAATGTCATGATTTGTTACAGGGAGGATAAGGCGGGGTGACACTGATCACTCGGCTACATCCACTTTTTGGTATGCCTCTCCATGGGGCCAATAGCCAGCATACCGATCAGTCGGACTGGGTACCAAATATCTTTTTAGAGGCTTGAGATTTTCTCTTGAGTCCTTTGCAACTGTGTTATTTAGTCAGCAGGTTACTTGGCGAGCGAAACTACATCAACCGAACAAAGACTGATGTCACTCGGATTACACTTGATGGGCTGCAAGCTAAACCTAGAATCAAAACAACTAAGTCACGAAGCACTCGGGGGCTACTGTGGACAACATGGGCCTCGGGTATTTGGAGACAGACGATTGGACGCACCACCTCCTTGGGCCAAGTCGCATGGATCTTCCAGAAGGCGGGCCTGGTGGACGGCGCGGCCCGACTTGTTCTACAAGAAGTCGGATCCTATTTCTACCTAAACATGTGGAGATAAGCGAAACCGACTCGGCCATATCTCTTATCTCCCTAATATGGTGTAGGAAACCAATCTGTAACCCTACCCCTTGCACTATATAAAGGGGGTCGGGGTCCCTAGTTAGACATCTAAAATCATCATCTGGATCTTCATCTGGATCCTCGACGTCATTGTGATCATCCTTTGATCATTGTGATCGACACCCCATAATACAAATCCACGAGCACAGGAGTAGGGTATTACCTCTTCGAGAGAGCCTGAACCTATATAAATCTAGCTCCCTGTGCTACCATCGAGTTGTGATCTTTTACATAGCCCTATAAAATATATTGTCGACACAATTCGTCGACAGGTTGCCCATAGGGTTAATGGGGGCATACCATGCTGGTCTTTTGTTTATTTAAGATGTTCTTCCGCTGCTATTTTGGTCAACAAACTTGTATTTTCACTGCAGTAAGACTCTGATTATGTTAAAATTTATTGTTCAAACAGTAGTTCGTGCTGCCCGGTTGGATGAAAATTATGTCTGAAGTTGTATGTGTTGTGCTATCGATCATTGTGACGATATGTGCGTGATGGTAGCTGATCTTGGGAGCCATCACCGGGCACATATCCGGGCACCCGGATTACCTTCGATTCAATAGAGATTGCCCGAACAGGTTAAATTGTTGCTCGGGTTGGTGATTAACATGTGTGGCTTGCTCGGCAACCTGCTCGGGCAGCTCCTATGTTGGTTTTCAACCATTCAGGGCAGCATGTCATATTTCTATTGGGTTGAATGTGAATTAGAAGGGGTGCCACAGGGGTTGGTATCAAAACACATGTGACTGCAGGTTAGAACTTAGCATGGCCGCTAGCTAGCTAGAAAGTCTTGAGTCCAAATTATTTTAACTATCAAATGTGTTTTGAAACATAATCTTGCTGAATTTTCTCCTCATCTATCCTATATTCATTCTTACCTTCATATTCATTTGGTTTTGCAAACTAGAATTTTTCCTAACTCCTCTTCTCTTTCTAAAAAGGTAGATGACTCGCGGACGACTTGTTTTGGCCACTCGTGCCGAGGGAGTCAATGTATATCCTTCTCTTCTTCGAGATCTCCTTTGAAATGCCAATTATACTTATGCCCCAGAGTTTGCTGTCTACACCAACACTCAAGGACCAGACATGGAGGACTATATTGCAACCGTCAACATCACCGCAAGGATCGCAGCAAGAAGCAATCCATATCACTTTGAAGCAAGGGAAACTACAATCGCCATGGCTATTCAAGAAGTTGCCCGTATTACCATGTCCTTTCTTCGTCGTGAGCACCGGGAGTTGGCACGAACGCCGTACACCTATTTTCCACAGTTGGACAACGACTTCCATAACAGCTTCTTCATTGAACCCGCAATGGACGGGGATCCGACCGTCCGTTCTTTGGCGGGCTTGGTTTGCACTATGGACCAAGCTCATCACTGCCTTCTTCATGAGCTTTGGGCTACTCGTTCTTACCTTGGAGTAGCACGTGAGCAACTTCACCACCTTGCTTGGATCGGATTTATGTCTCGGGATTACTTAGGATCCCATGGCATATCTCCTCGAGAGCCTGTTCCACCTTATTTCCAGCTTCCTCGTGTTGATGGAGTGGAGCCACGAAGGACTTTTGTTCACAACCATGAGAGTCTTTCTACTCTCTTGGGTGATCCTCAGCGTCTCACCGATCCACGAGACCCTGAAGATACCGGTTCACCAGGATATCACCTCCTTAGTGTGTTTCCTGATGGCTTCGATAGGGATCTAGGCTATGTTAGAGATGATTAGTGAATTAGAACCTTGGTCGAAGAGTGTGTTCTCTCAATTATGAACCTATGTAATTATATGGTGAACTTGGCTCTTCGTTCCAAGCGGCTATCACTAGCCTACGAGCTTTGTACTTGTGTGACCGTGTTGAAAAATTACCAATTTATCTTAATGGATATTGTTTGCCCTATGGGTCTATGGTTCTTATCATGATTGAATTTATGAGCACCTTGCTCACTGCATGCATATAGGATCGGCATTGGTTGCTTGTTGTTCCATTCTATTCCATCCCACCTTATTGGCTATCCAAGCATCACGGACAAATCAACTGTGCCCAAAAATCTATCTCTCTTACCAACACCACCAACGAACAAGTTGAGTTTTTCCTGTAGATCCAAATCAACTCATCTCTATGCCTTCAGAGGCGATGTTTCCCCTAGTATTAGTGATGAACCTGTGGTATGTGACTACTCGGATGTCTTTCCCGAAGAACTACCTGGGATGCCACCAGACCGGAAAGTAGAATTTGTCATCAAATTGCTACCCGGAACCGCCCCTATATCAAAACGGCCATATAGGATGCCTCCCAACAAGTCAGCCGAACTGAAGAAGCAACTGATGGAGCTACAAGAGAAAGGTTTCAACTCCATTTGGGTAATCGTTGACCGATTAACCAAATCTGTCCATTTTCTTCCTGTCAAGGTCAATTACCATGTGAGTAATTTGGCAGGGCTTTATCTATCCCGTATCGTGTCTCTCCACGGTGTTCCCAAGAGGATAGTTTCAGATCGAGGCTCTCAATTCACTTCACATTTTTGGGAGTGCCTCCACAGAGCAATGGGAACCAAACTTTTATTCAGCACTGCTTATCACCCGAAAACCGATGGACAAACCGAGAGGATAAATCAAATACTTGAGGACATGCTCCGGGCATGTGGTCTCTCATACCGTAAGGATTGGGAGAAGTGCTTACCCTATGCTGAATTCTTTTACAACAATAACTGTCAATCTAGTCTTCAAATGTCTCCATTTGAAGCTCTCTGTGGGAGGAAGTGTAGGACTCTCCTCAATGTAGGAGAACGCGGTGCTACGCTAGCCGAAAACAAAATTTTTCTTACCGCGAACACCCAGGCAACATGCGAGTCGGAGATCATGGAGCATTACCCTTGGAGCACGTTAGCGTGAGTAGAGTGGGTGAAGCCTCCCGCGTCCGCGAAGCTTTCAGACGTAGTCGAACACGACGTGGTACAACTTCTCCTTGTCGCGGATCGCCGTCCACAAAGAACGCCGACGTAGTCGTCTGTGTTAATGTAGCCGATCGAATCGATCAGCGCCGACGCGAGAGCGACGACGCCTCCACGGTATCCACACGCCGGGGTGGGAACACTGTATTGGTGTGCTAGCACCCAGCAGCGGCTAGGGTTCTTAAGGCGATGGGGCGTGGCGGCGGCTAGGGCTCGTGGTGGGGAGACTAACACACCGCACGCCCCATGCCTCCTTTATATAGAGCGCACTAACGGACCTTCTCGATAGAAGCCCATTAGGTCTCGCTCTAATGGATATGGAAGCCCACTAGGTCTCACGCTAATGGATCTTCTACAATAGAAATCCATTAAGACGCCGAAGATCCAAATCAGATAAACCCACTAATGGATCCAATCCATCGATATGATCCAACCTAAGTGTGTGACCCATTAGGCTCATGTACAAGTCACCGCGGTCCCGGAGAACCCTTCCTGCACCACAAGTCAATAGCGGTACCTAGCGGCACATATTGACCCCGAATGTACACAATGATCGAATCATTGAACCTTGATACACTCACATAGGATCCTTTTGCCACACGATATCAGTCAAGCTTAAGGCGAGAGGCGTGCCACCCTTGTTATAGCTCGACAAATTCACTCGTCAATGTAATGGATATAATTCGTGATTAACTCTTTAATCACTTTGGCATGGCCATGCACTTTTCTTATCCATCCACACCGAGGGCCCAGAGATATCTCTCCGTTATCAGGAGGGCAAATTCCATCTTGATCTCTTACATCTCACGCCATGTTTCATGGCATACCCGTAAGCTACCTTTATAACTTCCCTATTACGGTGAAGCATTTGATAGCCCCAAAGTATACAATTACGCATGTTGAGAATCAATAAGAATCTCAGGTCAAAGGATCGTATAGGTATACCACTCGAGACTATACCCTGATGGCACTTCTAAGATAACAATCTCAGCAGTGTCTCGGAGCGGTCTATCCAACCCCATGTTCTTTATCATGTGCCCATATTATTGATTTGATATCTCCATATCTATGGTATGTGAAACATTACCATCAATCAATACATGTCTTTGGTCGATCACTATTGTTCCACATAATGATATGTGACCAGGGATCGTTTAGAATAATATTTCATAACCAATGTGTTTCACAATTAAGTCATACTCAATGAACAAAGGAGTGACATTTATTCATGGAACTAATAAGTACATGAACATAGACGTATGATACAATCATCTCATATGATCGCCTCTAGGGCATATCACTAACAATCTCCCACTTGCACTAGAGTGCATCATGCAAGTATCTAATACCCATGGCTCTTGTGTGTGCCTCATGCTTCGGCTGCGGGAGAGGTTTTGTCAGCGGATCGGCGACATTCAGATCCGTGTGCACTTTGCAAATCTTCACATCTCCTCTATCGATGATCTCTCGGATGAGGTGATAACGCCTGAGTATGTGTTTGGATTTTTGGTGAGACCTAGGCTCCTTCGCTTGTGCAATGGCACCACTATTGTCACAATAGAGGTCCACTGGACAGGATGCACTAGCGACAACTCCCAACTCAGAAACAAATTTTCTGATCCAAACAGCCTCTTTTGCAGCTTCAGAAGCTGCAATATACTCAGCCTCCGTCGTGGAATCAGCTACTGTCTCTTGCTTGGAACTTTTCCAGCTCACTGCCCCACCATTGAGACAGAATACAAAACCGGATTGCGATCGTGAATCATCTCTATCGGTTTGGAAGCTAGCATCGGCGTAACCCTTACGATGAGCTCTTCTTCACCTCCAAAACCAAGAACATATCTCTAGTCCTTCGCAGTACTTGAGAATGGTCTTTCTGACTATCCAAATGACTCTCACCGATTTGATTGGTATCTGCTCGTAACACTTAGAGCATAAGAAATATCTGGGCGTGTGCACAATAAGGCGTACATGATGGATCCAATAGCGGAGGCATATGGAATCCTACTCATTCTATGTAGCTCATCAGGTGTCGAAGCACACTGTGTCTTGCTAAGACTAACACCATGTGACATTGGCAGGAAACCTTTCTTGGAATTCTGCATTTCGAACCGTTTCAAAACTTTGTCAATGTACGTACTTTGGCTTAATCCGATTAGCCTTCTTGATCTATCTCTATAGATCTTTATGCCCAAAATGTAAGTCGCATCTCCCAAGTCTTTCATCAAGAAACATTTTCTCGAGATAAGATTGAGCGACTTCTAACATTGGAATATCATTTCCAATCAATAGAATGTCATCCACATACAAGACCGAAATACAATTGCGCCCCACTTGCCTTCTTGTAAATGCAAGGCTCCTCTTCATTTTGATGAAGCCAAACTCTTTGACCACTTCATCAAAACGAAGATTCCAACTCCAAGATGCCTGCTTCAGTCCATAAATGGACTTCTGAAGCTTGCACACCTTGCCAACATTCTTATGATCGTCAAAACCTTCGGGTTGTGTCATGTACACATCCTCACTTAGGTTTCCATTTAGGAAAGCTGTTTTGACATCCATTTGGCGTATCTCATAGTCGTGAAATGCGCAATCGCTAACATGATCCGGATAGTCTTGGCATGGCTACAAAGTGAATAAGTTTCATCATAGTCGACACCATGAATTTGCTTATAGCCTTTTGCCACCAACCGTGCCTTATAGATGTGAACGTTTCCATCGGCACCTATCTTTTTCTTAAAGACCCATTTGCACTCAATGGTTTTCACACCATCAGCGAGATCAACCAAGTCCCAAACTTGATTATCATGCATGGACTTTATTTGGATCTCATGGCCTCTAGCCATTTCTCGAGTCTGGTCCCACCATTGCTTCCGCATAGTCCTTGGGCTCATCATTGTCCAACAAGAAAATCTCGCGTTGCTCGTGGCGAGGAACATATACCTCTCAGAGCGGATTGCCCTCATGGACCTTCGTGGGCTGGTGCTTCTTCCATAGGTTCTCAGAACGCTTTGCATCTCCTCATGAGGATCAAGAGGAGCTGAAACATTTTCAGATGTTTCCCGAATTTCTTCGAAGTGCACCTTGCTCCCATCGGCTCTTTTGAAAAACTCCTTTTCCAAAAGACACCATTAAGGCGACAAACACTTTGCCCTCCTCCGGTTATAAAAGTAATACCCTACAGATCTCGGGTACCCACAAAGAAGCACTTGACCGATTTGGCGTGGAGCTTATCGACATCGAATGTTTAACATAAGCCTCACGACCCCAAATCTTTAGATAAGACAAATCGACGCTTCCTTTCCACATCTCATATGGTGTCTTATTTACGGATTTTGATGGAACCCTATTTAAGGTGAACGCAGCAGTATCTAGAGCAAGTCCCCAAAGAGATAACGGAAGATCAGTTTGACTCATCATAGATCGAACCATGTCCAACAAAGTCCGATTCCTCCGTTCAGACACGCCATTCAATTGAGGCGTCCCTGGCGGAGTCAATTGTGAAACAATTCCACAACTCTTAAGATGATCATTAAACTCATGACTCAAATATTCACCTCCACGATCAGATCGTAGAAATTTGATTGTCTTGCCCAAATGATTTTGTACTTCATTCGAAACTCCTTAAACTTTTCAAAAGATTCAGACTTATGTTTCATCAAATAGATATAGCCATATCTACTAAAGTCATCGATAAAAGTGATGAAATCTGAAATCCACCTCCGCCACAACGCTCATTGGTCCACATACATCCGTATGTACTAGGGCCAACAATTCACTAGCCCTCTCACTTGAACCGGTGAATGGCGTCTTAGTCATCTTGCCAAGTAAACAAGATTAGCATGTGTCAAATGTTTCAAATCAAATGAATCAAGAAGACCATCTCTATGGAGCCTCTGACGCGCGTTTCTCATTTATGTGGCCTAAGCGACAATGCCATAAATAAGTGCGATTAAAATCATTTGTTTTGAGCCTTTTTGCATTAACATTATAGACAAATTTATCTTCAAGATCTAGCACATATAGCCCATTCAATAATGGACAATGACCATAGAGCATACCATTGAAATAAATTGAACAACGTTTGTTCTTTATTACAAATTCAAAACCATCTTCTTCCAAACATGAAGAAGAGATAATGTTTCGCTTAAAGCTGGAATGTAATAACAATTATTTAATTCCAAAACTAATCCTTGAAGGTAACGATAAGGGATAAACGCCAACGCCATCGCAGAACAACCTTTGCGCCATTGCCGACGCGAACTTCCACCTCACCACTTGCACAACTTCTAGTCCTTCTTAGTCCTCGCAACGATTTGCAAGTGTGAATCATCGATCCGTATCAAATACCCATGACTCGTTAGGACAAGTAGCAAGATTAATTTCTATAACATTAATACGAAGTGGAAACCAAAGTTCCATTCTTTTTATCCTCCGTGATATTTCTTGCGGTTCCTCGCCAATGACCAGGCTTATGGCAAGAGTGACACTCATCGAAGCGATAGGACCACCCTTGGTCTTACCATCACGCTTAGGTTTGGGTTTGAGATCACATCCTTACCCTTGCCTTTTGCCCCACGCTTCCTTTTCTTACCACCATCCTTTTGGACCATCATCACATGATTATTGCTTTTCTTGATGCTTTCCTCTCTTTGTCTTAAGCATCCCATGCGATCGGACATGTTTTTCTCCATGCCATTCATATGAAAGTTCATAATGAAAGGCTCGAAGCTTCTTGAGCTTAATCGAGAATCACATCGATGGCCAACTCTTGGCTTAAGGGGAATCCAGTTTCTCCAAGTTCTCAATGTAACCAATCATCTTGATCACATGAGGACTCACGGACTACCTTCACTAGCTTGCACGCATAAGCGAGCTTTTGAGATCGAGTATCTCTCGGCCCTAGCTTGGTTCTCAAACATGCTACGAAGGCTGTGATCATAGCATAGGCATTCGTGTTCTCATATTGCTACGAAGCTCGAGTTCATTGTAGCAAGCATGAGGCGACCAACATCAACCTCATCATTGGCGTGCTTCTCATAAGCACGTCGATTCGCAACAGCAGAGCATCATTATCTAGTTCCTCGGGATATGGCTCTTCAATGACATATTCCTTTTCTCTTGCTTGAGAACAATTCTCAAGTTACGATACCGATCAATGAAATTGTTCAGAGAGCTTCTCTCTCGAGAATCGATCGCAAGTTAAAACCAGAATTATTGAGCGGATTAGGTGCCATCTACTTGATAATAAAAGCAAAGTCTTAGCACAATGTTCATGTTAATCCTCCATTAAACAGTTTTAATAAAGATGCTCCCACTAAAATCACTTTTCCTCTAGTGCATTTTAGTAGGACAAGATCCATAGTCAATCAAAGATCTAGTCTTGTGGAGGCGACTCCTAGGACTAAGTGACATAGGTAGGCAATCCCTTGCCAATCACATCGTATGTGATTCTTGTTAGATTGGTGGCATCCAATGCCGACTCCCAACACCGATGCCCCAAGGCCCAAAACCATTTTGATAGCCTCGATAAGTAAACTAATACTATGCGTGTGAAGTCCGACTTCACCCCAATGGTCAAGAAATTAATGGCACCTGTTTGTAGATTTGAAACCGCCAATTAACGTACAAGACCTTATGGGTGCAGCTATTGGAAGGGCATCAAACTCTTAATTTTTCGAGGAAACTATTCTATCATATTAAAATCATATCCACCAAATACGAAAAATGAAGGAATAGCATGACAGAATCATCACAAACAATCATATTGACTTGTGAAATAGTATGGCCCGTGGCGTTCGATCTCCATCGTCGCTTCCTCGCCCACCGAGTCACCATGCTAGAAGCCTCCATGATAATACACCAAGCTACTACACATGATAGCTAGTGACAAGTTACATGAGGATATGAAGCATCACAAATCAAGACGCAGTCGTTATACAATAACATGGCCAAGCTACAATTAACCACAGCACGCAGGCTATGAAAATTACATTAATGCATCACATACACACAAGGGAGCCATACCATTCACATCATTCCCTGCAAAAACAAGTTAAGCGCGGAATCGTATTCTACCCTGCGATGTGAACATGTTTTATTTAAAGGCCGCTACTGCGACTAGTACGGCGGTCCCATAAGATCATTGAGAAGGCGGCGATCACACCGATCTCGATCTGTTGGCACGATCTATTCGGCGCGGGCTACTACCCCGATGGTGTTACCAGCCGGTAGGGGTAATGCATGGCACGAAACAAAACGAGCACGAACTAATCTTTTGATCGTGTAGAGCCATCAACTCATACATCAAATGCGCGAGGCCCCTCGAGAAGGTTGCGCGCACGCGGCCTCGATCTGTTGGCTAATATCATAGATGGCACATGACGGAAGTCCGGATGGTGTTACCGGTAGGTATGGACCGATCCACGCACGATCTAGATAAAGCACGAACTAATCTTTTTGGCCTTGTAGCACTACCAACTCGTACCTCATGAACCCTATACCAATTGATCGCATCAACCCGTGACCAACTCAACAGCATATCAACATATGCGCAGCATCCAGATCCAAGACAACGCAAGATCGGCTCTGATACCACTGTAGGAGAACGCGGTGCTACGCTAGGCGAAAACAAAATTTTTCTTACCGCGAACACCCAGGCAACATGCGACTCGGAGATCATGGAGCATTACCCTTGGAGCACGTTAGCAGCGGAAGTAGAGTAGGTGAAGCCTCGCGTCTTTGCGAAGCCTTTATGACGTAGTCGAACACGATGTGGTACAACTTCTCCTTGTCGCGGATCGCCGTCACAGCAACGTCGACGTAGTCGTACAGGTTGTGTAGCCGATCGAATCGATCAGCGCCGACGCGAGAGCGACGACGCCTCCACGGTATCCACACGTCCGGGGTGGGAACACCGTCTTGTTGGTGTGCACCCACCGCAGCGTGCGGCTAGGGTTCTTAGGGCGATGGGGCGTGGCGGCGGCTAGGGCTCGTGGTGGGGAGACTAACACACCGCACGCCCCCATGCCTCCTTTATATAGAGCGCACTAACGGGCCTTCTACGATAGAAGCCCATTAGGTCTCGCTCTAATGGATATGGAAGCCCACTAGGTCTCACGCTAATGGATCTTCTACAATAGAAATCCATTAAGGCGTCGAAGATCCAAATCGTATAAACCCACTAATGGATTCAATCCATCGATATGATCCAACCCGTTAAGTGTGTGACCCATTAGGCTCATGTACAAGTCACCAGCGGTCCGGAGAACCCTTCCTGGACCACAAGTCAATAGCGGTACCTAGCGGCACATATTGACCCCGAATGTACACAATGATCGAATCAGTGAACCTTGATACACTCACATAGGATCCTTTTGCCACACGATATCGTCAAGCTCAAGGTGAGGCGTGCCACCCTTGTGATAGCTCGACAAATTCACTCGTCAATGTAATGGATATAATTAAGTGATTAACTCTTTAATCACTTTGGCATGGCCATGCACTTTTCTTATCCATCCACACCGAGGGCCCAGAGATATCTCTCCGTTATCAAGGAGGGCAAATTCCATCTTCATCTCTTACATCTCACGTCATGTTTCATGGCATACCCGTAAACTACCTTTATAACTTCCCTATTACGGTGAAGCATTTGATAGCCCCAAAGTATACAACGCATACCGAGAATCAATAAGAATCTCGGGTCAAAGGATCGTATAGGTATACCACTCGAGACTATACTCGATGGCACTTCTAAGATAACAATCTCGGCGGTGTCTCGGAGCGGTCTATCAACCCCATGTTCTTTATCATGTGCCCACATTATTGATTTGATATCTCCATATCTATGGTATGTGAAACATTACCATCAATCAATACATGTCTTTGGTCGATCACTATTGTTCCACATAATGATATGTGACCAGGGATCGTTTAGAATAATATTTCATAACCAATGTGTTTCACAATTAAGTCATACTCAATGAACAAAGGAGTGACATTTATTCATGGAACTAATAAGTACATGAACATAGACGTATGATACAATCATCTCATATGATCGCCTCTAGGGCATATCACTAACACTCAATTGGCCGGAAGCTGGCGAAAGAGCATTCTTTGGACCAGACTTGGTCGCCGAAGCTGAAGAGCAAGTTCGCTTGGTCAAAGAACGATTGCGAGCAACACAATCTCGACAAAAGAGCTATGCTGATTGTCGTTGACGCGAGCTTAGCTTCGAGGCGAATGATCATGTCTATCTCAAAGTTACGCCGCTGAAGGGTACCTGTCATTTTCAGGTGAAGGGAAAGCTTGCACCTCGCTATATTGGTCCAGTTTGAATCCTATCTATGCGAGGGGCAGTAGCTTATGAACTTAATCTCCCTTCTTCACTATCCGACGTGCACAATGTCTTTCATGTCTCTCAACTCCGAGTTGGAAAATCTTGATCTTCAATCTAATCTCTCTTATCGAGAACATCCCATTCGCATTCTTGAAGAAAGGGAGCGAACAACAAGAAACAAGATGACCAGGATCTACAAGGTGTAATGGAGCAACCACACCGAAGATGAAGCAACATGGGAACGTGAAGATTATCTCTGAGCAACATATCCATGCCTCTTCACCACAATGGTGGAATCTCGGGGACGAGATTCTTTTTAGGGGGGGAGATCTGTAATAGCCCAACTGTTAAAATTGCGTATAGCTATGCATATCATTAGCATGTTCATTTTTACAGAAGTTTTTGCATTCAACCACCATGCTTTATGGTGGAAACATAAGGCTTTTAACTTCAATCCATCTGGCCAAGCCACTAGAGTAGTGAGACCTAGACCGACGGGCATGTTCCCAAAATACCCGAGCTAGTTGTAGCTTGCCCGAGCAAGGTAGAGTCCACCCGAGCTTTATCGAGCAAGGTAGTGACTGTGCCAGGCTTCACCGAGCTCTACCCGACCTTGGTTGCTACCCATCCGAGCTGGTTATCACTTGTCCAAGCTAGAAGATGTTCGGAGGAAGCTGCCCGAGCTATAGACGGTTGAACTGTGCAACAAAAGATCTGACCGGGCAAGGAGAAGCTTGAGTAAGCTCGTACCTATTCAAACAACCCAGCCACCACATCTATTCTTTATTCCTTTTTGCCCTTGGCGATGTCGGTAATTTTCCATCCTTGGTGACTTGGGTGGTCTTTGCAGCAGCCAGACCCTCATCTTTTCTTACCCAGAATCTTACCCCCAGCCTCTCTATTACAGGTGGGACCTAGACCCACTTGTCAATGGGAGAGTATACCTCTATTTAAACCCATCTCCACCCTTTTCAACTAGCCCTCACCCTCATTCTTCCCACGTCCAAGTTCTGGACAGCAGCAAGAACAGCAAGCTGTTTTTCAACCAGCCACCACATCTATTCTTTATTCCTTTTTGCCCTCCAAAGATGTCGGTAGAATCTTTCATCCACTAGTCGACTTGGGCGGTCTTTGCGAGACCTAGACCCTCATCTTTTCTTACTCGGAATCTTACCCCTAGCCTCTCTATTACAGGTGGGACCTGGACCCAATTGTCAATGGGAGAGTATACCTCTATTTAAACCCCTCTCCACCTTTTTCAATCAGCCCTCACCCTCATTCTTCCCACGTCCAAGTTCTGGACAGCAGCAAGAACAGCAAGCTGTTCTTCATCTCCACCTCCGCCATTTTCAAATCTCCACCCAAACCACCAAGAATCCATATAGGGTGTTATATTTCGTTGGAAAGCTGAAATCGTTGGCTACCCATTTCACTCCATGGTAAGCACATGCACAAAATTGTGCTATGAATTTCTCTTCCTTTTCTCTTTGTTGTTCGGTTTTGGGACAGCAAAGGCTGATTTTGTTTTCTGCCCATCTATGCCTTCTTTCTTCAAATCCAGGCAATGGAATTAGCATAGAGACTATCTCCATGAGCTCAGAGAAGAGTAGAACCAAATCAATGGCCTAGAAGGAGAAGGAACCGCAAGGAACAAGCCTAGGAGCAGCCAAGATCATCTTGGGATGAACCGGCGTGTTCGTCTTCAACCTCTCCATTCATCAAACGTCCATCTCTTGGCAAGACTTTTCTTACTAGGTGAGAACCCTTTTCCTGTCTATCCTTCATATTTTTCATCATCTGCCACTCTTGGTTACATCATTTTCTTGGATGCACCAAAGTGTGAGAGCAGCACCTCTAGAAACACTCTGTTTCAGCCCATTCCCTACACAAGTGGTGTACAAAATAATTTTTGTAAAATCATCCGTAACTCGGATAAAAAAGTGTTCTACATGAAAATTGTGTGCCAGGAAATTTTCTACAACTTTCGTGTTAAGCCCGAGCTTAACTGAGCTCATTAGGACCCTGCCTGAGCTTAACCGAGCTCATTAGGACCCCTAAAAGTGGCTCGTACTAAGCAACTTGCAAGCTGTGACCTATCCGAGCTAGAGCTAGTTGAGCCCGACCTTGGTCAAGTCCTAACCGAGCAAGATATGCTATATCCGACCAAGGGAATCCACTCCCGGGTAAGAAGATGTCATTCCCGAGCTACCTTGGTCAATCCCGAGCTTAGTCTTTACAGCCCCGAGTTAGTTTTGTCCTTCCCGAGATAGAAAGCTCATTCTCGAGCTACCTCAGTCCATCTCGAGCTTAGTCTTTATAGTCCTGGGCTAGTTTTGTCCTTCCCGAGCTAGGAGGCTCATTCCCGAGCTACCTTGGTCAATCCCGAGCTTAGTCCGTACAGCCCTGAGCTAGTTTTGCACCTAAAATTCAAATGGCTCGATCTCACTCATCCGAACTTGGATTTGGGTGATTCTTTTTACAAAATTTGCATTAGATCATGAACTTTCTGAATCTCTAAAAAATATTTGTTGTTCCTATTAGTTTGGTATTTTATTTGAATTTTATTTGATGTTCTTGCTTCCGAACATTACGAACCGACGTTCCGAAGGAGCCTGGACTTGATCCAGAAGCTCTCCCCGACTACGACCAGCAATAAGGCACTTATACTCTCCTTGTTTGACTCACCATATTGATCCTCTATTTACATGCATTGATTTAACTATATCCTATCACTTGTTGCATGCTAAATTCAAGTATGTTACTTGCTGGGTAGAGAGTAGTTATATCCTACATAGTGGTTAGTACCTTATTAGGCTTGATATCCTTATTCTTTTGTAGCCTAAGCAGGTGCTATTATTTATGTTGTGTCACGAATGCTTAGCAATGCTTAGAGTCAATGAGGTAAAGCGATCAGTGCAGTAGTCCATCGGTCGTGTGATTCAATTATTGATGTACTCAATGTTCGGTTTGGATTGATGAGTATTTGGATTACGTGTGATCTAAGTTGAACTCGAACGGGTGATAGGGGATGATGGGAGGACGGATCCTGGACATGTAGCCCCGTGTGGGTAATTAAGGACCGAACATCGGGTACCTTCCTCTCAAGTACTATACGTACAACCACACGTGTTTTATGGGGACACTTGGCTAACTTCTTGTGCATGCTTGAGCCCTTGGGTACAAACGGGGCAATGTATTTGTGGGTGGGGTGGCAGGGTGGACCATCTGTGGTGCGTTCTTGTGTTCGGGTATGATGGGCCTTGGATAAATCCACTGCAACGGTTAACTCCCTCCTGCACTCGCGGAGTGGGGACTGGATAAAGTTAACTCGGGTGACCCAATGGACTGGCATGTACATCAAGAGGCTTCGGCATGGCTTGCTGTGTCGTGTAGGTAAAGTCATACACCTCTGCAGAGTGTTAAACTGTTCGAACAGCCACGTCCCGGGTTAAGGACGAATCTTAAATTGGTTAAGCTGCTATTTGTTAGCACTTGGTTACTGATTCTATTTATATGGTTTGGTTATGTGGTCATTTCCGAGCACCGGCTTGCTCATGGTGTTACTGGTCGGATAGAGACTAGGGGACGGATAGAGTCCCGGGTATAGACTAGGGGACGGATAGAGTCCCGGGTATGTTTTGGTTTGGCCGGATGGAGGCTATGGACGGATGGAGTCCAATGGATTGATAATGGTGATGATATATTGATGAGATGGTGATATTATTGCTAGTCACATTGATTTAAAATGTTTTATTCAAATGCCATTTACAATCTACTTATGTTTACATCTTGCAAATGCACTTTATGATGAAATTGTCATGCTAACCTTCCATTGGATACATTATTCATGAATGAGGATATACATTACCTCCTAGTGCTGAGTACTATCTGTACTCATACAAGTTGCTATTATTTCAGGTGATTATGACCCCGTGCTTGAGAACTACTACCAAGCTGAGCACGGTGACGCTAGCGGGCAAGCGGAGTTCTAATTTCCAGTCGGTTGCCCATGGGGTTAATGGGGCATACCACGCTGGACTTTTGTTTATTTAAGATGTTCTTCCCCTGCTATTTTGGTGAACAAACTTGTATTTCCGCTGCAGTAAGACTCTGATTATGTTAAAACTTATTGTTCGGGCAGCAGTTCGTGCTGTCCGGTTGGATGAAAATTATGCCCGAAGTTGTATGTGTTGTGCTATCGATCATTGTGAGGATATGTGCTTGATGGTAGCTGATCTTGGGAGCCATCACCGGGCACATATCCGGGCACCCGGATTACCTTCGATTCAATAGAGATTGCCCGAACGGGTTAAATTGTTGCTTGGGTTGGGGATTAATATGTGTGGCTTGCTCGGCAACCTGCTCGGGCAGCTCCTATGTTGGTTTTCAACCATTCCGGGCAGCTCGTCATATTTCCATTGGGTCGAATGTGAATTAGAAGGGGGCACCACATGCCCTCTACGTACCTCTTAGGTAGGGTGAGCGTCACGGGCCGACGAAGCAGTGGCTTCTTCTATTCACGTTGAGTATGTTCCGTTACGCGATTTGTTGGTCTCGCGCATAGATAGTGAAATATATGTCGAATTTTGCAGGCGGAGCTGATACACCCACACGCCGACGAGCACGCCATAGCGAGGCACCTCAAGATGTATCTGTTGATGGTGTTCGGTTGAATCTTGTTCCCGTCGTGTCCTTCGCATTACATTATTGTGGACACTCTAAGTGGCCATTATCTCATTAATGTCATAGCCCTCCAGGCATTTTGTAACTATCGTGCAGACTTGGTGTAATATCGCATAGCCGTCTCGATTTGAAGGGTCGACCTCTGTGTCCCTTGGAGACACCACATGGGGCCCACGACGACAGCAAAACCCCTAAGTGGCCTTTATCTCGTTTGTACTGGTCTTTTAAAAAAAATAAAATCTTGTATTTACGCAATGCTTAAACTGCCTACGCATTGGTTGCACTCCCTCTTATTTCATCTTAAATTGACTCTTCATTTTTTTTAAGCCTAATGTGGTTAACAAATATGTAATGCACAAGTTTCCTTTTGTGTAGTATTACTATTCCGTACTTCAACACCTCCATCTTTTTTCATGACGAGCTAGGGAGTCTCTTCACGACCATATGTGCCTAATGCATGATGGGAGTCTTTTTGCCCTGAAGAGCATGCTCGTCCTCCCGCAGACGACATGCGGGTTATACAATATGGGGAGCGGAGATCGTCACTTTCCCTCGGTCTTCGACTGGTCGACGTACGACTGTGGGAACCCCACTGTTGTACAGTGGTTTGACCACGTGCATGAGAGGTTCACTGATCGCAGGTTCTACCAATGCCCTGATTACCATGTACATTCGCTCACATTTATTTTACACTACCGCGATTATTATTTACTTCTCAATTGTTCTACCTCCAGTTATTTGACGTTACGTGTGGATGGACTCAGTGGATGGATGAGCCATACCCGACAGCAGTGTACACCTACATAACATACCTACGTGCAAGAATCGACCGCTTGTAGGTTAGACTGGATGCCACAGGAGGACCGGCGCAACCAACAGGTCAACAGAGATCCGCACGGCCTCCCAGGCCCCGCATGCATTCCATGCAGGCACGTTAAGTGCATAACCAGCCGATCCTTGACCAATACTATCAACCGAACCGTTCCAGTCAAGACCCTGCATGTCTTTGCGGATGCCACTACTCGGGCACACCCAGTGTCAAAGTCCTCCGCCAAAGAGCCATCATGGAAGAGGCCTACTGTGGACAACATAGGTCCTGGGTATTCGGAGACATACAATTAGATGCACCACCTCCTTGGGTCAAGTCGCGTGGATCTTCCAGAAGATGGGCTTGGTGGACGGCGCGGCCCGACTCGCTCTATTTGGTGTAGGATCCTAGTTCTACTCGAATACGTGGAGATAAGCGTAGCCGACTCGGTTATATCTCTTATCTCCCTTATACGGATTAGGGAACCAATCTGTAACCCGATCCCTTACACTATATAAAGGGGGGTCAGGGGTCCCTAGATTGATCATCAGATTCCACATCTTCATCATCGTCTGTTCTCGTGCATTCTCGACGAGAATATACGACACCCCACAATACAAAACCACGAGCACATGAGTAGGGTATTACCTCTTTCCGAGGGCCTGAACCTGTATAAATCCTGCCCCCTGTGGTACCATCGAGTTGTGATCTTTCGCGTAGCCCTATAAAATACATTACCGACACAATTCAGCCACGATCAACTTCACCGACTTCGATGACTTCCATCGGCGGATCCGTCTTCACCTACGCCCCTGGCCAAGGTTTTGTCTTTGGAGATCTCAGCTTCCTCACCGACGACTTCGGGGAACTTTGGCTATCTCAACCGGGCGACGTTCAGGGGATGATGTGTGCAACTTCGGCCGAGCTTCACCACCTCAAGATGCCTCTTTCGGATTCCGATCCGGATGAGATCCAGTCTGAAGACGACGATTCGGTGGCTCGCCACAGAATTCCTTTAAACCGATCGGGATTAATGGGATCTGGTTTTGCCGGCTCCTTCACGACGAAGAATCAGTCGGCGATGCTATTCCTGATCTTGATCACGTTCAGATGCAATCAGGAATTGCGATCTCTCAGTTATGCCACACCCCATTCGAATTAAGAAATTCGGCCGCTGTTTTCCATGAGATAACAAGCTGTCCTTTTCGGTCCAAGACAAGGGGTGGAGCCACACACACACCTTCCAGGATGAGCTTCCCGAGTTCCGACTCTGGGATAACTCTATTGGGACCTACTTCCCGAGTGGATATCAGGATGCCACTCGGAGTAACCAATTCGGCTGCTAGATTTCAGCAGATCTATTTTGCTAAATCTCAGTCGGGTCCTCTTCCGCCAAACGATCCATCAAGAGAAGTGGGAGTCATAATCACTCCCATCGACGAGCCAACAAGTCGGGATCACCTAAGCCTCTCTTACTCGGAATCTGAGTCGGAGGAGAGCGTCAACGGTTTCCCTGACTTTCGTGGCGTCTACATGGTGGACGGACAACCCTTCAGTTCGGCCTTGCGCCTAGTAAATGGAGCAGAAGCCGAACATAACTGTGGAGGTGAAGATCTGCGCGATAGATTGCACGGACGAGGACGTGAAGTTCAAGAGGAATTACTCCAAGTCCGTATGGGAGATCACTCGGTCTTTTGTACGCCACAACAGAACATCCTTGCCTGTAAGACCCTCTTGGATAACGTTGGTCCGTTACTCGGGGAAAACAGTCCCGCCACGCCGATCATGGAGCAGATTAAAGCCATGGTAACAGCAGCGGCTATCCAGGGTATTCGGGATCAATAGGCCGACTTCGACGAAGCGATCGCCACAAGCAAAACTTCATTGCGGTCGGCTACGCCCGGCTTCGCGAGTAGGGCCTTCGCCAGAGTACAAGTCGCAATCTCCTCCTCGACATCGAAGCTCGGCGGAGGGAGCGAGAGGAAGACAGGCGCCGCACTCCGCAGCGCCGAATACTTCCCTGTTAGTCTCCTCCTCCCGGGGACGGAATGATTGATGTGATCAAAGCATTCACACCCTGACTTCGTCATGTCCACTGGCTCGAAGGGTTTAACCCCAAGGGAATAGTGAAATTTGACGGGGAGCGGGACCCGGAAGCTTGGTTGCAGATTTACTCTCTGGCAATCAAAGCCGCGGGCGGAGGCTACAACGTGATGGCAAATTATTTACCCGTCATGTTGACTCCCCCAGCTCAGGGTTGGCTTGCAGGCCTTCCAGAGAACTCAATTGGTTCCTGGCGAGAGCTTTGAGACCAATTCGTCGCCAATTTTTAGGGTACTGACGAGAAGCCCGGCACCCAATGGGACCTTTATCAGATTCATCAAAGAAAAGATGAGTCGTTAAGGGATTTCATTCGGCGCTTCATAAACAAGAAAAACACAATTCGAAAGGTTTCTGAAGCGGTCGTCGTCGCGGCCTTCCAAAAGGGAGTCCGTGACCCAGACTTGATCAAGCAAATGTCTCAGAAGCCCCAACTACTGTTAAAGAGATGTTCGCCCAAGCGGACCGATACGCCACCGCCTCGGACGCTCTCGTTGAGCGCCAGGAGGATCACCTGAGCAAAAACGAAGGCAAGAAAGACAAGCCCGAGTCGTCTTCCAAGAAGGACAAGAAGCAGAAGGGTGAAGAATTGGTGGCTGCTGCGGATCATGGTCGCCAGGGGCCACCTCGGCCCAACGACTACAACAAAGTAATGGAGGCGTCGTGTCCTTTCCATCCGAATGGAAAGCATGCGGCAAAGAACTACAATGTCCTAAAGAGGTTCGCTGAGAAACACAACAAGAACGCTCCGAAGGACGCGAAGCAAGATCCGACAGGAGGTCGTCACTCTTTGCGACGAAGGCAACGAGGGCGACGTCCCAAGCAAGAAGCAATCTAAGTCAGACATCAAACCTGATGAGGATGTCAAGCGTATTTCGCTTGACCCGTCTGATTGAACCAAAACGGCTCAGATCGGGACAGGGCTCGACCCGAAATAGGAAGAGGCGCTCGTCACCTTCCTCCAAGCAAGTCAAGCAACGGCTGCGTCGGTTCGCGCAAGATCGGAAGGAAGTCATCAAGGCGGAGATCACCAAACTTCTAACGGCTGATTTTATAAGGGAGGTACTCCACCCTGACTGGCTGGCAAATCCGGTACTTGTGCAAAAAGAAGAATGGTACTTGGCGTATGTGTGTCGACATACCGACCTAAATAAAGCATGTCCCAAGGATCCATTCGGACTACCTCGCATTGACCAGATGGTTGATTTCACTTCCGGTTGAGAGCTTTTGAGCTTTCTGGATGCCTACTCGGGCTATCACCAAATTAGCTTGACAGAAGAAGACTACATCAAGATATCGTTCATCACTCCATTTAGGGCTTTTTGCTATGTCACTATGCCCTTCGGGTTGAAGAACGCTGGAACAATATATCAGCGTTGCATCCAATGATGCGTTCACAACCAGCTCGGACGTAATGTGGAGGCATACGTCGATGATGTTGTCGTCAAATCTCGAGTAACCTCCGACTTGGTCACCGACCTGGCGAAGACATTCGAGATCCTATCGGCATACAACATGAAGTTGAACCCGGAGAAGTGTGTCTTCGGGGTCCCTTCGGGAAAGCTACTCGGCTTCGTGGTGTCTCACCGTGGGATCGAGGCTAACCCGGAAAAATCAGAGCTATCATGGAGATGGCTCCCCCAACTGCCAGAGGGATGCCCAGCGCCTAAATGGGTGCATGGTGGCACTCGGCTGATTCATCTCGCGGCTCGGCGAGCGTGGGTCGCCTTTTTTTAAACTACTAAAGAAGCAGCAGGACAAGTTTGTCTGGACACCCGAGGCACAGAATGCCTTTGAAGATCTCAAATTGTTCCTCACTTCGCCACCTGTCTTGGCATTGTTCCTCACAGGAGCCGCTTCTGCTATACATTGTGGCCACCACTCATGTAGTAAGTGCCGCGGTGGTAGTAGAACGCGAGGAACAAGGACGCGTTTCAAGGCCCAGCGCCCGGTCTACTTCATTCGCGAAGTATTGGGCGAATCCAAGGTAAGCTATCCACAAGTGCAAAAGCTTTTGTATACGGTCATGATCGCCTCTTGGAAGCTGAAGCACTACTTTCAAGAACATCCAATTTCGGTGGTCACTTTTTTCCTTATTGGAGATATTCTTCATAATCGGGAAGCCACTGGGAGAATTGCAAAGTGGTTAGTGGAACTCGGGGCTTTCGAGCTCTCGTTCAAGCCATGCAGCGCTATCAAGTCACAAACACTCACCGACTTTGTTGCCGAGTGAACAGAGATGCAGGCTCCCCCAGTCGTCGAAGATTCCGAGCATTGGAATATGTACTTCGATGGCTCTCTTCGACGACATGGTGCGGGGGCTGGAATTGTTCTCGTATCACCTGGAGGCGAACGACTTAAGTATGTCCTCCAAATTCATTTTCTAGCTTCAAACAACGCAGCCGAGTACGAGGCGCTCATCCATGGGCTCCGCATCGCCATATCGCTCGGTATCCAACGATTGGTGGTTCGCGGGGACTCCCAACTCGTGGTGAGCCAAGTACAGAAGGATTGGACTTGTGTCAACGACAACATGGTCGTCTACTGTCAGGAGGTCAGAAAGTTGAAAGACAAGTTCGACGGATTGGAGCTTGTACATATCCTACGGAGAGACAATGAGGCGGCAGATGAGCTCGTGAACAAGGGCTCTAGCTAGGCAGCAGTCCCAGCTGAGCTCTTTGTCCAAGAGCTTCACGCCCACTCCATCACACCATAGGAGCAACTACCTCAGCTGGATGAACCACTACCCAAGTCAGAAGTCCTCGTTCTCGACTCGGATTGGATACGGCCGTATTTGGAGTACTTGCAAGAAGAAAAGCTTCCCGATGATCGGGGGGCTGCCCAACAAATTCAACGCCAGAGTCGTGCATACGTGGTACAGGGAGGAATCCTATACCGCCGAAGCGCCTCTGGTATACTTGAAAAATGCGTACCCGAGCCGGAAGGACGTGCCTTGTTGCGCGAAATACACTCAGGTATGTGCGTCCACCACGCTGCTTCAGCTACGTTGGTCGGCAAAGCCTTTCGTCAAGGGTTTTACTGGCCAACCGCTATCTCGGACACAAAGGAGATCGTTCGAAAATACGAAGGTTGTCAGTTCTTCGCCCCGTAGATTCACGTGCCGGCTCGGGAAGTTCAGACGATCCCTATCACCTGGCCGTTTGCCGTCTGGGGGCTCAACATAGTCGAACCTCTCAAGAAGGCCCCGGGTGGTTTCGAGCATATCTTCGTCGCCATCGACAAGTTCACCAAATGGATTGAAGCTAAGCCTATGACCAAGATTACGATAGCCAAGGCCACCGAGTTCTTCCAGGAGATCATCGGTCGGTTTGGTGTGCTCTCTCGGATCATTACGGACAACGGCTCTCAATTCAGAAGTGACGAGTTTTAAAGTTTGTGCGAAGATGTGGGCATTAAGATCTACTTTGCTTCGGTGGCACATCCTCGGAGCAATGGCCAGGTCGAGCGCGCGAACGGCATGCTTCTACAGGGCGTCAAGGCGCACATCGTCGATCGCCTCAAACCAAATGCAGCAAAGTGGATGAAGGAATTGCCTGCTGTACTCTGGGGGCTTCGCACAAGTCCCAGTCGGGCAACAGGGCAGTCACCCTTCTTCCTCGTGTATGGGTCTGAGGCGGTCCTCCCAACGGAGCTACAATTCGGGTCTCCCCGAGTACAAAGGCTGAACGAGGACGAGACAGATGCCAGTCGGATTGACGAACTCGATTGACTGGAGGAAGCTCGGGATGCTGCAACTATTCGATCGGCGACGTACCTCCAAGGGCTGCATCGTTACCACAGTCGTAATGTGCGGGATCGAGCCTTCTCGTCTGGTGATTTGGTCCTTCGGATCAGTCAGACGAGTGGCCATAAACTCTCCCCACGCTGGGAAGGACCGTACATTATTGACTCGATGCTGGCGCGCCTGGGCTTACGGCCAAAGCGGTGAGGGCGGCATAGTCCTGAAAAACTCGTGGAACATCGAGCAATTACGTCGGTTCTATACCTGACGGCTGTTGTACACTCATTTATGATTCAATAAAGATAAGTTCTTGTTTACATTGTCTTTACGCCAGTGCAACTCAGTTTCTGACTTGCTACTTATTTGTGTTCCAATTAAGTAGTAAGTCGGGGGCTACACCTAATTAGGTGCACAATCGCGCACCCCTTCATTCTCTTATTGGGATCGATTTGACTTACTCCCTAGTCGGAATCCGACTAGCTAGGAAGTCGGGGGCTACACCTAGTTATGTGCAGTCTGCTCAGGGCCTTAAGCTACTCGGGGGCTTCGGTCCACTTCTGGATCAGCTCCGCCTGACTGCTCGGCTCGGCGTCGCCAGCATTTTCATGCTCCACGGCCACCAGGAGCTGCTCGTATCGCGCTTGCGCAGTCCTGACATTTTCATGCAAAACGTCGTACTTCTTGTATCCTGTCAACAAAGACAACAAATACAGTTATACAACTGTACAAACATCGAAGACTCGTAGTCGGTCGGGATAAGGGGGCTAACCCTCCAACTCGGCGACGGCTCGAGCCTCCGACTCCTCCAGGGCTAGCCTCTGGTCCTGGGACTTATCCAGCTTTGCTTGGGCGGCGGCCTTAGAGTCCTTAGACTTGGCCAGCTCCTCCCGCAAGCTGGCGATCGTGGCATCACGGGCTGCTCAATGAGCAGAAGATGATGTCATTTGGTCACACACAAACCGTAAAGTTCCGACTTAGGTTGGGATACTTACATCGAAGGGAGCCTGCGAGGTCGAACTTCTCATCCTACAGCTCCTTGATCTACGCCTGCCGCTCCCGACGCTGCTTGGACGCCTCAATCCGGGCCTCAACTACTTGCCCCTCCATGGCTTTCATCTGTTCTATCTGGGGAAGGAAGTAGCTGAGGAACCTGGTTTTCCTCTCGATAACTACTCTACTTGAAATCAACAAAATGTACTCGGCTGCTCAGGGACTCACTCGGATCAGTCGGCCGCACTCTGTGGCAAGTTCGTAGCGGGTCCTCCTGGCCTTCTCCGTCTCATCATCAAGAAGGGTCCAGTCCCCGACCTCGCCCTTCCAGGCCACTGAGAACTTGGGCTCAGCCTCCTCCGGGGGGGATGGGGGCCGGTGTGGAATTTCTTCCACTACCGGCTCGGCTTCCTCGCCGCCCCCGTTGGAGGGCTTTGGGCTCGGCGGAGCAGCGGCACCATATTCATGGACCTTGGCCTTCGATGCCGCCTCGGTCGGCTTGGTCGGTGGAAGGTCGGCGTCAGCTGTCAGGGGAGGAGAGGCCGCCCGACTCGGCTCAGCTGGCTTTGGTGTTGGCCCGATCGGACGGTCCGTCGGAATATCCTCCGACAGTTTCCTGCAAGGAAGGGAACACATCAGCACAACAGAACAAATTCAAGGCTACCAAGGAGTGGTAGAGTCATGCTTACTGGCTGGAAGTTTTGATTTTTATACCGGCGCCCCTCTAAGCGGAGGAACCGCATGAGGAGGCATCGGGTGGGCCACTCTGTTTGGCTTGAGGCGCTGCAGGCTTGGGCGCCAAGTTTGCCCGCTTCTTCTTTGCCGATGCCCGGCGACCCGCCCTCGGAGGACGAGCCGACTGGCCGCTTGGCCTCTGGGTCGGCGCTGGCTGACTCGCCCCCTCCTTGGGGGCTTCGTGGATCATCGGGCCGAAGCCCTGACGGCCGCGCTCTACGGGTGGTAGGACGTCCTCCTCGAAGGAGGCCGGGCCCTTGCCCTTCTTCGCCGCGGGAGCCTCCTGGGACTCCTCCCCTTGGTGCTTCTCGCCCTTGTGGGCGGGGGCCTCAGGCGTCGGGGCGAGGGACACGAAGGCCTGGCGGCCCTGCACAGAAAAGCAGCCTTCATGAGTTAGTATGATGACAATAAAACTACTCGGCGGGCATCAAACAGAAATAAAAGAAGCTCAGTTGTTACCTCTGGCGGCGGGTTGACGAGGGAGAAGCTCTGAGAACACCCTTGGTTGGAAAGGATGTCCCGTCTTTGAAGAATTCCAAGTCGATTGGTGGCATCCAGTGGGGAATCGGGGTAGCCACCTCCCGAGTCGGATCGGTCGGCCCGAAGTATTCGAACCCGAGCCGAACCCTTTCCTTGAGATGCTGGACGTGGCGCATCGTGAAGGAGACGGCGATGGCCACACCGGTCCTCTTCTTTGAGATTTTGGATCAGGCCGAGTAACTCAGTGACCTGATCCATTTCAGAGGAGGGAGGAGGAGAGGTCCAAGAGGGAGAAGCCCGGGCCTTTCTCCCGTCAAAAGAAGGAAGACTGGGGAGTGGGTTGGAGCAATAGAACCACTCCTGGTTCCATCCCTTCAAGGAGGTCCGGAGCGGCAAGGTGAAGTACTCCTTCTTGAGGCCACTCCGGAGCTGGAATCTGGCCCCGCCGACGGCCTTAGGGGCATTGTCGGTGGGGAAGGCTTTCAAGTGGAAGGGATGGCGGAAAAGGGCGAAGTGGGAAGCAATCCCCAGAAAAGCTTCGCAATGATGAACAAAAAAAGAGATTTGAAGAATGGAGTTGGGATTGAAATGGAAAAGCTCGATTTCATAGTGGTTGAGCAGGAAAGGAGAAGCGGGGAGCCCGAACCCACGAGAAAAGAAGGAATCGAAAACAACTATCTCCTCTTGATGAGGAGTGGGGGAGGACTCACCCGCCACGGCGCGCCAGCCGATGAGCTCGAATGCCGGAAGAACGCCAGCGTCGACCAGGGCCTGCAGCCGCTCCTCGGTGGTGATGGAGGTTGCCCAGTTCCCCGCAATCTGAGAAAGTGTGGTGGGAGATGGGGGTGGCATGGTCGGAACTAGAGATCGGTGGCGGCGGTGGCGCTAGGGTTGCTCTACAGCGGCGGAAGAGGGAAACCCTAGCGGGAGCGTTTCAGGGAGGCGAACGGACTTGGGCGCACAAAGCAAGCGTAACCGTTCGAATGCCTTGGTATGCTCTATTTAAAAAAAAGTGGGCGACGTTTCAATTTTCTGCGTTGGGCGGGAAGGAATGAAACCCTAATCATCGCTTCAAGATTCAGGCCGGACTTAGGTTCGTAAAGCACGCCCATGTGGGCGCAAGGCATACCGACATTATTGGTGCGGTGTCACTCGGATCAAGCCTAGTCGGGAAAAATAGCGTGGCCCCGGTTGGGCCACAAGCCAGTCATCAGTCTCTGAGGACTGGACACTTCCTGGATTAAAGACTCAGCTCTTGATGTACCTACTGGGGTCAATAGTCGGTCTGATTTTTAGTCGGATTGGGCATCATAAGTTACCTCTTTAGTCGGGTCTCAGTGGCACATCTCTAGATCATTCATCATTATGATGAACACCACTCGGATGATCTTGACTTGGAGGCGGGCGTATTCTCCCAAGAATCACTAGCTTGACACCGCACTAAATCGGGTCAGGGCGTCTGAACACCCTAATATGCGAATTGTGACATGTCCCCTGTTGGACCGAATGTTGAGTTCTGATTAATCAGACCCGAATGTCATAATTTGATACAGGGAGGATAAGGCAAGGTGATCCTAATCACTCGGCTACATCCACTTTCTTTGGTATGCCTCCTTGTGGGGCTAATAGCCAGCATACCGACCAGTCGGACTGGGTACCAAACACCTTTTTAGAGACTTGAGATTTTCTCTTGAGTCCTTTGCAACTATGTTGTTTGATCAGCAGGTTACTCGGCAAGCGGCACTACATCAACCGAATGAAGACTGACGTCACTCGGACTGCATTTGATGAAACGCAAGCGGACCCGTAATCACAACAACTCACCCACGGCTTTTCGGAGCTCTTGTGGACAACATAGGTCCTGGGTATTCGGAGACATACAATTGGACGCACCACCTCCTTGGGCCAAGTCGCGTGAATCTTCCAGAAGACGGGCTTGGTGGACGGCGCGGCCCGACTCGCTCTATTTGGAGTAGGATCCTAGTTCTACTCAAATACGTGGAGATAAGCGTTGCCGACTCAATTATATCTCTTATCTCCCTTATACGGATTAGGGAACCAATCTGTAACCCGATCCCTTGCACTATATAAATGGGGGTTAGGGGTCCCTAGATTGATCATCAGATTCCATACCTTCATCATCGTCTGTTCTCGTGTAATCTCGACGAGAACATACGACACCCCACAATACAAAAACCACGAGTACAGGAGTAGGGTATTACCTCTTTCCGAGGGCATGAACGTGTATAAATCCTGCCCCTGTGCTACCATCGAGTTGTGATCTTTCGCGTAGCCCTATAAAATACATTGCCGACACAATTCGTCGACACCTACCTCGTGTACTACAACATGGAGTAGGAAGCCACTGCTCGGTGTTCGGCCAGTTCGGCCACTTGGTGTTCCTGCCAGTGCCACAACCCGTTCACCCGTTCGTGTGTGACCAGTCATGCATGTGATCGCACCACCTATGTCATGAGTGATTTCTGATTTATACTCGCTACTTATGTATTTGTCAAATCCCCTAAAGACGCGACGTCTGTTGTCATGTGCCATTTGCATGTATATCTATGTCAAAAATGCTTGCCAGCTTTTAAATATGCCCTGAACTACATGTCTATGTCGAAACAGGGTGGATTTTCTGCTGCTAAAAGTTTTTCCATACTCTTTTTCCTTCCTACTCCCCATGCCCTACCGTTTCCACTACCCGACAACCCGACCATTGTCGTCATGGCCATGTTTAGGGGCATGGTGGTGGCAATGGTCGGACCAATAAAAGAGGCTTCATGAGCTCAGGATATTTACATTTGTGTTTTTGTTAGGATGAGGTCTCAAGGGTATACTGGTTATAAGGGTTGAGCTAGGTGCATGCGCTCCCCTGAGGTCGTGGGTTTGAGCCCACCTAGCTCCTTTTTTTTCCGCCATTGCAACATATTGCTCTTGTCTCGGCCGATCGCCCCATACATGGGCGATCGGTGGCCAGCCCACTCAAGCCTTAACGGCCATTAACGGGCACCGCTACCGAGGTTTAAAATTTTTTATGAGTATTTCCAAAAAGATTTAAAATAAATATTAAATAAAAAATTAGGCAGAAGTGTTTCCAAAATTAATTATTATGAGTTTGTATCTACGCACATGAAAAAATAATAGTGAAATACTATCCACCGCTATCAGTCGCAATGAGATAGCCTCGCCCCTTCTTCGTACTTGTCGCAACGCCCCTTCTTTTTCCTTTGCACGCTCCGCCTCCTCGCCTTCCTCCGTAACACCCCAGGCCTTCGCGACCTTACCAACATCGACACCGTCACCACCAAGTTAGGGTTCGGGTTAGGGTTAGGCGTTAAGGAGATTCGTGCCCCCAGACTTAGAGGGAGATCGAGGAGGCGACAGCCCGGTCGTAGGAGGGGATTGTGCTGGGACGACAAGACGTCATCGGCGGTGTCGGAGCCACAGGAATGGATGAAGGTGGTGGGACGGCAGCGATGGGTGGATCGACACACGGCAACCCGACGTTAGGGTGGGCGAAGCCAGCGTGTCGGCGAGAGGACGGGAAAAGAGCGGCAAGACGACGAGGACTCCACCGGAGAGGAAAAAGATGG
The DNA here is from genome assembly GCA_036346145.1 of Olyra latifolia. Classification (NCBI taxonomy): domain Eukaryota; kingdom Viridiplantae; phylum Streptophyta; class Magnoliopsida; order Poales; family Poaceae; genus Olyra; species Olyra latifolia. Next base: position 56,252,728 of record CM070529.1, on the reverse strand, counting down.
GTAAAGACGGAGCTGCCGCAGAAGAAGCCGCCGACGCCCGTGTGTGGAGCTATCCTTAAGAACATGCCACTATCCTTGGTTTGGCTTCTCAAAGAGGTGATAGAAACCGAACAAGCAGCTGGTCCTCGTCGGGGTCAATCGTGTAGATGTTGAAGCCTAGAAAGCAGTCATCTAAGAACAGATACAGGTACTTGCATGCAGAGGAAAAATCAACGATTTATCGCGATAAATCGCAGTAAATCTAGAAATCGAGGGGATTCGATTTGGGTAAACCGGTCCCGAGTTTGAAATTTGATTTTGAATTGCAAAATTGGTGAAAAATCTAGAAAAAATCACATAAATTCTTGAACCTTGTACAAACCGAATGGTGAAAAAAAAATTCAAAAATATGTTTGGATTCGTGAGTAAATTTGAATGTAGTTTTGGAAAAAATTAAAAATGCACTGTTGAACCGAGGCCTAGGTCGGCCCATCTACGTTTTCAGGTCTTTACCCACCCGATGTCCACGCTGCAGCATGTTTCCCCGCACCCAGCTGGCCCCCCACGCTTGTGTGTCTCTGCTCTGGTCCCCTACGTGCGCTCCCCACCAGATCTACTGCAAAATCACCGAGTTTTGCCCAAAAATCGCTCAATTTGGGAGGCAAATCATGATTTCTACGGAGAAATCGACGCCGACTTCTAGGGACCTCGGCAAATCGTGGCAGTCACAGCAAATCAAGGTATAAGTCATGATTTTTGCTTTAAAACTTTTGTTTTCTGCGTACATTTGCTCGGTTAAGTTACGGTTAGTTCAATTTGGAATATTTGGATGATGTATGGTGGGGAAGTGCAATATTACCGTGAGTATTATCGATTTGTAGGTATTTTCATGTTGTAAATCTCATGAGTGTGCACTATACAGTAATTAAAAGCTGTAAAAAAATTCTGACTGAGGAAAAAAAAACTCAGCTAATGTTTATTAGAATGACTTAATTTACTAGAAAAAAATATGTATTGCGGCATGCAAATGGTAAATGTTTAGGGTTGCCTGTTGCATGATATAGCTTCTGGATGGGTTCAAACATTTCCAAAAAAACACTACATTTGCCATAGTCATTTAGTACGTAAGTATAAAGCAAACTGCACCTTATCATGTATGAGAGTTGACAAATAAAACCAAACTAAATAGGATGTTGTGGGAGCTTGACATGCCATTTCGTCAATAAAGATAAGAAGTAAAGGATGTACATGAGTTTTTATATATGTAAAGGATGTACATGAGTTTTTATATATGTTTGAAACACGTTGTTGTGAATAAACTAATGAGCATTGATATATTTCATATAGACATAGTGTATGTTATATTATGTTATGTACTGATAGCCGTCTTCATATTACCATGTAGATTTGAAGTATGTCAACGGGGGGCGACCGCGACGCTGTTTGGGAGCATAGGGAGGCAATTGATAATGTTGGCTGGAAGTGCAAGTACTACAAAAGTGAAAAGAGGGGAGGTGGTGCCACTAGACTAAAACACCACCTAGCAGCACGAGGCACCAACGTGAGGCATTGCGACCGAGTCCCACCCCCCCCCCCCCCCCATACATGAGTTTTTAAATATGTTTGAAACACGCTGTTGTCAATAAACTAATGAGCATTGACATATTTCATATAGACATAGTGTATGTTATATTATGTTACGTACTGATAGCCGTCTTGATATTACCTTGCAGATTTGAAGTATGTCAACGGGGGGCGACCGTGACGCTGTTTGAGAGCACAGGGAGGCAATTGATAATGTTGCTTGGAAGTGCGAGTACTGCAAAAGTGAAAAGAGGGGAGGTGGTGCCACTAGACTAAAACACCACCTAGCAGCACGAGGCACCAACGTGAGGCATTGCGACCGAGTCCCCCCCTTCCGCCGATGTGAGGTCTTTCTTTCAGCGTGAACTGGATTGAATTTCCCAGAAGAAGAAGGGAGGAAGAGCTCAGGTCTCGATGAGACAAGGAACAGGCGGTAGGGTGGTGAGATGATGATTTTAACGGAGGGGCTGATAAGAAGGCATAGATGGAGCATGCAATGAATATGTCAAGACATGAGACCGAGTTCAGGTCCCGTGCGGGACCGCACTACGAGCATGGAGGTGCAAGTGGTTCATAGGGTGCAGGAGGGTTGTAGATGATGTGGGCAAGAAAGTCAACTTCGGATGTGTCACGCCCAGAGCTACGGGACCCCGATCTCACAGTAGCACGATGGATGACACAGATAAGAATTGACATAGGTAGTTGGACCGCAAAGGGAAAGAAGGCAAATGAAAGGATCAGGATGGCTTGGGCTAAGTTTTTCACTCCGCGGGGATCGCTGGCAAACGGGCGAACAGCCCATGTTTCAAGAGTGCCATAAAGGAGACATAAAGATGGGATAAGTTAAGTGCATTTTTCGATTCTTCTTATATGGTAAATAATTAACATCATATACAAGTGTTATATGACATGCAGGTGAGGGCGTGCAGGTCCCTACAGGAAGGGACATAGAAGGCAAGTACTTAGAAGAGAACAAGAGGGAGATTGAGAAGGAGATGGCACCATAGAAGGTGGATTGGCCAACATATGGTATGAGCCTAACGTGTGATTCATGGACTGGGCCGACCAGAATGGGTGTCATTAATTTCCTTCTGCACTGCAAGGGCACCACGTACTTCCACAAGTCCGTGGATGCGACTGGAGAAACACAGGACTCCAAATTCCTGCTTAAGGTAATTTTCTTCCGTACATTACTCGTGTATTTCGAATCAAGGCTAGTACTGACCTAATTAAATTTTTTGTTTCTTGTAGGAGATCGAGAAGGTTGTCATGGACGTGGGGCCAGATAATGTTATTCAAATCACGACTGACAACGGCTCTAATTACAAGAAAGCTTGCAGGGACCTTGCAAAGAAGTATTGTTCTATTGTGTGGCAGCCTTGCTTGGCCCACACAATAAACCTGATGCTTAAGAAAATTGGATAAACGCAGCAGCACCGAGAGACCATTGATAGCTCCAGGAGGATATCAAAATGACTATACAATTCGAACAAGCTTCACCACATGATGAGGCAACATATTAGTGGCGAGCTGGTGAAATAGAACGTCACCCAGTTCGGGACAAACTATATGTTTCTAGACAGCTTCATCAGGAGGAAAGAAAAGTTCATGCAATGGATGGCCTCAACTGATTTTTTTCAGAGTTCATACATAGCCACCGATGAAGGCAAGCATGCACATGAGTGCTTGTCAAGTTTGCAATGGTGGGAAAATCTTCAATGGGTATGCTCTAGCGTCGAGCCCCTTTATGAATTCCTGTGGTTCGCGGATCAGGATAGAGTTCCCACTCTCAGAGTGGTCATCCTGCAATTTCAGAAGGTGAAATCTGAGTACTCCAAAGTGTTTGGCAATGACAACAGGACACATTATGATAGATATACAAAAATTATCTATGATAGAATGGTGTCAGTGGCTAAGGACAACAACTTGCTTACAGGTACTTATGTCACATTTACCTTCGCATATATCCTTTTTGATAACGTCTAACATAGTTGTCTCATGTTTGCAGTCTGCTCGCTTCACCCGTATAGCCACTACGTCGGTGGTCCCCAAATTGATTTACGAGTCACATGCGGAAGTCTTTTCAACGGCTTGCAGACCCTGAAATGGCTTTGAATGCACATTTGGAAGAGGATGTTTGGAGATGCCGGACAGGAACATTTGCAGGCGACCTTGCCATAAGAATGGAGCATAACAGGGACACAAACACAGGTAAACTATTTGAAATGCTTATTTCAATATGCAGTACTTACAAATTGTACTTTCTTTAGACTTACAGACTATCATATATGACATTGTTTATTGCAGCTGACTGGTGGATGATGTTCGGTTCGGAGACACACACTTGCAGAAGCTAGCGGCTCGCCTCCTCTCGCATTGTGTCTCCTCAAGTGGGTGCGAGAGGAATTGGAGTATGTATGTTTTCATCGACACCACGGCACGCAATAGGCTATAACATGCAAAGCTGAATCGATTGGTATATGGCAACTATAACTTGAGGTTGCGACTGCAGCGAGCAACACAGGGGGCGCAGGTTCTGTCACATGAAGACGATCCTTGTCAACGATTAATGGACCTCAGATTGTTGGACAGGGACAATGCTATTCGCCAATGGATGGAACATGGAAGGTCCAATGCAGTCCCAGTGCTTGATGAGGAGGACACAGAGAGTGACACTCCTGTACCCACTCACACAGTGCTAGATCCTACTTCACAGCGAGCCCGTGTTTCAGAGTAGGCGACACAGAATGTGGGGGACACCCATCCAGGCAAGAGAAAAGAAAGGAAAGGGCCTTCTCCCCCCACAACCCAAAAAGGCTAGAAGGGGAATAGCATAGAAGAGGAAGAGGAGGACATTAGTGATGCAAGCACAGATGATCCACAGAAGAGTCCACCCTATCAGGAATCAAATAATAGCTCCTCAGCCGATGATGATGATGATGATGATGGAGCTAGTGGCCTTGGTGGTGGTGTAGGGGCACCTAAAATACAATCACAGCCCCGGTCTCCAATGCGGTTCACAGGAGAGTCTCAATTTCAATATGCCACATAGGACCGTGACCATGGAGCTCCATCTTCCCAAAGGGTCACAAGATCTACATTTGCACATGGGTTTAGGGAACAAATGTATGGGTACACGTACGATACCTTAGATGGTGCCTCCAGCTCCTATGGCGATACAGACAGTTGGGCAGGATTATTTTTCTTATCCTTATCCACCCATGCAACAGCCACCACAGTTTAGCCCCCACGAAAGCTCTAGCTCCTACAGCGGCAGTCACCAGCAAGCCAACACGTTCCCGTACTCCAACCTGCCACAAGCGCCTCCACATCAGCCCTCACAATATGTGTACGAGTGAAAGAATCCTGATTTCTCAGAGGATCTTTATGTCAGATTAGCAAACCTCTTACGCACACGGGCTCGATGAGGCTTGATACAAGGAGAACCTTCTGGTGATGCGGGGATTGATTTTGATGTCCATTGAAGACATGATTATGGCGAGGCAATCCCAGATTTACAGTGGCCCATGGTGGGAATAGAGGTGATGTTGCATATTTGATGGAATTTATGTTTGTTCAATCGTAATTCATACATATGCATATGACATATCATTATTGTTTATCCGCAGGTACCATGCACAAGATGGAGGTATTCTCTTTCTGATCGAAACTCTTAGGCCTCATTCTACAGTTAAAAGCCCTGCCCACTAGTCCCCATATTACTTTACTCACACTACAGTTGATAAACAAGTGATTAACTGTTTCAATTTGATCACAAAAAGCACATCTAGAATCACCCAGCCAGTTTTTTCCCCTAAGATTTTTTTTAGTTAGAATGGCATTTTTATCCAACATCCACATGAAAATTTTGATCTTCAAAGGAAGTTTGCTACCCCAGATGAACAAATTATCCCTCCTAGGAGGATTTCTTTCCAAAATCTGATACATAGACTTAGTAGATAATAATTTCTCGGCCTCTTTTTTCCAAATAACCCTATCTTCATCCACAGACCAAGAAAACTGCACACATCTAGTCATCATATCATTCCATTTGATACTAACATCCTGGGATATCCATCTCCTCATAAGCAAACTCCATTGATCAAGTCTACATTTAGGCACAGAAATATGGCGGTTTAAACATATATCAAAAATATCAGGAAAGACATTTCTCAAAGCAAAGTTACCCAGCCATTCATCATGCCAAAAGTCAGTCTTCTCCCCATTGCCTGTAATGATTTTTCTCCTCTTCATATAAAAACCCTTGACTTTAATCAAATTTTTTCAGAATAAGGAATCAGAAACACAGCTTTTTAAAGTCCAAATATTTTTGTCTTTTATATATTTTCTTCTCAACATCTGTTGCTAAAAACCTTCTCGAACCATTTACATTAAAATCGATTTTTTTTTATCAAAAATCGTGATTTACAGTTCGTAGCGAGCGATTTCTCCACGTACCAAGGCGATTTTCAGTTCACACGGCACGAAAGCAAATTATTTGTGCTCACTTAATGAATTAAAAAAAAGTAGTGTTCACATGGTAAGAATTGTTGCATGGTGAGCATCTTTTTCTGTTGCTGATTTTACCCCATATCGAATTTGAAATCCGCTGCTCCCGGCCTCTTGCCGGTGAAGTCGCATCACTTTGGGCCGTAATATATATACGGGAGTGAGAACCCCAAACTAATGTGCGTACAGCCCAATGTCTAGTGTCCGAAGGCCGTCTTCGGGCGTCTCGTTTGGGAACAGTCCTCACCATCATTCGTGATGACGGAAAAGGGGAACAGAAATAGTAAAACAAGACCCGGGCAGGTAGCCACGGTCTTCGATATCTGCGACGAGACGTAATTGTCGTGCGGACGTCAAAACATTTATTACAGGGGGTGAAAAGCATGGTGCATGTAACCGGCGTTCAGCCGGGAAGGGGATGGCCCGAGCCACTATCGAGCAAGGCAAACCCTTGTTCAGGCCCCGACTAAAAGATGACTTGCTCGGGGAGGTAATCATGATCAAGCCGCAAGAAAGAATGGAGGGGGGATTCCGAAAATGCCCCCCAACCACCATCATCTAGCCCCCGAACCTTAAGTGGGGAGAGTTGACCGAGTTCCCCCTTGAGGCTATGATCCCCGTTTCGAAGATTCGGAGGCCGAATGTCTAGACGGGCGGATAGCCGGAGAGGTCAAAACCCACCCGACCAGAACTTTGGGTTAGCCAAGCAAAGGCCACCCAAGCAGAACTTTGGGTTGGCCGAGCAAAGACCAACCGAGCAGAACTTCGGGTTGGCTGAGCAAAGGCCACCCGAGCAGAACTTCGGGGTAGCCAAGTGAAGGCCACCCGAGCAGAACTTCGGGCTGGCCGAGCAAAGGCCACCGGAGCAGAACTTCGGGCTGGCTAAGCAAAGACCACCCGAGCAGAACTTCGGCCTGGCCGAGCAAAGACCACCCGAGCAGAACTTCGGGTTAGCCGAGCAAAGGCCACCCGAGCAGACCTTCGGGCGGAATTTCAAACATCGGGCTTCCAATGGTTACTTCCTCTGGTGAGTGCGCTTGCAGTTACACTTTTAAGGCCACATGACAGTCGCATGTGCACCAGTTTCTGAGATTTTTAGGATGGTTTTGCTGGTGGGGAGAGAATAAAAACCCTTGCCTTCACCTCCTACCACTACGCCGCCGATTTCCTCGCTTCCGAACCCTTTGCCTTCTTTTTCCTCACCATCGTCTTCATTTGCTTCATTTTTCATGGCGAAATTTGTTCCTTCCCAAACCGCCTCCGCGCGCCTCAAGGATCTCGAGGTGTAGGGGCATCTCGACCCCCGGTCATGGCGCGTTCCCGGCGATGTGGCCTTCTCGGCATTGGCGGAGGACGAGTTCGTGAGCTGCGACCTGTTCGCCATCAACGAGCTTCGTGCCCCGGAGTCGGAGTTCGTGGCCGTGATCCTCGCACATTGCACCCTCGAGATTACCAACCTCCACCCCAACTCCATTCTCATCCTCGCGATCTACGCCCAGCTCTGCGAGGGCTTCGTCGGTGTCCAGCTGACGGTGAGCTTATTCCTTCATTTTTACATGCTCCACCGTACCGGGAGTTCGTCGGCGGTGGGGTGCGTGTACTTTTGGCTGTGGAACTCACAACAGTATCATCTCCGCCAAGACCGGCGATTCCGTTTCTGTTTGGGCGGGCGGTGGTTTTACGCGAAGAAGGGGGCGGACTGCGGACTCTTCTTCCGCCACGAGCTACCGAAGAAGAAGGACCTTCCTCGGCCGCGTGTGGAACCGGAGGAGGAGAAGACCCTCAGCACCATCCAGGTGTTGAGCGACAGCGGCCTGACCGGGCAAGCCGTTGCCTAGGACTTCTTGAGGAATCAGGTATCCCCACTGCGACGGCGGGAGCACCCATTCTTCGACATCGCTGGCTGGACCGACATCACCCGCGAGGCCAACACTTGTAAGTTCATTTGCTCGGATGACAACTTGATCCTTTTCCTTTGCTAATCATTGGGTTCTCCCAGAAGCTCCCGACGAGCGATGGGTTGACGAACGGGTGGCCGAACTCTTCGCGCTGGGGAAGGAGGCGAACCCAGAGTTGGGCAGAAGGGAGCCGAAGAACGTCCTCGACCGCACCAACCAGGTACGTTCCCTTCCGAGCAGCGTGTTCGGGTCGAAAAGGATCTTCGTTCTGACGGCCCTCTCCCCCTCCTTTTTTTTAGGACCGGGTCGCCCTGGAGGCCGTACTGGCGGCCAAGTAACCGGTCAAGGATAGGGGGAAGCAGCCAAAGGTGAAGAAGGTTACCTCGAAGAAGAGGGCGGCCCCTCAGGTGGTCGGCGACGTAGAGCCGCGGCCGAAGCGATCATCGCGTGCGGCCCCCTCGGCGGGTGGCCCGAGCGATCGCGCACCTCGTCCGAGCAAGGCGCGCGTGCCGCCGAGGCACAACCCACCACGGCCACACTTGGAATACGTGGACCAGGTACGGGAGTTGTCAGCCTGGTTCCGCCAGTATTCCTATGACCATCCCGATCACACCGGTTGGTTGCTGCAGACCACTGCCGACTTTTGCCAAGCCGTGCGATGGGCCCAGCGAGAAAGAGAAGCCGGGGAAGACCTCCAAGCTTCCTTGGACTTGGTGGGTGGGACGTTCTCTTCGTGGCTCGAGGTCCCGAAGGACGTCAGCCTCGGGACGGAGACGGAGGAAGCTTTGAAGAATTTCCTCCGATGGGCGAGGGAGCAGCATCCGGAATGGCTCGAGGCAGCGAGCCTTGCCCCGGTCGGGGCCGGCCCGAGCAAGAAGTCAGAGACTGCTCCACCGGCGCCGAAGCGGGTGAGGACGAAGGCCCTGGCCCATAAGATGTAGGCGCGCAAGGAGGCTTGGGTGGAGGACGCTATAACCGAGCCGGGGCTAGAAGGTGTCGAGGAAGAAAGTAAGCTTCTCTCCTATACTCCTTTTGTTGGGCCGCGATTTGCCGCCATCCTGATTTTCTCGTTCTTTTTTCGAGTGTAGTCAACGGTCTGTGGGGGAGAAGACCCCCTGTGCCCGTGTCGGGAGCAGCGGTTAAGATTCTGATTGACGAAGCATTTCAAACCGCAGCATCCCGGATTATCGAAGACCTGGCGGCAATGATCGCGGAGGAGCCGATCCCGGAGGATGACTCGGATGGGCGAGACGAAGGGGCGAACCCTTCGGAGGGCTCAAGCCCGGACTCTGCTCCCCTCGTGGTTAGGCGACGGAGGGCGGCTGTGCCGAGTGCCAGGCTGGTCATTTCACGAGGGAGCGAGGAGCGGACTCCGAGCAGAACCCCTGCCCGGACTGTGGTGGAGGAAGGGGAAACGGCGCAGCCTCCGAGCGTGGAGGTGGCTCAGGTTGAGGCTGTCGCGGTAACCCCTTCTCCGACCGTGGGGGGTGGCCATGGTAACACTGCAAGGGAGGAAGCCGCGCAGCCCCCGCGCGTGGAGGTTGCTCGGGCGGAGGCTATCGTGGTAGCATCTCCTCCGAGGGTGGGGGCGGTCAAGGCGACGTTGCCGAGGAGGAAACTCCGCTTTTGGGTGAAGTTCCCTTGGTCAAGACGGTCGAGGCGGCCCAGCCCGCGGGCCCAGAGGATGCCCGGGTCGAGGCTGTGGAGGAAGAAGCAGAATCCCAGGGGTCAGAGAGCCTCCCGAACTCCGGCGGTCGCATCTTCAGGTACGGAGGATGCCCGGGTCGGGCCGTGGCCCGGGCTAAGGGTGTTGCTCGAGCGCCATCGCCACGAGGTATGGTTTTTCTGTGACCGATGTTGCTCGTAGTGCAGTGCTAGTGCTAACACTTTGTTTTATTGTAGTTGGCCGCCGTCTTGGATGATCGGGTGGCGAGTATGGAAGCTTCGGCAGAAATTTGAGATGGCATAAGCGCTCGAAGTGGGAGAAACCCGGACGGAGCTTGCACGGGTCCGGGGAGAACTCGAGCGGGCCTTGCAGCATGCTCGGGAGCTTGAAGGGAACGCTCGGGTCGCGGAAGAACTTGGCCTAGTTCGCGGGGAACTCGACCAAGAAAGGCAGCGGTCCGTAAGCCTGCAGGAGTCGGTGAGGTTGGAGGCCGAAAAGGCTCGTCGGGCTACCGAGCAGGTGGCGAAGCTTCGGGAGGAGATTCGCCCCGGGCGTGAGGCCCAGATTGAAGTGCTTCAGCTTCAGAGCCGTCTCGAAGTACTCAGGAGTAACTCTACAGACTAGGATTAGGTGTGCATGTGGTGTTACATGTGTTATGTAAAAAAAATATTTTAATACCAGAAGTTTTTATATGCTCTCCTCTTAATCCTGTTATGTCTTTACGTAGTTCTGAGAAAGGAGCTTAGGGGAATTATAAATGTGATTACTCATCCATCCTGCCCCATCCTCTGGCTAGGCCTTTGCCCCTGAGATTGGGAACAAAGGCTAGGCAGAGGAAGCAGCCGAGCAGCCGAGTGCGCGCGAAAGGCAATGTTCAGCCCCCTCATGTGGCTAGGCCTTTGCCCCTGAGATTGCGAGCAAAAGACTAGGCACACAAAGCAGCCGAGCAGCCGGGTGCGCGCGAAAGGCAATGTCCAGTCCCCTCGTGTGGCTAAGCCTTTGCCCCTGAGATTGCGAGCAAAAGACTAGGCACACGGCAAGCGAGCGAAAGCGGCAGGGTCTTGTGAAGACAATGTCCAGCCCCCTCGTGTGGCTAGGCCTTTGCCCCTGAGATTGTCAGCAAAAGACTAGGCACACGAAACCGCCGAGCAGCCGGGTGCGTGCGAAAGGCAATGTCCAGCCCCCTCGTGTGGCTAGGTCTTTGCCCCTGAGATTGTGAGCAAAAGACTAGGCACACGAAGCAGCCGGGTGCGCGCGAAAGGCAATGTCCAGCCCCCTCGTGTGGCTAGGCCTTTGCCCCTGAGATTGCGAGCAAAAAACTAGGCACACGAAGCAGCCGAGCAGCCGGGTGCGTGCGAAAGGCAATGTCCAGCCCCCCCCCCCTGTGGCTAGGCCTTTGCCCTTGAGATTGCGAGCAAAAAACTAGGCACACGAAGCAGCCGAGCAGCCGGGTGCGTGCGAAAGGCAATCTCCGGCCCCCCGTGTGGCTAGGCCTTTGCCCCTGAGATTGCGAGCAAAAGACTAGACAAATTCGAGTTGTTAATTCCGGCTTCTCATGGGTCTCGGGATCGAATTTGTTTGCGAGGCGCTGCCGAGAACCTGCCGGTGCTATGCTGTATTGGCTTATCCGAGTAGTGGTATTCAGGGCAGGACGCAATTTCGGATCTGTTGACCATGTAGAAACTCGGTTTTGACAACAGGAAATCGTACTTGGGTGGGACATCGAAAAAGATGAAGCGAAAGTTTAACAAGCTTCGAGAAACACGAGCAGAAGTCATTCGAATATCCCTTAGTTAAATAGAAAGGGGCAGGCTGAAAGGTAGAAAGGACAGATTACGCGTTGAACTTGCGTAGCTGGGTGATGTTCCATGAGCCATTGAGGACACGGCCGTCCGAGCAGGCGAGACGAACGGCCCCCGGTCGTGAAGACGAGACGACCGTGAACGGACCCTCCCATTTGGGAGCGAGCTTATTGGCATGTGACAAGTCTTGAATGCGACATAAGACTAAATCGCCATCTTGCAAGGTCCTTGTTCGGACCGACCGGGCTGCGTGCCTGCGCAGAGCTTGCAGGTAAGCGGCCGATCGGACAAGGGCTTGTTCGCGCTTTTCTTCGGATAGGTCGAGGTCGAGAAGTCGGCTCTGGTGGTCGTCGCCCATTTCCGCGAGGTCCACGCGGGGAGATCTCAAGGTTATCTCGGTAGGGAGCATGGCTTCGGTGCCGTACACGAGCCGGAAAGGCGTTTCACCCGTGGCTCGGCTAGGGGTGGTGCGGACAGACCACAGGACGGAAGGGAGCTCGTCCACCCAGTTCTGTCGTAGTCTGGTAAGCCGGTCGAAGACCCGCTTCTTGATTCTTTGGAGGATCTAGCCGTTCGCAAGTTCGACGGCTCCGTTGCTCTGAGGGTGAGCCACAGAGGCGAAGCAAATCTTGGTGCCAACGTCCTCGCAATACTCTTGGAGCAGCTCACTGGTAAACTGAGTTTCATTGTCCGTGATCAGTCGGCTGGGGACACCAAACCATGTAACCACGTTGTTGCGAAAAAATTTCTTGGCAGCTTGGGCCGTAATGCCAGAGACTGGCTCGGCCTCTATCCATTTAGTAAATATGTCAATGGCAACAAAGAGGTATACGCATCCCTTTTATCCTCTAGGGAATGGACCGAGGATGTCCAACCCCCAGGTAGAAAATGGCCAGGTGAGGGACAATCTGGAGGGCGTACGCTGGTTCATGCACCTGCCGGGCATGGAATTGACACGCCCGGCATGTGGTGACTATCTTACGAGCGTGGCCCAACGCCGCGGGCCAATAGTAGCCCATCCTGAAGGCCTTTCCAACAATGGTTCTGTAGGACGAGTGGGCCCCGCAGATACCCTTGTGTAAGTCCTTTAGCAGGAACTTCCCCTCTTCCTGGGTGATGCACTTGGAGAGGACTTCGAGCGCGCCTCTCCGGTACAGGGCACCCTCCACTAACCTGTATAGTGGGGCTCTCCTGATGAGCCAGGATTTCTCAGCTTCATCCTTGGGCAATGTCCCGTGTGCCAAGAACTGGATAAATGGCGTCATCTAGGTTGCGCTTTGCTCGAGGAGGGAGACATTGCCATGCGTCTCATTCATCTCTTCTCCGGAGGGAATAGAGGGTTTTAACAAGTGCTCAACGAGCACCCCCGCCGGAGCGGGTTCTTGCGAGGTGCCCAATTTGGCGAGTTGGTCGGCTAGGGTATTCGCTCTCCTGGGCACGTAAAGGACTTCGAAGTTCCTGAAGTTCCTTTCCAACTTCCTCACTTCAGCCAGGTAACGCGCCATTGAGTCGTCGGAGCACTGAAACTCCTTGTTAACCTGGTTTACGACCAACTGGGAATCCCTTTCACAGTCAGTCGTTGGACCCCGAGCGCAGAGCATGCTCGGAGCCTGGCCAAGAGGCCCTCATACTCCACCGCGTTGTTGGTTGCGGCGAAGTGTAGTTTTATGACATACTGGAGTTGTTCTCCCTAGGGGGAGATTAAAACAACACCAACCCCCGAGCGTTCAAAAGAGCGCGAGCCGTCGAAGAACATTGTCTAGTGAGGAGCTTCGACGTGCCCGGCCGCTTGCTCGGTCGGGGAGATTCGTCCAGTCCACCACAAAATCCGCCAGTATCTGGGACTTGATTGCCGTGCGTGCGGTGAACTTGAGGTCGAATTCCCCGAGTTCTACCGCCCACTTGGCGATGCGCCCAGACGCATCAGGATTTCTGAGGATCTCCCTCAGCGGGAAACTGGTCGGAATCGTGATCGGGTGTGCCAAAAAGTAGTGGCAGAGCTTTTTCGAAGCCCTGAGCAAGGCGTAGATGAGCTTCTCTACCTCGGGGTAGCGCTCCTTTGGCCCGTGAAGCAGCTCGCTCACGTAGTATGTTGGTCGCTAAATCCCTTCGTACTCGGCCACAAGCACCGCGCTGACCGCCTGGGGTGAGGCCGCTAGGTAAAGCAGCAGAGACTCCTTTTCCCTCGGGGTGACCAGGACGGGCGGGCTTGACAGGTACTGTTTAAGCTCTTTGAAGGCATTGTCGGCTTCCTCGGTCCAGACGAAGTCATTGTGCTTGCGCAGGGCTTTGAAGAAGGGCAATCCACGCTCGCCCAACCGAGAGATAAAGTGGCTGAGGGCCGCCATCTGCCCGGCGAGCGATTGGACTTCCTTTATATTTGAAGGGACCTGCATCCTTTCGATGGCTTCGATCTTTTTGGGGTTTGCCCCAATGCCTGATGATCTAATTACATACCCGAGGACCAAGCCCGTGCGCACGCCAAAAATGCATTTTTCGGGATTCAGCTTTACTCGATGCTTTCTTAAATTACAGAAGGTTTCCTCGAGGTCATGGATATGTCCCTCAGCCAGACTACTCTTGATGACTATGTCGTCTACATAAACTTCTAGGTTCCGCCCGATCTGGTTGGGAAAGGTCTTCTGCATCAGAAGTTGGAAAGTAGCTCCTGCGTTTTTTAGACCGAACGACATGGTTGTATACCAGAAAGTGTAGAAGGGCATGATAAAGGCAGTCTTCTCTTCATCTTCCCTTGACAGGCCTTATCTGGTGGTACCCGGAGTACGCATCCAGAAAGCTCAACAGCTGAGCCTCCGCTGTTGCGTCGACCAGCTGGTCTATGTGCGGGAGAGGAAAGTTGTCCTTTGGGCACGAGCCGTTGATGTTGGTGTGATCAACGCACATGCGCCACTTTCCGTTCTTTTTCTTGACCACAACTGGGTTCGCCAACCACTCGGTATTCCCGACTTCACGGATGAAGCCGGCCTTCAACAGTTTGTCCAATTGTTCACGGATGATGTCGACCTTCCACTGAGGGAACCTCCTCAGTGCTTGACGCACCGGCTTTTTTCCAGGCTGAACCGCCAGCCTGTGCTCGATCACCTTCCTTGAGACACCGGGCATATCAGATGGTTCCCAAGCGAAGACGTCCGTGTTTGCCCGGAGGAAGGTGATGGGCTCGATTTCCTATTTCAGATCCAGGGCGGCCCCGACGTGGACCACCTTGGTCGGATCCTCAGAGGAGACCGGGATCTCCTTCGTTTGCTCTTGGGGCTGGAGTATCACCTTGTGCCGAGCGGATTTGCGAGAGTCTTGCTCGGGCCCGCGTTCGGGTAGTTGGCCGACCAGGGCCAACGCCATCTCGTCACACTCTAGGGCAGCCTTGTGGCTGCCCTTGATGGTGATTACTCCCTGCGGCCTCGGGAGCTTGAGGCAGTGGTACACGTGATGCGTAGCTGCCATGAATTTCACGAAAGCCGGCCTGTCGAGGATGGCGTTGTAGGTCAACTCAAAGTCGACTACCTGGAAGGTGACCAACTAAATCCGGAAATTGCTCGGACTGCGGAAGGTCATCGGTAGGACAATCTGCCCGGGGGGGTCATGGACTTGCCCGGGATAATGCCGTGGAAAGGCATGGAAATATCCTCGACTTTGAAACGAGGGATCTACATCAAGTCTAAGACCCGGGCGGATATCAAGTCAAGGGCGCTCCCCCATCGATGAGTACTCGCGCGACCCTCGTGTTACTGATGGTCGGGCAAAGCACTAGAGGGAGCCTCTGCGGCTTGGTCATCCCCGGGGGACAATCTTTCCATGAGAAAGAGATGGTCGTGCCCGACTATCGAACATGCTCGGGAGTGGGGCCCCCGCGGTCAACGTGATGAACTTCCCGTGCGGCGGCCTTCAGTTCCAGCCGGGAGGAGTATGCCGCGGAGCCCCCGAAGATTACCGCGATGTGATCGCTTCGCTCGTGGTATTCTTCGCTATCTCGACCCTGCTGGTCGGTATGTTGGTCAGATCGTTGGTCGGTACTACCCTTGCCGGCGTCCTGGAGGACGAGCATAGGGCCTCGACAGTTGTAGAAGTCCTCCCGGCGGGCGATCCAGGTGCGGCAATTGCGAAGGTCATGCCCGTGCACCTGGTGAAGCGGGCAGAAGCGGTTGCTCGATGGGGCTTGCGACATCCATTTCTGCCCCGAGCCGCCCGGCCGCTGACTACCTACCTTGCCCTGAGATGGACGAGGTTTCTTGGGCTTTGGCGTCTGCGGCGGGGACGACTACTCGGAGATGGTGGCCACTATCTTGGCCGTCTTTGCCTTTTTCTTCTTCTTGTCCATCTTGTCAGAAGACTTCTGATGAGGACATCACCAGCGTGGATATGATGAACGAGACTGCTACACCTACTTCCTCTCTGGTCGCGCCGTCTTCATCACCTACACCCGACGCTGCGACATCTTCACCGATAAGGGGCCTTAATTCAGAAGCTCAGCCTTTCAAGCCTAAGACAACCAGCACATCAATCACGCACCACGAGGAAAGCCCACGCGCCAAGAAAGGCCCATATGGAAGCCCAAAATGCCAGAAAGCCCGGTTCGGACTTCTACGCGCAGCGGGAATTCAAACGGACGCCCTGGCCACATCCGCGCTCCGTTTTTGATGTGCGACCACTCGTTGGAAAGAATATGAGATAAGCTTTCCAACGGATCCAGCCACACTGCCAGATCTGTTCCAGACCGACAGGAATATGCAGAAAACCATCTCGGGCCAAAAACTTCAGGTGTTGCGCCACCTTGTTTTTGGGCTTATGGCCCATGTATGTTAGGGTTTTGGTGGCCGCCTCTATTTTGGCCGCCCTACTCCCCCTGGCCGTTGCTATATATGTGGTCATCGCCTCTCTTCTACGGTTAGGTTTTGTTGTGTTTGGTAGACCCTGTGTGCGTCCCTCCTTGTGGTTGCGTGTGTCGACTAGACCACCCGACACAAGAAATAGAACCTCACCTTTGGATTGATCTTTGTGATCAGGTCAGCCGCGTCTTCGCACGGTTGATAACAACTCGTGAGTGTGGTTTAGCGATTGCTGGATTCCGATCCTTGTGTGGTCGGTATCCAGATCGTCAAGTTCACTCTCCACCAAACCAAATTTATCCATCTCACCAGAAGATCGGGCACCCCCTCTGCGCATCAGTTGGTATCAGAGCGTCGGTTGACTGGTGAGATTCATCTCTTTGTTTAGTAGATTGATTTCATACCTATAGTCCAGAAAATTGCCTCACAAAAATATTTCTCATCCGCTGTCCAAACCCTCATCGTTAGCCTTTGCATCATTCTTGTAGTTTGCATCTTTGAATTTTAGTCCATCATATCGTGTGCTGGTTGTTAGTCTTGGTATTAGTCTTGTTTGAGTTGCATCTAGAATCGTCAAAATTCATCTCGACGTCGTCGCATCCAATTTCAATCTGCCGCTGTCCAGTTCGGTATTTTTGTCATATCTCCCACATACGATCTTGGATTTTGGTGTTCTTGTGCTTTCTGGAAAGCTTGGAACATTATCGACAACTTTGTCCATTGTGAGAATTTCTGAAAGCTGTTTTCATGTCCAAAATCGCGTTGGAATTGAATCTATTTTCGTCCCGGATTTTCCTGAGCAATCTGTATTTCAGGGCCCATATCTCTGACTTCCCTTATCAAAAATAGACGTTCCATATATGCAAATTGATCAGCACGAAAAGATCTACAACTTGTCAGTTATACATTTTTCTGTTTGAGGCAGTTAAGAAGCCAAAAACATCGCTGAAATATTCAGCACCTGCAGTCCAGTCTGAAAACTTGAGAGGAAAAAAAAAGGCAAGTACATACAAAAGAGCCGCACTAAAAAAGGTGAAAAAAATCAAACAAGAAAAGTGAATCAAGAGAATAAACTTTCAGTTGTGCATTGTTGGATATTGTCCATTCTATAGCTAGTTGTTTGCTTGAGCTAGGTCTAATTCAAGGCTAGTCCAGCACATCGATCATCACTTTGGACTATTATTCAACTTTGCATTACTGATATTGAATTGATGTTCTACATATCAATAGCCTGTCCAAGCTACACCTTCTACTAACCATACAGGGAAGGACCTTGCAATCGCTTTGCCATCACTTGAGTTTCAGGTTATCACGAACCAGCCACCGGTTGCACCACCTACTTGCATCGGTAAGAACTAGTAAGAACTTGATAATAGCTTGAGCGTGAGTGACTTGATAAGCTCCACTTTCTGGTAGTTTATAGGAAAATATATACTTTTGTATTTTCTTGTTTGCTACTAACTATGGCAGGTCCACATAAAAAGAAAGATGATCTATACTTCGAAGATGATTTGAGCATTTCGCCTAGAACAAAGAAAGTTTTGTGGGAACATAATCATCAGTTTGAGGCAAAACGACTTATTGATCGAAAAAAGTATCTTGAGACCATGGCGATGTTGGAACAGATTAAAGAGCATGAGATGTTCTCTTTAGCCAAGAAAGAGAAAACAACACCAAGAAAAGCAGTCACGGTCGCACAACACAAGAAGAAGGATGGTGAGTCTGTTACAATAAATAAAGTTAAGCATGTGCTTGCTACTTCTACGACTAATCCTACAGGAAAGAATAACCATGATGATGAGCACCTGAGTGTTACAATAACGGACAACTACATGAGCCTCATGTCTCATCGCCTACTTAGTGCACCACAGGAGCATGCTAATGAAACTCAACGCAACAATTTATTCCAAACTAAGTTTGTTGTGAAAGAACATGCGGTACAAGTCATCGTTGATGGAGGAAATTGTAGCAATATCGCTAGTCAAAACATGGTTGAGAAGCTTGGCTTGACCATGACTCCACTTCGGCAACCTTACTCGATGGAATGGTTCAACTATTGTGGTAAGGTTCAGGTAACAAAAACTGTGCGAGTGCCTATCTCTATTGGTTCATACCATGATCATGTTAATTGCGATATCATACCTATGGAAGCATGCTCACTTTTATTAGGTAAACCTTGGTTATATGATGTTGATGTTATTCATCATGGTAGGACCAATCAATATATTTTCATGTTTAATGGAAAGAAGATAATTTTGGAACCAATAACTCCTACTGAAATAAATGAGATTAATACAAAGAGAGTTAAAAATCATGGCAAATGGGATAATAAAATTGTTAGCAATGTACAACAATCTGAACCAAAGATAAAGGAGGTCGTTCATTTAAATAAAACTATGTCCTCTATTGATACCACATTGCAAACACATGTTTCTTTGCCACCTGTTGTCAATAACCATTTGCAGGAGTATGAGAAGGAGTCGAGGACGACTCCAATTCAAGAAAGGGAGGATGATGAGGACATCACCAGTGTGGATATGACCAACGAGATTGCTACACCTACTTCCTCTCCGGTCGCGCCGTCTTCATCACCTACACCCGACGCTGCGACATCTTCACCGATAAGGGGCCTTAATTCAGAAGCTCGGCCTTTCAAGCCAAAGACAAAAGGCCAGCACATCAAGCACGCACCACGAGGAAAGTCCACGCGCCAAGAAAGGCCCATATGGAAGCCCAAGATGCCAGAAAGCCCGGTTCGGACTTCTACGCGCAGTAGGAATTCAAACGGACGGCCCGGCCACATCCGAGCTCCGTTTTCGACGTGCGACCACTCGTTGGAAAGCTTACGAGTTAAGCTTTCCAACGGATCCAGCCACACTGCCAGATCCATTCCAGAGCGATGGGAATATGCAGAAAACCATCTCAGGCCAAAAACTTCAGGTGCTGCGCCACCTTATTTTTGGGCTTATGGCCCATGTAAGTTAGGGTTTTGGTGGCCACCTCTCTTTTTGCGCCCTACTCCCCCTGGCCGCCGCTATATATGTGGCCACCACCTCTCTTCTACGGTTAGGTTTTGTTGTGTTTGGTAGACCCTGTGTGCGTCCCTCCTCGTGGTTGCGTGTGTCGACTAGACCACCCGACACGAGAAACAGAACCTCACCTTTGGATTGATCTTTGTGATCAGGTCAGCCGCGTCTTGGCACGGTTGATAACATCTCGTGAGTGTGGTTTAGCGATTGCCGGATTCCGATCCTTGTGTGGTTGCTATCCAGATCGTCAAGATCACTCTCCACCAAACCAAATTTATCCATCTCACTAGAAGATCGGGCACCCCCTGTGCGCATCAACTTCTTCTTGCTTGAGGACTCTACACCTGGCTGCAGGGGGCACCTGGCTGGCTCCTAGTAGCCGTTTGCGCTCGACGGCTTCCTCGGCGTTAATGTAACGCTCTACCGCTTGGAACAGCTCACTATCCGAAGAGCCGGAGTATATCTCGAGGTCCTGGGTGAAACGGACGTTTTTGACGCCTTCGGTGAAGGCTTCAATGACCGTTTCATCCGGGATGCTCGGGATGGTGTTTCGCACCCGGATGAACCTCTGGACGTAGCCGCGCAGACTCTCATCCTCCATCTGGACCACACACTTGAGGTCCTGCGGTCTTCCTGGGCGTGGGCAACACCCCCGGAAGTTTGCCCGCAGGGCGTCACAGAGTTGTCCCTAGTTGTGGATGGATCCTTCCCGTAGATTGAAAAGCGAGGTTCGAGCAGGCCCTTCCAATACAGCGGGGATGTAATTGACCATCACACCTTCATCACCGCCAGCGGCAGTGATGGTAGTGGCATACACCGAGAGGAATTCGTTCGGGTTCTGGGTCCCGTCGAACCGCAGGACCGACGTAGTGCTCAAGAGAAGGCGGGACACTCGTGGCTCGTCCGGGCACTGCGGTCACGAATGCCATGGCTGTCACGACCCTGAAGGGGGCCAAGGCGTGAGAACACGTCGCTGCGCCGAGGCTCCGGAGTACCCGAGGGGGTATCGCTCCGGTCGGTGTGGCGACGATGCTCGCTGTGGTCGCCTCTTTCTCGGGATTCGGCGTACCCCCGATCCCGAGCGGAATTGTGGGTCGAGTACACGAGACCGTGTCTCTACTGTAGCTGCAAGCACGACCCAATCTTGGTATTTTGCCGCTCTCAGATTTCGTTTTATGATTCGAATTGGCGGCAGGTTCAGGAGGTCCTGCTCTAAGATAGGATTTTTCTTATAGAAGCTGCGGTAGCTGGAGACATGAACACAGAGCCGAGGGAAGGGAAAGGGATTGGGAAGCATCGGGGTCAGGATAGCCCAAAGCGATGCAACTTCACCGGCAAGAGGCCGGGAGCAACAGATTTCAAATTCAATATGGGGTAAAATCAGCAACAGAAAAAGATGCTCACCATGCAACGATTCTTACCATGTGAACACTACTTTTTTTTAAACTCATACAGTGAGCACAAATAATTTGCTTTCGTACTGTGTGAACAAAATTTTTTTTGTTGGTTTCATACTATGTGAACACAACTCTTTTTTTTGTTCCTCCTATAATGCGCGTCTCACTTATAAATAGCTTTACCCAGCTTAAAAGTGACTTGGTTGAGCATATTTAGGAAAAATTTATTCACAATTAGTAGGTGCAGCTGATCCTATATATATTTTCATGGCATGGCATAGAAGATCCACAAATTTGTACAAGTATGAAACAACCTAATTAATTTTAGTAACAAGCTTAGTAACAACCCATTGTATTTCTAGTTTCTTATATTGCAATTAATGCACTTAGTTACAAACTTAGTTACAACCCTTGGGAGTGCCCTTATACGGTTGAGCCTCGTTTTTACCCCAGTCACGACCTCGCTGGTTATGCCGCCGCAGCGGATGGCGGTGTTCAGGCTTGGCTAGGGTGCAGGGGTGCTGACGAGGTGGCGGCAGTGGACGCTCAGATTCCGCGGCCGTCTGCAAGTACACGAGACCGTGTCTCTACTGTAGCTGCAAGCACGAACCGATCTTGGTATTTTGCTGCTCTCAGATTTTGTTTTATGATTCGAATTGGCGGCAGGTTCAAGAGGTCCTGCTTGTCGACGAATTGTGTCGGCAATATATTTTATAGGGCTATGCGAAAGATCACAACTCGATGGTAGCACAGGATTTATACAGGATCAGGCCCTCTCGAAAAGGTAATACTCTACTCCTGTGCTCGTGGATTTGTATTATGGGGTGTTGATCACAATGATCAAAGGATGATCACAATGACCGTATGTTCTCGCCTACGCGCGAGATTGGATGTTGAAGATGTAGATCCAGATGATGATGATTTCAGATGATGTCTAACTAGGGACCCCTACCTCTTTATATAGTGTAAGGGGTAGGGTTACAGATTGGTTTCCTAGTCCGTATTAGGGAGATAAGAGATATGGCCGAGTCGGCTTCGCTTATCTCCACGTGTTCGGGTAGAATTAGGATCCTACTTCTTGTAGAGCAAGTCAACCAGGCCCGTCTTCTGGAAGATCCATGCGACTTGGCCCAAGGAGGTGGTGCGTCCAATCGTCTGTCTCCAAATACCCGGAGCCCATGTTGTCCAAAGTAGCCCCCGAGTGCTTCGTGACTGAGTTGTTTTGATTCTAGGTTCAGCTTGCAGCCCATAAAATATAATCCGAATGACATTAGTCTTTGTTCGTTTGATGTAGTTCCGCTCACCGAGTAACCTGCTGATTAAACAACACAGTTGCAAATGACTCAAGAGAAAATCTCAAGCCTCTAAAAAGATGTTTGGTACCCAGTCCGACTGGTCGGTATGCTGTCTATTGGCCTCATGGAGAGGCATACCAAAAAAGTGGATGTAGCCGAGTGATCAGTGTCACTCTGCCTTATCCTCCCTGTAACAAATCATGACATTCGGTCTGATTGTCAGAACTCGACATTTGATCCAGTAGGGGACATGTCACAATTCGTGTATTAGGGTGTTCAGGCGCCTTGACCCGACTTAGTGCAATGTCAAGCTAGTGATTCTCGGTAGAATACGCCCGCCTCCAAGTCAGGGTCATCCGAGTGGTGTTCGTCATGATGACGAATGATCTAGAGATGTGCCACTGAGACCCGACTAAAGAGGTAACTCATGATGTCCGATCCGACTAAAAGTCAGACTAACTATTGACCCCGGGAGGTACATCAAGAGCTGAGTTATAACCCGGAAAGCGCCCAGTCCTTAGAGACTAACAACTGGCATGAGGCCCGACTGGGGCATGCTATTTTTCTGACTAGGTTTGATCCAAGTGGCACCTGTACCCGAGTAATGACGTGTATAGCTTGCGGCCCACGTGGGCCGTTGATGGGGGACGGGTGCCCGATCTTCCGATAGGTAGAGGATAAGTCGATTGGTGGAGACTCGACGTTGACGATCCCACTTCTGATCAGAACCGACCTAAGCCTGCAATCGCTACACCACCGCTCCGTTGGTTATCAACCAAGCGTGAACACGGTTGACCTTGCCACGAAGGCTTGTCCCTGCAAGCGAATCGAGAACACAAGCAAGAACGAAAGAAGCAATCTCAAATTGCAAAATAATATTAAGCTCACAAGTTGGGGCTTTACAAATGCACTAGCATTCGGTTTGCGGCCACAGTGTTTCGGAACGCACCCTCCACGTGTTTGATGAATTGCCAAGATATTCATGCAGGCCAAACACATGCAACCAAATATCATCTCTCTCTGACCAAGCCCATGAGATGCATGCAACCAAACACGAGCATTCGGTTTGCGGCCACAGTGTTTCGGAACGCACCCTCCACGTGTTTGATGAAATGCCAAGATATTCATGCAGGCCAAACACATGCAACCAAATATCATCTCTCTCTGACCAAGCCCATGAGATGCATGCAACCAAACACGAGACCGAGTCTTCGGCGAAACTGCAAAGGCAGAATAATCTTAAGCAAAACCCGAGTTGTGAAGGCACCTATGAGATGGTTTATATAGTGAAGGGAGGGTGGCCTGCACTGGAGAGGTAGCGGTATGGTACTAAACCAGGTGGAGGTGTGGGGCGCCCCACATTGGGCCGGCTGGACCCATCATGGGCCACAGCCAAAGGGGGTGGGGTGGCGCCCCATGGTGGGCCGGTGCTCCAATCCGGCCTAGCCCATGTTTGCGACTGCCTTGTTTGCGGCTGCTTCTCTGCGTTGACGTAGTTGCATCTTCTCTCTTGATGAGCTAATCCATGATTTCTGATGGCGACAACAACATCACCCAGTAGATGCCACAGTTGTCGTGCTCGGGCCCTCGTAATTGGTCCTTGTACCAGCGGTGTAGCATCAACAGGGACTTCATCAGGAGCTTCAACATCAGGGACTTCAACAGGAGAAGCAATGTCAGGAGTGATGTCCCCATCATCCTCCCCCTCTTGATTTGGAGTCGTCCTCGACTCCAACTCATTTTCTTCTCCCAGATATGGCCTCAAATCTGAAATGTTAAAAGTGGGGCTAACCCCAAAATCTGCAGGCAGCTCAATTTTGTATGCATTATCATTTATTCGTTCGAGCACTTTAAAAGGACCATCAGCACGAGGCATTAATTTAGACTTTCTCAACTCAGGAAAACGTTCTTTACGCAAGTGTAGCCATACAGGATCGCCTGGGGCAAAAATCATCTTTTTCCTACCATGACTACCAGCAATGCTATATTTTTCATTCATTCGCTCAATATTTTCCTTAGTTGACTCATGCAATTTCAAAATAAACTCAGCATGTTCCTTAGCATCGAGATTAATCCTTTCAGTTGAAGGGAGAGGCAACATGTCAATGGGGGCTCGAGGGTTGAAATCATATACTACCTGAAAAGGACTTACCTTGGTAGTAGAGTGCAAGGCACGATTGTAGGCAAACTCCACATGAGGAAGACACTCCCCCCACATCTTCAGATCCTTTTTTCAAAACAGACCGCAACATTGTAGATAACGTGCGATTGACGACCTCCGTTTGGCGATCAGTTTGGGGATGACATGTTGTAGAAAACAACAATTTTGTCCCCAATTTGTTCCACAGAGTCCTCCAAAAATGACTCAAAAATTTTGTGTCGCGATCTGAAACAATAGTAGCAGGCATACCATGCAAGCGAACAATTTCTTTAAAGAAAAGGTCGGCAATGTGAGTGGCATCATCGCTTTTATGACAGGGAATGAAATGTGCCATCTTTGAAAAAATCTATCCACGATAACAAAAACACTATCCCTCCCTTTTTTTGTCCAAGGCAACCCAAGAACAAAATCCATTGACATATCCTCCCATGGCACACTAGGGGTAGAGAGAGGCATATACAAACCGTGTGGATTCAGTTGTGATTTCACCTTCTGACATGTGGTGCAACGAGCCACAAAGCGTTCAACATCCCGCCTCATCCGTGGCCAGTAGAAGTGAGTAGTCAAAACATCCTCTGTCTTTTTAATGCCGAAATGACCCATTAGTCCTCCTCCATGTGCTTCCTGTAACAACAAAAGACGAACAGAACCAACTGGAATGCATAGGCGGTTAGCTCTAAACAGGAACCAATAATTAAACACAAGCTTATTCCAGGTTCTTCCATCCTTACAGCTCAACAATGCATCTTTAAAATCAGGGTCATGTGCATACTGCTCTTTGATAGTCTCTAATCCAAAAATTCGACAATCAAGTTGGGACAACATAGCATATCTCCTAGACAATGCATCAGCAATAACATTATCTTTTTCTTTCTTATGTTTGATGACATAGAGAAAAGATTCAATAAACTCAACAAACTTAGCATGTCTACGATTCAGTTTAGTCTGACTACGAATATGTTTGAGCGCTTCATGATCAGAGTGAATAACAAATTCCTTAGGCCATAAATAATGTTGCCACGTTTCTAAAGATCGAACAAGAGCATAAAATTCTTTATCATACGTGGAATAATTCAGGACAGGTCCGCTCAATTTCTCACTAAAATAGGCAACACGCTTACCTTCTTGCATGAGGACACCACCAATTCCAACTCCACTGGCATCACATTCAAGTTCAAACGTCTTACCAAAATCTGGAAGTTGGA
Organism: Olyra latifolia; assembly: GCA_036346145.1. NCBI lineage: Eukaryota > Viridiplantae > Streptophyta > Magnoliopsida > Poales > Poaceae > Olyra > Olyra latifolia. Next base: position 56,227,359 of record CM070529.1, on the reverse strand, counting down.
GTAATGGTGCATTCGTGAGCTTTTCCTTTAAAAGGTTGAAGGCGTCTTCTTGTGACTGTCCCCAGTGGAATGCAACGCCCTTCTTTGTCAATTCGTTCAATGGAGCGGCAATAGTGCTAAAATCCTTCACGAACCGACGGTAGAATCCTGCAAGTCCATGGAAGCTCCTCACCTGAGTGACTGTTGTGGGAGTCGGCCAACTCTTGATTGTTTCAATCTTGGCTTCATCAACCTCAATGCCCTATGGAGTCACAACATAGCCAAGAAAAGCGACTCGATCGGTGCAAAAGGTGCACTTGTCGAGGTTACCAAACAAACGTGCATCTCGCAAAGCATTGAAAACAACACGGAAATGCTCAAGATGCTCATAAAGTGACTGGCTATAGATTAAGGTATCATCAAAATAAACTACCACAAATTTTCCAATGAATGGACGTAAGACCTCATTCATCACACGCATGAAAGTACTTGGCGCGTTAGTCAAACCAAAAGGCAGAACTAACCACTCATATAACCCAAACTTGGTCTTAAAAGCTGTCTTCCATTCATCTCCCAATTTCATCCTAATCTGGTGGTATCCACTTCGCAAGTCAATTTCAGAAAAAAATCACAGAACCACTTAACTCATCAAGCATATCATCTAATCTCGAAATAGGATGACGATATCTAATGGTGATATTATTAATGGCTCTACAATCCACACACATGCGCCAGCTATCGTCTTTCTTAGGAACCAAAAGAACAGGAACAACACAAGGACTAAGACTTTCTCGTACGTACCCGCGGTCCAAAAGCTCCTGGACTTGCCGTTGAATTTCCTTAGCCTCCTCTGGATTGGTCCTATAAGCAGCACGGTTTGGCAAAGTCGCTCCCGGGATCAAATCAATTTGATGTTCAATTCCTCGAATAGGTGGCAACCCCGGGGGTATCTCATCAGGAAACACATCGCCGTATTCCTGCAAAAGGTCAGTGACAGCAGGCGGCAAAGAGAGAGATACTTCGTCCAATGAAAATAAAGTCTCTTTGCATATCAAAGCATAGCATGACATATCAGCAGTAATTTCATAAATATCAGATTTTGTGGCAAGCATCACACCACCCTTCAGTTTAATTCCCTCGGACCTAGAATTTGGCGCTTGTTTGTCTTTTCTAGGTGGGAATACAGTTTTAGCGACTCGTTGGTTCTCAGATGCTACAACACTTTCTTGCTTTTCATTTTCATCTCTCTCCCTATCAAAATGCACAATTTCAGAAGGAGTCATAGGGAGCAAAGTGATTTTCTTTCCTTGGTGTCTAAGTGTGTACTTGTTACTCCTACAATGATGAGTCGCATCATTATCAAATTCCCAAGGTCTGCCTAATAAAAGTGAGCATGCTTGCATAGACACAACATCAAAATCAGCAACATCACGGTATGAACCAATGACAAAAGATACTCTGGCAGTTTGGGTTACCTTGACCTTACCGCTGTTGTTGAACCATTGAACATGATATGGTTGAGGATGTGCACGTGTGGTCAAGCAAAGCTTCTTGACCAAATCAGAACTGACTAGATTGTTGCAGCTTCCTAAATCAATTATGGTTCGAATACAGAAATTGTGACGTTGGGCTCTCTCGGCTTGATCCACTTGAGTGCTCAACACCCGCTGCACAATTATTGTCCGAAATCCGGCTATGGCCGCTGTACCCAACGCTTCCTCCTCGTCTTCAGTGTCCGTGTCTTCATCAGTGACATCTGCAAGGTTAGCTGCAAGAGCATATTCATCTTCTACATCTGATGCACTAATGTACCCACCATCATCTGTAGCAATGTACGCTCGTTGACTTGGACAATCCTTCATGACATGGCCCATCCCCTCGCAACGATAGCACACTATACCTGTCGTACGTCCTGTGGAGGCAACGGACGATGACGTCTTCGCTGGTGTATGCACATTGGATGATTTGCTTACTTTCGACGCACGCGATGGCTGAGTCGATACCGCTGAACGCGCCCTACTCGTCGAGGGGGCAGTAGACCGGAAACTGGAGGTGGTGCTGACTTGGCTGGCATCGATGTCTGTCTTTGTGTGAATGTACTACCAAAGTTGATCCTCGACATTGTCGCCCTCGCACTTTTTTTTTCGCCAAAACAAAGACTTATTTGGAACAATCTATTGATAGAGTTATATTCTTTATAATCAACTATATCCTGGATCTCACGACGTAATCCACCATAGAAACGAGCCATTTTATCCTCCTCATCCTCCTCTACCTCACAACGCAACATGCCTATCTGAAGCTCTTGGTAGTAATCCTCTACCGATTTGCTACCTTGATCTAAACGTTGTAATTTCTTATGCAAGTCACGTTTAAAGGAAGAAGGCACAAATCTAGCACGCATATGTCGTTTCAACAAATCCCAAGTATCTGGTGCTATGTTGGCCTTAACCAGTTCATTCCACCAAATTATTGCAAAGTCTTTAAACTCACTAGTAGCTTGCCTTACTCTATGAATTTCAGGCACTAGATGTGAATTAAATTTTTGTTCAATAGTCATTTCCCAATCTAAGTACACTTTAGCATCATAAGCACCGAAAACGAAGGTATGGTAAACTTAACCTTAGCAAATGGGTCTGCATTGCGATTGTTAAGGTTAGCATTATTGTCAGGATTACCTCTCATACCTTGTTGAATGCGACGCTGGCGCTTCTGTAGAAGGATATCCTGAGCAGCACGATGCAGGGCGCGTCATAGCGTGGTGCTCTTCTCGGTTCGTTTCCACCTTCGGACTCTTCTGCTGCATACTCAACTTCTTCATCTCCCGTCCCATTGGGAGGAGGTTGATTTTCCACAGCCTCAACCCTGTCGGCAAGGGCTGAGACACGACGGTCGATTCTCTCAAAGTTTTCTTGCGTCTCTTGCCGGACCTACGTGATGTCTTCCCTAACCTTTTGGTTATTCTGGACAGTAGGTTGATTGGTCTTTTCAAGGGCATCCTGGAGCTCCTTGTTTCCCTTGACCATCTCTTCCCTACGACTTTGAAGGAGCTAGCGAATGTCATCATCGTCAGCCGCAGCTCTAGCTCTTGTATGTGGTCCTATCATTGTTAGTAACAAACAAAGATAACACAAAAGTATTATCCCTATTAGCTACTAGGTTCTGACAGGTGGAGTCACTCCCTCTCAAGCGTCTTACCACGCTCTTACAAGGTTCTTACCAACGCTGCAGGAAGATCAACCGGTGGCTGGTTCATGATACCAAGTAGAGTGTGAGTGAGGCGATTGCAAGGTAGAATCCTGTTCTGATAAGAAGTATATGTGGAGCTTGGAAGGCACAATATAATTGCAAGGGTTCGCAATAGCTGCAATCAGATGGCAAAGCTGAATAAATGTCCAAATAACCCGCAAATGTTGCTGGCCCTAAAGTGCTCCTAAAACTGGATTCAAGCAAGCAAGTAAAGATGAAAGCAAGGACAAAAGAGATGGAAATAGTATTGATCCTGATCACAGCACGTTTGATTTTTTTTTTTGCGCGGCTCTTTTCATTGCGCTGCCTCTTTGATAATTTTTATTTTTTTTTATTTTTTTTATTTTCTTTCAAGTCAGCAGCACTTAAATAGGAACCGAGAGCAATCTCCCCTCAATTTTGACGTAAAGGGTGTCGGTTATAAAATTGGATGTGCTCTGAAAACAATGCAGAATCTTCTAAGGCTGGAAACAGGATCTTCTGAAGAAATTTTGGGCCCTCGTGATAGACAAAGTAGGTGGGTTTTGGATGTAACTTTTTATGTAGATGTCCGTGGATACCAAGAACGTCGAAAACGGAGTTCGTATGCAAAAGTTACGGCCGTTTTACCGAAGGTGCTCCGGATCAGATGCGAAATCAAGATCGGTTTCGTTCTTTTTTTGTGGTTAGGTTTTGCAGGATGAAAATTTGAGGGCTGGCGATGCAGGGCAGTTGACACAAGGTGGTTTGCGTCCTATCTAGGGCTTGCGACGCAGGATTATTAACACAAGGAGGCTGGCGAGGGCAAGCCAAGCAGGACTCGACTTGGTTTTTTTTTTGGATGTTTGCGGTGGTAGGATGATGTCGGGACCCGAAAAACGGGGTCGAATCCCTGCTGTGTCTTACCTGTAATAGTCCCTGGATCAAGTAGCTAGTACACACAGATATACAGTTTTGGATCATCACCATTCAACGAAAAGTATTTTATTACATCAGAGTCTCATAATTATTACAAAGTTTAGGCTTCATGGCCTAGCAGCGGAAATTCAAATAACATAGTTCAACTTCAAATGGAAAACCCAACGCAACTCCACAGGCATGTCTGACGGATGCGCCCTAGACGTCGGAGTAGTCTTCATCTTGAACTCCTTCAGCGAAGTCCCCGTCCTGGTAAACTTCCTCCTCGGTGTCGCAACCTGCTCGTTGGAATGAGCAGCCCCGCGTAAAAGGCGAGGGTGAGTATACTTTATACTCAACAAGCAAGGCTGACTAAATGCAACTAGGGCTTAACAAGGAGGGGTAAAGGTTCTTTTGCATAAAGCCAGTTTTGCAAGTCTTTCCTAAGATTTTATAAAAATGATTTGAAATGAGTTGAGGAAAACAAATATTTGAAGTATTTCTTTAAAACTCCGGCCTCGGCCGGTTTTGCCCAATCCTGGCTACTCACGGCACCTACCGTGCAATTACCCTCATCGCTCATAGCACCTACTATGAGGAGAAAAATCAAAACACACGACACCGATCGTGGTTTTCCTTTAAAACACCATTTAGAAAACAAAGATAAGAAGTATCAATGAGGCAGCTCCCCGTCGTCTGGTCCTTGACCGTGGACACGGCTATCATGATAGTTTTACACTCGCAGAGGTTGCACGCTTACCCACGAGAGGTGACCTTCCTAGGAATCACCCAAAGGAAAAGAACACCACAAGGTCTTTAACCAAGCATTCCCTAGCCCGCACTCCTCTAAGGATTCCACCGCAGCATTAGTTACTCTAGTTGGTCAAGCCCCTCTTGAGCCTGCAGAACAACACCAATTGCCTACTCCACCGACTGGAATGCCAAAACTAGAAGTCCGAAGGGTACTCAACCAGGGCTTGCCCACACAAGAACTCAATGGTCGCACTGTTGTACTTAGCTCGTCTACCTCAAGGAATCGGTCCTTAGGGATCAGGGTGGGTCCCGCACTGGGCCCGAATCTCGTGCACGCGGCACCATCCTTGCAACCATCCACCCCAATCAGGTTTTGCAAAACATTTTTCCCCGATAACACCCACTATCAACTAGCCCAAATACAACCAAAAGACAACACCAATTGTCCTTCTTAAAGATCACAAGGTAAAATGGTGATTAATGTTAACAAGCAATTAATCAGGTGGTTTACTATGAGCATTACTGAGCAGATGCAAAACCTAATCAAGGATATGGTAATAATTAATCAAAATTAATAATCCTAAGGTAGCAAAGGTATTTTATAAGAATTAATTATCAATGGGATTTAGCTAGGCAATATAGTTATTTGGTATTTTATGTTAAACATACATGCTATTGTTCAAATCCTACAAAACTCGTTTGAAAACATGGGTTCAGAGGTTTCAGCACTTGCCTTGATCGACGTAGTGGGGAGGATCCTCAGCTGCGTTGGAAACAAACTCGGTACTCGGGTCTAACTTTTAAAAGGAAACACAAATAAGAACCACATGCAATAATGTAAGAAATATGCCATAGAGGCCAATCATGGAGATCTTGGTTCTAATGCAATAATGTGTTTATATGCTTTTGTGTGAACTAATCTTGGTTCTAATGCATGCGATGATCTTGGGGAGGGAATGAAATTTTTGAAACGCATAGGTCTTACCCTAGCCCTCATTCCCCAGCAAATAAAATATGTGGCATGCATGTCATGACATGAGGATGATGCAAACAGTACCGATCAGTATAAAAAAATTTTTCAAAACTTCTGAAATTGGTTTCATTATTTTTAGAGTTCCCTATAATTAGTTATGATTTTTATAAACTTAATATTAAAGGTACAAAAGAGAGTTAATAATAAATAAATTCCAAATTTTACCAAAACAGTACAAAAATCATATTATAATATATCTAATTTTATAAAATAATTTTTGATATTTTTGGATCTCTAAAATAATTTATAAAATTCCTACACATGCAAGGACTAATATAATTATCAAAAATTAAATTTAATAGAAACATGAAAATAAACAGTACATAAAAATAATATAGAATTTTATGAATCTAATAAAATTTATTTCACAATTTTCTGATTTTTTTACATATTTATATGCAATAAACAACATAAGGTATAATCAATAAATGAAAGAAAATAAAAGGGAGGGCACTCGGGCGTGGCGTAAGTGGGCTGGCTGAATCGCCGTTGCACGCGACGGAGCCAGCGAGGGACGCGGCTGCCATCTGGGCCCTCCAAAGGAGACGAGCAGGGCGAAGGGGCGGGCACGGCGGCGGCGCTCCGGCCGGCAGAAGGGTTGTCGTGAAAGGAGGTGGGGCCAATGGCAGACACGGGCCAAGTTTCACGGCGCGAATCGCCGAGGCGGCGGCGCTGCTTAGCCCTAGTCGGCGCTGGCGGAGGCGCACGCCCGGCGGCGAAGCAGCGGGCGATGGCGGCGGTGGGGCGGGTGAGCTACTACGGCAAGACGGCGGAGCTAAAGTGGTGGCGGCTCGACTGAAAGTCTCCGAGACGGCGGCGTCGGCGGCGAAGCGAAGGAGCGGGCAGAGGAGCACGGTGGCGAGCTCGCCGGCGGGGAGATGGGGGCGGCGCGATGGTCGGCGAGGTTCCTACGAATGTGGAGAAGGTGGAGAAGCTCACCGCGGCGACGATTGGGCGATGAATGGTTCCGACGGCAGAACGGGACGGCGGCGGCTCCGACGGCGAAAGGCGGAGCTCCGGCGGTGGCGACGAGCTGCTGGCGGCCAAAACGGGTCAAGGAGGTGCCCAGGAACAAATCTTCTTCAAGGACCGAGAGTCGAAACTCACCGGAAGATCGAGTTTTGGCGAGGGGCAGAGAGGTTGAAGGAGATGGGTTTTTCTGGGCTTCGGTTTTTAGATGAAGAACGACGTAGGGGGGTTTATAAGAGAGATAGTGTATGTATTCTAGGAGGATTAGGATAGAGATCAAAGGGGGTTAGAATCTGCTATAATTTAGGGAGGTCTTCTATTGATAGAGATGGAAAGAGAGGAATTAGGGGGGTTTCCAACTTGTCATCTAAATTCAACGTGAAAGAGGGAAGAGAGGATTACATGTGGGGCCCACATGTAGGAGAGAGAAAGATTTAAATATAAAAATCAGATTTTGTTTTGGATATAAGGCTAACATATGCCTTAATTATTCAATTAAAACATCTCATAGCCAAAACCATATAAATATATTTTTATTAACTAACTTTGTTTAATTAAAACATTTTAAAATATTTTTCCAAGGAACATACCCATTTTAAAAGGTTTTTGAATTTCAAAAAAATTTACATATGCAATGCAATGCATGTATGCATGATTTTTAAAAATGAGGATGTTACAGATGAACAAGGAAATAGAAGAGGTATGAAACAGATCTGATGACACGACCTAAACCAGCAACAAGACGATGACCATGAACATGAACTCAGCAATGCAAAACTGAAAACAAAATTGCGAAGGCTCGACGTGGCTTGGACAGTAGAGGATGGTGGTCTTGAAGAAAAATTTCTTTGGTGTGGCCTTTTATGGGCTCTAGGTAACAAAAAGAACGATGAACAAAGGGGAAACAATGATACCTGACAGGCAACCTGGCGCTCTGATACCACTTGATGGGGACGGGTGCCCGATCTTCCGACAGGTAGAGGATAAGTCGATTGATGGAGACTCGACGTTGACGATCCGACTTCTTATCAGAACCGACCTAAGCCTGCAATCGCTACACCACCGCTCCGTTGGTTATCAACCACGTGTGAACACAGTTGACCTCGCCACGAAGGCTTGTCCCTGCTAGCGAATTGAGAACACAAGCAAGAACGAAAGAAGCAATCTCAAATTGCAAAATAATATTAAGCTCGAAGTTGGGGCTTCTGAGCATCGAAGTCTTTCGCTAAACCGCAAGCGAGAATAATCTTAAGCAAAACCCGAGTTGTGGAGGCACCTATGAGATGGTTTATATAGCGAAGGGAGGGTGGCCTGCATTGGAGAGGTAGTGGTATGGTACTAAACCAGGTGGAGGTGTGGGGTGCCCCACATTGGGCCGGCTGGACCCATCATGGGCCACGGCCAAAGGGGGTAGGGTGGCGCGCCATGGTGGGCCGGTGCTCCAATCCGGCCTAGCCCATGTTTGTGACTGCCTTGTTTGCGGCTGCTTTTCTGCGTTGACGTAGTTGCATCTTCTCTCTTGATGAGCTAATCCATGATTTCTGATGGCGACAACAACATCACCCGGTAGATGCCGCAGTTGTCGTGCTCGGGCCCTCGTAATTGGTCCTTGTACCAGCGGTGTAGCATCAACAGGGACTTCATCAGGAGCTTCAACATCAAGGACTTCAACAGGAGAAACAATGTCAGGAGTGATGTCCTTATCAGGCATGCTCTCTGGAACCTAAGTTCGGGCCCGAATCTTGAATTGATGATTAGGGCTTCATTCTTTCCCGCCCAACGCGGAAACTAAAACGTCGCCCACTTCCTTTTAAATAGAACACGCCGGGGCATTTGAACGGTTACGCTTGTACTGTGCGCCCCAGTCTGTTCATCTCCCCGCAGCGCTCCTGCTAGGGTTTGTCGCTTGCGCCGTTGTAGAGCAACCATAGCGCCGCCGCCGCCACCATTCTTCAGATCTAGCCTCGCCGCCCCCATCCCCCACCACATTCTCTCAAATGGCGGGAAACTGGGTGACCTCCGTCACCACCGAGGAGCGATTGCAGGCCCTGGTCGACACCGGCGTTCTCCCGGCGCAGGAACTCATCGGCTGGCGCGCCGCCGCATGTGATTCTTCCCCTACTCCTCGCCAAGAGGAGGTAGTTGTTTTCGAGTCCTTAGCCTTAGGAGTTGGGGCGGAGCTCTGTCTCCAAGAACGCAATCAGGAAGTATGAGTGTTGCATGGAAACAAGAGTTTCGTTACTCGGAACAAACAATACTTAAGCTCAACAAGAATTCAAAAAGAAAGATAACGATGTGGTGCAGAATACACCTAATTAGGTGTAGCCCCCTGACTTGCTGGCTATTCGGAGCCCGACTAGGGAGCAAGTCAAATCAATCTCAATAAAAGAGAAGGAAGGGGTGTGCGACTGCGCACCTAATTAGGTGTAGCCCCAACTTACTACTTAATTGGAACACAAATAAGTAGCAAATCAGAAACTGAATTGCACAAACCTAAAGATAATGTAAACGAAAACTTATCTTTATTGAATTGGAAATGTGTGTACAACGGCCGTCAGGTATAGAACCGACGTAATTGCTCGATGTTCCACGAGTTAGCCATGGTTGTGCCGTCTTCTCGCCTCAGTCGGTAAGCCCCTGGGCGTGCCACTGAGTCAAACCTTCCCAGCGTGGGGAGAGTTTATGGCCACTCGACTGATTGATCCGAAGGACCAAATCACCAACCGAGAAGGCGCGATTGTCAATGAATTGTGTCGGCAATATATTTTATAGGGCTATGCGAAAGATTAGCACAGGGGGCAGGATTTATACAGGTTGAGGCCCTCGAAAAGAGGTAATACCCTACTCCTGTGCTCGTGGATTTGTATTATGGGGTGTCGATCACAATGATCAAAGGTTGATCACAATGACCGTGTGTTCTCGTCGAGATTGCACGAGAACACAGATGACAAAGATGATGTGGATCAAGATCAAGATCAAGATGAAGATGTCTAACTAGGGACCCCTGACCCCATTTATATAGTGCAAGGGGTCGGGTTACAGATTGGTTCCCTAATCCATATAAGGAAGATAAGGGACATAACCGAGTCGGCTACGCTTATCTCCACATATTCGAGTAGAATTAGGATCCTACTCCAAATAGAGCGAGTCGGGCCGCGCCGTCCACCAAGCCGGTCTTCTGGAAGATCCACGCGACTTGGCCCAAGGAGGTGGTGCGTCCAATCGTCTGTCTCCGAATACCCGGGACCCATGTTGTCCTGAGAGCCCCGAAAGTGCTCAAATGAATCGAAGTTGTTGTGATTCTGGGTCCAGCTTGCAGCCCACCAAGTGTAGTCCGAGTGACATCAGTCTTCGTTCGGTTGATGCCATTTTGCTTGCCGAGTGACCTGCTGATCAAACAACACAGTTGCAAAGGACTCAAGAGAAAATCTCAAGCCTCTAAAAAGAAGTTTGGTATCTAGGCCGATTGGTCGGTATGCTGGCTATTGGCCCCACGGAGAGGCATACCAAAAAAGTGGATGTAGCCGAGTGATCAGTGTCACCCTGCCTTATCCTCCCTATTACAAATCATGACATTCGGGTCTGATTGACAGAACTCGACATTCGGTCCAACAGAGGACATATCACAATTTGTGTAGGGTGTTTAGACGCCCTGATCCGACTTGGTGTGGTGTCAAGCTAGTGATTCTTGGAAGAATACGCCCGCCTCCAAATCAAGGTCATCCGAGTGGTGTTCTTCACGATGACGAACGATCCAAAGATGTGCCACTGAGACCCGATTGAAGAGGTAACTCTTGATGCCCGATCTGACTAAGTCAAACCGACTATTGTCCCCATGAGGTACATCAAGATCTGAGTTATAACCCGCAAAGCGCCCAGTCCTCAGAGACTGACGACTGGCATGAGGCCCGACTGGGGGCACGCTGTTTTTTCCAACTAGGTTTGATGCGAGTGGCAACTGTACCCGAGTAATGATGTGTTAAGCTTGCGGCCCACATGGGGCGTGCTCTCTGGAACCAAAGTCCGGGCCCGAACCTTAAAACGATGACTAGGGTTTCATTCCTTCCTGCCCAGCGCAGAAAATTGAAACGTCGCCCACTTCCTTTTAAATAGAGCATACCAGGGCATTCGAACAGTTACATTTGCCTTGTGCGCCTGAGTCCGTTCATCTCCCCGTAGCGCTCCCGCTAGGGATTCTCACTTCCGCCGCTGTAGAGCAACCCTAGCGCCACCGCCGCCACCAATCTCCAGATCCAATCTCGCCACCCCCCATCCCCACCACATTCTCTCAAATGGCGGGGAACTGGGCGACCTCCATCAACATCGAGGAGAGATTGCAGGCCTTGGTCGACGCCGGCGTTCTCCCGGCACCGGAGCTCATCGGCTGGCGCGCCACCGCGGGTGAGTCTTCCCCTACTTCTCGTGAAGAGGAGATAGTTGTTTTCGAGTCCTTCTTTTCTCCGAGTACCACGTATGCACGACTCCGGCGCTCAATTTGTTCAGCAGCCCCCCGATCATCGGGAAGCTTCTCTTCCTATAAATACTCCAAATACGGTCGCATCCAATCCGAGTCAAGGACGAGCACTTCTGACTCGGGTGGTGGTTTATCTGATTGGGGTAGTTGCTCCTGCGGTGTGATGGAGGGGCGTGAAGCTCTTGGACAAAGATCCCAGCTGGGACAGCTGCCCGACTAGAGTCCATGTTCGCAAGCTCATCTACCGCCTCGTTGTCTTACCGTAGGATATGTATAAGCTCCAATCCATCGAACTTATCTTCCAACTTTCTGACCTCCTGACAGTAGGCGGTCATATTGTCGTTGACACAAGTCCAATCCTTCTGTACTTGGCTCACCATGAGTTGAGAATCCCCGCGAACCACCAATCACCGGATACCGAGTGATATGGCAATACGGAGCCTATGGATGAGAGCCTCGCATTCGGCTGCGTTGTTTGAAGCTGGAAAATGAATCTGGAGGACATATTTGAGTCGTTCACCTCCAGGTGACATGAGAACGATACCAGTCCCCACATCCTGTCGTCGGAGAGGGCCATCGAAGTACATGTTCCAGTGCTCGGACTCTTAGACGACTGGGGAGCCTGCATCTCCGTCCACTCGGCAACAAAGTCGGCGAGTGTTTGTGACTTAATAGCGCTGCGTGGCTTGAACGAGAGCTCGAAAGCCCCGAGTTCCACTAACCACTTAGCGATTCTCCTAGTGGCTTCCCAATTATGAAAAATATCTACAATAGGGAAAGAAGTGACCACCGAAATTGGATGTTCTTGAAAGTAGTGCTTCAGCTTCCGAGAGGCGATCAGGACCGCATACAAAAGTTTCTGCACTTGGGGATAGCGTACCTTGGACTCGCCCAATACTTCACTAATGAAGTAGACCGGGCGCTGAGCCTTATAGACGCATCCTTGTTCTTCCCGTTCTACTACCACCGCGGCACTCACTACATGAGTGGTAGCCGCAATGTATAGCAGAAGCGGCTCCTGCGGCATGGGAGATGCCAAGATAGGTGTCGAAGTGGGGAAAAATTTGAGATCCTCAAAAGCCTTCTGTGCCTCGGGTGTCCAGACAAACTTGTCTTGCTGCTTCAATAGTTTAAAGAATGGCGACCCACGCTCGCTGAGTCGCGAGATAAATCGGCCGAGTGCCACCATGCATCCATTTAGACGCTGGACATCCCTTTGGCAAGTTGGGGAAGCCATCTCCAAGAAAGTTCTAATTTTTTTTGGGTTAGCCTCAATCCCACGGTGAGACACCACAAAACCGAGTAGTTTTCCCGAAGGGACCCCCAAGACACACTTCTCCGGGTTTAACTTCATGTTGTATACCGACAGGCTCTCGAATGTCTCCGATAGGTCGTTGACCAAGTCGGAGGATACCCGAGATTTGACGACAACATCATCGACGTATGCTTCCACGTTACGCCCGAGCTGGTTGTGAAAGCATCGCTGAATGCAACACTGATATGTTGCTCCAGCATTCTTTAACCCGTAGGGCATAGTGACGTAGCAGAAAACCCTGAACGGAGTGATGAACGAGGTCTTCATGCAATCTTCTTCCTTCAAGCTGATCTGGTGATAGCCCGAGTAGGCATCCAGAAAGCTCAAAAGATCACAACCGGCAGTGGAATCAACTACCTGGTCGATGCGAGTAGTCCGAATGCATCCTTGGGGCATACTTTATTTAAGTCAGTATAGTCGACACACATACACCAAGTACCATTCTTCTTTTGCATAAGTACCGGATTTGCCAGCCAGTCGGGGTGGAGCACCTCCCTTATGAAACCGGCGGCTAAAAGTTTGGTGATCTCCGTCTTGATGGCTTCCTTCCGATCCTGCGCAAACCGACGCAGCCATTGCTTGACTGGCTTGGCTTTATCGTGTACGTTCAAGGAGTGCTCGATCACCTCCCTCGGGACACCCGGCATGTTAGACGGTTTCCAAGCGAAGATGCACCGATTTGCTTGGAGGAAGGTGACGAGCGCCTCTTCCTAATTCGGATCGAGCCCTGTCCCAATCAGAGCCGTTTTGGCTGAATCGGACGGGTCGAGCGAAATACGCTTAACATCTTCGTCAGGCTTGATGACCGACTTAGATTGCTTCTTGTTTGGCACGTCGCCCTCGTCGCGAAGAGTGATGACCGCCTGCCGGATCTTATTCATCTCAACAGCCGCTTCAGCCGACTGGGACAAGTCACAGTTTTCCCTATCGAGGAGATAGGAAAACTTGACGTCTCCGCGGACTGTGATTACGCCCTGCGGGCCGGCATCTTCATAGCCAGGTAAGCGTAATGCGGAACGGCTATGAATTTGGCCAAGCCCGGCCTTCCCAAGATTGCGTGATACGCAGTCTCGAAATCGGCCACCTCAAAGCTGAGGATTTCTGTCCGGTAGTTGTCCCGAGTGCCAAAAGTGACCGGAAGAGAAATTCTTCCAATCAGCACCAAGGAGATTCCCGGAATTATGCGGTGAAACGGTGCATCAGTCATCTGAAGCACCAACCTTGGAATCTGCATCTCATCAAACGTCTTGGCGAAAAGAATATTGAACCCACTTCCGTCGTCGACTAAGACTTTACGCAGTCAGACGTTCCGTACCACAGGATCTAGGATGAGTGGATATCTTCCTAGACATGGGATGTGGTCGGGATGATCCGAGCGATCGAACTTGATCGGGACTTTAGACCAACGGTGGTATTCGGGGTCACCGGAATAGCTGCATGGACTTCCCGAGTGGTAAGCTTTTGTTTACATTTGGACTCGTATGCATCTGATCCCCCATATATGTAGTTGAGCTCGCGCTCGGTTTCTTGGTAAGCGTCACCCTGAGGAGGATCACGCTTATCGTCTTGCTTGGTGTCCTTCGGAGTATAATTGTTGTGCTCTTGAGCGAACCTCTTCAGGACTTTGCAATTCTTTGCCGCATGCTTTCCATTTGGATGGAAAGGACATGACACCTCCATTACTTTATTGTAGTCATTGGGCCGAGGTGGCCTCTGCCGACCATGATCCACGGCTGCCACCAATTCTTCTCCCTTCCCCTTTTTGTCCTTCTTGGAAGATGACTTGGCCTTGTCTTCCTTGCCTTCATTTTTACTCGGGTGATCCTCCTGGCGCTCGGCAATAGCATCCGAGGTGGTGGCATACCGGTCCGCCAGGGTGAACATCTCTTTGACAGTAGTTGGGGGCTTCCGAGACATCTTTTTGATTAGGTCGTGGTCACCAACTCCCTTCTGGAAAGCTACGACAACGACCGCTTCAGAGATCTCTCGGATTGTGTTTTTCTTCTTTGTGAAACGTCGAATGAAATCCCTTAACGACTCATCTTTTCTCTGATAAATCTGATAAAGGTCCCATTGGGTCCCATGCTTCTCATAAGTGCCCTAGAAATTGGCGATGAATAGGTCGCAAAGCTCTCCCCAGGAGCCGATTGAGTTCTCTGGAAGGCCTACAAGCCAACCCTGAGCCGGGGGAGTTAACATGACGGGCAGATAATTTACCATCACGTCATAGCCTCCACCCGCTGCTTTGATTGCTAGAGAGTAAATCTGCAACCAAGCTTCTGGGTCCCGCTCCCCGTCAAATTTCACTATTCCCTTAGGGTTAAACCCTTCGGGCCAGTTGACCTGACGAAGTCGGGTGTGAATGCTTTGATCCCATCAATCATTCCGTCCCCAGGGGAGGAGACTAACGGGGAAGTATTCGACGCGGCGGAGTGCGGCGACGGTCTTCTTGGTGATGATTACCACGACGCACGGCATGGTTGTCGCGATGATCGTTTCTATCGTGGTTTTGACCGAAGCTATCTTCATCGTCATCTCGACGACGTCCCTCGTCTTCTTCTCGCTTCCTCCGCCGAGCTTCGATGTCGAGGCGAAGGTCACGACTTGTGCTTTGGAGAGCATCTTGCCCGCGAGTTGGTGTGCGCCGACTGCGCCGAGTGTTGCTCGTGGCAGTCTGTGTAAGAAATATGCCCTAGAGGCCAATCATGGAGATGATTGTAATATGTTATGCTTGTATGGTTCCTTTAATGATCTCATATTACAGATCATCAAGTACGACTTGGTTGTAAAACTCTGTAATACATAATGACATCATTATAAAAGTTGTCCCTTGATTTTGTTTATTGGCTGGAACACCAATAATAGACATAATATAATCAAGCACATGGGTTGTTGTGATAGTCATGTTTTGTAGACTATGGATATGTGATATCAATACAATCATGTGGATACACATGTAGGAGTACATGGTATCGGACTGACCCGCTTTGTGAAATACCTTTGAGGATATAATGTGTCATAGGTGATTTCATACAATGATAATGTTTGATCCTCAGACCTGAGATCAACACAGTTTCCTACATGAGGATGGCATGCTTTGATATTGTCTAAAGTTATTCCGTAACTGGATAACGATAAGAGCTTTACTCGGGTGTGTTTTGAATCATGCAGAGGGAAGTGATTGATCAAGATGGGAGTTGTCCTCCTCGTTAAGAGGCAAACGATATCTTGGGCCGCTCGATGAAATAGACTAAAGGATGTGCATGGCCATGCCCGAGCGATCAAGGAGTTGATCAATCGATAAGGTTTAGTCCATTTCAGATAATCGAGTAAAAGGGCTTAACAGCACAAGGATGACACATCTCGACTTGGGTTAAGTCAATATATCAATAGAGACGAAAGGATCAACATCGATCATTGAGAGGTTAAATCGGATCGCCGACCTTCATGCAATTTGAGTAGTCGCAATGTTTTGCTAGAAGCCGCTTGCGACTTGTACATCGAAATGAGATTTCGATTTACGGTCAACATTGCATTAACCTACAGGGTCACACACATAGAACAAGGTTTAGGTAGGTTTGTGAAACCTCCACTCGTGACGTATGTTCAATGCGATTGAACGAAGTATCTGGATGTTTCCGGAAAGCTAAAAATACTGTAGCAGTGCTGGAAATACCGTTCCTGCGCTGAAAACACCGTAGCATCAATCTATGAACAGTGTTCATGTCGGCAGCACTGTAGCAACCGCCTTGCTACAGTGTCAGAACCTGGGTACTGTAGCTATAGTGATTTGGCTATAAATAGATGCCTATGGTTGATGTAAATGAGAAGAAAAAGTGGGAAAAAGAAAAGGAGAAGAGGGAAGGAAAGAGAGAAAAGGAAAAGGGTGTAAAAGTTACACCTGTTTCAGAGAAAGTCACGAGGGTCGTGTAATCCGGTGCTAGCACACCGACGTCTGGCCGAAGGCTGTTAGATGTGGATACGAAGGACACTGACTACTTTGCTATGAAAGATCTGACGGGTATCTCTCCGTTGCGACAACCGAGCGTTGAAGGCTACGAGTAAATCCATCTCCGAAGCTTTATTCTGATTCTCTGGGCCACGGTACGTGTTTATAAGCTTTTGTGTGAACTAATCTTGGTTCTAATGCATGCGATGATCTTGGGGAGGGAATGAAAATTTTTTAAGCATGGGTCTTACCTAGCCATCATTCCCAGCGATCTCGGCTTCGGCGAGTCGGCTGTTGATCCGAATACCTTGGACGGCATTGCCGTCACCATGGCATTAATCTGCTACATGATCGGCGTTGCGGGACTGTTTTTTTCGAGTAATGGACCAACGTTATCCAAAAGGGTCTTGCATGTAAGGATATTCTGTTGTGGCGTACGGAAGACCGAGTGATCTCCCATACAAACTTAGAGTAATTCCTCCTGAACTTCATGCCCATGACCGCGCAATCTATCGCGCAGATCTTCTCCACCTCCGCGGTTATGCTCGGCTCCTGCTTCATCTATTGGGCGCAAGGCCGACCCGGAGGTTTGTTCATCCACCACGTAAAAGCTACGAAAGTCAGGGAACCGGTTGACGCTCTCCTCCGACTCGGATCTCGAGTAAGAGAGGCTTAACTGATCCCTACTTATCGGCTCATCGATGGGGGTGATTACAACTCCCACTTCCCGTGATGAATTGTTTGCCGGAAGAAAACCCGACTAAGATTCGGCAGAACAGATCTGCTAAAATCTAGCAGCCAAATTGGTTAATCTGAATGGCATCCTATTGTCCACTCGGGAAGTAGATCCGGTTAGAGTTATCCCCGAGCCGAAACTCGGGAAGCTCGTCCCAGTTAGTATATGTTGGGCTCCATCCCTTAGCCCAGACCGAAAAAGACGGCGTGTTACCTTATGGAAAACAGTGGCCAAGTTTCTCAATCCGGACGGGGTGTTGCACAATTGAGAAATTGCAGTTCCCAACGGGATCTGATCATGGTCCTAGTTAGGAAAAGCATTGCCGATTGGTTCGTCATCCGTGGAAGAAGCTGGCAGAACCAAAGGCTCATAATCCCGACTGAAACCGAAGGGAATCCCTGCGGTGGGGCAGTCGAAATCATCGTTGTCAGATTGGATCTCTCCCAGATCAGAATCCGAAAGAAGCAACCTGGGGTGGCGCAGTTCGGCTAGAGTCGCGTACAGCCTCCCCTGGTAGCGTGAGGATCGAACGTCGCTCGGCTCACATAGTCGAAGTTCCCCAAAGTCGTTGGCGAGGAAACCGAGATCTCCGAAGACAAAACCTAGATCGGGGGCGTAGGTGAAGACGAATCCGCCGATTAAAACCATCGAAGTTGATGAAGCTTGATCGTGACGCTAGCCCCTACCTAGCGCGCCAACTGTCGACGAGTTGTGTCGGCAATATATTTATAGGGCTATGTGAAAGATCACAACTCGATGGTAGCACAGGGGGTAGGATTTATACAGGTTCAGGCCCTCTCGAAGAGATAATACCCTACTCCTGTGCTCATGGATTTGTATTATTGGGTGTTGATCATAATGATCAAAGGATGATCACAATGACTGGATGTTCTCGCCTAAGATTGCGCGAGATTGGATGTTGAAGATGTAGATCCAGATGATGATGATTTTAGATGATGTCTAGCTAGGGACCCCGACCCCATTTATATAGTGTAAGGGGTAGGGTTACAGATTGGTTTCCTAGTCCGTATTAGGGAGATAAGAGATATGGTCGAGTCGGCTTCGCTTATCTCCACGTGTTCGGGTAGAACTAGGATCCTACTCCTTGTAGAGCAAGTCGGGCCGCGCCGTCCACCAGGCCCGCCTTCTGGAAGATCCATGTGACTTGGCCCAAGGAGGTGGTGCGTCCAATCGTCTGTCTCGAAATATCCGGGGCCCATGTTGTTCACACTGCTCCAAGATAGGATTTTTCTTATAGAAGCTGCGGTAGTTAGAGACATGAACACAGAGCTGAGGGAAGGGAAAGGGATTGGGAAGCATCAGGGTCAGGACAGCCCAAAGCGATCCGACTTCACCGGCAAGAGGCCGGGAGCAGCGGATTTCAAATTCGATATGGGGTAAAATCAGCAACAAAAAAAGGTGCTCACCATGCAACGATTCGTACCATGTGAACACTACCTTTTTTTAATTCGTACCATGTGAACACTACCTTTTTTAATTTGCTTTTGTATTGTGTGAACAAAATTTTTTTGTTGGTTTCATACTTCATGAACACAACTCTTTTTCTTGTTCCTCCTGTAATACGCATCTCACTTCTAAATAGCATTACCCAGCTTAAAAGTGACTTGGTTGAGCATATTTAGCAAAAATTTGGTCACAATTAACAGGTGCAGCTGACCCTATATATTTTTCATGGCATGGCATATAAGATCCACAAATTTGTACAAGCATAAAACAACCTAATTAATTTTAGTAACAAGCTTAGTAACAACCCATTTTAGTTCTAGTTTCTTATATTGCAATTAATGCACTTAGTTACAAACTTAGTTACAACCCATTGGGAGTGCCCTTATATGGTTGAGCCTCGTTTTTACCCCAGTCACGACCTCGTTGGTTATGCCGCCGCAGCAGATGGCGGTGTTCAGGCTCGGCTAGGGTGCAGGGGTGCCGACGAGGTGGCGGCGGGGGACTCTCGGATTCCACGGCCGTCTCCAAGTACACGAGACCGTGTCTCTGCTATAGCTGCAAGCACAAACTGATCTTGGTATCTTGCCGCTCTCAGACTTCGTTTTATGATTCGAATTGGAGGCATGTTTAGCAGGTCCTACTCCAAGATAGGATTTTTCTTATAGAAGCTATGGTAGTTGGAGACATGAACACAGAGTCGAGAGAAGGGAAAGGGATTGGGAAGCATCGGGGTCAGGACAGCCCAAAGCGATACGACATCACCGGCAAGAGGCCGGGAGCAGCAGATTTCAAATTTGATATGGGGTAAAATCAGCAACAGAAAAAGATGCTCACCATGCAACAATTCTTACCATGTGAACACAACTTTTTTTTTAATTCATACAGTGAGCACAAATAATTCGCTTTCGTACAGTGTGAACAAAATTTTTTTGTTCGTTTCATACTATGTGTACACAATTCTTTTTCTTGTTTTTACCATGGGTAAAGTGTACACACTCTGCAAAACAAGAAAAAGAGTTGTGTTTGTTGCATGCTGAGCATCTTTTTCTGTTGCTGATTTTACCCCATATCGAATTTGAAATCAGCTGCTCCCGGCCTCTTGCCGGCGAAGTCACATCGCTTTGGGCTGCCCTGACCCCGATGCTTCCCAATCCCTTTCCCTTCCCTCAGCTCTGTGTTCATGTCTCCAGCTACCACAGCTTCTATAAGAAAAATCCTATCTTGGAGCAGGACCTCCTAAACCTGCCGCCAATTCAAATCATAAAAACGAAATTTGAGAGCGGAAAATACCAAGATCGGTTTGTGCTTGCAGCTACAGTAGAGACACGATCCCATGAACCTGGAGATGGCTGCGGAATCCGAGCATCCACCGCCGCCACCTCGTCGGAACCCCCGCACCCTAGCCGAGCCTGAACACCGCCATCCACTGCGGCGGCGTAACCAACGAGGTCGTGACTGGTGTAAAAACAAGGCTCAACCGTATAAACACACTCTCAATGGGTTGTAACTAAGCTTGTAACTAAGTGCCTTAATTGCAATGTAAGAAACTAAAACTACAATGGGTTGTTACTAAGCTTGTTACAAAAATTAATTAGGTTGTTTCAAGCTTGTACAAATTTATGGATCTTCTATGTCATACCATAAAAACATATATAGGATCAGCTGCACCCATGACTCAAACCAAGATTACAATATGTTAATTGTGACCAAATGTTTGCTAAATATTCTCAACCAAGTCACTTTTAAGCTGGGTAAAGCTATTTAGAAGGGAGACGCGCATTGCAGGAGGAACAAGAAAAAGTGTTGTGTTCACATAGTATGAAACCAACAAAAAATTTTGTTCACACAGATCTGAAAAGCAAATTATTTGTGCTCACTGCATTTAATTAAAAAAGTAGTGTTCACATGGTAAGAATCATTGCATGGTGAGCATCTTTTTCTGTTGCTGATTTTACCCCATATCGAATTTGAAATCCGCTGCTCCCGGCCTCTGGCCGGTGAAGTCGCATCGCTTTGGGCTGCCCTGATCCCGATGCTTCCCAATCCCCTTCCCCTCCCTCCGCTCTGTGTTCATGTCTCCAGCTACCACAGCTTCTATAAGAAAAATCCTATATTGGAGCAGGGCCTCCTAAACCTGCCGCCAATTCGAATCATAAAACGAAATCTGAGAGCGGAAAACACCAAGATCGGTTTGTGCTTGCAGCTACAGCAGAGACACGATCCCGTGTACCTGGAGATGGCCGTGGAATCCGAGCGTCCACCGCCGCCACCTCGTCGGCACCCCCGCACCCTAGCCGAGGCTGAACACCGGCATCCGCTGCGGCAGCGTAACCAGCGAGGTCGTGACTGGGGTAAAAACGAGGCTCAAACGTATAAGCGCACTCTCAATGGGTTGTAACTAAGCTTGTAACTAAGTGCATTAATTGCAATATAAGAAACTAAAACTACAATAGGTTGTTACTAACTTGTTACTAAAATTAATTAGGTTGTTTCATGCTTGTACAAATTTATGGATCTTCTATGTCATGCCATGAAAACATATATAGGATCAGCTGCACCCATGACTCAAACCAAGATTACAATATGTTAATTGTGACCAAAGGTTTGCTAAATATGCACAACCAAGTCACTTTTAAGCTGGGTAAAGCTATTTGGAAGTGACACGCGCATTGCAGGAGGAACATGAAAAAGTGTTCTGTTCACATAGTATGAAACTGTCGGCGACTGGGAGGCGAACCTCCGCAGCGCCAATAAGCAATGAAAGAAGGTGCGAGGCCCGAAGGCAGCCCTGTCTCCCGGACCGAGGTCCGGCCGCCTGGCCGGACGCTGCCGAACAAAAAGACCTAGTCCCGACGCGGTCGGACGCGTCGAGACCGGATCGATAGGGACGATGACATGAGTGTTTTTATCCTGGTTCAGCCCTCCACTGAGGAATAACAGCCCTACGTCCAGTCTTCGTTTAATGCCGAGCTTAAACGAGTACAAGGAGTCGAAGTCCGGGCTTTGGGAAGCCCGGGCCTCGAGTACAATTAGTGCTCAAGGCACTGTATGTGTGTTCCTACAGTTACTTGGATGCGGAGAACTACCGCCGAAACTAGAGCTCCTACGAGAGTGCAAGTGCTCCTGTTCTACAGTAGCTATTCTCCATGTGAGTTGTGTGTACGCGGAAGTGGAGCGGTCCTCCTTGTTTTGGCCTGTATACCCCTTTTATAGGTGCTCTCCGGCCACTGTAGCTTGCGCTGGTCCGTTGAATTAGTCGTTGCCTTCTTGCCATGCCGGTAGCGTACCAAATCCACTGGGTAATCGAGTGCAATCCTCCGATCACATGTGGGACCGCTACCGGTCGGACGTCTCTTTGCCCATCGCAGGCGGTTGTGAGACCGCCGCCAACCCGTCAAAGGCTGCCGCTAAAGGCTCTCGATGCAGTCAAGGCGCATTTAATTGGCTGCGACTCACGGGGACCAGCGTAGCGATCCCGGCGGCGGCACGATATTCCTCGGGTCCTGTTCCTTTGTACCTCAGAAGCCCGGAATATGCAAGAGGCCCGAAGCTTAGGGTGGGGAAGCTTCGGGCTCGAGCTTGCCAAGCTTCGAGCGAGCTTCGCCCCGAGCTTGCCTCCTGTGGGGCCGCAGGTAAGTAAGTGGGCTGAACCCTCATGGGCCATGTACTTTCCCCAACAGCTAGCCCCCGAGCCTCGAGCGGGACGATGTCGTGCCGCTCAGAGGTTTATCTAGTAACTGCCCTCAGGCGAAATGCCTGTCTTTTCGCGCGCACGGGCCCCCCCAGCTTCGGCGGGAATCCCAAATCGGCGTGGTTACGCGCGCCGCTTCCTTCTCCTCGGTTTCCACGTCTCTCGGCGGGCAGGCGACGGTTCGTTTCCCCTTGCCGGTTTATATCAGACGGTTTCCCTTTTCGTCCCTTCTCTGCGTCCCTTCGCCTTCTTCCCTCCTCCGGCTGGTCCGCCACCTTTCTTCTCCTATCTCCCTGTTCCCGATGGCGCCCTTCACGCGGAGCCTCCTCACCAAGGACGACCTGAAGGGGTTGGAGGCCGCCGGCTTCATCGAGGTCGGTGGATGGAGGCGGGCGGCGAGGCGGTCCCTGCGCCCGAGAGCAAGGAGTTCGTTTGCCGAGCTCTTCGCGGTCCATAGGCTCCGGGTTCGAGTCCGAGTTCGTCGGCGCCGTCTTGGCGATCTTTATGTCGAGTTGGTGAACCTTAATCCTAACTCGATCCTGTTCCTGACGATCTTCGCGCACCTCTGCGAAGCGTTCGTCGGGGTAGAGCCATCGGTCAGCCTCTTCCTCCACTTCTACGAGCTGACCACGACCGGTGGAAACAATGTGGCGGGGTACGCCTACTTCAAGCTCCGTCGCGACATGAAGTCCTCGTACCCGGTGTTCAAAGCCAAGGAGAACGTCGGGGGTGGGCGTCGCGGTGGTACTACGCCGAGAAGTCCGACAACTGCCGATTATGGTTCGCCAATGCGAGCCCTGGGAAGGTGACGATGCCTCGGCCCACGCTGGAGCCGGCGGAGGTAGTCCTGCCAGCCAAGATTCGTGATTTGGCCGGCCGAGGGCTCAATAGCCGACTTCACCAGGCACCGAGTGAGCCCGCAGAGGAAGCGGGTTCGCCCCTTTTTCGAGATCCGCGGGTGGGACGACCTTACCCGCGAAGGCACTTCTTGTAAGTCTTCATTCTCTACCTTGCAGTCCTTTGCCCGAGCTTTGCTCTGAGCGTGTTTGTAATGCTCCCGCTCTTTTTCCTTTGTAGCCTTGCCCTAGGACGACGTGGTCCGGGTCGTGGGGCTTCTCCTGCCCGCGAATCACAACGAGCCATCAGGCTCGGGCGTCCGCAATGTCCTGGACGAGGTATGTGCTTCTGCGGGCCCAGGTGCCTTTGGAACGGTTTGCTCGTGGGCGTGGGCGTGGGCTGACGCCCCATGATATGTTTTTGCAGGGGGAAGAAGGAGTGGAAGCCAGGCCCGCCGTTCTCGCGCCGGTGGCAGTTGCGGGAGCCACCAGCTCGTCGGCCGGTGATGATGCGAGCTCAGCTCCGGCGCCGAAAGGTCAGGCCGCGAGCAGGCGACCTCCTTCGAAGAAGCGAGCCGGTTGCTTCCTGGCAAGGCCGCCCTCGCATGGCGGCGGCGCCCGAGCTCTATACATTAAGGGCCCACCGGTGGAGGTTCGGGCTCGGGATTGGTAGGTGCGCGGAATATTCGGCCGGCGCCGAAGAGGCGTCGGTTGGTGCTGAACGACGACCACTCGGACAACGAGCTGACCGAGACGGCCGTCGCGGCTGCACGTAAGTTGCTCGTGCTTGCTGATTTCTCCCGTCTCTCGATTGGGCATGCTCTGATTCTCCTCTATTCTTCAGTCGCGCTGTCCCCCCAAGCGGGGGAACTTATTCCGGTGCAGCCGGACGCAGTGGCCCCGGGAGAATGACCCCGTAAAGGGCAAACCCGGGCCCCGGGGTTCGAGGCCCTTCGTCCTCCCGCTGGTGGGACGCAAGGACGTGCGCCCCCAGGCCGTGCTCGTGAAGGTGGAGACCGATAGCGGCACCGAGCGCCTGGCGCCGATCCTTGTCGAGGGACGAACCTCGACCAGGTGGCGCCCGATCGACATCCGCGGCATCCAGGAGCTGTTCGACAGGAGTAACATACCTGTTCCCCCACTGGACATGACCGACACCCTCCTTCTCGGCTGGGACTGGCCTGTCCGGGTCATCACGGCCGCTAGCATCGTTCCGGTGCGGCTGTGGAGCGTGGCTCCGTTGACTGTCTTGGGGTGGATCTCAGCGACACCAGCGTGGGTTGAGCACCGCCTCGGGCTCGTCACATGGAGCCGGCGAGACCCCATCCGGCTCCGACCGATCCCGACGACGCTTCGAGTGGTGGCGAACCGGCTGAGAAAGGCCGATGGTAGATCTTGTGATCTGGTGATTCCCCGAGCCACGCCTTCATGCCGTTGGTCTTCTTTGGGTTAAATAGAGAATCGTGAGCCGGCGAGGGAGCTGCCGGAGTTGCGGGAGAAGCGGCCGAGCCGGCAGGAGGCTCGGTCGTGCCTGTGGAAGGAGTGGTCGATCCAACCGGAGATTCGGCAGAGCCCGTGGGAGGAGCGGCCGAGCCTACGGGAGGCTCGGCCGGGCCTGCGGGAGAGATGGCCGAGCCTGCGGGGGGTTCGGCCGAGCCTGCAGGAAAGGTGGTCGAGGGGCCGAGCAGCTCGGGCGATAGCTCGGGCTGCCAGGCTGCGGTGCTCCCCGCGCCCAGGGGCGTTTTGCGGGTTCGGTATGAGGTCATAGCCGCGGCGGCCGCCAGGCGGGTAAGTTCCTCCGGGCTTAGCCTTTGTTGTCTTGTGTCTTTCCTGCTTTGGTCCTTCCCTTCCTTAGCCTATCCTCCGGGCGCAGTTCTACCGCGACGTTGTTGGCATGGCTTGCTCATTTGAGGCTAAGCACGATGCCGAACAAGAGGCCCTGCGGGCGGAAGGCGCGCGGTGGTGACGGGAGGCCGATGCCGCACGCGTCGAGCTTGAGGAAGCTCGCTCGAGCTCAATCCAGGCAGTGGCTCTGGAGGCTCGGGCCGCGGCGGCTGAGGCGGCCTTAGCCGTGGCGCGGGAGGACGCCAAGGAGGTTTCATGCCGGTCGCTGGAGGCCCTTAAGGCCGAACGCGACCGCGCCCTTGAGCTCGAGGAAAGCCTCCGGTCAGTGGAGGCGTGTCGCGTTGCTAAGGTTGCCCGCGCAGTGGAGGAGCGCGACCTCTTCGCTGTGGAGCTTTCCAGGACGAAGTCATCTGCGGCCGCGACGGAGGGTCTACTGAAGACCCACCAAGATACCATGCGGGACCTGGAGGCTACCAATGAAGCCTTACGGGTCAAAATGCAGACTGCCCGGGCCAGAGAAAAAGAGTTCCTCAATCTTCAGGGTCAACATGACGAGTTGCTGGCCGAGCTTCGGAAGCTCAGGTGCCAGCCTAAGCCGTAGGCCCTTTTTCATTTCTTTTCCTTTTCGTCGGGCGGTAATCCGGCTCGTCCTTGTAAATACCCTTGATTAATGCAGTTGACTTGTTTTGACTTCTTTCCTTCGTCACTTCTTCGGTCCGCCTTCTCCCTGGAATGCCGAACGTCGGTTTGACCATTGCGCCATGTCCCAAGAGACATTCGCGTTCAGTCTTGGAAACAGTTCCGTGTCAAAACTGCTTCCCGATGCCATTACTCCTGGGATCGCTTCGACTTCCCGAATCCCGGCTATAAGAAGAGACCAATGCGACGGCCACTTCTCATTCCAGACTTCTTTCTTCCGAACCTTGCCCTCTTGCTTCCATGGCTCGTGATCCAGAGTTGGCGGAGCTTTGAGCGGACTTCGACCTCGCCATGGCCGAGATCGCGGAGGAGGAGGCGCGCGCCCGCGACGTCGCCAGGGTCGAAGCGCTGGTTGAAGTCGTCCCGCGGCTCCGTAGGGCTTTTGATCTGCTTTCGTCGGCGCTAGTCGATGCCGATGCCGCACGCCTTCTGCCGCTTGCGGTTTTGATCGAGGCTACTGGCGCTGCCGGTGGCCGCGTGATTGTCGGGTTTCGGGGCTTTCCATTGGGATTACGTATGGCGGCTTGTAAGCCATTCCAGAATCTTTTTTAATAAAGTTGTTTGTGGTTATCACTGCTTCTCTTTGTTTTCTGTCATCTTTCCTGCATGCAAACGAACACGAGTAATCGCGTAGGCAAGAAAGGATTGAAAACGCAGTATAGTCCTACCGATCCTAGCCCCCGAGCCATGTCCGTGCTTCTGAGGAGAAGCCTGGGAGTGGCTTAGAGAAGATCGGATGTCCTTGATTGGGTATCTGATCTTGGAGAATCCATTTTTTAAGAAATCGACCCTTCGAAAAAATCGATTCTTAAAAAATCGACCCCAGCCCCCGAGCCATGTCCGTGCTTCTGAGGAGAAGCCCGGGCGTGGCTTAGAGAAGATCGGATTTTGAAAAATCGACCCTAGCCCCCGAGCCACGACCGAGCTTCTGGTTCGACAGAGGGTCGGTTGTGGTTTAGAAAGATCAATTTTTGAAAAATCGACCCTAGTCCCCAAGCCACGACCGAGCTTCTGGTTCGACAGAAGGTCGGTTGTGGTTTAGAGAGACCAATTTTTGAAAAATCGACCTAGCCCCCGAGCCACGACCGAGCTTCAGGTTCGACAGAAGGTCGGTTGTGGTTTAGAGAGACCAATTTTTGAAAAATCGACCCTAGCCCCCGAGCCTCGACCGATCTTCCGAAGAGAAGCTCGGGAGCGGCTTAGAGACCGAATACTTTGAACGAAACTTGTGGCTCTAGCTCCATCTCTTTGTGAGAGGCAGAGTGTTGGACTCCAGAGGTATCCCGGGCTTGCAGCAGGTTTATGCGGGCTTATGATATAGGGCCCGAAAGCGTTTGCCCGCGTGGGATCTTGCGTGGTGCGATGGATATCGGCTTACCCGTGTGCAAAGGAATCCCGGGGGTGGCTTCTGCGTAGCCACTATTATGCCGATGTATACTGGAACAGCCCGGGCTTTCTCCCAATCCCGATCATGAGTTTAGGTCGCTGGGGTTAGTTTGGGGGCTCTCTAGGGGATGATACGATGGTCAAAAGGGGGAGAGAGGGGGGATGGAGACTTACGACCTTTCCTCAGGCGTAGAACCTCCGAAGTTGAGCGATGTTCCAGGAGCTGTTGAGGACTCTCCCATCCGGCATAGCCAGTCTTACAGCCCCCGGGGCATGCGGCTAATACGACCGTGTACGGACCCTCCCATCTTGGGGTGAGCTTGTTGGCATGAGCCAGGTTCTGAACTCGTCTTAGAACCAGGTCGCCCACTTGCGTGGTCGGTGCAGCTTTTTTTAGCCGCGTGCCGTCGCGAGATTCTTGGTATCTTGCCACCGCATGATAGTGCTTGCTCGTGGCGGGGACTCGATAGGTCGAGATCCAGCAGTCGCTCCTCGTCGTTGTCGATGTCACCTGCAAAATCAACGCGGGCTGAGCCAAGTCTTAGCTCGACGGGTAAGACCGCCTCCGAGCCGTATACAAGCTTGAATGGGGTTTCGCCAGCAGCCCGATTAGAGGTTGTCCGGGCTGCCCAAAGCACGGAGGGTAGTTCTTCTACCCAGTTGTGACGTTGCTCGGCAAGAGCGTCGTACACTCGGCGCTTGACGCCCTGCATGATCTGCCCGTTCGCGCGTTCGGCTGCACCATTACTCTGTGGGTGAGCTACCGAAGCTAGGGCGACCTTCATGCCGAGCTCTTCGCAGTAGTCCTGGAATAGCTCGCTTGTGAACTGTGTCCCATTGTCAGCGATCAGCTTACTCGGGACGCCGAACCTGGTCACGATGTTGTTCCTAAGGAACCTCTTGGCCGTTTGGGCTGATATGCTCGACACTGGTTCGGCCTCGATCCACTTAGTGAAAGTGTCGATGGCGACGAACAGGTGCGTGCAGCCCTTTAGGCCTCTGGGGAACGGACCAAGTATGTCCATTCCCCATGTTGAGAACGGCCAGGTTAGCGGGATAGTTTGCAGCTCATATACGGGCTGATGGGATACCCGGGCATGATATTGGCAGGCTGGGCAGCGTTTTACTAGCTCTCTTGCGTCGGTCAACGCAGTTGGGCAGTAGTACCCCATGCGAAAGGCTTTTTCCACTAGGGTTCTGAAAGAGGCATGGGCCCCGTAGATCCCGTCGTGGATGTCTTGGAGGAGATATTTGCCTTCCTCCTAGGTCACGCACTTGCAAAAGTCTGTTGTTAGAACCCCTTGTTACAACAAGCCCCCGAGTGTCGGTAAGGTCGGGCTTGTCTTTGAGCCGGATTTCTCGGTGTGTCTCTGTGGCGATGTCCCATGCGTCAAGAAGCGGGCGAATAGTGTTATCCAGTGTCGCATATTTGCTCTAGGAAGCAAACGGTACCGGTCGTTTGAGTTGAGGCAACCGTCTTCTCGGGGCCTCTTCTCCGGGAGGAATAGAGGGCTTTAGTAGATCTTTGCCAGACGAGCACCCAGCCGAGCGGTTTCTTGTGAGAGCCAAGCAGCGAGCTTATCGGCCAAAGCTATTAGTCGATCTGGGAGCGTAACACGCCGAAGTTCGTGAAGTGTTTCTCCAGCTTTCTCACTTCTGCCAAGTATCGCGCCATTGAGTCGTCGCAATACTGAAACTCCTTATTTACCTAGTAGACGACTAACTTCGAATCCCCTTTCGTTGTTAGTCGCTTTATGCAGAGCGCAGTGCATGCTCGTAGGCCGGCTAGTAGCCCTTCACACTCCGCAGCATTGTTCGTTGCGGAAAAATGGAGCTGTACTATATGCTGAATTTGTTCTCCTTGGGGGGAGATGAGAACAAACCCGCAGCCTGATCGCTCGAATTGGCGCGACCCATCGAAAAACAAGGTCTAGTGCGCTTCTTGGCTTGCGAGCTCGGGCGAGCCTCCCGAAGGGTCGGCCAGGCCGGTCCACTCAGCCAAGAAGTCGGCCACGACTTGGGACTTGATCGCTGTTCGGGGTACGAACTTGATGTCGAATTCACCAAGCTCAACTGCCTACTTTGCGACCCTCCCATTCGCGTCTGGGTTCCGAATGATATCCCTTAACGGGAAACTCGTTGGGACCGTGATTGGATGGGCTTGGAAATAGTGACGCAACTTTCGCGAGGCCATAAGCAAGGCATACAAGAGCTTTTGAACCTCAGGGTACCGCTCCTTAGGCCCGTGAAGTACCTTGCTTCCGTAGTAGACGGGTTGTTGGTTGCCTTCGCGTTCGACTGCTAGTACAGCACTCACAGCCTGTGGGGCAACCGCCAAATAGAGGAGTAGAGCATCCCTGAGCTTTGGCGTGGCTAGGACGGGAGATGTGGACAGGTAACGCTTTAGCTCGCCGAATACGGCTTCGGCTTATTCTGTCCATTCGAAACCATCGTGCTTGCGCAGGATCTTACAGAAAGGTGCACTGCGCTCGCCGAGACAAGATATAAATCTGCTGAGAGCCGCCATCCGCCCTGTTAGGGCTTGCACCTCCTTGGTGCAGGTTGGCGACCTCATATTCTCGAAGGCCTCGATCTTCTCGGGGTTTGCCCCGATGCTCGCATTTCCTATCACGCAGCCAAGCAACATCCTAGACTGGACACCAAAGACATATTTTTCAGGATTCAGCTTAACTTGATGCTTTCTAAGATTAGCAAAAGTTTCCTGAAGATCGGTCACATGGTCCCGTGGGACTTTACTTTTTACAACAACATCGTCTACATAGACCTCTACGTTGCACCCTATCTGATCAGGGACCGTCTTCTGCATTAGTCGCTGGAACGTGGCTCTCGCGTTCTTTAGACCGAAGGACATGGTCGTGTAGCAGAAGGTACCAAAAGGTGTCACGAAGGCAGTCTTATCTTCTTCATCCCTTGCCAGCGCGATCTGGTGATACCCGGAGTAGGCGTCTAGGAAGCTCATGAGCGTTGAGTCCGTCGTTGCGTCGACCAGTTGGTCTATGCGCGGCAGGGGGAAATTGTCTTTGGGGCAGGCGGCGTTGAGGTCGCGATGGTCGACGCACATTCGCCACTTCTCGCCCTTCTTCTTGACGACGACTGGGTTAGCGAGCCGGTCGGAATGCTCGACTTCTCAGATGAAGCCGGCTTGGAGGAGCTTGCCAAGTTGCTCCTGGATGATGTCGGCTTTCCACTTCGGGAAGCGCCGTAGGGCCTGTCTAACAAGCTTCTTGTCAGGCTGAACAGCTAGCCTGTGCTCGATGACCTCCCTTGGGACTCCGGGCATGTCGGACGGTTCCCACGTGAACACGTCTGCGTTAGCCCAGAGGAAGGTGACGAGCTCGAGTTCCTATTTGGACTCGAGGTTGACCCCTACGTGGACAACCTTGGCCGGGTCGTCCTTGGAGAGGGGATCGCCTTGGTGGGCTCTGCGGTGCGAGGCCACCTTAGAAGGCGGATCTGTCGGCCGTTCGGCCTTGGCCGGGCCACGCTCGGGGAGCTGTCCGACCATGGCCAAGGCGCTCTCGTCACAGGCCATTGCGGCCTTGTGGCTGCCCTTGATCGTGATGACCTCATGAGGGGCCGGCATCTTCAGGCAGTGGTAGCCGTGGTAGGTGGCTGTCATGAACTTGGACAGCGCGGGGCGTCCAAGGATGGTGTTGTATGGGAGCTCTGAGTCCACCACCTCGAAGGTGACGTACTCCGTCTGGAAGTTCTAGGGGGTCCCAAACGTTACGGGCAGCACGATTTGCCCGATCGGCTGTAGGGACGACCCAGGGACAATGCCGTGGAAAGGGATTGCTATGTCCTTGATCTTGGACCGCGGGACCTGCATCTGCTCAAGGACCTGAGTAGTGACGATGTCCAGGGAGCTCTCGCCATCCTCCAACATGTGATCGACTCGCGTGTTGCTAATGGTGGGACAAAGCACCAGCGGCAGACGCTAGGGCCTGGTCATTCCGGGGGGACAATCATCCCCGGAGAAAGTGATCGACTGGTGAGACCACCGCAGGGGTGCATCTCCCGTCTTACCCTTCTCGAGGTGTTAAACCTCCCGGGCAGCGGCCTTAAGCTCGCGTCGCGAGCTATAGGCAGAAGCGCCGCCGAAGATCACGGCAACATGTGCGCGAGCCTCCTGGAAAGCGTCGCCATGGGCGCCCTGAGGTGCCCGGTCGTTCGGCACCCCATGATCGGGGAGCTTGGGCATGGGGCCGTTCCCGGCATAAAAGTCCTCCAACCGCGCGGCCCACGTCCTGCGATTCGCGAGTCATGGCCGTCTTGCCGTCTGAAAGCGATGAGCGGTTGTTCGGAGTGTTAGCCCCTGGCCGGTCGAGGTCGGGGTGGGAGCTCACCGCCTTAACTGCGCCCGGCCGTTCCGCCACTGCCAAGGCGGGTGGGCGTGGAGGCGGCCACTCAGGAGGAGCGGGCCTCTCGGGCTCTACCGCTGCAACGTAGGCGGGGGCGGCAGACTCCTTCTTCTTCTTCTTCTTCTCGGCGTCACCCTTCTCAGCATCCGTGCCAGTCCGGGCCACCGCCTTTTCGTCCGTCCTCCCTCTCTTGCGCTCCACCGCCTCGGAGGCGTTGATGTATCCTTCCGCAGCACGAAATAAATCAGCTGCGGTGTGGACCGGATGGAGCTCAAGGTCCTCGGTGAAACGGGTATTCCGCACTCCCTCCGTGAAGGCCTCAACGATGCCCTTGTCGGAGATCAACGGAATGGTGTTGCGCACCTGGACGAACCTGCGAACGTAGTCCTGCGGGCCCTTTCCAGCCCTTTGGACCACAAGTTTGAGGTCCTGGGGCTTTCGAAGCGCGTGTAGCGACCCTGAAGTTTGTCGGGCGCCTCGCACTGTTCCTAAGCTGCGTGATCGAACCCCGGCGCTGGTAGAACAGCCAGGTTCGGGCCATTCCCTCCAAGACGGTAGGGAAGTAGTTGACCATTACGGTCTCATTACCGCCTGTGGCCAGGATGGCGGTAGTATAAACAGCGAGATATTCGTCGGGGTTCTTACTCCCGTCGAATTTTTTGATGCTCCCGGGCATGAACTTACGAGGCCATGGGGCCTCGCGCAAAGCTCGGAGAAAGCCGGGCATCCAAGGGTAGCCCTGTTGTTTCCAACGGGAGGCCTCCCGACCGAAGCGGCTTTGAGGCAGAAAAACTCACGGGGAACGCGGAGAGGCGCCGTCATTGTGGGCGTGGATGCTGTCGGCGCGATCAAGCGCTCTGCCGCCGCCGAGAAGCCACTAGTGTGCGACTGGGCCTGGAGGTGCTCGCCGAAATCCCCAGCGAGCTCCTCTAGGCCGTCAGCAACCGCGGCGCCTAGGTCGGCCATGGTGAACCCTCGCGGGTCCTTCTCCAGGTCAAGCATGACCTAGGCGATCGCCTTAACCCTTTGCTGACTGCGCAGCACTGGGTTGGTGACGGTGGTGGTCGGCGAGTGCGCACGTGCGGCGCGAGCGGCAAGTGTCGGGCCAGCAGGCCTGCGACGGATGTCCGCCAAAATCGCCCGACCGACCCGGCAAAGAGGCTACGAGCGGCTTCACGATGCTGGTGCTCTCCGCTTGGGTCAGCATATGGCTGGTGCAGGGTCGCCTTGCCTGACGCCGCGAAGACATGTTAATTGTGACTAAATGTTTGCTAAATATGCTCAACCAAGTCACTTTTAAGCTGGGTAAAGCTATTTAGAAGTGAGACGCACATTGCAGGAGGAACAAGAAAGAGTGTTGTGTTCACATAGTATGAAACCAACAAAAAATTTTGTTCACACAATACGAAAACAAATTATTTGTGCTCACTGTATGAATTAAAAAAAAAAGTGTTCACATGGTAAGAATCGTTGCATGGTGAGCGTCTATTTCTATTGCTGATTTTACCCCATATCGAATTTGAAATCCGCTGCTCCGGGCCTCTGGCCGGTGAAGTCGCATCGCTTTGGGCTGCCCTGACCCCGATGCTTCCCAATACCATTCCCTTCCCTCCGCTCTGTGTTCATGTCTCCAACTACCACAGCTTCTATAAGAAAAATCCAATCTTGGAGCAGGACCTCCTAAACCTGCCGCCAATTCGAATCATAAAACGAAATCTGAGAGCGGCAAACACTAAGATCAGTTCGTGCTTGCAGCTACAGAAGAGACACGATCTGGTGTACCTGGAGATGGCCGCGGAATCCGAGCATCCACTGCCACCACCTCGTCGGCAACCCCGCACCATGGCCGAGCCTGAACACCGCCATCCGCTGCGGCGGCGTAACCAGCGAGGTCGTGACTGGGGTAAAAACGAGGCTCAACCGTATAAGGACACTCTCCATGGGTTGTAACTAAGCTTGTAACTAAGTGCATTAATTGCAATATAAGAAACTAAAACTACAATGTGTTGTTACTAAGCTTATTACTAAAATTAAATAGGTTGTTTCATGCTTGTACAAATTTATGGATCTTCTATGTCATGCCATGAAAACATATATAGGATCAGCTGCACCCATGACTCAAACCAAGATTACAATATGTTAATTGTGACCAAATGTTTGCTAAATATGCTCAACCAAGTCACTTTTAAGCTAGGTAAAGCTATTTAGAAGTGAGACGCGCATTACAGGAGGAACAAAAAAAAGAGTTGTGTTCACATAGTATGAAACCAACAAAAAAAATTTGTTCACAAAGTACGAAAGCAAATTATTTGCGCTCACTGTATGAATTAAAAAAAATAGTGTTCACATGGTAAGAATCGTTGCATGGTGAGCATCTTTTTCTGTTGCTGATTTTACCCCATATCGAATTTGAAATCCGCTGCTCCCGGCCTCTGGCCGGTGAAGTCGCATCGCTTTGGGCTGCCCTGACCCCGGTGCTTCCCAATCCCTTTCCCTTCCCTCCACTCTGTGTTCATGTCTCTAGCTACCACAGCTTCTATAAGAAAAATCCTATCTTGGAGCAGGACCTCCTAAACCTGCCGCCAATTCGAATCATAAAACAAAATCTGTGAGCGGCAAATACCATGATCGATTCGTGCTTGCAGCTACCGCAGAGACACGATCTCGTGTACCTGGAGATGGCCGCGGAATCCGAGCGTCCACCGCCGCCACCTCGTCGGCACCCCCGCACCCTAGCCGAGCCTGAACACTGCCATCCGCTGCGGCGGCGTAACCAGCGAGGTCGTGACTGGGGTAAAAACGAGGCTCAACCATATAAGGACACTCTCAATGGGTTGTGACTAAGGTTGAAACTAAGTGCATTAACTGCAATATAAGAAACTAAAACTACAATGGGTTGTTACTAAGCTTGTTACTAAAATTAATTAGGTTTTTCATGCTTGTACAAATTTATGGATCTTCTATGTCATGCCATGAAAACAAATATAGGATCAGCTGCACCCATGACTCAAACCAAGATTACAATATGTTAATTGTGTCCAAATGTTTGCTAAATATGCTCAACCAAATCAATTTTAAGCTGGGGAAAGCTATTTAGAAGTGAGACGCGCATTACAGGAGGAACAAGAAAGAGAGTTGTGTTCACATAGTATGAAACCAAAAAAAAATTTTGTTCACAAAGTACAAAAGCAAATTATTTGTGCTCACTGCATGAGTTAAAAAAAAGTAGTGTTCACATGGTAAGAATCATTGCATGGTGACCATCTTTTTCTGTTGCTGATTTTACCCCATATCGAATTTGAAATCCGCTGCTCCCGGCCTCTGGCCGGTGAAGTTGCATCGCTTTGGGCTGCCCTGGCCCCGGTGTTTCCCAATCCCATTCTCTTCCCTCTGCTCTGTGTTCATGTCTCCAGCTGCCACAGCTTCTATAAGAAAAATCCTATCTTGGAGCAGGACCTCCTAAACCTGCCGCCAATTCGAATCATAAAACAAAATCTGAGATCGGCAAAATACCAAGATCGGTTCGTGCTTGCAGCTACAGCAGAGACACGATCTCGTCTAACTAGAGATGGCCGCGGAATCCGAGCGTCCACCGCCGCCACTTCGTCAGCACCCCCGCACCCTAGCCGAGCCTGAACACCGCCATCCGCTGCGGCGGCGTAACCAGCGAGCTCGTGACTAGGGTAAAAATGAGGCTCAACCGTATATGTACACTCTCAATGGGTTGTAACTAAGCTTGTAACTATATGTATTAATTGCAACATAAGAAACTAAAACTACAATGGGTTGTTATTAAGCTTTTTACTAAAATTAATTAGGTTGTTTCATGCTTGTACAAATTTATGGATCTTATATGTCATGCCATGAAAACATATTTAGGATCAGCTGCACCCAAGACTCAAACCAAGATTACAATATGTTAATTATGACCAAATGTTTGCTAAATATGCTCAACCAAGTCACTTTTAAGCTGGGTAAAGCTATTTAGAAGTGAGACGCGCATTGCAGGAGGAACAAGAAAAAGTGTTGTGTTCACATAGTATGAAACCAACAAAAAATTTTGTTCACACAGTACGAAAGCAAATTATTTGTGCTCACCGTATGAATTAGAAAAAGTAGTGTTCACATGGTAAGAATCGTTGCGTGGTGAGCATCTTTTTCTATTGCTGATTTTACCCCATATCGAATTTGAAATCTGCTGCTCCCGGCCTCTGGCCGGTGAAGTCGCATCGCTTTGGGCTGCCCTGACTCCGATGCTTCCCAATCCCTTTCCCTTCACTCCGCTCCGTGTTCATGTCTCCAGCTACCACACCTTCTATAAGAAAAATCCTATCTTGGAGCAGGACCTCCTAAACCTGCCGCCAATTCGAATCATAAAACGAAATCTGAGAGCGGCAAATACCAAGATCGGTTCGTGCTTGCAGCTACAATAGTGACACGATCTCGTGTACCTAGAGATGGCATGCGGAATGAAGCGTCCACGCGCGCCACCTCGTCGGCACCTCAAGACCCTAGCCGAGCCTGAACACCGCCATCCACAAGGGCGGCGTAACCAGCGAGCTCGTGACTAGGGTAAAAATGAGGATCAACCGTATATGTACACTCTCAATGGGTTGTAACTAAGCTTGTAACTATATGTATTAATTGCAACATAAGAAACTAAAACTACAATGGGTTGTTATTAAGCTTTTTACTAAAATTAATTAGGTTGTTTCATGCTTGTACAAATTTATGGATCTTATATGTCATGCTATGAAAACATATTTAGGATCAGCTGCACCCAAGACTCAAACCAAGATTACAATATGTTAATTGTGACCAAATGTTTGCTAAATATGCTCAACCAAGTCACTTTTAAGCTGGGTAAAGCTATTTAGAAGTGAGACGCGCATTGCAGGAGGAACAAGAAAAAGTGTTGTGTTCACATAGTATGAAACCAACAAAAAATTTTGTTCACACAGTACGAAAGCAAATTATTTGTGCTCACCGTATGAATTAGAAAAAGTAGTGTTCACATGGTAAGAATCGTTGCGTGGTGAGCATCTTTTTCTGTTGCTGATTTTACCCCATATCGAATTTGAAATCTGCTGCTCCCGGCCTCTGGCCGGTGAAGTCGCATCGCTTTGGGCTGCCCTGACTCCGATGCTTCCCAATCCCTTTCCCTTCACTCCGCTCCGTGTTCATGTCTCTAGCTACCACAACTTCTATAAGAAAAATCCTATCTTGGAGCAGGACCTCCTAAACCTGCCGCCAATTCGAATCATAAAACGAAATCTGAGAGCGGCAAATACCAAGATCGGTTCGTGCTTGCAGCTACAATAGAGACACGATCTCATGTACCTGGAGATGGCCGCGGAATCCGATCGTCCACCGCCGCCACCTCGTCGGCAACCCCGCACCCTAGCCGAGCCTGAACAC
This sequence comes from Olyra latifolia, assembly GCA_036346145.1. NCBI lineage: Eukaryota > Viridiplantae > Streptophyta > Magnoliopsida > Poales > Poaceae > Olyra > Olyra latifolia. The sequence continues at coordinate 56,190,302 of CM070529.1, read as the reverse complement.
CGCCATCCGCTGCGCCGGCGTAACCAGTGAGGTCGTGACTGGGGTAAAAACGAGACTCAACCGTTTAAGGACACTCTCAATGGGTTGTAATTAAGCTTGTAACTAAGTGCATTAATTGCAATATAAGAAACTAAAACTACAATGGGTTGTTACTAGGCTTGTTACTAAAATTAATTAGGTTGTTCCATGCTTGTACAAATTTATGCATCTTCAATGTCATGCCGTGAAAACATATACAGGATCAGCTGCACCCATGACTCAAACCAAGATTACAATTTATTAATTGTGACCAAATGTTTGCTAGATATGATCAACCAAGTCACTTTTAAGCTGTGTAAAGCTATTTAGAAGTGAGACGCGCATTACAGGAGGAACAAGAAAAAGTGTTGTGTTCACATAGTATGAAACCAACAAAAAAATTTTCTTCGCACAGTACGAAAGCAAATTATTTGTGCTCACCGTATGAATTAAAAAAAAAGTAGTGTTCACGTGGTAAGAATCGTTGCATGGTGAGCATCTTTTTCTGTTGCTAATTTTACCCCATATCGAATTTGAAATCCGCTGCTCCCGGCCTCTTGCTGGTGATGTCGCATCGCTTTGGGCTGCCCTGACCCCGATGCTTCCCAGTCCCTTTCCCTTCCCTCCGCTCTGTGTTCATGTCTCTAGCTACCACAGCTTCTATAAGAAAAATCCTATCTTGGAGCAGAACCACCTAAACCTACCGCCAATTTGAATCATAAAACAAAATCAGAGAACGGCAAAATACCAAGATCTGTTCGTGCTTGCTGCTACAGCAGAGACACGATCTCGTGTACCTGGAGATGGCCTCGGAATCCGAGCGTCCACTGCCGCCACCTCGTCGGCACCCCCGCTCCCTAGCCAAGCCTGAACACCGCCATCCGCTGCGGCAGCGTAACCAGCGAGGTCATGACTGGGGTAAAAACGTGGCTCAACCGTATAAGGACACTCTCAATGGGCTGTAACTAAGCTTGTAACTAAGTCCATTAATTGCAATATAAGAAACTAAAACTACAATGGGTTGTTACTAAGCTTGTTACTAAAATTAATTAGTTGTTTCATGCTTGTACAAATTTATGGATCTTCTATGTCATGCCATGAAAACATATATAGGATCAGCTGCACCCATGACACAAACCAAGATTACAATATTTTAATTGTGACCAAATGTTTGCTAAATATGCTCAACCAAGGCACTTTTAAGCTGGGTAAAGCTATTTAGAAGAGAGACGCGCATTACAGGAGGCACAAGCAAAAGAGTTGTGTTCACATAGGATGAAACCAACAAAAAAAATTTGTTCACACAATATGAAAACAAATTATTTGTGCTCACTGTATGAATTAAAAAAAATAATGTTCACATGGTAAGAATCGTTAGATGGTGAGCATCTTTTTCTTTTGCTGATTTTACCCCATATTGAATTTGAAATCCGCTACTCCCGGTCTCTTGCCGGTAAAGTCGCATAGCTTTGGGCTGCCCGGACCCCGATACTTCCCAATCCCTTTCCTTTCCCTCCACTCTGTGTTCAAGTCTCCTGATACCACAGCTTCTATAAGAAAAATCCTATATTTGGAGGAGGACCTCCTAATCCTGCCGCCGATTCGAATCATAAAACAAAATCTGAGAGCGGCAAAATACCAAGATCGGTTCGTGCTTGTAGCTACAGCAGAGACGCGATCTCATGTACCTGGAGATGGCCGCGGCCGAGCGTCCACCGCCGCCACCTCGTCGGCACGCCCGCACCCTAGCCGATCCTGAACACTGCCATCCGCTGCGGCGGTGTAACCAGCGAGGTCGTGACTAGGGAAAAAACGAGGCTCAATCGTATAAGGACACTCTCAATGGGGTATAACTAAGCTTGTAACTAAGTGCATTAATTGCAACATAAAAAACTAAAAATACAATGGGTTGTTACTAAGCTTGTTACTAAAATTAATTAGGTTGTTGAATGGTTGTACAAATTTATGGATCTTCTATGTCATGCCATAAAAACATATATAGGATCAGCTGCACCCATGACTCAAACCAAGATTACAATATGTTAATTGTGACCAAATGTTTGCTAAATATGCTCAAACAAGTCACTTTTAAGCTGGGTAAAGCTATTTAGAAGTGAGACGCGCATTACAGGAGGAACAGGACAAAGTGTTGTGTTCACATAGTATGAAACCAACAAAAAAATTTTCTTCACACAGTACGAAAGCAAATTATTTGTGCTCACTGTATGAATTAAAAAAAAAGGTAGTGTTCACGTGGTAAGAATCGTTGCATGGTGAGCATCTTTTTCTGTTGCTAATTTTGCCCCATATCGAATTTGAAATCCGCTGCTCCCGGCCTCTTGCCGGTGAAGTCGCATCGCTTTGGGCTGCCCTGACCCCGATGCTTCCCAATCCCTTTCCCTTGCCTCCGCTCTGTGTTCATGTCTCCAGCTAGCACAGCTTCTATAAGAAAAATCCTATCTTGGAGCAGGACCTCCAAAACCTGCCGCCAATTCGAATCATAAAACGAAATCTGAGAACGGCAAAATACCAAGATCGGTTCGTGCTTGCAGCTACAGCAGGGACACGATCTCGTGTACCTGGAAATGGCCACGGAATCCGAGCGTCCAACGTCACCACCTCGTCGGCACCCCCGCACCCTAGCCGAGCCAGAACACCGCCATCTGCTGCGGCGGCGTAACCAGCGAGGTCGTGACTGGGGTAAAAACGAGGCTCAACCGTATAAGGACACTCTCAATGGGTTGTAACTAAGCTTGTAACTATGTGCATTAATTGCAATATAAGAAACTAAAACTACAATGGGTTGTTACTAAGCTTGTTACTAAAATTAATTAGGTTTTTCATGCTTGTACAAATTTATGGATCTTCTATGTCATGCCATGAAAATATATATAGGATCAGCTGCAGCCATGACTCAAACGAAGATTACAATTTGTTAATTGTGACCAAATGTTTGCTAAATATGCTCAACCAAGTCACTTTTAAGCAGGGTAAAGCTATTTAGAAGTGAGACACGCATTACAGGAGGAACAAGAAAAAGAGTTGTGTTCACATAGTATGAAACCAACAAAAAAAATTTGTTCACATAGTACGAAAGCAAATTATTTGTGCTCACTGTATGAATTAAAAAAAAGTAGTGTTCACATGGTAAGAATCGTTGAATGGTGAGCATCTTTTTTTGTTGCTGATTTTACCCCATATCGAATTTGAAATCCGCTGCTCCCGGCTTCTTGCCAGTGAAGTCGCATCACTTTGGGCTGCCCTTACCCCAATGCTTCCCAATCCCTTTCCCTTCCCTTCGCTCTGTGTTCATGTCTCTAGCTAGCACAGCTTCTATAAGAAAAATCATATCTTGGAGCAGGACCTCTTAAATCTGCCGCCAATTCGAAGCATAAAACGAAATCTGAGAGTGGCAAAATACCAAGATCGGTTCGTGCTTGTAGCTACAGCAGAGAGACGATCTCGTGTACCTGGAGATGGCAGTGGAATCCGAGCATCCACCGCCACCACCTCGTCGGCACCCCCGCACCGTAGCCGAGCCTGAACACTGCCATCCGCTGCGGCGGCGTAACCAGCGAGGTCGTGACTAGGGTAAAAACGAGGCTCAATCGTATAAGGACACTCTCAATGGGTTGTAACTAAGCTTGTAAATAAGTGCATTAATTGCAATAAAAGAAACTAAAACTACGATGGGTTGTTAGTAAGCTTGTTACTAAAATTAATTAGGTTCTTTCATGGTTGTACAAATTTATGGATCTTCTATGTCATGCCATGAAAACATATATAGGATCAGCTGCACCCATGAGTCAAACCAAGATTACAATATGTTAATTCTAACCAAATGTTTGCTAAATATGCTCAACCAAGTTATTTTTAAGCTGGGTAAAGCTATTTAGAAGTGAGACGCGCCTTACAGGAGGAACAAGAAAAAGAGTTGGGTTCACATAGTATGAAACCAACAAAAAAATTTTGTTCATACTGTACGAAAGAAAATTATTTATGCTCACGGTAAGAATTAAAAAAAAGTAGTGTTCGCATGGTAAGAATCGTTGCATGCTGAGCATCTTTTTCTGTTGCTGATTTTACCACATATCGAATTTCAAATCCGCTGCTCCCGGCCTCTTGCCGGTGAAGTCGCATTGCTTTGGGCTGCCCTGACCCCGATGCTTCCCAATCCCTTTCCCTTCCCTCCGCTCTGTGTTCATGTCTCCAGCTACCACAGCTTCTACAAGAAAAATTCTATCTTGGAGAAGGACCTCCTAAACCTGCCGCCAATTCGAATCATAAAACAAAATCTGAGAGCGGCAAAATACCAAGATCGGTTCGTGCTTGCAGCTATAGCAGAGACACGATCTCGTGTACCTAGAGATGGCCGCAGAATCCGAGCGTCCACCGCAGCCACCTCGTCGGCAACCCCGCACCCTAGCCGAGCCTGAACACCGCCATCCGCTACGGCGGCGTAACCAGCGAGGTCGTGAATAGGGTAAAAACGAGGCTCAACCGTATAAGGACACTCTCAATGGGTTGTAACTAAGCTTGTAACTAAGTGCATTAATTGCAATATAAGAAACTAAAACTACAATGTGTTGTTACTAAGCTTGTTACTAAAATTAATTAGGTTGTTTCATGCTTGTACAAATTTATGGATCTTCTATGTCATGCCATGAAAACATATATAGGATCAGCTGCACCGATGACTCAAACCAAGATTACAATATGTTAATTGTGACCAAATGTTTGCTAAATATGCTCAACCAAGACATTTTTAAGCTGGGTAAAGCTATTTAGAAGTGAGACGCGCATTACAGGTGGAATAAGTAAAAAGTTGTGTTCACATAGTATGAAACCAACAAAAAAAATTTGTTCACACAGTACGAAAGCAAATTATTTGTGCTCACTGTATGAATTAAAAAAAAGTAGTGTTCACATGGTAAGAATCGTTGCATGGTGAGCATCTTTCTAGCTACTGTTGCTGAATCATTGCATGGTGAGCATCTTCAGCTCCATGAAGCGCAAAACAAATTAAATGCTGCTGATTTTTCCTTTCTTTTTCGTTTGCCATGGCCTTCCTCTTCTCAGGTTAAGATGCAGGAGTGACATGATGCATCTGGAGCGACATCATGCAGGAGCGACATGATGCAAGTGATTACTCCATAGATTCGCAAATACAAATAGAGAATACATCTTAATTTACTATCAATATTGATTGAGACTCAAGGAGAATTGATCAACCACATAGAGACACACGTAAGAATTGCCCACTTCTACACTAGCCTTTATAGAACCAGAAGTTTTTTTGAAGCAAGCTAACTGAATGTTGCTGACATTTTCCTTGTTACTCCCTTTCCTGTTTGAAGGTTTCAAATCCTACCAACCACATACAGCAAGGCATGAGTGCTCTCCAGAATGCGAAGAAGCTGCAGAAGAACTCAAGAAAATGGATGTGCTATGCCATCTTCATTCTTCTCGTGATAGTGGTGATCATTGTAGCGGTCATCCAGCCATGGCCATCCTCTTCTCTCTTCTCAGGTCCCTATAAGCAAACAAACTTCTACACTATCAAAACTCCTTGATGAATGTCCCTGCAACATGTTAGATGAAAAACATACTAGCCTCATTATGCTATTATTCCCTCCAAATTTGATCATGCCAACCATTATTTTTCCCTCTCAAGTTAGGATGCAGAAGTGTAAAATACAGGATACCAGCTGAAAAACATAACTTATTAATCAAGCAGAAGTACACACCTATTTTTTACCAAACAAGTTGTCTTTCAAACTCTCCAATGCACTAGCACGCTGAGCCTTCACATAATCATCCATCGCACTAGTATCAGCAAGCAAAAGATCTTTGTAAACTTCGAGCATCTTGGTCTATATTAATTCTTGTTGTTTCTAGCTTCTCAGTAGACAAGCGTTGCTTGACCTCCACTAACTTCTCATGATCTTGCATACCAGCCACTTTAACCTCACTTAACTTTTCTACTGTATCCCAAATGGCAACCATAGCCTCCAGGATCTCCGACGCCTTGCGTTTACCCTTCCGTTCGGCCTTGGCTGCCTTGCAACCAATTGGGTGTGGTATGTCTTCCACATCAATGACATCGTTCAACATTGATGAACTCTTGTTATTTTCTGCCCGCTCCACGTATGCACACCACTTCGGTTCATCACGAATAATCCTCCACAAGTGCTCAGATTTGAACTTCTCTTTGTAATCAGCCTCGTACTTATCCATTGCTTTGTCCCTCTTTTGATCATCTGACATACCACTTTGGTATACCGCATTGACAGATTTCCAAGAACCATTATAATTACTAAGCTTCGTCTTTACACGGTGCCAACGCATCTTTAGTTGGCAAGCTTCCCTCCTCCAATCTTTAGGGCTGGTGTTGTTGTATGTGAAAGTGACTTACTCCCAATAATGCTCGGTTTTCTTATTGTCCCCCATCAATTGGATTATTTGAATTGTTCAACCAAGCGCTAGCCTACAATTACACGATTGCATATTAACAGGTAAGTAAAAAAATACAAAATAATAGATAACATGGCTGAAAGAGTAAAATAATTACCAATCTTATGTCTTCGTCTTTTGTCCATGCCAATCGTTTATCGGTCCTTTCAATTTCAGCATCATCCACATCTTCAACCTCAATGTGGACTTGGTCTTTTTTTGTAGGTGGTGCTATTGGTGATGGGGTTCCTTTTTTTTGAGGTGGTGGTACTGGTGGTGGGGCTTCCATAGTGCTATGAGGCATAGAACATGATGCGAAGGAACACTACCATAATGGAAATTTTCTTGGCCAGGGTGGGCATGAACAAAATGTTGGGTATGGGGGAATTAAATAGAGTAGGTCGTTGTGAGAAGGGTGAATAATGTGGACTGTTCAAGTAATTTACAAAACCACCGGGAGGACGCACATCCATTAACTGAAATTAAAAAACACATAATTGACTGAAAAGCATGCATGTACAAAACAATTCCATTCCACAATTCTATAGTGACACAATTGACTAATTGAGACTCCATGAGCCTTGAACATAATTTTTTTTAGCAAAAGCCTTGAACAGAATTGGAGATGGCAATTTTGTTTATGCTGTTCTTTCCATAGACAAAAAAGTTTCACTGTTTGTGCTGAAGTTGGAACCTATTATAATCTATTAAAAGGAACACAAAGGTGCAACAATACATGAAAAAAGGTGATGATACATTGAGCTAGCCAGCTACTAGCTTGCTTATTTGTATCTGTTATCCAGGTTTGAAACTTGTTGACAACTTTTGGATTAAAATCGAGTGTCATAGATGTTTTCTAGATGTAGTTCATTTACATAGGTTTAAAGCACATCTCGGAAACGGAATCAACGAACAATTACCTCAAATCACATCACATAGGCAAGGAGTATGTCTTTGTTGCAAACTCAGGTAACTTGGGTGCTACAATTGACATCAGTATCCAAATATATAGATCAGTATCTAAACACACAAGTGCCAGCGCAAAATTTTTTTACCTTGGTGTAGGCTTCATCTTTGATGGAGCTTGCTACTGAATCCAACCAAGCAGACGCGCTCGGAGGGATGGTCGGAGAAGACGACAGATGGGACACTTGGTGGCGCTTCGTTCCCTTCCCATTAGCCATCATCAGAGCAGTTACAAGCTTAGTCGTTGCGGCGGTTGAAGATGACAGAAGGTATGGAGGAGGGATGCCGAGTAGGGACAGCAGGGAGAAGGGGGGCTAGTTAGGGGCGACAGGGGAGAAGGGCCGAAAGGCAGATGGGGGGCGAGTGGAGGAGTGACGAGTGAAGGGACGATGGGGAGGAGGGGCGACGGGCGGAGGTGTGACGGACGGAGGAGCGATGGGAGGAGGGGCTGGTAGGGCGGCGGGGAGGAGCGGGCTGGCGAGGGACTGGGAGGATGGTCATGAGGCAGACGGGGAGGAGGGGCGGCGAGCGAAGGGGCGGCAAGGAGGGGCAACGGGGAGGAAGGGCGACGGGCGGAGGGGCGAAGAGAGGAGGGGCCTGGTAGGGACGGCGGGGGGGATGGCCACGAGGCAGACGGGGAGGAGGGGCGGCGGGCGGAGGGACAACGGGCGAAGGGGCCAAGGGAGGAGGGGCCTGGTAGGAGCAGCGGGGAGGACAGCGGAGGGGCGACGGGTGGCGGGGAGGACTGCCTGGTAGAGGCAGACGGGGAGGAGGGTCGGCGGGCAGAGGTGAGATGGGCGGATGGGCGAAGGGGCGACAAAGGTGGAGTCCGTGAGATTGGAGATGCGCCACACCGGATTGCTACAAACGCGGAGGATGCCCCCAATGCGAGAATTCTTCGTTTCTAACGCCTTGGATACAGTGAAGCAATCGTTTCTTAAACTAGAAATGAGTTGCTTCTCTCTCCACTTTAATTACTATCCACATCAGCTTCACATCAGATTAGTTACAAGCTTAGAAACTGCATTGGGAGTGCCCTAAGTAACAACAAATGGACCAGCCCAGCCCAACTATCGGAGAGAGAGTATGGAAGTTGGACCGGGGCATATGCAGGACCTAGTTCTCCATAGCCTCAAGTGTCTGTCTAGGGATTTTTTTTCCTATATTTATTTTTATTCGTTACGATTCTTCCCATGTTTTAGACAAAAATAGGTGTACCGTCACCTAGAAGATGGGCGATCGCCCAATAAAGAGGCGATAGGTGGGCCTACTAGCGCTAGCACTGATATGAGTCAAAGTGGCACCTGTCGCCCGATCGTTGGTCGACCATTCGGCATAGGCACCTATCGTTCGATGGTTGGGCGATAGGTTTAACATAAAGATCCATGTTGGCACCTATCGTACAATGGTTGAGCAAAAGATCTAATATATGGGCTCGCATTGGCACCCACAATTGGGATAGACTAGAATTCTATTGTTCAACTGTTGGGCTATCACCGGGCTATCATCCTTCTAACAAACCACGGGCACTTATTTCTGTAATAACGAATAAAAATAAAATAGAAAAATAAAATTCATGTCTAGCGGGTCTATGCTACTGTGTCCACATACCTTCCAGCCTGCCCAGGTTGCTTGATTCTATCATTCGGGCCACAAAAGTGCGAGCGGTTCATCCAAGTGCCTGGCACCGTCGTCTCATTTCTTTCCTCACTACTACAGGAATGACCTTTCATACCGGCACATCAAGATTATGCATGAACCGGATCGCAGCTACATCACCCCAGTTCAATGGTCTCGTCCGAGGGGAACATCAAGATGCAGGTGAAGACACCAACCAGTACTAATGTTCTAACATCCATACCGGTTGGTGTAACCAACCGGTACTAAGCGGGCTAGCTGGCCCGGGGACATCAGTACAGGTTGGTGTAACCAACCGGTACTAAGCAGGCTAGCTGGCCCAGGGTCTGCTTAGTACCGGTTGGTTACACCAACCGGTATTAATTTGAACCCCGCCTACTCGGCTAGTGGCTAGCCCCACACTTCTTCTTCTTCCTAGCTCCCACCTCGGCTTCAGTTCATCCCTGGTTTTCTTCAGTTCCTAAACTTTTGCAGTTCCTTGGTTTTTCTTCGGTTCATTATAACTTGTTTTTATTGATTTCGCATTGATTTTACTGATTCGCATTGGAATTTGCTTTGTGTTTAATCACATTTGATCGCATTGGAATTTGCCGTGTGTTTAATGCATCCGACCTTCTATCTTCCCTCCCTATATTTTCCTCTCCATCAACATGGAGAACAAGATCGCACCATTTCGATCCCTTCTCTCCTCCACCGCCACCACCAGCACCGCATCCCCTCCGCCATGGTTCGCCGCATCAAGACCTGCAGGTTGACTTGCAATCCCCATCCTCCGCTGCAACCTCCCGCCGCCAGCGCAGGCCCATCCACCTCCTCTACCGCCAGAGCAGGCCAGTCCACCTCCTCCGCCGCAACCGCCCGTGCCGCCCTACCCACATCCTCCGCCGTAACCTCGCGCGCCGCCCCGCTCACCTCCGCCGCAACCTCCGGCACCAACCTGGAGGAGGCATGGAGGGCCTTCGCCCATCGGCGCCAAGTCTACTGGGAGCCACCATATCGACCTCGCAGCTGGGAGGAACTGTGGTCGCTGCTGCCGCCGCTGTTGCCACCGCCAAGCTTCCAGGATCGGATGCACATGGAGGTGGGGATCCCGCGCCGCGTGTGCCGCCTTGTCCTCCCCCCTGCGCCTCATCCTCTGCCCGGCGATGATGAAATCGACTGGGAGGCGTTGATGGCGGAGGAGGATGACTAAAATATAGTTGATGTTGTTTAATTATGTATGTAGTTTAATTATGTATGTAGTTTAGTTATTATGTATGTATATGATGAACTATTTTGTGATGGAATTAATGGGATTAGTGTTTAATTACATATGTATGTGATGAACTATTTTGTGATGGAATTAATGGGATCAATGTTTAATTATGTATGTATGTGATGAACTATTTTGTGATGGAATTCATGGGATCTGTGCAAATGTTCATGAAATGAATTATGGTGAAATGGTGATCTGTGCAATGAATTGTTGATATGTGCAAAAATGTTCATCAACAAATGAGTACAAGTATGAATCTGTGAAATGGTGATCTATGCAATAAATTGGTGATCTGTGCAAATGTTCATCAAATGAGTTATGGTTCGGTGTTAAGTCTTTTTCTTCAATTTGAAATTGTGATTTGTGCAAAGAATTGGTGATATATATGTGCAAATGCCGATTTGCAATGAAATGGAGATCTGGGTGCCCCACCAGTACCAGTTCATAACATGGGCCGGTACAGCAACCCCTGAACAGATTTGGCCTTCCATAACATGGACCGGCCGAAGAAACCAACCTCGCTAACATCAGTACCGGTTGGTACACCAACCGGAACTCGACCTGCTTAATACCAATTAGTTACGAGAACCGGGACCGATGTTAGAGCATCAGTACAGACCTTCCATAACATGGACCGGCTGACGAAACCAACCGGTACTGATTCTCTAACATCAGTACCGGTTGGTTACACCAACCGGAACTCGACCTGCTTAATACCGGTTGGTTACAAGAACCGGGACTGATATTACAGCATCAGTACAGGCTGGTATCTTAAACCGGTACTAAGCAGCCTTATTTGAACAGTCCTCTTCCCCGCCTCCTCCCCACACTCTGCCAGATCAAGAACAGTGCCGCGCCGGCCAAGAGCTTCAAGAAAGGGGGGTGCTGCCAAAATTTTGGTCATTTTACTCCCAGCCATGTTAACCAAGGTTAGTAACATCGTTCCTCACTACATTTAGTGTAAAATGGAGCTTCTTCTTTGCTTGAAATGTGAAGAAAATTTGATATTTTCTCATGATCGATCAAGAACATGCAGCGCCGGCCAAGAGCTTCAAGAAAGGCGGAGGTGCTGCCAAAATTTGGTCATTTTACTCCCAGCCAAGTTAACCATGGTTAGTAACATCGTTTTCCACTATATTTGGTGTAAAATCGAGCTTCTTCTTTACTTGAAATGTGAAGAAAATTTGAACTTTTCTCATGATTGATGAAAGATTATGAATGTAGAGAGCTAGCTCGATCTTTTCATGTAGGTTGCAATAACTTGTTGTGTAAGTTTGGAATTTGCTTGGATTAGATGTAGCTCGTGTTGAATGTGTGGATCTAGCTCAAATTTAGGTTTTGGTTCCATCGATCGATGAAGAATTTTGAATCTAGACTTTGATCTACCAAGTCTTTGTTGTTAGGTGTGGATCTAGCTCAAAATTAGGTTTGGCTCCATCGATCGATGAAGAATTTTGAATCTAGACTTTGATCTACCAAGTCTTTCTTGTTAGGTGTGGATCTAGCTCAAAATTAGGTTTGGTAATTTGCTTGGATTAGATGTAGCTCACGTTGAATGTATGGATCTAGATCAAATTTAGGTTTTGGTTCCATCGATCGATGAAGAATTTTGAATCTAGACTTTGATCTACCAAGTCTTTGTTGTTAGGTGTGGATCTAGCTCAAAATTAGGTTTGGTTCCATCGATCGATGAAGAATTTTGAATCTAGATTTTGATCTACCAAGTCTTTCTTGTTATGTGTGGATCTAGCTCAAATTTAGGTTTTGGATCCATTGATCGATGAATAATTTTCAAATAAATTTAATATTGGTTTAATTTGAAATTTGCGAAATGTTAAAAAATTCATTATTGGAAAATGAGCTAATAGCTGCCTTGATGTAACATAATGTAGATGGATCGGCGATGAATGTACATGGACTGACACACCCCGGAGTTCTTGCAGGGTTTGCAAGCTTTTATTCGTGCGACCGATGTATACACGAAGTCATGTTACATATGTTGTCCATGCATAGACTGTAAGAATGAGAAGGAGTGGCCAAAATCCAGCCACCTTCACTTCCATTTGCTCTCAAGAGGTTTCATGCCAAACTATACCTGTTGGACCAAGCATGGTGAAGAAGAGACTATACGAGAAGATGGTGAAGAAGAAGAAGATCAGGAGGACAACAATATCCCCGATGCTGGCCAACACGGTTCTTTCGAAGATACATTTGGGGAGTTTGGCGATGATGACCTAGAACAGATGCTGCTTGATGGAGAGGGAGAATACACCGATGAAAGACATTACGAAAAGTTCCAGCACCTTCCTCCCACAGAACACTATTGTACCCAAATTGCCGACAGGGCCATAAAAAATTGCATACCACGCTAGAACTCATGCAGTGGAAGGCGACCAATGGATTGTCTGATAAGGGATTCGACGAGTTGTTATGCCTCATAAAGAAGTTGCTTCCAGAGGGTAACACGCTGTCTGAAACTACGTACGACGCCAAGCAAGTTGTCTGCCCTTTGGGGTTGAAGGTACAAAAGATACATGCATACCAGAACGATTGTATCCTCAGACGCAATGAGTACGAGGATTTGAAAGCTTGTCCGTGTGCGTAACTTCGAGGTATAAAACAAGGCGTGATGACCGAGGCGAGGAAGAGGGGCGTCGAGAAGAAGAGACCCCGTTAAGGTGGTCGGTATTTCCTATAATCCCGGTTGAAGCGTTTATTTGCAAGCAAAGCGCATACCAGATGATGCTTGGCACAAAGAAGATCGTAAGACGACGGAAGGCTAAGGCACCACCGATGGCTCCCGGTGGAGGAAAGTCGATAGAAAATACCTGGACTTTGCTGAGGATGCAAGAAACATAAGGTTTGGGTTGAGTACGGATGGGATGAACCCGTTCGGCGAGATGAGCAGCAGTCACAGCACATGGCCCGTGACTCTATGTATCTACAACCTTCCTCCTTGGCTGTGCATGAAGCGAAAGTACATTATGATGCCGTTGTTTATCTAAGGGCCGAAGCAACCTGGAAATGACATCGACGTGTACCTCAAACCGTTGGCGGAAGATCTGCTAACGCTGTGGACCGATGGTGTACGTGTATGGGATGAGTACAAAAGAGAGCACTTCACCCTACATGCATTGCTATTCGTAACCATCAACGACTGGCCTGCACTTAGTAACCTGTCAGGCCTATCTATCAAAGGATATAAAGCCTGCATCCAGTGCTTAGAGGATACGGACAGTAAGTATATGAAAAACTCCCGAAAGGTCGTCTACATGGGCCACCGTAGGTTCCTCCATTTGAAGCACCCATTACGACGGAAGGGTGGGAATTTCGATGGGACAGAAGAGAAACGTAAGAAGCCCCTGCATCGCAGTGGGACACTTGTATTTTCTCTGGTAAAGGATCTAAAAGTAGTATTTGGAAAGGGTCCTGGTAGCAAATCTGTCCCGACTGAACAAGGTCATACGAAGCCCATTTGGAAGAAGTCAATATTTTGGGATTTACCTTACTGGAAAGACTTAGAGGTCCGCCACTCACTGGACTTCATACATATCACGAAGAATGACTGCGTGAACCTGCTAGGCTTCCTAGATATGTACGGTAAATCAAAAGATACACTTCAAGCACGAAAGGACCTGCATCTACTGGGACTCAGGAACGACCTATATCCAGAAAAGAGAGCGAAAGGACAACATTATCTCCACCCTGCAAGTTACACTTTGAGCAAGGAAGAGAAAAAAAAAATGATTAAGTTCTTGAACAGTGTGAAGGTCTCTTCTGGATACTCCTCGAACATAAGGAGACTCATCAACACGAAAGAGAATAAGATAGTACACCTGAAATCACATGACTGTCACATGTTGATGACACAGTTGCTCCCAATGGCGCTGAGAGGTATTCTGCCAGACTGGGTACGAGGGACAATCGTAAAGCTGTGCTCGTTCTTCAACCCTGTGTCGCAGAAGGTCATCGAACCACGGAACTTATCTAAGCTGCAGGATGACGTGGTCGATAGTCTGGTCAGCCTTGAGATGACCTTCCCTCCGTCCTTTTTTGATATTATGGTCCATCTCATGGTCCACACTGTCAAAGAGATAGAAATTCTCGGACCCGTGTTCCTGCATAGTGTGTTCCCTTTCGAGAGGTACATGGGTGTCCTAAAGAAATATGTTCGGAACCGGTCTCGTCCAGAAGGCTGCATTGCACAGGGTGTTGGCACAGAGGAGGTGATTGAGCTCTGTGTCGACTACCTTGATGAGCTAAATCCGATTGGCGTCCCTGTTTCACGCCATGAGGAGAGACTACGGGGAAAAGGAACTCTAGGGAGAAGAGAATTCTTTAGCGACAATCTACTTTCATTTAAACAAGCATATTTCACAGTCTTGAAACAACCAACTGTAGTGGCTGAGTTTATCCATGAACATGAGATGATTCTACGCGACCAGTACCCAGAGAAGTCAGAAAAGTGGATCGCACTAGAGCAAATGGATCGTTTCGGTGGTTGGTTACAAAAGAAACTGATGGGCTCCCGGACAGACAATGAACAGTTGAAACTCTTGGCTCGGGGACCATCCATGACAATTGTATCATTCCATGGGTATGAGATAAATGGGTACACATTTTACATGACTGCCTAGGATAGCAAGAGCACCAACCAAAACAGCGGCGTCCGTATAGATGCCTTAGACAAAAATGGAAAGATGGACACGTACTATGGTTACATAGAAGATATCTGGGAGCTCGAGTATGGACCTTTAAAATCCTCTGTTTGGTGCCAATGGGTCAAATTTGACACCGTTGAGATCGGCAATACGGTATGACAACCGTGGACCTCAAGCAAGTGGCCTATAGGGACGAACCGTTCGTGCTCGCAAATGATGTGACACAGGTACTCTACGTGATGGACATGAACAGCAAACCGAAAAAACAGAAAGACAGGCCTACTAAAAGCAAGAAGCAGAAGGACAAGCCTACCAAAGATAACAAGCAGAAGCAGAAGACTAGCAATCAGCCAAGGCGCCACGTGGTTCTTCCAGGTAAAAGAAGGATCGTCGGAGTTGAGGGCGTCACAGATGAAGAAGAGTACAATCAGTTCGACGAGCTACCTCCTTTTATGGTGGATATAGACATTACTATCTTGAATGATATAGAGGAATCCCCTATGTACGACACGATCATAATGAAGGATCACTTGTAAAAACAAAGTATGTTAGCAAATAAGTCGAACCGTGTTATATAAACCCGTGTATGAATTATGATTTTTTATTAAGCAAGGAAGCAACAATTGAATTTATATAACAAGGTGAAAATCTGTATTAATAAGTATGATTTGTTAGAAAATAATAATGTAAAGAATATATGAATTTTTAATTTATTTTATTTTTTGAAAATTATTTTAGTGTGGAATAAGTATGAGTTATTATTTTGTAGTAAGCAATGAATCAATAATTGAATTTATATAAAAGGTAAAAATTTATAATAAAATTTGAAAAATTAAAGAGATTTCAAGGCTCCCAATAGTTTTCTATAATTTTCAAGAAATTAATGGCAAATTAGAACCAATGACATGTGGGACCCACCAGAGATGGGCCCACATGTCAGTGAGCTGGTCCCTATCTCCTAAGAAGGGTACAAAAAAGATTCGTGCCGTGAAGAACCGATCAAAACCCCCTCCTCTCCCCTGGCTAGTAGCGTGCGCTTGAGCACGGGCTCCCCGGTGCGATCACGGGTTCGAGCCCCGCTCGCGCCGCTGTATTCTTTTATTTTTGGTGTAATCTGTCGGGACTACGTGAGCATTCAGTCCTGATTTGTTACACCAACCGAGACTGATATGAGCAAGCAGTCCCAGTGTAATACACCAACCGGGACTGATGTGATGTTAGTCCCGGTGTATGACACCAACCGGGATTGATTCCCTCGTCATATAAATTCAAAAGCAAGAAGTCCCGGTGTATTACAGCAACTTTCAATGTGGTTTTCTTTAGTATCAAAATTCATAGTTTATACAGAATGTTTTATACTTTTGATTTTTAATTTATAGTACATGAATGTATTTGTGAATAAATGTATAAAAATTTGTAGAAAAATAGTAATAGGCTCAAAAAATGTGAGGACAAATCTTATGGGTCCAAAAACAACATATATTATAGGAAATGTACATATATTATAACATTATAATAATTTACAAATAATGGTACCCTGTACAATGTCCCATGGGTTACCACAAAAGATGCTAAAAGCTAATTTCTAATAATATACTAATTAACTAATAATTAATTTCTACTATTAATAACTAATCGTCGTCTTCGTCGTCCTCCTCCTCCTCATCGGCGTCGGCGCCAACGTCGGAGGCGTCGTCGTCCTCCTCCTCCTCCGGATCATCGTCGTCCTCCTCCTCCTCCTCGTCCTCCTCCGCGACGACGTCCTCGTCGTCGAAGTCCTCCTCGTCCTCGTCGTCATCGGACAACTCGTCCGACATCGACAACTCCCCGAGTAGAAGACGGACTCCTTCCTCGGTAGGTTGCGACGAATACGCTTCTGAGGGGGACTCACATCCTCGGAAGACGGCGGCGGTGGTGGAGGCAGACTCGCAGGCATCGGTGATGGTGGTGGGGTGGAGTTAGAGGAACAGGAAGAGGCAGAGGAAGACGCCATTGATCGAAGAGGAAGAAGCGCGCGGCAGAGGAAGACGGTTAATTAGGCAGAGGAAGATCATCGGTTTTATAGAAGAGGCCTCTTGGCAGAGGAAGACAAAGAGGCAGAGGAAGAGGCAGAGGCGGCTCCTCAGTTCGCGCCAACATTGCGTCGTTTCGAATTCCCACATAGTCCCGGTTAGAGACACCAACTGAGATTTACATAGTCCCGGTTGGAGACACCAACCGGGATTACTTCCCCCAAAATAGAGATCACGTACTTGTGGTTCCCACATGTCAGTGGTGGACTTGTGGTTCCCACATGTCAGTGGTAGTAATTTGCCATAAATTACAAAGTATGTTAGCAATTAAACCCGTGTATGAATTATAATTTTTTTATTAAGGAAGGAAGCAATAATTGAATTTATATAAAAAGGTGAAAATCTGTATTAAGATGGTTGGAAAATTAAATTGTAAAGAATATGTGAATTTTTAATTTATTTTATTTTTTGAAATCAGTTTAGTGTGGAATAAGTATGATTTATTATTTTTTTAGTAAGCAATGAAGCAATAATTGAATTTATATAAAAGGTAAAAATTTATACTAAAATTTGAAAAATTAAAGAGAAATTTCAAGGCTCCCAACAGTTTTCTATAATTTTTGAGATATTAATAGCAAATTAGTACCAATGACAGTGGGACCCACCAGAGATGGTCCTACAAGTCAGTGGGGCTGCTAGCAGCGTGCGCTTGAGCGCGGGCTCCTAGCTCGTGCCTTTTTTTTGGCAAATCAGTCCCGGTTGGTGTAATTAAGCGGGACTAAGGAAGATTCCATCCCGGTTGGTGTCATCAATCGGGACTAAGTGAGCATTCCATCCCGGTTTGTGATACCAACCGGGACTGATGGTTCCTAGGGCACCACCTGATGCGGGCGTTGGTCCCGGTTGGTGTAACCAACCAAGACTGATGTGTGGTCAGTCCCGGTAGATGATACCAACCGGGACTGATGCCACCATCATATAAATTCAAAAGCGAGAGAGGTTGGAGGCATAACTATTTTATTGTGTCCAACCTCTCTCGCCAACGCCGCCTTCAGCCCCCGCCGTCAACGACCCACGCGCGCCGCCGTCCTCCTCTCCTCCGACGACCCCGCGCGCCGCCGTCGTCCTCCTCGTCACCGATGACCCTGCGCGTGCTGCCGTCTTCCTCGCCTCCGACGACCCCGCGAGCTAAGGTGCTCCTTGTGCTCCTCTCTCCTTCCCTTTCCTCGCTCCTCAACAAGGTGCAGGCCGCAGAGCATGGGGCGATGAGTGCGGGCTCGAGCAAGCATGACGGAGGCGTGATACAAAGCGGCACGACCGACAGGAGTGCGGCCTTGCCAACAGAGCACAATCATGGTGCGCCCAGAGTGTTCGATTTAAATGCCCAAACCTACGTAGTGGCGGAGCCAGGATTTCAGAACTGGGGAGTAAAATAGTTAAATTGCCAAATAATTGGTCCAAGATATAAATTCTTACATTAAAAAATAAAACATAGCATGCAATAAAATGAGCATGGAATGATGGAAATACTACCTTATAATATTATTTTAGGGTCTTCATCATTTGGAAACGCTCTATTTTAGCATCATCGGTAACCTTGGAGAAGATATCCCGCTCAATAAATGTGATCGAATAGTGTATCTTGTATCTTATTTATATGTACTAGTTTTTAGATAATGGAAGACATTCTGACCTCTGTATCTTATTTATATGAATTTTGAGATGTATATGTATATGCCAATTTTATAACAAATTTGAATTCTGAGATGTATGTCAATTAATTGTGAAATGTAATGTATATACCGTCCTCGTCGCTGTCGCCCGTCCTCATCTACCTCATCTTCCCCACCGTCCTCCTCGTTGTCACCCGTTTATGTATAAGTATATGTGAAATGTATAAGTATATGTGAAATGTGCAAGTATACTTTTGTTAATCTTTTTTCGTTAATTTTCAATGCCTTCTTATAGACTACGAAACTACGATGGCGGGAGAAGGGTTTGATGGAGACGAGTTCATGAGAAGTTTGATTTCGGGAGAAGATGGTTACGAGCTCGATGATTCCATCGAGGCCGCAAGGCCTGTCGTGGACTTAAGGCTCGTCGAGACCGATGAGGCTCCCGAGGCCGCTGAGACGACCATGGTAATTAGATCGAATATGTATATGCCGGTTCCACCATCATGCTAAGCCAACATTCTAACACGTAGACATTATTGTACCATATTTTCATATCACTCAATCGAGTAGCCAATCACGTCAGCGAGGTTCAAATAAGAAGTCGAAGGCAAGACATGTTATCACCGAAGTCGGCGATAACGCCAACCTCTTGCACCCCTAGGGCGCTTGGGCGTTTAATTAGGCATCTGGCCCACGTCGAGGACCATGTGCCAATTAGCATCGTGAGATGGGATAATGTCCCTGAAGATACGAAGAACATGATCTGGACCGACCTGAAGGAAACATTCACCTTCCTCCAAGGGACCGAAGAGAAGGTGAAGAGATACACGTTGAAGAAGATGGCCATCGCATTCCAAACATATAAAAAGAAGTTGAACACGGAGTACGTCAAGAATAACCGAATTCCTGACTTCAACAAGTACCCAAAGTTGCAGAATCACTGAGATGCATTCGTGAACTACAATAATTCGAATGAAGGTCAAAGTTTGACCGAAAGGAATAGTCAGAATGCTCAGAAGAAGCAATACCACCACCACCTCGGCCCTGGTGGTTACCGCCAGGCGATGCACAAATGGGATAAGAGGAACAGAACTGGCTGGCGAAGGGTGTCGCACCGCGATAATGGAATGGCGCGACAGAGCGAAGAGCTGGTTCTATGCTCACGGCGGCGGCCTTGACGATGATGGAAACACGGTGTTCGGGAATGTGCTGATAGATGTGGCCAGAAGACTTGTAAAGTCGATCAAGGAATCTTCCCAGGGCACCTTCGTGCCAAACAGGGAGAACGACGAGCTTATAAGGGCCCTACAAAACCCGGAGCACCCTGGACATACATGAGGCATTGGCGTCGTTCCGTGGAAGATTAGGTTCACTAAGGACGCCGATACCTATAGGAGTCGGGTGAGAAGCAAGTCCCGACAGGCACAACAGCTCCTAATGCTTGAAGAACACCTGAATCAAACACAACAGAGCATGAAAGAAGAGATCCAAAGACAGGTACAGTTAGCCTTGAGCCAACGGCTAGATGCGGGCCAGGAACCTCCTGCTAATCCGGACCTCATTAGTCCCTTAAGGTGGCGAAGCAGCTATGCTTCCGGTGGGTTGCCCGAAGCGGACTTGGGCCACTGGCCCGTGGACGACATCACGTAGCGGACACCTTGCGAGCTGCACGTCCAAGTGAGGAACATCTCTTTCAAGACGGCTCACGGCATGGCTGACCCGGTGGAGCCAGGGCAGGTCATCCATGGCCAACAGATAATGTCGGGCTACTCCAGGGTCTCGGTGGAGGAGGTATGCCCAGGGTGCGAGGACCAGGACCTCGATATTCCCGGAGGTGACGGGACTACGAAGTTAGGAGAGACAGTCCACAATTTCATCCAATGGCAGAAGAAGTACATTATTTTTCGAGATCACATGGACGTGTCCTCTCCAACACCTTCATCACCTCCGGCACACATAAGCGGTCCGTCATCATCTCCATAGTCACCAAAGGAGATGCCTCCCAGAAGAAGCCTGTCTCCTGCACCAAGCCTCGCACACGAAACTCCAACTCCAACATCGTCGCCCAAGACAAGCAAGCCAGCTCGCCCAGCAGCTCGCAAGAGGATGAGGTCCACCCAACCCAAGAAGCTGGCTGCACCTGCAAAGCGGACGTACGATATGATGGAGGAGGAGACCGAGAAAGTAGTCAGAGCCGAGGTCACTAAATTTTTTAAACCCAAGTCACCAGAGAAGAAAGTTCACTGCACGAAAGAATTTCTAAAAGGCTTGAGGACGGTGAAAAATTTGAAGGACAAAAGGAAAAACCTCGTATCGACTACGGCGCACATTGGTCAAGGAAAGGTCCAAGAAGAAGACGCCAAAGAAGACGACGTCATCGGTGATCGAAGGCCAAGGAGATGCAAAATTCATCGAAGAAACCGGTCTTCACCCAGAGCAAATATTAGGCGACATGCAGATTGAAGCTGCACAAGTCAGATGGCAATTTACACCGAGCGCTTCCTTGGTCAGGCGTGATGAGATTGGCCAGCTACAAACTAGGATGCGCCAATTCCATAAATGGTACCTGGATGCGTTCAAGCATGGCCTACCGTCATTTGCCGTCAAGTACAAGGAAGAACATTTTTTTCACGGCGACAGTGAATTTTATATCCAATGGCCAGTAATGTACGAGCTATACCAGACAGACGCCATCGACATGTCCATGTTGAGTTGCTAGACTCTGTAAGTGTCTTATTTAATTGCAAAAATCCACCGTGTGGGCCCTTGCACTATACTAACTTGTAAGCCTAACTAATTTCTTGTTATGTAGAATGGAGATACAAAGATGCAAAAGTGTTTCTACTCTCAACACAGGCTTCCTTAACCCTTTAGTTATCAATGAGACAAATGTTCAACTATCCCCTGCCGATACAGAGACCAATATATACAACGGGCTAAATAGGTCAAAAATATCATTCAAAGATACTTTTACCCTACAACTTTGAGTAAGTGTTTTCGTACCGCCTCGTTCTAATCTTTTTCCACAACACGATGTTAGAACTAATTAGTTACCTACGTTGCCATATATATGTACAACTTTCACTGGATTCTTCTCATTATCGAGCTAGATCGTAGCATGATCACAGTTATAGACTCGCTGAGGAGACCAGTACAAAAGTACCAAAACTTGATCGACATTCTCAACCGGTATTCTTGTTCTTTCCATTATTGTGCTCGTTCTACTCCATTTTAAACAAATTCTAATCATGTTCAATTTGCAATCACGTGTGTAGTGCATTCGCACGGTTCCGCATCGAACCGTGGGCTAATTCAATGAGGAATTCGATATTACACTTGCCTCTCGAGTATGTATGCCATCAGGACAGCTTTTGAGTTAGTTAACTTCATTTGCATGCATCCATTTCACGCTGTTAGCTTTTTTCACCACAGGTCTGGCGTGAGCCGTCGGGCACCAATTTATGCGGCTACTATGTGTGCCATATTATGCACATCCTAATCGGAGGTGGTAGCGACTTGCAATGTGCGTCCGATTTCTCGTCGGCGACCGTGAGAGCGATCCAAAAACAACTCGTCAGCTGGATTTTCGATGAGGTCGTAAATCCAAGGAGTTTCACGTTCCAGCGGCAAATAGGTGGGGCCCTTCGATAAAGACCGGTGAACTGTCGGGGTCAACATCTACGGCTACCAAGAGCAATGCACATAAAAGATCACGATGAACGTTCTGTAATTAAAGTTGTAATGAATGTTATGTGAACTGTATAGTTGTAATTAAAAGATCATGATTGATTCATTGTGATACCTAATAGTTGTAATTAAAGTTGTTAATAAAAATTCTGTGATCTAATTATCAGTTAATTGTGCATGATTGATTATATGTGCTTTAATTAATTGTGACTTAGTACATATATATATATATATATATATATATATATATATATATATATATATATATATATATATATATATATATATATATTACCTCACAAGCATATATATATATTATATATAGCTCAGTGGTGGTTTCGAAGATCGGTTGGAGGAACCAACCGGATCGATCGGCAGCTTATCAATACCGCTTAGTGCCTCCAACTGAGCATCGACAGGTTTTCGGCGACGCACGGGCTAAAGCCACGTGTGCCTCCTCAGTACCAGTTGGAGGAACCAACCGGGACTGATCAGCAGCTTATCAGTACCAGTTGGTGCCTCCAACCGGTACTGACTGGGACTTCAGCGACGCACGGGCTAAAGCCACGTGTGGCCTCCAACCAGTACTGGTACTATATCAGCACCGGGTGAGGCAACCGGGACTGATGCCATGGGGCATCAGTCCCGGATGGCCTGTACCGGTTCAAAAACCAGTACTGATGGCCGTTGTGAACCGGTACTGACGGCCAGATATGTAGTAGTGCCTCCTGACCTAGTGACCTAGTCGGCGACGGCGCAGGAGACAATGCACGCACAATGACACAAGAAAGAAGGAATAGGTAAAACCATTCATTAGATAGAAAGGAGACAAATGTCGGAGTACAGGCCCCGGTACCAGAAACACAGCCTGGTTACATCAGAATTCAGAATCAGGGCGCCTTCCTCCTCAGGGCTCCTCCCTCCCCTCTCACAAAGGGACACGATGACGCGGACACAATTGGACACCATTGCCATACTTCGCACACGGTCTTACTACGGTAGCAGCAGCCATTATTAGCTAGGAGCAGAAGCAGACGACGACGACGGGCTCGTACCAGGTTGAATTCATGTCATGGCGATGGCAATGGCAACGCAGCTCTCGGAACCAGATCTCTGCACACGCAAGAAGTAGCAATTGGATCGTCGGAACATGTAGAGTCTAAGCCATCAGTAACGTCGAGCTGCAGGTTGGTGAACACTAGGTGGAGTGCTTACACCAGGGGAGGATCTTCCAGCGCTGGTTGTCGCCCTCGCACCACTTCCACAGCACGAGCTCGGTGCCGTCGTGGACGCCGCCGTGCTCCTTGTTGCCGTGGAAGGCGTCGAAGTTGAGGTAGATGTTGTTCACCATGCGGACGCAGCGGAAGCCGTGCCCCACGTCGCGGCTCTCCGTCCACAGCACCGACTCGTCCTGGTACTCCGGGTTGTAGGGCACCAGCTTCACCTGCAAGTGCGCGCACACCACCATGTCATGTCAGATCATCCCAAGAACTGCTTCCAATGCGTAAAGAATCTGGGTGATCTGCTTACAGGGTGGCCCTGCCCAGTGGAGTGCTTGATGGCCTCGCCGGTGACCTTGTTCACCAGCACGAACGCAGGGTACCCTTCCTCGTCCCTGACCCTTGTGCTGTGCCTCATGTCCTTGATCCAGTGCTGCGCACGAAGCCATGGAAATGATCAAGAAAAAGCACCAGAATGGAAGCAAATTGTGTCTGATTGGGTAGTGTTGTACGGTACCTGGTAGTCGTCTCTGGGGTTGGTGGGCGCGAGGCAGGCGGTGCCGTTGCGGACGGTGAGGCTGTAGTTCTCGCCGGCCTTGCAGAAGACGCGCATCGTGTGCACGGGGGCGCCGCCGATGGTGCAGGCCGTGCCGGAGCCAGACCCAGGTGCGTGCGCCTCGGGGCCCCACGGCAGGATCTTCCAGCTCTGGTTGTCGCCCTTGCACCACTCCCAGAGCACGACGGCGGTGCCGTCGCGCACGCCGCCGTGGTCCTTGTCCCCGTGGAAGGCGTCGAAGTTGAGGCGGGTGTTGTTGACCATGCGGATGCAGCGGAAGCCTTTGCCGACGTCCTTGCTCTCCGTCCACAGCACCGACGCGTCCTCGTACTCCGGGTTGAACGGCACCAGCTTCACAGGGTGGGACTGGCCGAGTGAGTGCTTGACGGCGAGGCCGGTGGCTTTGTTGACGAGCGCGAACGCCGGCATGCCCTCCTCGTCCTTCACCCTGGTGCTGAACCGCATGTCCTTGTACCAGTGCTGCACGCGCGCGCAACACTGCATCGATCAGAAGCCGGAGATCAAGATGAAGAAACTGATAAGCGCGTACGCACCTGGTGCTCGTCCTTGGGGTTGACGGGGGCGAGCACGACGCTGCCGTCGCGGACAGTGAGGCAGTAGTTCTCGTTGGCGCGGCAAAAAATCTTGAAGATCTGGTTGGGGTCGGACGCCGGCGGCGGCGCCGCGTGGTTGTGGTGGTGCCCGAAGCCGAACATGTCGCCGGCGCGAGGAGGAGCGTCAAGTGTGTGTGTGATGGAGTGAGATGTTTGGGGCGGCGCGAGCAGAGGTGGCGCACCATGGTCCCAATTTATAGACGGGAGCAGCGCCCGGTCACCCCCCAGTCGCCGACGAGGAGGTGAGTCATCCCATGGCTGGCAACTGGTAATTCCTAGCACGGTCACTGACAGATGTTCTCACAAATGTACATGTCCTGACCTGGATCCCACGCGTTCAGTGCTGTAGTATCCGATTGATTTGATTTGATTTTTGGCATGTTTTGCATTATAGCCGTTTGACACAGCGTTGGTATGAATGTGCAGGAAGATTTGGTTCAATGAACTTTCACCATGTTCTTGCCTAAAATCTGCATAAAAGCTAGCTGTGCCTGTATGCATGCATACCATATTACCATGCCGGTTTCACGCCAGTAATGTGAAGGATTTTCGCGTCTGTTTCCTTCTATAGAAATACCATTCTTAGAACATCTCTAACGGAACCTCTAAAACAGAATTTTCTCTATATTTACAGTCTCTCGTTTTCAGCAGAGTCTTTATCTCAGTCTCTAAATTTAGAGTTTCTCTTTCTCGGTATCTAAATTTGAAGGGTCTTTATGTCAGCCTCTATAGTTTCTCTGGATAGAGGTTTTGCTGAAGATGATGAAAACATAGAGAGCGAAAAGTGATTTAGAGGAGATGTATAAAGACTCGATTTTAGAGCATCTGTTGGAGATGCTCTTACAGGCTAAGCATCCGTGTCACTAAAGAATAAATGATTTCCTTTAAAAAAAAGAGTAAATAATTTGTTTCTGTTTTGGTCATTTCGTCCGATGCAAAATGGTAGGATCGATCGCTCCATCCAGCGAATGCTTTAGACTGTCTCCAACGGCATCTCGTCCGGACCCCAAATCCCTTCGTGATGGGAAAATAGGCGGGATAGGAACGGCGTCGGCGCTCCAACTGCATCCCGTCGAGGATTCCCCTGGGATAGGAGAGTGGTTCTGGAGCATTGAGATGCGCTAGCCATTCCCATCCGGCGCTGGTGACAAGGCAGGGTGCAACGATAGCTTCGGCGCTTGGTCAGAAGTGGTGAGGGGAGTCGGTGGCGGCGGCAGCGACGAAGACGGGCGGAGGCTAACCGGCAGCGGCTAAAGGTACATAAACTTTTCCCGTGGATGCAGGATTTGGCTTAAATAGGTCCGATTTGGGTGGATTGGAATCGTCCTCCGTGTCGTCATCATCATCACTCCAACGATGTAGACGATGACTGGCAGAGCTCGAACCGAATCGATCCTAACTCATAATGAATGTATTTGTTGCCACCTGTTGCTGGAGTGCAACGAGGGATAACCCACCTATTTATAGTCGTTTGCGTACCTTACACTAGAAGGAACCATGTACAGCAAGCTTACTTCCAGAGAAAGCGATTCCCTGCAAGTAAGTTCCTTATCTCATAAGAACCTCCAGTCGTGCGATACCATTTTGGTTCACGTACAATACGCACGGTACATACGCCATTCAAAATATGACGTGCGAATCTTAACAAACATATGTCTGTCATATTATCATATGTCATGACCACGACCCTAGAATTAATGATTATTTGAGTACTCATTATTTTTCCAGCCATAAACGCCACCTCAATACACGGCCATACGGCAAAATACAACCTTATATGTACACTAGATGTCAAATAACGGTTACGTATGAATGTTTAAAATATTGAGGTTAGAAAGGAAAAGGAATGCTGTTAGCGTGCAGGTCTATGAAGGGAACGAAATGGTTCTCGTGAGAGGTAGGAAAGGGAACAAAAGTGTGGAAAATGGCTGGAGACACTCTTAGAAACAGAACTGCATGCAGAGCCATGCGCATGGGTTGCCGCGCTATTCCGAAATCCGCTGGCGGGAGTTGCACGAATCTTAAAGCAAGATTTTGTTGTCAGAAACTGTATTTCCTACTAGAATGTCTTTTTTTTTTGCAAAAGGGGACTCCCCCTATTTCTATTACTAAGAACGGAAACCAAACAACCGAGTTTTCAGAGTCAGCTTACAACCATCGAAATACTGATCAGCGGAACCATCCTCAGACCTGACCTCCCACCATTCTAACACGCACAAAATAACCAGCTATTTACACCAACAGCAAACCCACCTAGGATAAACCATCACAACCAAATATTGTTCGATCCCACAACAGAAGTTTAACATCAATCAAAATCAGCACAAGTAATAAAAGCTGCCAGCTCCTGTCCTCAACAAGCTAAGCATTATCGATGCTTCCCTTCTCCTTCCCATCCTCACACAGCGATTTGGCAATAGCAAAGATCTTCTCCACACCCAGCTCCACCAACGTTCGGTCATCAGCCTTGAGAAGACCTACCCAACACCGGAGCCAAACACACATATCATAAACGAGAGCAAAAGGGTTAGTAACATGGCTATTATCAAAACAATAACGATTCCTCTTAAACCAAATCGCCCACACCACAGCAGCTAGGCCATAAAACCAAATGCCAACATTTTGGGGAACAACCCTCTTTATCCAGCAGAAAAACTGAGAAAAATTCTTTGGAATATCTGTCAAACCAAAACCAGAAGCAACACACCCCCAGACTATCTTTGCTACCCCACAAGTAAAAAATAAGTGTTCACACGTTTCTACCTCCATGCAAAACATACAAGTCATATCTCCCAGCCAACCCCTCCTGGACAAATTATGCTTGGTCAGGATTGCATCTTTCATCGTTAGCCATAAAAACAATTTAACTTTCAGCAGAATTCTGGCTTTCCAAATTGGAGATTTAACAGTCCCCACCCCATTCCAGCACATATCATACATACTTGCAACAGTAAACTTTCCTGACTTTCCCCCCTTCCACCGCACTTGATCCTTCCCATCCCCCCCCCCAAAAAAAAAATTTGGAATAGAACCCAAAAATTCCCTCCACCTAGCTAGCTGGACAGGATTGAGATACCTTCTCATCACCAGATTCCAGTTTTTACGAGCTCCAGAAGCCACCGATATGTCTTGCTCCATACAGATATGAAAAATGTCAGGGAATCCCTGTTTCACAGTGTTCATTCCTATGGATTGGTCATGCCACAAACTTATTGTTCTCCATTTCCCACCACAAATTGCCTTTTGTCAATATAATACTGTTTAATCTTTAACAAATCCGTCCACACGTGAGAATCATTATAACGGTGTTTTATTGTACTAACAAGACAATTTTTCAAATATCTATTTTGCGCCAAAGTTTGCCACACTCCATCAGCATGCTCAAGCTTCCACCACCACTTACACATCAAGCTAATATTAAAGTAACGAAGATTCTTAAGCCCCATTCCTCCTTTACTCTTAGGTTTAGTCACAGTGTCCCACTTGATTAAATGATATCTTTTCTTATCCGCACTTCCTCCCCACAAAAATTTCCTTCTAATCATATCGATTTTCCGAATAACTGTTTGCGGCAAAAGATACATCAACATATGATATAGAGGCACACCGGATAAACAATCATTAATGAGGGTAACTCGACCCCCTATCGACATCACCTTACCCTTCCAAGCACTTAATTTCTTTCTTATCTTCTCTAACAAAGGATCCCATTCTTTCACCAAAATTCTCCTTGGGCTAACAGGAACCCCTAGATATTTAATAGGAAATCTACCCACAGAGCAAGTGAACATATCCGCATACCATTCCTCTTTTTCGGGCGAACCATTGATTAACACCACTTCACTCTTATCAAAATTTATTTTCAGCCTAGACATTCTTTCAAAAAAAAGCCAACAAAATTTTCACATTTAAAGCATACTCCTTTTTATCTTGGATACACAAAATAGTGTCATCCGCCTACTGTAGTATAACAATGCCGTTCTGGATCAAATCGGCTGCCAAACCTCCCACCAATCCATTGATCTGAGCTGTCCACATCATTTTGCTTAAACAATCAGCCACAATATTAAACAGAAAAGGGGATAAAGGATCTCCTTGCCTCACCCCTCTCTTACTCAAAAAATATCTTCCCTTGGAGTCATTCAAACACACACTTAACGTACCCCCAGTGAGAATTTTTTCAATCCACTCACACCATTTGTCACCAAACCCCCTCCACTGTAAGCAATTCAACAAAAAATTCCAATTTACCATATCATAGGCCTTTTCAAAATCGAGCTTTAAAACCACTCCTACTTCCCCAGAAGACTTAGCATGATTCAACAACTCATGCAAGGTCATCACCCCTTCCATAATGTTCCTTCCGGGAATAAAGGCATTTTGTGACTTATTAATCAGTTTATTCATCACCAGCTCCATTCGGATCGTCAAAGTTTTAGTGATGAGTTTATAAATGCTGTTCAACAGACAAATAGGACTAAATTTTTTAATGATGTCCGCCTCATTACATTTAGGCAACAAGACAATCAAACCATAATTCAATCTACTCAAATCCAGAACACCTTCATGTAACAATTGGAAAATTCCCATGATATCCCCTTTTAAAATGTCCCAACAGTTCTGAAAAAATTCAATGGGAAACAATCTGGACCAGTAGCCTTACCAGTGGCCATACTAAAAAGAGCCTTTTTAACTTCATCCTTCTCAAAAGTTCTCTCCAAAACACTTCTTTCCTGACTATTCACTTTTTCATCATCACTCCAAACATCTTCCTTCAAACCGAAATTACACTGTTGATTCCCCCCCCCCCCAACAGACTTTTATAATAATCAGTGGCATGATTTACCATTTCCTCATCTTTATCTAAAATTTCATCTCCATTTTTCAGAAAAGGGATCAGTTTTTTCCTCCTTTTGCCATTAGCCAGCAGGTGAAAAAATTTTGTATTATTGTCTCCCTCCAGTAACCATTTAATCTGAGCTTTTTGTTTCCACAACAACTCTTCGTCTATTAAGATCTTATTTAATTTTGATATAATATCCACCTTGGCTCGCAAATCATCTGAATTCATTTGATGTTCCTCTTCTTTATCTTCCAGAATACTTAGAGCTAATTGTAGCTCTTGACTCATCGTCCTACGCTCACCGACCAAGTGAGCCCCTCAGCCTTTCAGTTTTTTCTTAACACGGCTCATTTTTAGCAACAGAGATTCCAAGGCATTCAAACCGAAAATGGGCTGACTCCACACTTTCTTCACCATAGACAGAAAATTTTTCTCATTAAACCAAGACATTTGAAATTTGAATGCAACCATCCTTTTATGAGTATTGCTCAAACCATCACACAGCACCAATGGGTTGTGATCTGACAAAACGCTAGGTAATTTCTTTAAACTAGCCATAGGATGTAAATACTCCCATCCGGTAGACACTAGAACTCTATCCAACTTCTCTAAAGTCGGATCCACATGATTATTACTCCAGGTATACTGACTGCCAACTAATTCAATTTCTTTAAGCGCAAAGCTATTAATAAACTAATTGAAAAGTTGAGAAACTCTACCACTTTTCCACCTCTTGATCTTATCCTTCTCATTTCTTAACATATTGAAATCCCCTCCTATTATAATAGGCCATTGCGCCACAGCACAAACCCCAGACAATTCACTAATGAATTCTAATTTTTTTCTCTTCCGTTTGAGGACCATAAACCACAATTAAAATCCAGTTTTTGTTAATTGTTTTATCCCAAAGTGAAACACTAACTGAATGAACCCCAATTTTTGAGCCAACCACATCAAAAGAATTCTTGTTTAAACCAACCAAGATCCCTCCTGATAAACCACAAGCAGGAAGATAAATCCAGAAAAAATTATTATCATGATCAATCCCTCTAAAAACAGCATCATTAAAATTGGTCTTTTTTGTTTCCATCAACCCCATAAATTGTAACTTAAAATCCTTAATAAAGTTTTTGCACATGGTATTAAAACCTTTTTCCCCCATTCCCCTACAATTCCAAAAGAGACCTTTCATGATAAACTATTTTTTAGACCTGTGTATAGCTTTGCTCTTAGTAACAATGGTCTCCCTCGCATTGTTACTAGAGCAATTACCAGTTAGCCCTCTAAACTAGGATTGTTTACTCTTCTTCTTTTTACTTTTTTTACTCACCACAGGACTAAACCCGTCCTCATCCTCCGACGACTCATGCTGCCAATCCAAAAATAATATCTCACTGTTATGATGATTTGTAATCTCTTTATCAGCTACTTGACTCTTTTCCCCATTTAATGACTGTTTATTTTTAAGAAAGAGGTTTTTCCGAGTTATTTCCACTACTTTCATCAACTCAATCACATCAAATTCATCCTCCGCTATATGTATCCCCATACTACCAGCCAGAGATACTATTTTTCCAGAATCAAGTAATGCAAAAGAATTTGAGTTTCTATTAGACGAAGTATGGAAGTTACCTTCTAAATTTTTCTTCATCTTCAAGTTGATTGCTTGTTCCAACACATGCTTCGAAGTATCATGTAACCATGGACTTCTCCTAACCGGCAAACACCCATCTGTACCTTGAACCAAATGCTCAGTATTTTTGCTCCGACTCCCCTGCACATCCGTGCCCACCTGACTAGCAGCAGACTTAACATTATCCTACAATTCCTCTAAAACAACTGAAGATTTCTTCCCAAGGAAAGACCCATATTCACTAATCTGATTATCTCTTAAAATGTTGTGTAGAGACTGGTTTGCACATCTTACCAGCCACACATTTTCATGACAAGAGGGAACATCTTTCTGCCCACTTCCCGACTGACCAGGCATCAATTCCCTACTTTTTTGAATAGCCAACTCTGCTTGAGATGCAGTGATTTCCTCACCCTCACTCAGAGAATCTTGAGAATCATCAACCACTATGTCATAATCCTCCTCTTCAATTTGCTGCTTGCCCTTGTCCCCTTTCCAGTTCTCTTTTGTCTGAATCCTTTCAAACACCGACCCATTCCTTGAATCATTCCCACCACCTTTATCTGATGACTGTCTAAATTTCTTTTGTACAGGCTCATCCACCTCGTGGCCCTCAACATTGACACTAATCCCACCAGCATCTTCTGAATTGCTCAAACCCTCATTCTCCACCTCAAAAATGAAATCATACATCATAATCCCAATAGAGCCTTCAGCTACCCGAGGTATACGAGTTGCATCTCGACAAGCAATTTTTACCCTTACAAACTCTAATTTAGTGAGACTAGTTTTGTCAATTTCCATTGTAACCCCCACCAAACAACCCACAGCACACACCACTTCCTCAGATCTCTTGTTTAGAGGGATATTTCTGATTCGGACCCATACAACCTCCAATTGGCTTTTAGCTCCTATTTCACCATCATAAGCTGATACTTTCAACACTGCATTTACCAGCCTCATATTCATCTCTTGATATTGCGCCAATTCTTGCACCCTTCTAGCCGTCGGAAACCTTATTAAGAACTGTTTTTCCCCAATGGACCTAGCATTACATCTCCAAGCCGACCCTAAGGTAGTACCAAGATCCGTCTCAATTTCTTTGGGAGTGGCCGAGCCTCTTACAACTGTAATGACCGCAGTGCAAGCTTGTTCCCTGCTGTTCAACTCAGATGGAATATCCTCAATGAAATAAAATCCCTGTCCCTCACTAGCAAATCCACACCATTTTGGGGCATGATCAGAAGCTTTAAACTCAGAACACTTATGTGCCTTGTGACCAGGCAACCCACATCTACCACAAGTAAAAGGAAGTCTACATTCTGCCGCCACATGACCTACATCTATAGTATGGACCAATCATCTGCTCAAACAACTGTCCCGAAGTTACACCCTTCTCTATATTCATCTCCACTGGAATAGATTGTTTATTCCCCTCATCCAACCATGGCTGCCATTTCTTCCCAGCAACCATCTCCTCTTAATGCCCCCATTTGTCTTCTGGAGAAGCCACATTCTTCTGAACAACAGAATCACCATCAACCTCAGAGATCTTATCTTTCCCCTTCTCTGAATTCTGACGAACTCGATCAGAATCAGACCCATTGTTCTGAATCATGCCATCCTTTTCAATGAGATCACGATCCACACCCCGATCCGTCCGAACCCAACGGAATCTTCCCCGTTCACTACCTCGGCCAAATCTAGCCCTTCTACCACCTTCCCCTCGATCATCACCAAATCTGCCTCCTCCTACACCTCTTCCGTCACCTCCCCACATCGTCCTCGAATGCGGCGGAGGGGAACGGACAACCTCCGCAAACGATCGACTATTAACACCTCCAGAAACCCTAGAAAAGGGGAAGAAGACTCGACGAGCACGAAGAGAGAACTGTGCGGACACAACCGCCGAATGCCTCCACAGATGCGCAAAGCCCCTTTTGACGTCCGTCGGGACCGAAACTTCCCAGGACCCTTCTGCCCTCACCGGCGATTTGGCCACCTCGCCATTAATGGCCACGCGGCACCATCTCTTCGAGCTACCCACACCAAATCCCGACGACGTCGATTCCACTCCTACCCTTGTTTGCGATCGCGCCACAACGCCATGGGAATCCACGCGTCGAGATCTAACCCAGAAATCAGACGACACCGCCGGATTACCACTTCCGAACCTCGCACCAAATCTCGAGACCTCTCCCGCAACCCCCGGCAATTGCCGCTGCACGCACCGTGGTCCGGTCTCGTGCGAGGCACAGCGCTGCCACGACCCCCGGTGAATGTCCTCCCGTCCGGAGAAAACTCCGGCGAAGTTCCTCACCTTTGGTCCGAGCGGCATGACCCCCGCAGCACGACCTCTCCTCCTAACCAGACAGCACTATTACGCGCCGCCGTTTGCCATTGATTTTTTTTTTGCCTTTCACAAATATTTTTCTTTATGTAAATCAAAAGTAGATGTCGTTGCCTTTCATTACCAAGGAAATTGTTCTGTGTTTTTTTTCTCTAAAAAGTTTTTTTAACCACAAATGTTGTACGAACAGATGCGTGTTGAGAGTGAGGGAGAGAGAATCGACCAGCGGCCATGGTTTGAAGCGTGCGCTCGACGCTGCCCTGCCTCCCACATTCCACAAAACGATGTAGGATTCCAGTTCAGATGGCCTCTGGTTGTGATCGGTTCTTCCGTTACACTAACAAACAGGCGGTTTGATCGTGGATGCCTACTGCGCCTTTTTGTCTCTACTGTTATGGTCTACGTGCCCAATTTGGTGTATATTTTTTTTAGATAAAAGAAGTAGATAGAAGAAGTATAGCTGCTGGTCTTTACACTACACTAAATAGTGATACACGGCTAGGCGTAGACGAATGTAGTAAATTTGTGTTACATGATCTGATTTATCTTAGCAAGTTGATTATTTTATCTGATTTTTCTCGCACAGATCACAAATGAATGCAGATTGCATGTTTACCAAAGTGGCCTCATTTTTTCCCCCATTCACGAGTTTT
Organism: Olyra latifolia; assembly: GCA_036346145.1. NCBI lineage: Eukaryota > Viridiplantae > Streptophyta > Magnoliopsida > Poales > Poaceae > Olyra > Olyra latifolia. The sequence continues at coordinate 56,156,067 of CM070529.1, read as the reverse complement.
ATTCCAATGAGCACATCGATCTCTGATTTGATCCTTGCATTGCATCTATCTGGACACTTTCTTTGCCGATAAGAATCTCACCGGGCGAGTTGCACATCAGTCTCACGTGCCGTTGCTTGCTTTCGGTATAGCCACGGCTTGGAACTTTTTAGAGTTTTTCAGGACCTAGAAATCATGCCGTTTGCATTGTATCAACTCTTCACTTTTCAGAGCAAACTCTCAACTTCTCAACAGAAACCCAAAAAAAAAAAGAGCGGAACTTTGGAAGCATTTGGAGTGATCATCATAGCAGCAACGGCTCTTTTGGAGCGTGAAAGCTGGCAAGAGTTACATTTGGTGCAGGTAGTACGTAGCTTCCTGGGGATGAGAGTCAATGAGTGAGGCGTTTCAGGCTCTGGTTCTGCCATTACTGTTTCTTTTTTAAGTGGAGTAGGTGAAAGTTTGTCCTGTAACCTGTAAATGAGATGCCAATGACCTCGCTCGCTCATGCTTCGTGCGGCCTGCCCTGTGACTGAACGTTGGGGAAAGCACAAGCACAACTCATGGTAATTGTGCATTTAATTATCTTGGTGTGATTAGGTGGAGGCTTTGGCCATTTCGACAAACCAACCCCACTGACTTGATAGATCAGAGGCTACCTATCCTATTTCTGTTTGCAAAGCTTGGCAGGGTTTGCCTGGATGGGATGCTCAGAGATCAGGTAGGTTTGCTGTGCTGGAAGAGGACTGCATACATGTCGAGATCTCAGTCGAGAAGGCATCCATTTCACAACGAAAGGATATCGATGCTCGTCACCATCTCTTTCTCCAGACGGTGAAGCAGTTGGCCAGTCACCAAGATTAGGTTTGAAGCCCCCTTTGCAGTTTGTGTCATCAAGATTCAGCACTGTGAAAAAGTGTTACAAAGGGTGTACGAATGATCTCCATATTCGTATCACAGAGGCAGAGAGGAGGGATCGGGCTGTAGTGGAACCATTTGGGCTGTTGTGCTCGCAGGAAAATAGCTCGCTCAGTGGAGCCCAAACTCTTATGAGGCCCAAGCATGGAATTACTTCTCGATCGGACCCGCAATTTATGTTAGCAAAAAATCTTTGTATGCCATTAAACATGTTGCTAATCCTATCTATGCTATCACATTGCCACTATAATCTTCTATGACATCTCATTTACAGTTTCTTTCCCTCTATGCCATTGTTAATCGGTCAAGTCATGACTGAGCTACAAAAAAGACAATTATGCCGCTGTCTTTTAATATATGAGAAAATAGGATTAATTCGTAAAAAAGTAGAAAATTCGTAAAATTATGAAAGAAAACTCCATGGATTCATAAAATTATGTGTAATCAAATTTCGAAATAAAATGAAAAAATTGATGTAAAATTTTATTTGAAAATTAATGGTACCATATCTCATGAGAAAAAAATAAAAAATATATAAATTTTAACAGCAATTGAACCATGATTTTACATAAATTTAGAAATTTAAATCACTCAATTTGAATTTAAAATGTAGGGGATAAAATATTTCAAAGTCCTAAATCTAGAAATTGTGAAAGGGGTACCTCCTATTACTTCTTGCTATCTTGAATCAGAGCTATCCATCTAGTTTAATCCAGTGGAAATCATTAAATTGTGCCTCCCAGTACCTCTTTGGTACTACTTCTTTAGATCTTTGAGGTATTGATGCAGAAAAGGGTACTTTGGTATTTCTCCCCTCCCCTCACACTCTCTGCCACACTCGGTGGCCAGCCGCCACCGCCGGCCGGGACACCGTGTACACGTGAACCCAAGCGTGCCCACTGCCTGTGCGTCCAAGTGAGACCCCTGCACATGGGACCGACCGGGTGCCACCCTTCCGCTGCACCACCATGTCGCATGTCGCCCTGCCGCGCGCCGCTTCTACCCTCCCGTGTGCTCTCACTGCCCAGCCTTGCGCCTCATCCTAGTCTCCCGCTCCTCGTTGCAACCTGCCTGCTTGATTCTGCCACATCAGTGCGTCGCTGTTGTCTAGCTCCGCGCGTGCCTACTAGCCCACCCACTTGTCGTCGTCGTCAACTCTCGCGTCAGCTGCTGCCTAGCCCCGCGCACCGAATGCGGACCATCGGACATTATCAGTGAGAGTGTCGGTCTCTATTTTTCGGGGACCTCCGTACATCTGCGCTAACACAGGATCTGTCTTATTAGCATTGTACGAGTAACAAAATGCTAGAATCATCTCATACAAACATGATGATTATACAACCATAGATGTTCAAATACATAGAGGCTCAAGTTTGTTGGGCCGAGTTGGTCAAATATTACAATACCAAAAATAAGCTCTTTAATCAGAGTTTGGAAATGTGGAAACGAAGATAAATACGACTTGGGGTTCCAAGGGCTATGCCATCCATCCGATAGGCAAGCGACTAGAGTCCTGCCTAACACCCGTCCTGCGCGTCAACTCCATAAGCTTCCTCGTCACCATAGCAGTCGTAGGGTCCTCTTCTTCTCCATCTCGACCTAAAAGAGTGAGTGGGTGCGAGGGTGAGCACGCAATCAAACCGCACTTGTGAACCAACATCCAACATAATGCAATATAATGATATAGGCTATTTGGTGGAGGCTAGGTTAATTTTATTTGCTTAAATGCCAGAGTTGCAATAATCCATAGTAAAAACCTATGACTTAGTCAGTTAACAAATCAAAGACGTACTGTGCTATATGAAGGATCGGGATGTCGCCTAGAGGGAGGGTGAATACGCGTAATAAAATTTATCACTAAATTTAATCGCAGCGGAAACAAAAGGTTCGGACTGTCCGAGTTCACCTCGGATTGTCCGAGTACTTCGGATAGTCCGAGGTCTATTCGGATAATCCGAAGAATCAGAGTAAGAAAACGAACAAGAGTGAATCTAGACTCTTCTAGAGATATAACCTGCACCAAAGAGTGTTAGTGAGCCTAGAATACCTAAGGGTGATGTGTAAACAGCAGTATCTTCTTCTCAAGCAAGATCACCACTTTAAGCACCAAGATTTGAATTTGAACACTAGGATGAAGATGAAATCCAAAGGATGAAGACGAAGACTTAAAAATTTTATCCCGAAGTTCGGATCCTTGAGGGGATCCTACGTCTCCGTTGAGGAGGCACAAAGCCCAGGTCTCTTTCAACCCTAATCCTCGCGGCGTTGCACAAAGCACTCACCGGCTTCACTATCTCGAATCCTTTCCTTGCGGAGGTGGATTCAACCTTCACAACCTTCCGGAGGCTCACCACACGAAGCTTGAGAGCTCACCGGCGACTCCTAGCCGTCTAGGAGTGCTCAACCTCCAAGAGTAATAGATCAGCGAGAAATCCGTGAGAGGATGAAAACCCGGGGCTCAAGATGGACCTTAGCAAGCTCAAACTCTTCAAATCTCACTTCTTTTCTCCCTCTAGTGAATCCACTCAACAAGCTCAAGAGGGGAGAGAAAGCTAGGGCTCAAGGAGGAAAATGAAGGGCAATAAATGTTCTGAGTGAATAGTGTGTCTGTTAGGTGAGAGTGAAGTGAGGTATAAATACGAGCCCCTAAAACTAGCCGTTTTGACTCAGATCTGTATAAGTTCGGATAGTCCGAGTAAATACTCGGATACTCCGAATAGTGCAAACAACAGGGACAGAGAGACCCAGCTCGGATACTTCGAGTGGATTCTTCGGATAGTCCGAACCTTCGGATACTCCGAGTGGAATCTCGGATAGTCCGAATAATTACTGCCCGGCGAATAGAGAAGGTCAGCTCGGATAGTCCGAATAATTACTTCAGATACTCCGAGTGTTTCGGATACTCCGAGTGAAGTCTCGGATAGTCCGACTAATTACTGCCCGATGGATAGAGAGGGTTAGCTCGGACAGTCCGAAAACTGATTTCGGATACTTCGAGTCATTCGGATACTCCGAGTAGGACTTAGCCTCAAAGACCATTTTCTTCCTGGGGAGACAGAGGGGTCAGCTCGGACAGTCCGAATAAATATTCGGATACTCCGAGTGACAAATAAGATTTTGTGTCTGGATTTTGGATTTGGTGACATGGGTTTATAAACTTGTATATTTGCTAACTAATTTCCATCATGAGCACCTAGAATATCCAAACACTATTTCCTGTCAAATCTCTCTTAATAGTACGGCTATCCTTAGACTCAAAATTTTAAAATAAATTACAAATCACAAGTCTAGATACCGTCTTTTGCTTCATTCGAATTGAGGGTTCGTCATTGCTCATAACTTCACTGTAGAGGACTAAAATCTGAAGATGACACTTAGAAATCTCATTAGTCCCTTAATCGTTTTGTTATTAACCCGTAAAACCCATAAGGAGGCCTAGATGCACTTTCACTATATATGCCAAAAATGATCAAGACTGGGGTGTTTATCTTTTTCCAAGTCACCTAAGACCAAACCAAACACCACATAGCCTAGACAAATCTACTCCGTCACGTAGACCAAAATCCATTTTAGTAAATCACTGTTCACGTAGAGTCCAGTGCTAGAGAAGAGTTACCGCTGTTCACATAGAGTCCAGCGATTAGAGATTATTGCCACCATTCATACAAAGTCTGCTGGTGAAAAGTACACCACCAATCACATAGATTTTAGTGGGTTTTATAGATCCTCCCACTGCAAGACACACAAAGAAGCACATAGCTTATCACGAAGATACCAAACACAGTCACCTAGAGCAATTCACCAAGATTCTAATACCACAAAGCTTTATAACAAGGGGTGAATACAAAGCCCAACGGATTATTCGTCCACCATTCTAGGACATTCGGGTCCCGGGCAAAATTCGATTAGACCTAAATATGTCTAAGCATTTTACTCAAGACTTTAAAGAGTCCAAAATGTTTATTAAGTATCCTAGGGTGATACCAAGAACTTGATATTCAAGAAAATCAAGGTGTGGTAGTAACAGTAATTAAAGAATGAGGCATGTATACAACATGATTAAATGAACAGGGCATAACTACTGGCATTGAGTTCATCATAATATAACAACATAATATAAAGCATGCATTTTCATAATTTAAATCAACATAGATTTAAATAAAAATTGGGTTAGAAGCATGTTCTAGAGATACTGGCTCGCCTGGACCGAGTGGGTTGATATCCTGTTCTTCGAAAGGTCCTTCTGGGTCTTCCGGATCTAACGAGAAAGAACCAAATAGTACAAGCACATTTAGAAACATGATAGAGCATGATGCATGAGATTAAATGGATCTACAGATATCATGGTCTAGCTAAAGTTGCAAAACCCCTTATATACTTGCATGAAATGACAAGTATAACATGTGAATGAATGTATGTATATGCATGATATATATATTGGAATAATACATAAGGCTCCATGGAGCCTAGGCTCCATGATTCGTTACCACTAGATGTGCTTTGAGATTCATGTTGTTTGGTTATTATACTTTCATATACACACTAAAAAAATATTTGAGACATCAAACTCTGAAAAAAGTTGAGTTGAACTTCAGTTTGATCTACATTTAACTATACTTCAAAATAGTTCAAATATACATCAAACTAGTTTAAACTAAGTTCGAATTTATTTTTTTGGGAGTTTCATATCTGAAATACTTTTTTGAGTGGATATGTGAAGATATACATGTCAAACATCATAATACAAATAACCTTATATATAAGCTAAATAGCCTATTCAAATATTTTTGAGAAATAATATATGGGCACATGTGCAAATATTAATTTTTCTAAGATACAGACACTTTAAAGTGTCTCCAAAAGAATATTCACAATTATTGGAGGTCATCTAGTATTTTTAATAAAGAGAAAACCTTTATTGGATTTTCTGCATAAAAGAAATAGCTAGAAAAGAGCTATTAATATTTTACAGATAGTTTTATTAGTTGAACATGCAAAGTAATATTTTTCCTAGGTTCCAAAAGCATTCTAGTATTTTACATAATTTTTCCAGGATTTTTAGAGGTCTCTAAGTATTTATAATAAATCATCATCATTTTCTGAGATTTTCTAAATAGATAAATCTCTGGAAAAATGTACAAACAGTAACGGGCTGAGACTATTGTACAGCCAAAATAAGGCTTAGCCCAAGCGCAACATAGGGAGAAGACGTAATCCTTAAGGGCGTTTCCACTTAATCTTACATGTGGGGCCGAGGGCCCACCAGTCAACTGCAACGGAGGGTTCTCCCGTGGGATTTAAAAGAAAATCCTGACAAGTGAGTCCCAGGTGTTAGGCAGAGAAAGAGGACGTGCACAATAATTACTTGCGACGCATGGCTGACGTCGGCGAGCTCGTTTCTCCGGCAAAGTTTCGGCGACCTCTCAGCGGCAGGGCACTAAAATACACGCCATTGATTTCTACAGGTTCGCGAGAAAAATACCTAGGACGTCCCGCCAAGGTTTCGCCAGTGGCAAGTCGAGGCGGCTGCGCCGCGGACAGGATCTAACGGGAGCAAAGGCAAAGGCGAGCTACGGGCTCTAGTGCACGAACAAGTTATCCTAGAGCATCTAGGGGTTACTGGGATTGTTACCTTGTTGTCAGCAGAGGTCAGGAAGGACCGGAGAGCGCTGGCGACGTGGAAGCCGCAGGTACTGAAACAGAGGAGGCGTCACGGGAGAGCTCCAGTGAAAGTCGCGTCGATTCCATTCGGGGAAAGGTAGAGGTAGTCGCCGGGGTTCCGTAGATCGAAGGAGAGGCCTGGGGAAGTCGCCGTCGACGAGAAATCGAAAAGGGGATACAATCCTGTGGCGGCGGTGGTGGAGCTCTTCCGTGAGCTACAAGCAATAAAAATCCAATTGGGCTCGGTGAGAACAATAGAGGGAAGAGATAGAGGAGGACCACCGAGGGTGGAGCTCACCGTGGTGGCTTGGCAACGGTGGCGGCGTTCGGGTAGGACAGAGCGAGGATGAGGAAGAAAGGGGGAGCTCGGTTTGGCTTATATAGGCGTGGGAAGGAGAGGTGAGGGCAGAGGGGAGGACGAACACACACAACGGTGACGTCGGTCTTCGTCCTTGCACGGAATTCTTAGGGGAGAGGTACCATCCCAGTCTTGTCCTTGCTTGCTGTTCGCCCAATGGCGGGCTGCTGCTCGAGATTTCGTGGTGAAGGACGGCACGACCGAAGTCACAAAGATGGCTCAAAAGTCTGCGATTCTGGCGCGGTCGATGGCCAATGGCGAGGCGCGGCAAGGACGGCTGTGGGGGCGCGGGTCAGAGGAAGAAACAGAGCAGAGAGAAGATAGAGCAGAGGAGGGAGCCAGGAGAGGAGCTCGAGTAGGCCGAGCTAGGCCGGAGGCGAGCTAGGAAGCAGGCCGTGATGGCCCAGGCCGAGCAAGGGAGAGAGAGGGACCGAGGTCCAGCAAGGTTGAGCCCGAGAGCCTAAGAATTTGAGCCCAAAAGCAAGGGAAGATAGTGAGAGGCAAAGGGGCAAAAGGGTAATTTTACACTAAATTCAAATCTTAATTGTAAATTTGAATTGGAAAAGAAATGGATCAAAGAGCGTTTGAAAATTGGCTTCCCAAAAGGGTATAGTGTCGATGAACTCTATTCACCATGTTGAAATTACTATTCACCGTATGAAACTTCCCTAATTTCAAATATTTTTGATAAATATATTCACACACACACATATATATACACATACACACACATGAGATCATATACCTCACATACATGTGTATATGCATGCATAGCATATATATACATGTATATTTGTTTCATGGAATAAAAAATAATATATCATAGATATAATCCTTCCAAAACATCAAGAGCATTATTAATATTTAAAATTTTCAAATTTTTTTTTGGCAAATCTCCAAAAAGGGGATGTTACAGAGAGAGAGAGTGAGACGGGAGGGAAAGGAAAGAGAAGTTTATTTCAATCTTATCCCTACTAAATAAATGATTAAATTTAGAAATAGTTGGTATCTATTGGTATCTGGTACCTCTCGGTACCTTCAAAGGATTTAAAAAAACCTCGGTTCGCTAACGCTGTCTGTCCTTTTCTTCCGGGTACAAACAATAGTAATTCAGTCTTTCTGTAAAATAAAAATACTAATTCAGTTTTGAGAAATTAACGTTGAATAGCAGCAAGGCCCGTCTCGTCAAGACATTTTTAATGCTCTCTTGTTCGCCTCAGAACAACTCTCTCCATTGTTAATTCCATCCTTGATGGACATGATTGATGACTTGATGTGTTTTTAGGTAAGGCAGACTCGATGCTTCGGCGTTAAGAATTAGACAAATATTGTATTGGGCGGCATGACCTGGCAGCCTGCTACAAGAGTCTTTGCCAATAACATCAGATCAATCGTAGTTTGGAAAGTATTACAGAACTCTATCGTAGGTACTAGGTATCAGTTGTCATCAGAATTGACAACCCGATCGTGAGCCCAGCTGCTACCAACAACGCAAAGACAAACGCATAATACATAGCAGCAGTAGCAAATGTATGCATGGATTGACCAGGAGTATCGATACAGAGACAACAACTCATTTCCCTCACCCAGTCCACACCAAACGCAGAAGATCCCTCTCCCTGAGTCTCACCTGCGACTCATCAACATCCTGAAAGAAAATGTCTCTCTGACTGACTGAGAAAAGTAACAGCAATGACATGGTCGATGCAGTACAGATCACAATTGGTTTATTCTCTACTAGACTAGACGCACACTGTATATAGAAACATGCACGAAGCGGATGGCACTAGGATTTCTTCTCTGGACATCACGCTCTCGATCTGCACAAGAAATTCAGGGGAAGCGATGGCGATGGGTGAGCAAGAAGCTGTATATATCTTAGCCAAGCCAGCTTAGGTAAGCAGATAGGTACGTAGGAGTGAACAAGTCAGTAGAGAAGAGAGGCTTACCACCAGGGGACAATCTTCCAGCGCTGGTTGTCGCCCTTGCACCACTCCCAGAGCACGACGGTGGTGCCGTCGTGCACGCCGCCGTGGTCCTTGTCGCCGTGGAAGGCGTCGAAGTTGAGGTAGATGTTGTTCACCATGCGGATGCACCGGAAGCCATGCCCCACGTCCTTGCTCTCCGTCCACAGCACCGACTCGTCCAGGTAGTCCGGGTTGTAGGGCACAAGCCCAACCTGCAGCCATTGCCGATCCTCTCGACGTCAACATCAGCTAGGGTCACAGCCACATCACATCCTGCGAGTCTGTAAGCGAAGAGAGATAGCTACGTGCCAACCGCTACACTCACTCACTGCTACGTACCAAGAGATTAATCGCACAATTACGTATTAACAGCTAGATTGATTAGTGTTTGATCTAGGTGTAGCTTACAGGGTGGCTCTGTCCGAGGGAGTGCTTGATGGCTTCGCCGGTCACCTTGTTCACCATGGCGAACGCAGGGTACCCTTCCTTGTCCTTCACACGGGTGCTGTGCCTCATGTCCTTTACCCAGTGCTACAAAAAAGGTTTTTTTTTACAGAAGATTAGCCAAGGTAACGGTGTATTAATTAAGACGGAGGAGAGGAAGATGTCTATGTGTTGCATGTGCATGTCCATTTGGTTTTACCTGGAAGTCGTCTCTGGGGTTGGTCGGCGCGAGGCAGACGGTACCGTTCCTCACGGTGAGGCTGTATCCGTCGTTGGCGCGGCAGAAGATGCGGACGGTGGACTCCGACGCCAGCGCGCGAGGCAGGTTGCCGTGCCCGTACCCTGGGGAGTTGCCCGGCGGACCGTAGGCATCGGGGCAGGCCGGCGGCGGGCGGTAGCCGCCGTAACCGGTGTCATAGCCCGGTGGCGGGCGGTAGCCGCCGTAACCAGTGTCATGGCCAGGCGGCGGGCGGTAGCCGACGTAGCCGGTGTCCTGGCCGGGCGGCGGGGGGTAGGGCTCCTGGCTGCCGGACGGGCCGTGCGGGTAGCCGTAGGCTGGAGGGGGCGGGTAGGCCTCGTCGCCCCATGGCAGAATCTTCCAGCTCTGGTTGTCGCCCTTGCACCACTCCCAGAGCACGACGGTGGTGCCGTCGTGCACGCCACCGTGGGACTTGTCGCCGTGGAAGGCGTCGAAGTTGAGGTAGATGTTGTTCACCATGCGGATGCAGCGGAAGCCCTTGCCGACGTCCTTGCTCTCCGTCCACAGCACCGACTCGTCCTCGTACTCCGGGTTGTAGGGCACCAGCTTCACCTGCACACACGCATGCACAGAGCCAACTCGATCGATCACAGTACGTAAGAGTGCGCCATGGAAGAAGGACAGATCGACGAGAGCAAGGCGGCTACGGGATGAGACTGGCCGAGCGAGTGCTTGACGGCGAGGCCGGTGGCCCTGTTGACGAGCGCGAACGCCGGGTGGCCCTCCTCGTCCTTCACCTTCGTGCTGTGCTTCATGTCCTTGTACCAGTGCTGCACATGACATGCATATGGAGCGGCGTCACGTCGACGACGATCGGATCGATCAAGAAACTAAGCGAGGAGATCGAGCGTGAGTGCGTGCGTGCCTGGTACTCGTCTCGGTGGTTCGTGGGAGCGAGGACGACGGCGTCGTGGCGGACGGTGAGGCAGTATCCCTCGTCGGCGCGGCAGAAGATCTTGAACGTCTGCTCGCGTTGCGCCAGCGCGGGCGCGGGAGGGTACCCGCCTCCACCGTACTGCGGCGGCGGAGGCTGGTGGTGGCCGTGGCCGTGGTCGTGGTGGTGGCCGTGGCCAAACATGGTTCCAGAAGCTTCCGAACGAGGGATCGGAGGAGAGGCCGAGGGCACTGGATGCGAGTTCGTAATCGCAGGATGCCTCGAGCTTTATAGGAGCTGCAAGCCAGTGGGCCGGGACGTGACGCCGGCGGCGCCACGGCCTCCGTAGGCGTGGTCCACGACATTGGCGACGGACGCTGCCACCTGTCCAGTGGTTGGTCTACCGTCCATCAAGACCGAGGCGTGCCGGGGCCGCCTGGGGTGTTGTTTACGCGCGCAGGCACATCTCCGATGACCACACCCAATCACCGGCGTCGTCGTCTTGCGCGTTCACGGCCACGTAGAGGGTTTGTTTGGTGCGGAGTTAGTAGACTCTTCTATGCTAAGGCACTGACTCTATCTCGCCATTTGGCGTTTGCGAGAAACATTCGGAGGATGCAAGAATTAAATGGTACTCACAATGCCATTCGTCATTGAATGAAGGATTTCAAATCTTCATTCAAGAATTAAATGATACAAGAAGATGCCACGAGTGGGACAGGGATCTTCAGATCCTTGAGGATCGGAACGATTAGGGGTACCGTCCCTAACGCAGCAACGGTGCTGCGTAATGACAAACAGCCCGGAGGGCTGTCCGAACGAAGCCACCACCCTACTCCCACCACCGTCCCGCCACCCCTCTCTACGGCCATCCCGATGCCCCCTCCCGCTCTGACCATCCCGCCGCCCCCCTCCCCATGTCCCTCCCCTCATCACCCTCCCCACCCCCTTTCGCCCCCACCTCCAAAGGCTGCCACAAGACCGACTCACCGCCAAGATTCAAGAAACGACGTCCACGTCTAGCTTTATATTTTGGTGAGTTTTTTGCATGCAAATTTATGATTTCCCAATGGTTCAACATGTTCAATGAAAATTACACATTGGTTTTTGGGTCTATGATGATGATTCGAATCAATGTGTTTACTGTTGTGGAAAAATTGTGATGCATCAGATTGAAATCAGTTCTATTTTTGTGATGGTCACCTATGAAAAAAACATAGGTGATTCAGTGGTGAACCAAGTGAACCATGGCGGGTGAACAAAATAAATAGGTGAACCAATATCTCACAACTGCAGTGAATCAGTGGTGAATCAGGAGTGAACCAGTGAACCTGCATTTAAACCAAATGAACAGTGGTTTCAATTTGGTGAATTAGAGTTGAAACAGCGGTGAACCACAGTTGAACCAAGGGTGAATCACATGTGGTGAACTACAGTTGAACCTGTGAACAAGAGGGCAATTGGATTACCTCAAAAAACACACATCAACTTGATGGCATCACAGCAACGTCACAGTCGAACCCTTAAATTGGATGGAGCCTCTCGAAAATCCCTAAATCACATGACGGGAGCTCCCTGGAGACAATCAAATCTGCAGCCCAAACAAAAAAGCAAAAAATTCACAATGAGACCACGCCGGCGACTGGCCATAGGGAATAAGAGAAAGGCGAGCCTCCAAAAACCAACAGTGAAGCAAATCGACCGTACAGCGATTGAAATCATTGAATGCGGCAGCCGCGGACAACGAACGGATTGGAGGATTCGGCGGTTGAAGGCTGGAGAAATAGAAGCTTGGCGGGGCATGGCGCCGCCGGCAATGAACCAATAGAGATTGCGGCGGTTGTGCAAGGAGTGGTGGAGGGCGGAGGCGTGCGCGGCGCGGAGTGCTGCGGGTGGAGGGAGGTTGCGCTAGGACAATGGATGAAGCTTGCAACGTCCGGCGTGAGAAACGAAGGTCACGTGCGGGGGAGCAAGTTGCGCGGGGACGGGGCGACTTTGAGATTAACGCACATCCAACGGTTCGCGCCTTGTACCGTAGCGATGAGTATGGACGGTACAACGTTGCATAGTAATTCTGTTCAAGGATATGCAAGAATTAATTGCAAACATTTGCCTCTTGAAAATCTTATCCTCCCTGTTCTTCTTGTGGACTATACCTTCGATTGAACTTTTATATATATTTTTTCATTCAAATTTTTAAAAATATTCCGGGCCCTTTTTTTCCATTTTTGGGCTTCCATCGCCCCTGGGCCGGGTGATCGCCCAAGGCATGGGCGATAGGTGGCAGGCCCGTTAGCGTTGCCGCCAGCCGTTGGGCTAGCCATTGCCGCCCGTTAGGCACCAGTTGCCCTCCCAATGGGCGATCGCCCGGCCCATAGGTGACCGGGCCTGCTATATATACCCCGCGCGCTAGTTGCTGGGCAGAGAGGAGAAGGAAAGAGTGGAAAGAAGAGAAGAGAGGAAAAGAGAAGAGAGGAAAAGAGAAGAGAGGAAAGAAAAGAAGAGAAGAGAGGAAAAGAGAAGAGGAGAGGAGAAAAGAGAGGAAAGAAGAGAAAAAAAAGGGAAAAATGAGAAAAAAAACTAAGAAAAAATTGGATCACACGGCATCGAATTTGGGTAAGTTAATTTCTTAAGTAATGTAGTAGTGTAATTATGTAATTTAAATTTATGATTAAAAACATGGTAGGATAGTCACACGTTAAATATATATATACATATATATATATATATAAGTTTGTTATTGATGTGCATAGTTTGATATAAATACATGTAATTATAATTTTTGATTGAAAACATGGTAGGATAGTCACACGTGAAATATATATATAATTTTGTTATTGATGCACATAGTTGATATAAATACGTGTTATTTAAAATTATGATTAAAAACATGGTAGGATAGTCACACGTTAAAGATATATATAATTTTATTATTGATGCGAGATAATTGATATAATTTAAATTTTTATTGAAAAAAGGTAGGTTAGTCACACATTAAATAGATATATAATTTTGTTATTGACACGTATAGTTGATATAAATACGTGTAATTTAAATTTTTGATTGAAGGCATGTTAGGATGGTCACACATTAAATAGATATATAATTTTGTTATTAACACACATAGTTGATATAAATACGTATAATTTAATTTGATGATTGTAAAAATGGTAGGATAGTGACACGTGAAATATATATGTAATTTTGTTATTCATGCCTGTAGTTACTGTTAAAAATTTTAGTAGATCATAGAAAATTAGAAAAATCGTGACAATAGGATAATTTAAAACAATGGAGTTAAGTTAGACATAAATAGATGTAATTTATATATTAATTCAAGACATGTTAGGATAGGCACACGATGGATAATATAAATTTGATGTTGATGCGTGCGCTATTGTTGTGGTAAATGTTACATAGTTTTATTTTTTTGATATTGAAATTGACACTAATTAATAGTACGATTGGTCATATGTTATAGGTAAAATGTCAGAAAAATTATATTTTCAAATATTTTACGGAGATGGAGAGATAGCAGAAGGGCCAAATAGAGTGGATCTAGGCCGAGTGGCATATCTAGGCCGAGTGATAGGACATACCGGTAGCTAATAGAATGGTTGTTTCGGTTGTTCGGTCTGGATGCACAGACATGTCGGCTGCGTGTCAGAGCCGTGGTGAGTCGTGCCCATGAAGGTTTTTTTGGAGAGTTGTTTCTATAAAAGGAACACACAATTGGAGGAGGTACGTAGAAAATACACTGCAGCGTGGTTGGCCCCTTATGCTACTGGTTCAATTCTACTAGATAGTAAACCCGGTCGTGCCTGAATTGCAAGATGAGGAGGTGGACACATTGGAGGGACATGGCACTAGCATGTGAGATTTTAGTGGAGAGGGTGGCGATGACCATGTTGGCGGTGTGGACGAGGCGCAGGAGGATGTAGCGGAGGGGGGTGGAGGCGTAGAGGTGAGGGGGTGGCAGACGAAGGTGAGAAGGTGGAGATCATAGTGAATATGATGGAGGCGGAGAACCGAGAGGATGAAGAGTTGCTGGATGATGACCAGTCTGATGAGGAGGGTAATATCCCCGATGTCCCTATCCCCAGCACATGGAGCAGTTACAACTTCAAGGAGTTAGCAGTAAATGAAGGGAGCCATGACGCATGGGAGTACCATGCGAATGAGGTCACGCAGGGAGCCATATATAAGGATAAGGAATCGTTGCTGGATGGAATGAAGTACTGGGCAATGTCTATACGCCGTCAGTTCAAGGTGGTGAAGTCCAGCAAGAAGGAGTACGACGTGGAGTACGTGAAGGACAACTGTCCCTGGTGGGTGCATGTGTACAGAGGGAAGTGGAAGTACTACTGGGAGTGCTCCATAATGGTGCAACACGAGTGTATACTGGAGGAAGTTGAGCAAGTGTACCGTAATCTTTCGTCGACTTGGGTGGCTAATGTTCTGTATGGAGAGATTGTGGGTAATCCTCAAATACCACCTGCGGATATCATTCGAGCTGTGAAGGAGAGATATCAGTACACCATGAACTACGGGAAGGCTTGGAGGGCAAAGAGGAAGGCGTTAGAGGTTAGGTTCAGGACGTACGAGGCATCGTACGAGAACGTGGTTCACATGATAAGGGCAATAGCATGGAGGAACCCTGGAATGTATATAGACATCTAAGAGTATCTCGCTAGTGGTGTCCATGAGGGCAAGTGGGTGCTGCAGCGTGCATTTTTCACGCTGGGTGCTTGCATAAATGCATTCAGACACTGCAGGCCGATCATCTGTATGGACGGCATCTTCCTGACGGGCAAATACAAGGGACAGATACTTACCGCAATTGCTGTGAGCGCGAACAACTAGGTGTTGCCAGTCGCAATTGCTATTGTCGAGGGGGAAAACACGGATAGCTGGTATTGGTTCCTGGAAAGGGTTAAAGTAGGAGTGGTGCAGGCTAGGCCGAACGTGTGCATTATACATGATCGGCACGCGAGTTTGATGAAGGCTATGGTGGACATGCAAGAAGGTTCTGCCGTTGTGGGAGCATTGAAGTGGCCTGACATGACTAGTAGGTGGTGCATGAGACATATGGGAGCAAATTTCTTCCGTCGGTTCAAGAACAAGACGTTGATGAACATGTTCAAGAGATTGTGCCAAACAAACCAGCCGGCCAAGTTTGAAGCACTCTGGAAGATGTTAAATGAAATGACAAGGAAGCAGACGACACGACCAGCAACCGCAGCAACTTCATCAGGCGCAGAGGTCGTACACCGCATAAGAGTCCGATTTGCTTTTGTCATCCACATGTACTTAACCCATTACATCCTCTCATATTTTCTTCGAAATGCAAAGGCTGATTTGTCGTAGGAGATTTACGCGGACGCCCAGTCCATGGTGTCCTGTTTGAGGGCGGGTGCGGAGCTGACGCCGGCTGAGAATAGATCCGTGTGGTCGAGGATTCTACGCAAGGCCACCCAGTTGTGCCGCCTCACGCCGTACCAGCGGGTCCCTGATGTTGTCCCACGTGGTGCAGCACCTCCACTTACTCCACCCCTACCACGTGGGCCGCAGCAGACTTCGGGACTTCGCCCACAACAGACGCCAGGCCTTCGCCCACAGCACACTCCGGGCCTTCGCCCACAGTGGCCCCAGGGCATGTCCTCTATGGGCGACATGCCTGGGCAGGTTTTTGCTTCCTGGCACGCACCACCGCCGGGACAGCAGGGCTAGGGAGGTTGGGCTGGGCAGGACGCCAGCTCTTCGCGTGCTACACCACCCCAAGAGCACAGATGGGCACCTTGGCCCGTAGAGTCGACCAACAGTCCCTCGTACTCTGGACTAGCAGAAAGTGAGTAATGATAACACAACTACATATTATTTTAGTACGAACGCATTGCAACGTCTTACTGATTGTTATGTGTTTCCTTCCATGTAGGGAGTACGTCTTACGACGACTTTGACGATGGTGGGCATCAGGACCTGCAGCAGTGGCTGTCGCAACAGTTCTTGGACCCGTCGCAGTCATCTAGGGCTCCGCTCGCCTCTACTCAGCCGTCACAGGATGAGGATCCGTTGACACCGGTAGACCCTGGCAGGCCCAGGAGGGATGTCCATCCGCCTGACCTGTGGTCATACCCCGAGGACCACATAAGAAAGCGCACACGTTAGTGACCCGCATGGATGTCCCCTTACCTCCTTCCTTTTTTTTGTAATAACGATGTACTGCACATGTTCGTCTACTTATGTAATGGATGTAATGCATGATTTTTGTCCATGACGTGGTCACTTACCCCATTTCTTTTTTCCGTAATAGATGGTGCGATACCCAAAAACCCTAGGTTGCTTTGCAAATATCGGAGAGCATGACATCACGCTCGTCATGTAATTTCTCTACAATTTTTAGGTGTAACAGCCCAAAATCGTGTATATTTATATTTTCAAAAATCACCCTCGTAAGTGCGGTTTGTTGCAGAAAGTTCTTGCAAGTATTCATTCTTTTAAACTTCTCATATGGACCTATAAAATTTTTAGGCTAAACAACTCACTAAAGATACTCGATATAGGAGGATCAATAACTCAAATAGAGCTCCTACCATGATAAGTCCAGGTTTACTAAAAGAAAAGGGTAAAGAATTTTAGTAAAGGACCAATAAATTCATTAAAAATTTCCTTCATATATATATATATATATATATATATATATATATATATATATATATATATATATATATATATATATATATATATATATATATATATATATATATATATATATATATATATATTAATATATATATATATACACATAATAAATCAAGAAAACTTCATCCAAGTATATAAATAATTATATGTATGAATAAACATAGATAAATGATATATAGGAAAAATTTAGAACAAAAGAAAATGTTCACATAAAATACATTTATGCATAAAGATTATTATGCATAATGCACCTTTGAACCTTATTGAGGTGTATATATATATATATATATATATGTAGAAACATAAATAGACCTATATATATATATACACACTTATTCATATATGACATATATATGTATACTCATAAAATGGATAAAAACTCTCACTAAAATTCCCCAAAAATTACATAAAATAGTTTGAAACACTAGTGAAAGCCTGGATTTGGTGTTGACCAAAATTGACCTTGGTGGGACCCACTGGGCAGCCCCTTCCTTTCTCTGCCCTTGTGAACATTCTGCCGAGCAGTTGAGCTACCCCGGCCGAGCTCCACCTCTCCGGCCAATTCCGGCCCGCCGTGTCGAATCCTCGAAGATCCTCCGTTGGTCGCTATGCTGGCGCCTAGGCCTGGCGGACCCCACGCCTACGCCGACTTGACCGTACCACCAATGCCGCGCGCCGCCGCTTGACTTGTCGCGCGACACGCCGCTTCGGCTTAGTTCGCAAGGCAACTCCGCACCGCCCACCTTCGCCCAATCTCGCTCGCGACGCACACCTTGGCACGGTGTCGCGTGCGACAGAGCCGAATCGAACTCGTGACTGCGCGCTGCGTGCGAGTGCGCCTAATCGGTGTCCGCCAATCCGCGCCTCGCCACGAGCACGCCACCGCCAGCCTCCCAATCGGCGGCAAGACTTCGCGACCGCCACAGACCCTAGCGTGACTGGCTGGTCCATGGGCTCGCTCGAGCCGAGCCTAAACCTCGCCAGCCGAAAGGCGTTTCGTCCGATAGTTTCCTCCTGCCGCCAAAGACGAACCCGAGCTCCCGATCCTTTTCACACTCCCACTAGCTCCGCCACAATCCCGCATTGCTCCCCGCCCAAGGAATTGATCCCAGAGCCCTCGGTTCGCCAAAGAAGAGCCCGCCGCCACCGACCGAGAGCTCATCGATTCACGCCCTTTTCGATTTCTCCCTCATCGGTGAGTCTCATGCCGATCGTTTGCTCCTGGAGCATCACCTCACTATCGTTCGCCTTTCGCCCAGGTTAATTGGACCGCAGGATCATCGGAGCTCGCTGGCGCCGTGTGCCCTGTTCTGCCTCGTCTCGGCCTCCTCGTCGCCAGCTTGATTCTTGCCTCCAACGCCTCGGCCTAGTGCTCGGTAAGAATCCCTAGGTCCCCCTCTCACTTATGCATTCCCTAGTTTAGCCCCTATCGGTTCATAGAGCCGCAGCCATTAGTTCCCGTAGGCTTCTTCCGCCGTCGTTCGGCTTGCCGCCGCTACTGGCCGCCGCCATCGAGGGTTGTAGCGACACGTTCCTGGGCTACGTGCGTAGAGTCTCTCGCGCCCAAGATCGTCCCTTAAGGCCCCCTGTAACTCCGCCGCCGCGTCGCCGAGACATCGCCGGTTTCTTGACGTCACTCCACCGTCGCGACCCGGAGGTGGGAGATGAAGTCCCAGCCGTCCGATCGATGCCAAGATGCATGCGCGGAGCCGTCGGATTTAAATCCCGCGCGCGTTAAAACTTGACGTCGCTGACTTGTGGGTCCCATGGCCCACATGTCAGGCTAAGTGGAAGCGCCCTAGCCGACGGCGCCTTCCTTCGCGCGTTACGCCATTTTGGTTTATGCCTTTCAAGGTCCGCCTTGGCCATGAAGTTAGCGGTAGGCTCATATCGTTTCATCCGATTTTTCTTGGATTTCGCTATTTAAACAAATACAGAATATAAACTCGATTTATTAAAAATAGCTAGATACCTCCAAAATTGCTAGAAAATTTATGATAAATACTAGAACCCATGTTGGATTTAATAAAAATATAATCATGAACAAGTAGCCATAGATTATTCCAAAATTTAATTCAATGGTTTATCCTTAGGATATTAACCTATATAGAATAAATCACAGAATTGAGTTTTTGCTAATAAAAATTAAATTAACACTCAATAAAATCTGAGAAATTCATGTAGGGCATAGAATAACTTTCTGGACTTAGGAAAAATACAAACTTTATGATATAACTCATAATCACTTGTCAATTAATTATCGACATAATTAATAATCACAAGTTTACTAGAACTACTTGGTTATTTGGTTAATCAAATTGCTAAACCTGCCCAAGGAAGATAATTTACAGCAATATACGACAATTAAGTTCTATTTTAAAATAGGCCTCAAGGTAATCAATCTCACGACCATTTATAAACATATATATATATATATATATATATATATAATTATCTGTACGTGTAGAATACATAGATAACTTAAGATTTTATCTCTCACGCACTTAAGCCCCATCATGAGTAAGAATGTAATGACACGAAGAGTAGATAAAGGAAATTATTCAAACAAAAACTTATTTTTGCCTTATACATCTATTTGCTAAATCTATGGGTAGTCTATCAAGGGTAACATTTTGCATCATCACATATCATCTTCATAACGCCGATCTACCGTTATCTTCTGTAAACTATTATGTAATAGAAGGATCATGGAACTTCCTTGATATCTAGGTTAGAACTTATCTCCACTCGACCAATCGCTAGAATTCGCGAAAGCATTTCATGCATCACGATTCCTATCGCATATTGGTGTTTTATTTATTGTTTCCCGAATATTATTTCGATTATTAGACGCCGAGGATCTGGAAGGACACTTCGAAGATCAACAGGACGACCCTCACTACCCACAGGACCAAGGCGAGTTAATTTCCACCCTAAAGGATGTTTGCTTTTACTAGGGAGAATCTTGATTTTCCCTAGTGCGAGTCAACAACCTTCCTTTAAGTGTTACTTTTATTAGGGAGAGTCTATACTTTCCCTAGTACGAGTTAACATTCAAAAGGATCATATTGAATCCCAATTTTATTAAATATTTTATTTACAGTATTAAACTGCATGCTCTTTAAGTAATTAAACCTGTTTGCTTAAATCATGATATATCATGCCATGCTATCATTTGTATTTATTCTACCTTGATGATATTGCCCTGAAATAATCATCTGTCCATTGACTTTATGAATGATTGCCTTGATAATCACCCTTGACAGCCTGTTAGGTTGAATAAAATGATTTTAGACTCTTAAGTTTGGGTTAAAATCTTGCTTAGACATTGCTCAGGTCCAATTATTAATTTAGGCTTAGTCGTCTCGGAACGGTGAACCGACATTCACCGGACATGATGAACATATCAACTTGGTTTATTAGATATTGGGCCTGGCATGCCAGTGGGTGTGATTGGGAACACCGATGTGTTCTAATTATGGTTATGGTTGTGATGTAGCTGGGCTACATGGTTTGAAGGGAGGCTAGATCACGGAGATGGTGCTGGGCAGCCAAGCTCGGCTATGCCAGTCGGAGCGCGACTTGTTTTCGCGTAGCTTTATGCTGCCCAAAGGGGTTCCTGCACAACGTGACTTCCGTGTGTCTTTGGCCTAAGCTTTACTGCAGCAAAGTGAGAGCGAGTTGTTTTCAGCAGTAGCTTTAAGTCGCCCATCGGGTTCTCTGCACAACGCGTGGCCATCGCATGGTAGTGCGGACTTAGGGGCCCGCTGATTGGCTGGATAGCGTCAGGGACAACCCCTAGTCCGAGGTGAAGACAGGAGTAGGTCGTCATCCTGATGGGTGATCTAGGCCTTACGTGACAGGGAGCCGTGACTCTAGTGCGGGCGTGGCAACTCGGCTAGGAAAGAACAGGCACTTCGCTGGTGTAAGATCCACAACGGGTGCGCCACACCTGGAAGATGATGGCGGGGGTTTGTTTGGAGACGTTTGGCAGTGTTCAAGGAAACTGTCGTGGAATAAAAATGAAAACATTGATTAGTAGAACTTTGGTTAAAATATGCTAAGTCATAGGCTTTGACTTATAAAACTTGCTTTCTGCAACTAAAAGAGCCCCTAACCTTTCCTTTGGAACCCCTATCACTAATTGCATTAGGTTGGAAGCTAGCTCGCCAGTGTTTGGATGACACTGACCTCGCATTCATATTCTCTTTTAGATGGAGAATATGAGCAGGATCAGTACGCCTGCCATGAAGATAAAGGACAGGACTTCACTGACAACCAGGGCGAGGCTTAGGGCGTTTCTCCAGTCGAGTGCTTAGGCATAGCCGGCACGAGACTCTTTTGCATCTTTTGGGTCTTCGCACTCTGATCTTTTGGATATTTGGGCCAATGTGCCATGTTGTAAACACTTAATAGCCTTCAGGCTTAACACAGGTATTTATGTAATTTAAATCTTTCGCTTATATGTGATGATCCGGCTATGTGAATGGTGTGCACTAGTGTACTGATCCAGGGACTAGTGCAGATCAAGTGGTGGGCTAAAATTTAGGGCCCCACATTAGGACCCAACCGGTCCTCCGTTCGGTACGGTCTACTAGGCTAAGTGGCATGATTTTTGTCCATGACGTGGTCACTTACCCCTTTTCTTTTTTCCGTAATAGACGGTGCGATGCCCGAAAGCCCTAGGTTGCTTTACAAATATCAGAGACCATGATGTCATGCTTGTCATGTAATTTCTCTACAATTTTTAGGGCCCAACCGATCCCCCGTCCAATACGGTCTACTGGGCTAAGTGGCATGATTTTTATCCATGACGTGGTCACTTACCCCTTTTCTTTTTTCCGTAATAGATGGTGCGATGCCCGAAAGCCCTAGGTTGCTTTGCAAATATCGGAGAACATGACGTCACGCTCGTCATGTAATTTCTCTACAATTTTTAGGACCCAACTGTTCCCTGTCCGGTACGGTCTACTGGGCTAAGTGTCTTGATTTTTGTCCATGACATGGTCACTTACCCCTTTTCTTTTATCGGTACACCTTAGGTTGCATTGTAAATATCGGAGACCATCACAAATGGTACATTAACCTTACAAATAATTAACTAGTACATCAAGATACAAATATCGATGATAAATACAAATGGTACATTAACCGTACAAATAATTAACTAGTACGTAAAGATACAAAGGTGTGCGACTGCCAATACATCGAGACAAGGGGATTATCATATCCCCTAGAACTACTACGTGCTGCGGGGCCATTTTCCCTTCTCCCAAGCCCCTGCAGGGGCCTCCCTTGCGCGTCTAGCTCTCTCGCGCTTTCTTTCACGCTCCGCCTCACGCTCCAACGTTTATCTCTGCCGTTCTGCTTCCTTCTTTGCACGTAGCTCCTCTTGCCAACGCTTGCGCTCTTCTTCCACATCGGCAAGGCGGCACCGCTCTTCGAGCATTGCTCTCCTCCATGCCATCTCTCTCAGCACGTGCTTCTCTTGGTCGGGAGTCCGCTCTGTGTCCAAGTATTGCACGAACTCGCACAATGCCGGCTATAATGGGTTACATCATATAAAATGAGTTAGTCGCAAAATATATTTTTATACATATATATTTATATATATGTACATACATTTATCACACTAAACTTACCGGGTTTTTTCGCTGCCTCTTCATCTCCTCGGTTTGGTCGTACGCGTAGTTAGGGCACATCCAGTACCTCCTACCGTACGTGTAGGACATGTCAACGGACTTCTTGAGGTTGCAAGGATCCTTGCATAGACACGTAGGGACCTGCATGTCTTCCGAGACGGGTTCGCTCCATCCTTCCCTTGGAGACGAGGGGAACTCCATCATACAAATCTTAAAATAGTCGCAAGAAATCAGGGAATTCAATTTGTTTCTCCCCTTTTCCCTCTTTTTTCCCTCTCCTTTTCTCTCTTTCTCCTCTCTTCTTTCCTTTATTTTTCCCTCTTTTTTCCTCTCCTTTTCTCTCTTTCTCCTCTCTTCTTTCCTTTCTTTTTTTCTCTTTTTTTCCTCTCCTTTCCTCTCTTTCTCTTCCCTTCTTTCCTCTCCTTTTCTCGTCTTTCCTTTCCCTTCCTAGCTGGGCCGACGGCCTTGGGGAGGAGGATCGCCACGGGTCGGGCGACCGGCGCTCATACCAACCGGTGTGCCAACCCAATGGCAACAACCGTCATACAGAATCTGCTACCTACCTATCGCCAGGCCCACGGCCAACGGGAGCCCAAAAATGGAAAAAAAACAAGCCTGGCATATATTTTTAAAATTTTGAATAAAAAAATATCAAAAAAATTTCCCTTCGATTCGTTGATGAATTAATTGAGACCAATGGGCCGGGATGCTGCCATTTAGAAACGGATTTGAGGCCATACTCATACTCAGAAGTCACAACTACCGAATTGCGGTTCCCGGGCTGCACTTTGATTCAGTTGCAGGCCCCAGTCAAGTAGTTTTTCCAACCCTTCTAAGGCCTAGAACCTGCTTTGGGCCCAAAGCAGGCCTTACGAGTTGGACTTAGAGATCCACCTCGTAGCTCTAGCTGTTTTAGGTCGGAAAGGGGCAGGTTCTCCTCTCTCCAATGGTAAGAATGATGCATACGGTAAAAAAGGTCTCATAGGTGAGAGAGTAAATATTGCGTAAACGATATGGATATACCTCCGCAGTCAAATTTGGTGGTTAATACTGCACACCATGTTTCGTCATCAGCCATGGCTATACGACCGTTCTAAACAGAGTTACCTTGCATCTCTAAAAGTGCTTCTAGATGTGAGATTTGTCACAGGGCTGATATTATTTTAGGGACAGGAATCTGCTAGTTGCTTGGCTTTGAGCACATGGTGATTTTAGTGCATGTCTTTAACTTAGGATAACTCTTGTCCACTAAATAATTAAGCTCAAGAAAAAAAAAAAGCATAGGTCATGCATACAACTTTCTTTGCCCCTCGATTCCAAAGGATACGGATGTTTGGTTGTCTGCGCGGAGCTAACTATCGTGAGCCAAGTCTACGAGAGTGTTTTATCGAAGCGGTTTTTCATGCACAGAGCTAAGACGGAACATGGTGCGAACAACCAAACAACATTTGACTGTATGCACAACACTTATAAGATACCTCACAAGTTAGCTTGAGAGGTGAGGAAATCTCAGTTATAAGTTAGATTATTCGTCTTCTACAAGCAGTAGGATTATTCCAACAATCTTTACCCTGCGCAATTAGTTTTCCTAAGCCGTTCACCATCCTTTTCACCATGCACCAACAGTCTCTTAGGGCCACAATCTATTGGGCTTTCCTACCCTACTATATGAGTATCTGTTGAGCAAGCGATGTTTAGTGATGAAATGGCCAATCCACCACTGAAGTACTGAAAATTGCATGCTGTATGCTCCCATCCACACATTAAATGCACCTACTTCAGCCCAAAAATACCATACCAATACAATATTACCATTTCAGAGGAGCTACAATCCATTGTCTTGTTATCTTCTACAATCTTATATTGATTCTTTCGAAAGAATTATTACTGTTCTACGTGTAGACTTTTAATGGAACACTAATCTTAATACCACAACATTCTCCTGCTAATCACGTCTGTCAAGCTCCAGCTAGCTTTGCACTGTGCCTGAAATGAATACGTAGGAGAAAAAATCGTATGCGTGCCTACTTGTTCAACACTACAATAATTCTATACCGTGCGTACGTGTGATCGATCTTGATGGCCTCCACGAGACTAAAATTCTTCGTGTCCCCGCAGGTGATCCGTAAATTCGATCAGTTCATGAGAGAGCTTAGAACTGAGGAAGCATCTGATGGTTGAGGCCGCTCAGCACCGACGGCGTCGCTTGCAGGCCGCTCGCCGCCTGTGGCGCATCAAAGCACGAGCCGTTGAGCCTCTTCGCCGGCGGGTGGGCGGCGCCGGCGCATTCTTCCGGGCTCGCCTTGCGCTTCCCCGCGCCCCCGCCGCCGGCGGCCGGGGACGGCGAGTAGTAATACTCCGCGTGCACGCCGTCGCCGATGGACATGAGCTGGTTCAAGGAGGGGTGGACGGCGAGGTGGGGGGCGTGCTCGGCCTCGGTCGGCATGGCGGTGTCGAAGATCTGCGCGAGCGCGTACTCGTCGAACAGCTCGGAGATGGACGGGATCTTCGGGAGCCTCGGGGCGGCGGCGCCGCCGCCGCCGGGGTGCTGCTGCGTGATCATAGCGCTCGACGGCGCGTAGAAGCAGGCGTCATCGAAGCCGCCGGACGGCTCGTCGTGGTCCAGGTGGTCGTAGTCCGCGAGCGGCGGCACCATCGGCGACGCCTGGCCGGACTTCTTGTAGATCCGGCACAGCACCCAGTCATCCAGCTGCAAACACACCACGCACAAGATATCAATATATCATGAACAGTCACTGTCGAAAGCTACTGCCTTTGACAAATCACAAATTAACCGGAAGCATCCATGAGTGCCAGTGTGTGATTCATCCGTTCTAGAGCATTAGCCACTAAATGAAAGGGGGAAAAAGGGTTATTTTTCATGCATTCGCAAGCTGAATGATCCCAAACTAAACGATTAATTAGAGGGCAACCCGGTCATGGAAGGTAACTAGCTTATCGAGATGTGGCACATGCATGCCACTGGCATGATACACGAATATAGTTGCACCCCTAACTAAACGAACAGATCAAGCGCGTCTCGTTGGATGGATCGATCCATGGCGCGCGCACGCGTATAGGTACGTACCCTCATGGAGACGTTGCGGAACTTGATGGGCTTGTAGGCGTTGGCGGCGTTGGCGGCGGCGGCGAGCGGGTCGGCGGCGAGGCGGTACTCGTGCATGATCCAGTTGGTCTTGGTGCCCTTGGGCGGGCGGCCGCGGTAGAAGACGAGCGCCTTCTTGACGCCGACGCTCTCGCCGGTGTCGCTGTCGTGGATGGGCTTGTCGGTGCCGGTGGCCTTCCAGTAGCCGGAGCCGGCGGCGCGGTTCGGCCGGATGCCGTTCGGGTACTTGCGGTCCCTTGGGCTGAAGAAGTACCACTCGCTGTCACCGTACGCCGCCTTGGCTGCACCATCAACGATGCAAGCAAGAATCAGCTCGTGTCGATCAGGTGCACTGCACGGCACGCGATGCATCCATGGATGGATGGATCGCTCGATCGATTACCTGGGAGATCCCATGGGTCGAACTTGTAGATGTCGACGTCGGCGATGATGGGGACGGGGCACTGCGCGGCGGCGGCGCGGTTGCGGAGGTAGTGGAGGATCAGCTCCTCGTCCGTCGGGTGGAACCGAAACCCCGGCGGCAGCGACGTCGCCGCGGCCGGGTGCGTCGACGACATGATTACCAGCAGCTACTAGCTAGCAACCAAATGAATGGAGAGATGGCTAATCGATCGATGCGTACGTGCACATACGTTAGCTAACCAAGGACACGATCGATCAGACGATGGAAGACGAAGCTCTAGAGATTTAAGCACTGAAATTTTCGGGAGGGGAGGCACGGCGCGCTTGCTTATATGCTCGAGGGCGTCCTGTCCGTTAGCGTGACGTGGCACGGTGGCGGGGGCTCGTGAATGTGGGGCCGCTCGAGGGGCAAAATGGGGAGGTGGTAGCGCAGATTCGTTACTCCTCACGTCCGGCGTGACTCGGGATGGCCGCTCGTGGGCGTCTGGCGTCAGCAACCAACCAGCAGCTCGCTGAGTGATGTGGGCTGCTACTATCTAGTAGCCTGTAGCCGCCCGTGCGCACTGCTCATCAATCTCATGTGATATCTCTCTCTCAAAAGCTAGCATACATAGCATGTATCTCTGGGGGAGGGAACTGTATTTCGAGATATATGCATGGCTCCATTGACGCGTTTTGGACAGATCACTGCGTTGTTAGGTAGTTTAATTACCTATCTGATGATAGTATATTCTTGCAAAGAAAGACAGGTTTCTGTTTTCAATCTCGTGCAAATGGTCGTAACATGTGTTATGGATCATGTTTCAACCCATCTAATTTGCATAATCTCTAAACTCCGGTGGACCGAAAATCAGTTGATAATCCAATGGTCCAAATCTTCCTCACTGCTCCTCCCCTCTCCTCTTTTGCATCCCACTCGTCTCTCTCTGCTGATCTACTCTGCATCTCGCGCCGTCAAGGATTAGGGCTTTAGGATCCGCCAGGTTAGGCTTTTAGATTGACCTGGCCATGGATCTTAGAGGGAGAGGGCTAGCGGGAGCACGGCGATGGTGATGCAATGAGGTGGCAGTGGCACTGTCTCGGCTGCAGGATCATTAGAGAGTGGTGGATGGCAGCCATAAGGGGCACAAACACGACGCCTGCAATTAGGATGGACGGGGCCGGTCCGACAACAGGAGGCGAAGGGGATTGAGCGATGAGGGTGACCAAGGGTGGTGGCTGGGGGAGGGGCCGGGGAGGTGGTGGTGATAAACGGATAGAAAGAAGGTGACGGTGCTGGTGATGGGAGGAGGGGAGGTGGGGGTGGGGTGGGTTTATTTACGATGACTCAAAACAGTAACCGTAATGAGTACACGAGAACATGGGAATATGTAATACAGGAGTCCAATCCAACCTGCTTCTATGTACGTACTTAGCCGCTGGAGGATTTTCGTTTTCAAATTAGTACGGGATGTTTCTTTTCAATGCCAATGCATAGTTCGTACTGTTAATTTGTTATGTTAATTAATAGGTATATAACAAAAACCTTCGATTCGTATGTCACATCGATCTTAATGGAGCTAGCGCTGTACCAGAGCCCAGTGGCCAGTGGGCTCATCACTGGCTGGTCCTTATCGATGGAAAGGCCAAACTCTGAATTCGGAAGTGGACGTACACATTCTTTTCCAGAGAAAAGAAATAATTCCAGCTGCGGCGTACTTCGCTGCTAGTACACCTATTACTCCTGGATTAACAATTTATTTTGTTCGCTTGATGACATCTAAAGTTAACTACATATCGGTCGATGTACGGGATAAAGTAGATCTACTTGTTCCTCAGTTTTTCATGTAGTAAAAAAAAATCTTCATTCGACAATTAATGGACACTATTATAGAAATGTTCATCCTTGACCCTTCATCATTGGCGGATTCATCTAGAACCATTAGTGGTATGACCCGTTCCGCTCCATCTCGACCAGGAACTCGAAAAACCGGATAGTGATACCGAATCGTCAATGATAGTGAACTTATCACTAGCGGTTCTACAAAAAAAACCGCCAGTAAAAGTATCACTGACGGTTCAATCCTAGAACCACCAGTGATACTTCACTATCACTGGCGGTTAAAAAACCGACAGTAAAAGTATCACTGGCGGTTCAATCCTAGAACCACCAGTGATAGTTAAATTATCACTGGCGGTTCTTTTAGAGAACCGCTAGTGAAAGTAATTTTCAGAATTTTTAGATCTTCTAAATTTTATAACTTTTTTATAGAGCTCGGATGAAAATAAATTTTATATGTAAATTGTAGCTCTCGACGAGAACTAAAAATTTGTAGTTGATATGTTTTCCATTTGAAGCAATATAGATGCCTAAATAATCATTATAATTTTAAAAAATTTATAACATATTCAAATTAAGTCGGATAGAAACAATCTTTACATGAAAACTGTAGCCTTCGACAAGATATACAACTTTGTAGCTGAAAACTTTTCTATTTAACGTTATTTGTATAGTCAAAGTTATTAAAAGATTAAAAAAAGGCTTAAATGATATGCATATCCTATATATGTCAAAAGGTGCTAATGGGTGAGATGGTTAGGAGGACTGGGTTAGAGGCAGGAGGTCCTAAGTTTGAATCCTAGCTATGCGTAGTTTAATTTTCGTATGAAAAAAGTACTAAGGTTATATATACGGTGGTAGATGGTGTAGGGGTTCTATTCGATCAGATCAAAATAATATTTTTTTAATCAAATTTTACTGTCCAAAATCGTATTTTCGAACACCCTCATCTGTGGCAGTTCACTCAAACAACCGCCAGTGATACTACTATCACCGAGAACCGCCAGTGATAATCTCATATTATCACTATCGCTTAATCAGTGGCGGTTCGAGAACCGCCAGTAACGTAGTTTTCTGTAATAGTGGGAGTACTGTATGAAGTTAGGTTCGTGGCCACTTAATCGGAGGAACTAAATTAAGATTTATGCTTTATGATTATGGTATCATCAAGCTGTACGCATGAACTTAACCAGATATCAGGTCATGGTCTGCTCAAAGCTAAGATTCATTTTTAAGTCAAGCATAAACGTGCACCAGTTGAGATCAGCTACGTCTAGAGGCCACCAAACAGGAGCGTGACAAGTGACAAGACATACATCTCTCCCAGGCAAGCCAACCAATCAATGCTAAGATATACTCTCTGCTAGTTGGAGTCCCTCGCAAGTCAAAATTTTTAAACTTTACTACTATTAAATACCTTTTACATTATATGGAGGGCCTGAAAATCGTGTATATTTGTCTAGAACAGTACTTCCATAATACTTCTCTCTCTGATCACAAATAACTATTGTTTTGAACATCGACACGGTCCCCAAAATACATATTTGATCACTAATTACTAATACAATTTATTTACAAAACCCTCTAAAACTATAACGTTATGAAAGCACTCTTTAAGATAAATCTATACATATAATTTTCATATACTTAATTACTCACTCTAAATAGTTCAAAAGATATTCGTAGCTAAAGTATTAAAACTAGAACTTGCACGTATTTCAAACGACAGGTAATTATGACCGGAGAGAGTATAATTTTAGTTTGTTTTATAAATAAATTGTAATAGTAATTACTAGTCATAGGAGGATTTTGGAGACCTTGTCAATGTACAAAGCGACAATTATTTGTGACCGGAGGGAGTACTCCTTTAGTCATAAATATATATGTTGTTTTCCATGAAACAAATGTAGTTTTGGACGTCAATATGCCCTTCAAAATACAACTTTCACCAATAATAATTGTTACAATTATAAGCCTCATAAAATTATAATACTATAGAAGTACTTTTCAAAACAAATCTACATGTGCATATGTTTTTTAATACCCAAACTAAATAATTATAAAGATATTATTGGATCAAGTTTTGAAACTTTAATTTGCACGGACCTTAAATGTCAGATATTGTGACTAGACGGAGTATTGTGACCGGAGGAGTATTGCATTGACTTGCACGTACGTAACTTAAGTGCATCTTATGTTGCATGTTCCTTAAATTGTGAGGTCCGTTCATTTAGGTAAAAAAAAAACCATAAAGCTGTATATTTGAGTCCCCGAACTTTTTTTTAAGTGTTTCATCTGGCCAAGGCTCCAATCTCCACCCTCCGCCATGCTCGACTCGGCCACCGGTGTTTCGATCCTGGGCTTTGGCCACTGGTTCAACGTGCACACTCATGCTCGATCGGGTCCTCTCTCCACTAGCCACCAATAGGGATGAAAATGTAGTGGATAATATACAGACCCTATTCATATCTAACATCCGTATTTCTGAAAATAGTATCATATTTTAGTATCCAATGGATACAGATATGGATACGGATAATTATCCGGATAGAGGAGACGGATAACAAAGCAGATATGATATCAATAGTATCCGGCGAAAACGGAACGGATATATCCAGATAAAAAAGACATGCAGATACTTAAACTGATAGTGACAAAAAAAAAACCCCCAACCAGCCCATAGGCCATGACTGCACACACAGAGCTACTTGCTGCCATATGTGTGTCATCATGTGATGTCAGTTTGTCGACTATGTGTGTAGTCTTTTTAATCTCCTAAGTTGAGACTTATGTTTGTGGACAATCTTGTCTCGTGTTATGTTGTTGAAATGTTGTATATCAATGATAAGCTTATTACATAGCTAGGTTGACAGCGTACTATCGGATAAAATATTCGTTTATGTTTCCGGTTATTATCCGATTCCAATTACTATAGGTTTTATTATTATCTGATTCCAATTTAATATCCAATCCATTTTGATACTATCCAAATCCGAGTGAAAAAATATGGATGGATATGGCACTACTACAGAACAACCCTCTCATGCCGCCTCATCACTGCCGGTTTACTTAGAAACGGCAGTGATAACTTATCATTGCCGGTTTGTGTCAAGAACCGATAGTGATAATTAATCTGAAAAGAACCGACGGTGAAATATCATTATCATTGCCGGTTTGTGTTACACAAACCAGCAGTGATAATTTATTTTCAAAATTTTATAACTTTTTCATATGAAGTTGGATAAAGACAAAATCTATATGAAAATTGTAGTGCTTGACGATATCTACAACTTTGTTGTTGACAACTTTTCTATTTGAAGTTATTTTGATACCCAAATAATCGTTAAAAAATTCGCACAACAAGGGTCCAAAGGAAAATATCTCATTGCTCTCACTAATAATTGATAAGTGAGATGGTAAGGAGGCTTTGCGTATGCTTGAGAGGTCGCAGGTTCGAATCCATGAACCACATCGGTGTGTATTTAGTGCGAAAAGTGGTGCAACGTGTGACTTTGTGACCGTGTAGATGTAGATATATGGTAATACTTGAGTGTAAGAAATTTTTTCGGCTTTCTAAAACTAAAAATGGAACAAACAGTGATATACTATCACTGCTGGTTACGAACTGGCAATTATAATGGAGGAAGTAACACTGCCGGTTCAAGAACCGGCAGTGATGTGGTTGTCTGTAATGGTGTGATAAAGCCACTATCCAACCATATCCGCTCCATTTTCATCCCTAGCCTACCACACCCAACTCTATCCCTAGTGGCATTCAGCTTTGATTCGTCATTGTTAGCTCTAATGGCCACATTGCTGCGTGTGATGGCTGGAGCTAAGGATGACAGCACCAGTGGCTAAGACATGCACAACAACGAGTGAAGGGGCAAGTCTTGGGTCACAGACCCGAATGAATCTCTTAAAAATGTTTGCGATCATGAATATGCGGTTTTAGGGATTCTGGTTGGAATGACAATGGGACATTTCCCAATCGGGAATGGCCCCCGGTCCAAAAAAAAAAACAATGAAATTCCCCCACTGCCTATCCCCATGTCGCCACATCCGATAGGAACCAAAAACTTAGCGAATCAAGGACTTATCTAGGTGGTCTATTCTAGTTCATGCTCGGGAACACGCGCCAGCAGTGCTCTAATGTCCACATAGGGGGCACCGGGGCTTTAATGTCTAGATCAGGGTGCACATTAGGGAGTTGGTGTGCATGCAATGCAATAGACCTGCAGCTGATTGGACGATGGACAATGCAACATCAGGAGGAGGGCAGTGCAAAATCGGGAGGAAGGAGAGGGTGGAGTGGTGTCAAAAGGAGAGAAGAGAGGCTGGGCGGCGTGGCTGGGAGGGAGGTGGATAGCACGAAATCGGGAGTGAGGTAAGAGAGGTTGAGTCATAATGCGGCTAGGAGGGAGGGTGTGGAGAGTAGGACGGAAGTATGCAACAATTGGGTAGGATGGCTTAGAGTTGGGAAAGGGGAATTGGGCTGGCCCAAAGAGATTAGGTTAGGCATGCAAAAGTTTCCGGGGCATAAACACCATCTCAACGGAGGATAATTATCTCGTCCCATCCCCGGTTCCCTAGATGGAGGATAAATTTCCTCCATCTACATCCCACGGGGGACAATTTCCCCTATATATCCTTACCCCCATACAAGGTAATTCCTAGGCCAGAGAATAGGGAATATGACCACTTTGGGGGTTTAGTGGCTTTAATTCCCTTGGCTTCGAGTCCATATATATGCACACATGGATTAACTCCTAGTCAGACTAGGCGATTATTATAGTAAATGTTCGGAGTGGCTGAACTAAATGAATAAGCTGACTGAGCTTAATGATAAACTGAACTTCAAGAGGTTTTTGAATCTGCTTCTTAAAACTGGTCCGCTTCGTTTATATTATTTTTAAGAGCTTTTAGATATGACTTCATAATTAAAAAATAGACTAAAAAGTCAAAACGTTTAGCTTTTAAATTTAGCTAGATTTTAAACTTTAAACCTAAATCAAACCACTTCGGTGTAAGTTTTACTTAGCACTTTTGCGGCCATGCAAATAACTGGAAGCACCGTGCATCAAATTAACAACGACAAGCACAAGAGCGCGCGAGGAGGTTTGCGCACGTCGCCGTCGGTTGATTAGCTTTACGCGCGGTTAGTCATCGAACGGCGCGCCCTTGCCCCTGTCAATCACAGGTGTCGCCGTGCGCACGCCGCCACCTGGTGCAGTCGATCCCATCCGCGACGAGACGACCACTGGTACTAGTCGTTCTTGCGTGGGAGACGACGATGGCGACGCAGATGAACTCCATGAGCGAGCTCCCCTACCTTGAGTACTCCACTTGCCAAGATTGACATCGATCGAGCTCCATCTCATGACGAATCTTGTACATCATCAGCTAGCTCAAAGGGGAAAGGAAAAAAAAATTTTGTTGAATGCGGCAAATATATAATATGCATGCAGATCATTGACAATACGAAAACGGTGACAATAATATACCGGAATGGATCGATGAGGAGACCGGATAGCAAAAAAAATTGCACTTTTTCAGCCTATTCGGTAGAGGCCCATGCTGGTGCATGCGTGTATATATGCATGGGGTGGCAGGAAATTAAAAGAGACGGATAATTGGTGGTGAGATATTGAGAATAGATAAAACTAAAGCTAGGGATGTGGATGACCGAGATGCATGGAGTTCAATTACATGAAGAAAGCCGTCTGAGTGTTACGACCACAAATGTACTGGCTTCATGCATGCATCCAGCGTCTCTTGACCATTTCGCGCGTGCCCATCGCTTGCCACTTCAGCCGCCACACAAATTGGTCGAAACTAAGCGAACCCATTTGTCCCGATTGAATTCAACATGACCTGGTGACTAGCTTGTGTACCAGAGGGACCATGAATTAATCAAGCTTCACATGCACGTCCAAGCACAAATATATATATATATATACATGGACTCCAAATTCAGAGAGAAATTAAACTGATGCAGCCCTAGCTTCCTATCAGTGGACTCGCTGTATTTTAAATACAAAATCATAGTATAATTTTGGCAAGCTTGTAAGCTAGTCATGGGCATATCGATATCGGTCCTTGGTCGTTGAGCTAGCTTAGAATTAACAAAGTTCAGAGATAACTAACCGCGCACTAGACGATCCATTCCTGCTACCTTTTTGGTCAGGCTGACTCGAGTGATACTCCAGCTGAGCTAGCTAGTGCATGCACGCCCGTGCAGGAAATGATTCGGCCGTGGGTGGTCAAAGGCAGTAAGGTTGGGGCCAATGGGGCAAGCTAGCTTGGAGAAGAGGAGCTGCGAGTAGATGAGGACAAGCAGCTAGCATCTGAAAACGAGCTAGCTAGGGATGGATGGTTGCGATTGGATGGAGGCTTGTAATTAGGAAAGGAATACACGTACAAAAGTCCGCGTGTGATTATCCCAACAGCAGCTAGGTACGTACCTATTCCCCGCACGTGCAAGCAAGGCCGGTATATCCCACCGGACATCCCTCCTTGTTGCCCCTAATCGTACGGGTCTCTGCCTCTCTCTCACCGGACTGGACAACAGTGTCATGTGTCCCTCCGGTTCTGGCTCATAATATATCCCTACGAAAAGTAAAACTGCTTGTACAAGAGTTTCTTATACAACTAGAGCCATAAAATAGTGAGCAAAAGCGATTCCCACATAAGCGGCGAGTGAAATGGGAGCAGCCTAAACCATAAAAATAGAATTGTAGGAGAGCAATACAAGCGTTGTGTTGTTATACGAAGCGGTTGCTTTGTTCCATGCGTTCACCTCCTCTCTCTCTTCACATGTTGCAAGAACCCCTCAAGTTTCTCAAAGAATCGCGCAAAGCCCTTCATCCAGGCTCTCCCTTCTTCCTCTCACCTCCAATGGTTAGGGTCATCGTCACTGCCCCTCTCCCTCCCCAACCATCGTGTCGATGGCGAAGGGGGTCACGATGATTAGGACAGGGCGGGGCGAGGTCATGAGATGTGGCCATGCGGCATGCGGAGTGGTAACGCTGTGCTCTAAGCCAACATTACGGTGGTCAGGGTGGAGGAGGGTGGTGGCACACGATGGTCTCGACCACCAAATGTGAGGGAGGATATAGGGAGTCGGAAGAAAAAGGACTTCGTGTGAGAGGGGAGCCAGGTGGACGCATCTCGGAGCACCATCTCGAGGCTCCGCGATGTAGCTGTTGCAATTTTGACGTCTTTTTTCAAGTATGTGTGACTGCGCATATTTCCTAACGGGTAAATGGATGGTACTGCGAAGGAGGGACGACCAGGTCGAGTTCTTCCTTGATCTGGACCGGAGAGCTCGCATGTATGGGCCGCGTGCCACTTTTGACCGGCCGGTGTAGGCGTGTTGCTTGACAGTACACGCTCGTAGTGCTAGCTGTTGCACTCAACGGAAAAGATTTTGACGGCTCATCCATCCAATACTCGCAGTTCCTTCACCTCCACATTCAACGGTTTTGCCTGGCTAGCCACCGTTTCTTTCTCCTCCGTTTCCATGGAGAAAAACGGCTCCTTTTCCATGAAGCTGAAAGCAGTTAACTAGCTTTTCTTGCCCCTTGTAACCTGCAATTGAATAGTACCTTAAGTTGTACACATAAACAAATTAGCTAGGCCTCCAGGTTGTACGTTTGTGATATATGGTACATTAATTAATAGTTATATATACCGCATGTCGACGATATGTTTAGATCCGCGATAACTGGGGTTATGGATTATGCATGGCTATTTCTCCAAGCCAATTAACACTTTGGTTTTTCAAAACTATTTCTCGAATATCATGAAGCTGCTGTATAAATTAAGCCCTCAAAACTTGATAAAACCAAATGTTCTGTTTTTTTTTAATCCACCTTTTAAAGCTTTAAAATTCTAACATATCAGCTCAGCCATTCAACTGGCCACCACCGAAGAAAAGCAATTAATGCCACGAAGAACAGCAAGGTTCAGACATATGAGAAATCCATAATAACCACCGCACTTTGATTAATCTGTTAATTAAGTGGTGTTCCTGGACTGACATGCACATGGATGCATGACCTGGCGACTAATGATCTACTGCCGTAAAAGAACAGACTACCCGTCGATCACAGAATAGATGATAAGCTCAAGCAAAACTGACCAGTAACACGTTAGGAAATTAAAGCTTCCAGCATTACTGGCAGACATGTCTTCGACAGGGTCGATATATATAACTCCAAACATGCTCATGGTTTCCAGAGAAAAAAAAACTCCAAACATGCTCAAACCATGGCCATTGTGACATGCACTCTTGAGAACTTATCCATCATCTTTTTTTAGATAGGAAAGCAAACTGGTAGTACTCTTAAAAGAGATAGAATTAACGACTGGAGTAAGAAAACAACATGATGCTTATCCCTTGAACGTCTCGGCCACAATTGCAGATTTCCAGCCAATTCGGCAACTAGCAAGTTGTGGTCTTTCAAGGTAAAAGGACGTAAGGTTCGCTAGGAACTCTCAATTGCTCAGTACATGCATAGCTGCGCCGATTGATACAACCGCTTCCTGTATGCCGCGTCCGCTAGACTGTGACATCCAGGTGCATGTATGTACCCTGCACAGTGTCGTTTGTCCACTTAAAAGGCGAATAACGCAGTCTCGTTTGGAGAAAATTGCACGTAAGATTGTAAGATCACTAGCTTAGCTAAACTCGACTTGTCTTCATGCATCATCACAAAACTTGACGATGGCCGGCTTACGTACGTACCGCCTCGTTTTTGCATAGAGTGCTGCTAGCCCACGCTATGTTGTTGAAATAAATTTCGCAGCTTCATAGATTCCACGAGGCTTCAATTGTATTAGAAAAAGGAAAATAAATCTATCTTTGATCCCTCAACTATGGATTTTGGCACATTTTCATCCCTAATTAAACTGCAATATCGGGTAAAAGTACTCAATCAATTGCGAAACCATTTACCTATTGTCTTTTGACCGAGTCAACAATAGTTTTGAGCAGTCAAAAGTAGTTTGATTGAAGTGTTACATAATTTTTTTAGAATAATCTTAACTGTAAAAAAACAGTATGCAGCATAAAGGGACCAACAGACGGGTTGCGAGAGCATGTGGACAATCTTAAAGTCTTTGTGTCACCTCCTCTATCTAACACAATGCAGCCCTTCTCTCTGCGTGGCAGTGTTGACCAGCCTCCTATTCCCTTAGCACATTCCCCTCCATCTCCATGTGCCAGTACCTCCCAACGGTGCTCTCTTTGTGAGAAATGGATGGTGTGGTGGAGAAGAAGAAGGGCGAGGACATGGTGGATCCGAGTAGTGGTGGAACATAACACAACACAAGGTGGGTAGTGAAGCCGAAGAGAGGAGGGGAAGAATGAGAAGGTTGTGTGCTAGCGTAGTGTCATAAGGGAGAGGAAGAACAGGTGGTGGCACCGACATGGGTGCGGGAGGAGAAGGAAAGGGCAGTGGTGCCAAGGTGCAGGAAGAGGAGAGAATGATGACACCGATGAAGAGGGGTGCCGGGGGCGGCACCTAGGGTGGCAATGTCGAGGAGGGAAAGAAGGCCATTTTGTTGTGATGGCCTGCATAATTGGGGGGAGAGGAGATGATGGTGCATGGGGAGCACGATATGGTATAGGGGAAAAGGGAGGAGAGGGTGGGGGAGAGAGAGAAGCTAGATATTGTTGAGCCAGTGGAATGAGTAGGTGGGTTGTTTAAATTAATTGGCTAAATTAGACTGGTCTTTTATTAATAGTAGATGCTAATAAATTCATTATTCTGTTATAATTGCATGTACGGCCCTAAATTAATGGTTTCAACATGTTTGCTTGTAAAATTATTTCAATTTAAAATCATACAACTTATATAATTAAGGTGACACATAACTAAAGCTTATATCATATTTATTTAAAATCGTTGCAACACACGGTTAATCGGCTAGTTTAAAAAAACTAAGCGAGTTTATGTGATACCCCACTATTTGTTATCTTGAGTTTAACTGGCATATAACCCATGTTGTCATAAATCATAGAACTTCTGAGTTAACCCTTTTGGACAAAGTGGGGAATAAAGCCCAATATAGGTGCTACACATCTATGGGCTTATCTCTAAGTTAGGCTAAACTCTAAGGCCATATTTAGTCCCGGCCATTGTTAGAATTTGTATCGAATATATGTACAAGAGTTGGAGTTACATTAGGACTCTTACTTGTAGTAAATAGATAGGATAGAGTTTGAGTTGGACTTTATAATCCTATACCATAAATATAAGACACCACTATGGTAACTAGGGACGTTGACAACATTGTGCATGGTGCACATGGTTAAGTGACCAGGCTATGGCCGAGACCCCGGTGCCCGATGTGCAAATTTCAGGAGTGCTCGTATAGTTGTAGTCATGCCCTAGGGATATAGGCTTAGGTCGAACCTCATTATCAAATATTGTGTCTCTCATGTCATTCCAAGATTATGCATGTCACCTATTTTCTAACAATCAGTATTAGAGCAAGGTTGGTGATGTGGAAGATTGTGATGGAGGCGCGAGGATCATGCTTCTACACGACGTTAGGCAATGCTTGATTCGGCACAAGGTGGAGCATCATGACGTACAATCAATGAATTCGATAAGAGGAGTCGAACACTCTGGCTAGCACACGGCTTGGACTGGTCGATGGCCTACCGTTGATAAGAATCGGCCAAACGTGGTGATCGAACTGACAACATGATTGTTGAAGACTACGCAGTGGTGGCTTTGGCTTGTGATCAGACTCGCGACTAGATGTCATGAACGGTCGGATAGATCGAAGCAGTGGAAGCATCACCGTGATGGTGATGTGACCAGTGTTGCACAAGGGTGGCATCACAACACTGCGAGCAATCTTGTGTCGAGGATGTGGGTGGCCAAGGTGCAATATGTTTGTGCATGATCAAATGTGCGATGCTGGCGGGTTTGAAGTCAAGTTAGGCCTTGAGAGGCAAAGCAAACAACTCAAGTCCAGATACCCAGAGGTTCGCACCAGATAATTTTAAGATGGTGAATGTCATATTCGCCAATGTGGTGTTTGTTAGAATTAATTTGTGTCGAATATTTGTACAAGTTGGGGTTATATTAGGATTCTAAGTTGTAGTAGCTAGGCAGAAGTGATAAAGTTTGAATCGGACTCTATAATCCTAAGTCATAAATATATGCATCGCTATTGTCACTTGTGAGACGGAAATATAGTGCAGGACACACAGGGTGAACGGCCAAGTTGTGGCCAAGACCCATGCTTCGTGTGCTAGATTTTTGGGTAGGAGTGTCCATAGTCAGGCTTTCAGAGACGTAGCCTTCGGCTAAACCTTGGCAATAAACACGTGCCTCATGTCGGTCCAGGACTATGCATGTCATGTATTTCATAACTGGGATTCGATCAGTTGGATTGGTTTTCTCAAACAAGGGCTATGTAAATTTTGGACCGGTGCGTTACCATTTCTCATTTGCTCATTCGTCACCATCACGCTAACTCAGGAAAGAGAGGCGGCCATGGGAGCGCGTTGTATTGTATCCGATCGATGGTCTCCACCTATCGCACTAGAAAGATGGAAGCACAAAGGCCGGCTGGCTTTGTAAACTTATTCAGGGAGTAGATTGAGCATATGATGTGTTGAACCTGATAAGCGAGCGAGGCGATATACGCAACAGTAAGCTGCGTAATTATCTTGAGAAAAGCAACTAGCAGTAACTTGTGTTAGTGCAGCACAACCTGGCTCTTGTGAAAACGATGGCACGGACGAAGGAAGTTGAATGCAATTTGGCTGGCCATTGTAATTGTCAAACAATGATGTACATTCCATGGCTGTCTCTGCATGTAAAAAAAAAGAAGAGGATTTGGCCGATAGAAGATCTACCAGGTGTCGGCACTGCCATGGAGATGGAGTAGAGCATCTGTATACGATCGAAAACGTACGTGTAGGCTTGTTGTGGTCGCACGTGCAGTGCAGTGCAGGTGCGCCACGCCACTCTAAAATGAATCCTTCTGCTTTTCCTAAAAAGGCATATCTCACATGACCACGACTTCACGAGCGCAGTC
Organism: Olyra latifolia; assembly: GCA_036346145.1. Lineage (NCBI taxonomy): Eukaryota > Viridiplantae > Streptophyta > Magnoliopsida > Poales > Poaceae > Olyra > Olyra latifolia. The sequence continues at coordinate 56,115,852 of CM070529.1, read as the reverse complement.
TCACACGAGCTCAGCTGCACCATCCAGGTGTAAGTAAGATTTGTGCACATGCAGAATTGCAGATAGATGGGTTTTTTAATAAAATATACTAAATAAAAATTATATTTAATATAATATACCACAGTATATTCAAATTGGTGATTTGACGGTGGCCGCCACGCAGCCATGCACAACACACAGCCATGCACACACGGCTAGTTAGTTACTTGTACATAAAACCGACGATCTTTGCCAAACTTTTAAAAAATTATGCAACATCGAAGCGCAACAAAACTTAGAAAAATAGAACCGTAGGTTCACAGGAAGTGTCCATAAAAAGTTTTTTATTTTTGGAAATTTTAATTTTTTAAAAAAATTTTATATTTAAAAATCATAAAGACAAAATTTTGGGGAAAATTTTTTTTTGTGACCCTTTTCATGAACCTATTGTTCCATTTTTCAAGTTTCGCTGCATTTTTTATGTTTCTAAAAAAAATCATATTTTTGTGAATTCATGATTTTTTTAAATAAAAAATTTGTAAAAATCAAAGTTTTCAAAAAAATTTAAAACTTTTTGTGAATCCTTTCCGTGAACCTACGGCTCCATTTTTTAAGTTTCATTGTATTTTGATGTGATAGTTTTCAAAAATCATAAAAATTATGTAACTTAAAATACAACGAAACTTAAAAAAATTGGAGACGTAGATCGCAGAAAGGGTTCACAAAAAGTTATAAATTTTTTTGGAAACTTTGATTTTAAAAATTTTTGAATTTAAAAATCATGAATTCACAAAAATATGATTTTTTTAAAAAAATAAAAAATACTGCAAAACATGAAAAATTGAACAATAGGCTCATGAAAAGGGTCACAAAAAATGATTTTTTTAATTTTTGTCTTCACAATTTTTAAATGTCAAAAAATTCAAATTTTCCAAAAATAATAAAACTTTTTATGGACTCTTCCCATGAACTTACGGATCAATTTTTTTAAGTTTTGTTGTGTATCGATGTTGCATAATTTTTTAAAAATTTGGTAAAGATTGTTAGTTTTATGTACAAGTAACTAATTGTGTGCATGGCTCCATGGGCCACCACCGTCAAATCCTCAATTTGAATGCATTGTGGTATATTATATTAAATATAATTTTTATTTAGTATATTTTATTAAAAAAATCCCAGATAGATACGGTTCGCTAGCTGCTGCTTCTTGATTGGAAGAGACGAGCTAGCTAGACGACGACGCAGTGATAGTATGTCTATGATGATCCACTTCCACTGCAGCAGTACTCCGATCCAATGTGATATGGGGATTTGGCGCCGATGGAACGGGACATCAAGGCAGCGCATCGACAGTAGTGGCTACTGGCTGGTGCAGGCTCCTGGCACCTCAAGGTCCCATGGAGGCAGGACAGGGGGAGCCTGTGGTGAACAAGTAAAAAAAAAATTTGGACGCAACTATGCCTTGGACGTCCGAGATGATACGTTTCATCGGACGCACGTCCTAGCCGTTGGATTTGACGAGTTGAATAACGATCGTCTGCCAATGAAACATCACCACTATGATGTCAGAACAAAGCTGACAACTCCAGGAAACATAGGAAACATATGTCGGGTCAAGACCTACCGGACGCAGACTGCGTAGTCTTCCTCGAGGAGCTCGCGCAATGAACTTGGTAAAAAAAAATCAGACACTATACTGGGAACGTCGTTAAAGCAATAATGAAACATCGTTAAAGTACTACTAAAATATTTGTCGTTAACATGCAAAATAGTGTTTCAGCAGTTATTTAAAAATGTTTCAATCAATATGAGAAATGTTTCACAGAAAAAATGTTTCAAACATTTTTTTCAAGTGTTTCATTGGAGCAAAAAGAATGTTTCATAAGGACAAACACAATATTTCATAAGATCAAACTAAATGTTTTAGATTTTTGTACGGGTGTTTCACAAAAGCAAGCAAAATGTTCCACAAAAGCAAAACAATTGTTTCAACAATTATTAAAAAATATTCCAATAACATACGAGCAATGTTTCACAAGGAGAAACCTATGCGGTTCACAAAAGCAATGCCAAAATGTTTCACAATAGTAAACCGATTGTTTCGAAAAAGAAACAAAATGTTTCAGATATACATGTGCAATGCTTCATGCCAAATCGATGATGCATCTTTTCTAACGACCTCGGCGGCAGGCAAAAGTCCTCAGTGGTTTCTTGAGAAGCTGGGTAGCAGGGAGGAGGCACTCGAGGGCAAGCATGGCCTCTCTGAAAACTTCCTCCTATTTCTTACTCCCAAAAAACCCTAGGTCTTCCACGAAATTTTTTTTCCCAAAATACAAGTGGACTAACCTTGTAGCGAGACCGTGTCATCGTCTCAAACTCTAATTTGCTCTCCCCGCCGGCGATGTCGAGACAGGAAGACGGAGTCTCCAATTACAACGACCCAGTCTCTCGTAAGGAATGAGCCGCGGGAGCAAGGTAGCGGTCAGATGTTCTCACACGTAACTCGTTTTAGGCAGCATTAATGGGCCGTGGGCCACAACGGGTTAGCGTCCGAACGATTGCATTGTATCAGACACCAGGATAGTAGCATTTCTTTTTTTAATATATACAGTTGCAAAGTTTCAAGTTCTTCGATTTGATATTAAAAAATAGAAATTGTGTTAATGCAATCGTACTATTATAAAATTTAAACTCTCACAAATATCTTATTATTAATCCAAAATACTCTTACTCTCCTTCCTCCTCCCTCCTTCCAGTGTACTCTAGCGACCACTGTTGTCGACCTCCCCAGCCACACCTGCTTTCCACCTCCGTTACCTCATTCTTCTCGAGGCCTGTCAAGCAGCAACAATTCTCTACATGGCAATTTCCATGGTGTCCTCGCTGGCTCATCATCCACCATGGCATGAGAGAAGGCCATAGGCGCTAGGGGAGAAGGAGGCCATGTCAACTCGTTGCGGGCAGAGTCGGATTTGGAGCAACAACGAGCTCCGCCCGGGGGAAAGAAGGCCACAACAATGCTAGAGTTGCGGTAGTGCGTCCTATGAGAGCTTGCCAACATCGTGTAAGAGGCCGGGCGCGCCACACATAGGCCCAGGACGCATGACACCAAGGTTAGGGAGGCGTGGCGCCACTGCTACTCCCCCTCTCCTGACCGGCGTTGGAGATAATGATTGGCACGCTATCAATTATTAACAAGTCACGAATACGCGCACTTGAATCTAAAGTTGCTACTAGATGAGGGAGTCGACCATGGACTCTCATAAATATATCAGTATTAATCTAAAATGGCCAAAATGCCCTTGCCCTCCTTCTTCCACCTCCCTCTTCCCTCTTCGCCATCCTTCTAGTATACTCTCTAGCAACCACTGTTGTCAACCTCCCTGACCACAACTCTTTCCTTTTCTCCCTCACCTCATTCTTCATAAGGCCTGTCGAGTAGTAGCAGTCCTCTCCAATGTTCATGACCATCTCCCCGGTATCGTCACTAGCTCATCACGCAAAAGAAGGTCGCAGGCACCAGGGGAGAAGGAGGCCATGATGATGTGTTGCGGGGCGAAGCTGGATCTAGAGCAATGGCGAGCTCCATTCTAGGAAGAGGAGGCCATGAGGATGCTAGAGTTGCGGCAGTATGCCCTGCAAGAGCTTGTCAGCACCGTGTAGGAGGCCGGGCACTCACACAGGCCTAAGGCGAAGGGGAATGGGTAGGCTATGTTAGCGCAATTTTAAAAATTTCTACCACGATCACCAGATTATCATGCACGTAGAAGATCATGGATCGTTACCCTCGGCACGCAGCCATCGCGGAAGAAGAGTTGGAGTAGCCGGTTCCAGCGATGCGCGCGGGAGGTATAGGAAGTAGTCATTTACGCCGAGCCGAATGTCTCCGCCCGGTTGATGACCACCGTAGCATGTTACACGTACCGCCGTAGAGGAAGTAGTCAATCTCGTCGACCTTCTTCTCCTTGTCGCCAATCAGAACTACAGCAACCGCGGCAGAGCCTCTACGGTATCCACATGTCCAAGACGAAACGTCTTGCACTAGTGTGCTAGCACCGCTGTGCATGGCTAGGGTTTCAACGAAATAGGGTGGGCTACGATGGCTAGGGTTCCTAGTGGCAGACTAGTACTAGCTTAGCCGGATCTGGAGCAATGGCAAGCTCCGCTCGGGGGAGAAAAGGCCACGATGATGCTAGAGTTACAGCAGTGTGCCCTGCAAGAGCTTGTCGGCACCGTGTAGGAGGTCGGGCGCGCCACACACAAGCCTAGGGCTCATGTGGCTGAGGCTAGGGAGGTGTGGCGCCACTGCTACTCCCCCTCTCTTGACCGGTGTTGGAGATAATGATTGGCTATTAGAGGAGGGAGCCAACCACAGACTCTAGCAAATATATCATTATTAATCTAAAATTGCCAAAATGCCCTTACTCTCCTTCCTCCTCCTCCTACTCTATCTTCCGCCTCCTTTCTCCTTCCAGTATGCTCTCCAACGACCACCGTTGTTGACCTCCCCAAGCATGACTGCTTCTTCCTCTCCCTCACCTCATACTTCCCGAGGCCTATCAAGCAGTAACAGTCCTCTCTAGTCTCCATGGCCATCTCCCTAGTATCCTCACTAGCTCATCATCCTCCATGGTGCTAGCTCATCATCGTCTATGGCACAAGAGAAGGCCGTAGGCACCAAGGAGGAGGCAATGATAACGTGTTGCGAGGCAAAGCCGGATCTGGAGCATTGGCGAGCTCTGCTCTAGGAAGAGGAGGCCACGACGATGCTAGAACTACGACAGTGCATCCCGTGAGAGCTTGTTGGCACCATGTGGGAGGCCATGCGCACCGCACGTAGGCCTAGGGGGCACAAGGGTGAGGATAGGGAGGCATGGCATGATGCTACTCCCCCTCTCTTGGTCGACATTGGAAACGATGTCTGGATACTAGAGGGAGCCAATCATGAGAAGATCTGGCCACTAGTCACCAGCACAAGGAGATGGGAGAAGGAGAGGGATCTCAATCCGATACTGCCAGTCAGTGCCCACTAGCGAAAGCAGCCACAAGCCCACAATGACGCTAGTGCACATGGCAGGAAGAGGTGGGAAGGAGGAAGAGGAGAGAACGACACTGTAGGAGTATATTTTTGAGCAAGCTGGAGGGATAGAAATGGCAGAGAATGGCATGTTTCCAATTTTGTAAACTTTATTAAAAAGAGCAACTATAAATGCCTTACTCCAATAGCAAGTATCTAGAGCATCATCAAATATCATGCATTATAAAACTCCACGCAAGTATCACAGGACCTACGATACTTGCTAAATCATTAGGAAGGTATAGCGTTTTGCAGTATATTTCTGATTAAAATAAGAACTAACATGCATGAAACACAATGCACAGCTTTGAGGGGAAACGAATAATACATCTATGCACTTTAGGCGAGATAATAATGTATTTATGCGGCATCCGCGTCTTGTGCAAGTCAAAAAGAATGGCAGGCTCTCATCTTACTCTCGTCACTAAAAAAAATCAGTCCTTCCAATGGCCGCTAGCTGCAGTACAATCCAAGCTATAATCCTTGTGTGTGAATGTATGATTCTACCGTATACGGAGGCTATAAACCAACTGACCGGGTAACAAAATGGTGACTTCAGGAGAGCGCGGCAACGATCAAGTGAAAAGCCTCTAAATCCAAAACTTTATGGTGACAGCGCCCTCTGACTATGTTCCCTTTGCTAAAGGGTTTGCTGCTGCCTATGGTGAAGATGCAACCTCAATGGCACTTCCAAGTGGCCATGCTGCTTCCACAAACGCGTCGCTGTAAGGGACCTTCTTTACCAAGGTCATCTCATGGTGAGGATCAACACCTGCCAGAGTGAAAGCAAAAGAAATGAGAATTTTGCACAAAACCTATATGCTGTTCTCATCATTTTATTTTGTATATATATTGACCCTTACCAAATCCGTCCACAAGCAATGTGTATTGGTAAACAAGATCCATGCAAATATATGGAATGTTATCCTTTTGGACACCAGGGAAGGTGGATGGCGCATCTTTCACGCTTAACTCACAGGCACGCTGGGCAGCTTGCTCAAAGTCTGAGGGTTTAACCTTAGCAACAGCTGCCTTTGGGTTTATAAATCCGGCCTGTGAAGAAAACAAGAAATGTTTAGAAATGCATTGTGAGACAAGTAGCAAACAAGTAAAATTCATCTACAGATGGGACGTGCTGCTAGAATCAGTTGTTGCACAACCTTACCTCAGCTGCCCTATCAAAGAAAAATGACGCCACAAACAGATTCTTCTGTCCAGCACCACCTCCACCATTCCAAATGCCACCAAATGAGCATTTCATGTGTGTGCATGCTTCATCAACTTTAAGAGCTTTCACTGCATCAGCCCTGCATTTTGAATAACTAGCACCCGAAGGTGCAGTCGATGCTTCAAATGTTTCATCTCCATATTTGTATTTCCCTAAAATCATGACATAATAAAATAGTATCATCTTATGGTCACTACAAACAAAACATCAACATAGGAAAGTTAAGCCTATAGCATGCCAAATAGAAAACCAAAATTGGCATATCCAACTGGGTATATATAATCTGTCCAGAGTTTTTTTTAGGAAAATCTTTCCATAGAGTTGCTATGTATTTTTATGATCATAATAACACACATCACTACATATGCTTTTAACTGAAGGTTGATAATCGGCAATATTATCAAGGAAAACCAATAGGATACACATAGCCTGATTCCAAGAAAAAAGGTAACCTACATAGATGAGGAAAGCCACCTTCTGTAAACATTTTTTTTACAATGAGCATTTCTCACTTTTGGAAGAAAACAATGCAGAAAGCTTTTTTTTTTATGGGAGAAAACTTCACTTAATTGTCAGGGGGAGAAAAAGGTAGAGGAAATCATACCTTGATATCCCCCCAATATGCAGTTGCTGTAACCATTGCCATTGCCAGCTTTTAAGATCTCTGCTCTAGCAGCGAGCAACCCGTAGCGCAAGTAACTGTAACAAAATGTTTGCAGTTATATGTATACGATTTAAATGATGTGATGTAATTTCCAGCAATGACTCATTAAAAAAAAAAAAGCAATACTCCAAAAGAGCAACAGAATATACCATGATGTCAGTGTTGTCGAACATGCAGCAGCTTCTTTGTTTAGAATGTGGTTGCCTTGAAACATGATACTAGAATAAAGTTACGCTTTTCTTCAGACTACCAAACTGTTTTTTAGAATGCATATTTACACATAAAAATGCCTTTAAGTTTGCTCTGTCTTTAGGTTTTTCATAGTTCCATTAAGTCGTTGTGTTACATCATAAACCTGTTATGTCATTTATGTGTTTGTCATTACATAATAGTATCTTACAGTACAACAACACTTCTCTGCTCTGCAGTGATTTATGACCTATGGCCTATGACTCCAAAAGTATACAAACAAGATTTGCAAGACTGCCACAGTGCCACCATCAAAATCATAAAAACAGGTTTTGAAGACGGCTGTTTCATGTTACTCTTAGAATACCGCTGTCAAAGGGGTTTTAAGTTACCAGGAAAATAATTATGGTGAATAGTAGCAGCAGTGAGAAGCTCAACAATTTTATAACACTAACCTGTGAACATAAAGATGATATATAGCTCCTTTAAGGAAGAGCTTTTTCACATACGACTCTTCACCATCTGATGGTTTAGGAGCTTTTGCTGCATCCTTCTCTGGGATAGCATATGCCATTTGTACAGATCCACCACCAAGATCAACCACTCCAACTGTGTCTGCACAAGTCTTTCCCAAATTTCCCAACAGATAGTTGATGGTAACCTAAAAAGAACAGAGAAAAGCGATACTTGTCATTTATTACTGGAATAAAAAGCTAAACAATATAGCAATAATTATGAACAGTTCTAAATGTTGAATCAGGAGACAACCTGACCTAGTGACCTCTACTATACTATATCTACTCACCTTACTGTGTTGGACTTGGATGAGTTACATTTATTCCCTTTTATGCATCTATATTAATTTAACCTCTCGCTTATGTAAAATTTTATATCCTCTAAAGTGACAGATATCGGTTCTTAAAAAAAAGGCAGACCTGGCAGATGTGTTGCACACTAAATTAGTTTTCTAAAAAAATCAACATACATACAAAACAAGTGCAAATACACTAATCTAGAGCCTTAGATAAACATTGAACATTAACAAGCGTTTCTAAGAATAAGGGGGGAAATTAATATTTTACAAAGATGGATAAATAAGGTCAGCATCGTACCCATTCATATGCACCTTCCTGAAATCCATCAAGGACTGTAACCCAATCCGGTTGGGTTTTAAACGAACTCTTTTCACGAAGAAGATCCCTAACCTGCAGAATTCAACAGCGGCCACAGCTGTGCTGATCAAACAAAAAGCAAACTCTGAAAAAAAAGAACAAACTCATGGCCTCCAATCAAATTGACAGTAGCATTCATAGCAAAGTTTTTTTTTAAGGATAACCCCATTTCCATTAAATGGAATGGAAACAACATAGTTCATGCATTGATAGCAAAGTCATTAAATGGAACGGAAACAGCATAGTTCATGTATAGATAGCAAAGTATGGTAAAAATTTACCGCTTGCAAGATCTGCTCAGACTTTCCTGTTCCCAATGCTCTCAGACCCGCAGTTGCCTGTATATGGATTAGAAAGCTGAAGCTTAGAAGATATAGAATAACATCAAGCAACAATTACAAAATGTACTAGTGTTGTGCCACACACCCCAACTCTGACAGGCGTCTGGTCGCGCAATTCCGCGGGAACCACTCGTTTGGCATCCTCGAGGAGTGAGACGAGCGAGTTTGCAGCCTCCTGTGGGTCCTTGGCGTACGCGCTAAGTCCTGGCTTTTTCTGTGAGCGAAAGGGACATAGAATTCAGATCAAAAGATCGGAACCAGATCCAGATTCAAATGGATGAATGTGTCGTTGTTTCACCTGGACGAAGAGCTCGATCTCGCTGCCAATGTGGACCAGATCCAGGTTGCCGTCGAAGCAGAAGACGTGGACGCGGCTCCCGGAGCTCCCGGCGTCGAATATGACGGCGTACTTCTTGGCCCCGTCGGCGCTGCCCAATGGGCCCGACCTCCTGCCGGCGGTGGACGCGGCGGGCGATCGCGGCATAAGGAGGAGCACGAGGGAGACGAGGGCGAGTGGCGCGAGGACGACGAGCAGCACGCCGCGGTAGCGGTGCAGGCGGTCGGCGAGCGTCTCCGGGCGGCCCCCGGGCAGCGCGGAGTAGCGGCGCATCTTGGCGTCGGGGAGGAGGAGGTCCGGGGAGGAGGGCGTGCGGTAGCGGATGCGGCCCGGGCCGGGGCCGGCGGCGGCGGGGGGCGACGGCTTGACCGCCTCCTGCTCCGCGGGATCCAGGGCTTCCGCGTCTCGGTCAGCGCCGCGCGCGTCGGTGGATCTGCGTCGGGTTGGGGGGAAAGGGCAACACTTGTATGCGCCTGGGTTTGACTTGCGACGGGATTGGGGAGGAAAAATCGTTTCTTGGGGCGTGCGAGCGGAGGGCGCGGTGGTGTGCTCCCGCGGCGAGGGCGAGAGCGAGACGAAGGCACAGCTTTGCTTGCGACTTGCGAGTTCGCCGTGCCGGTTCGCTTCGCGCGCTTGCTTTCAGAGTTTGGCCACGCAGCTGCCATGCTTGGATTGGAAACAACTCTAGTCTTTTTTTTTTACAGTATAATCGGTCCACGCTGGTGATTGACCCTGTAAACGAACGCCTAACACCAATCTGATCAACTATCGCACGTCGATTTAGCAATCAGCACGGGGTTAATTGTGCGTCCTTCTTAGTTTGACATTTCGAATACCATACCCAACATGCTATATTACATGTCATTTTTTAGGTGTTTGAACATTTTTTTTGAACGCTTTTGGCAGGAGGTGTTTTGACCTTTTCATTAGATTTTGCCACTTTTCCATTGTGTATACCCTTCAAGCGGGCCAAGTCAAACTCAGGTGTCGCAGAGCCATTTTGGTCATGCACAGCAAAATAGTTACGGCCATACCACTGTAGCACCTGTAATGTAGCTAGGGCTGGAAGCCTGGAACTTTAGCTCACGGCTCGCGAGCGGCTCGGGCTCGGCTCGTTTGAAAATGAGCCGAGCTCTGAGCCAGTTTAGCCTAGAAAACGAGCCTAGTCGAGCCAGCCCTTGGCTCGCTCGTTTCAGCTCGCGAGGGCTCGTTTGCCGCACAGTTTCGTAGTCTTCATAGTTTGCTATATGTTTGTGTTACCTGTATACATATAGATTCATGGTTCATTCATGTATATATGATATATATGGCTCTTTGTTCATGGTTCGTTCATGTATATGTGATGCATCTTTATTTTTTTTCATCACGAGCCCACGAGCCTCACGAGTCGCCTCGAGCTTTTTGTGAGCCCGAGCCGAGTTAGGATGTGAGCTCGTTACTGAAAACGAGCCGAGCTGAGCCAGCTCGTTTAGAAAACGAGCCCGAGTCGAGCCAGCCTTGGCTCGCTCAGGCTCGGCTCGGTTTCAGCCCTAAATGTAGCAAGTAGTAGCCAATCCATTTCTAATCCGCATGTTCAGATGGAACAAAAAATTTTCTGCAACAAGTTGAAATCTCCTTCCAATATAAATTCAATGATTAGAATTTAAGAACATTACTTTTACAACAAATCAGTGGCTTCCTCGTAACACACTCTATCAAAACACTCCTCTATACTCCTGATTGTCCTACTCGAGGCCATTCATCTTTAGATCTATCATTTTCCTCCAAGAGTAATGGCATTGCCCCTTCATGTCACATTCTTTCCCTCCTATGTCACTAAATCATCTCTCAATCCCTTCCTTCCAAATTGTCGCCCACATCGCCTCAGTGGGGTTTTTTTCATTCGACCTTTGCATATGTCAAAAGCGAATGCTCGGCATTGGACCTTGGCCTAAAGTTTCAACGGGATATCACAATGAAGTTGTCGTTGTTGATCGAGAGAAGGGCCTAGAAGGAAAATTGATTGATTAAGAGAAAAAAAAAAAGGGTCTATCATGGAAAGAGATTTTCACAAAATATGCTAAGAGAAATGCAGAGGAAATTTTTTATTTTTATTTGTAAAAGCGACCCTATTGTATCTTGGATTGTACTTGCGATGTTAATAGAATAAGTGTGGTTTTTTAGTGCATAAGTACTTCAAGATAACAACATGGATAGAATATGCAGATGAGTTTGTAGCTTAATGATGGGAGTGAGGTTGTTCATTTTCATCCACCTAGGTTCGATCTCCAGGATCGGCACGACGTGCAACATATCTAATGTTGATTGTGTGGGAGAACGGATCCAGAACATTTTTGTTCAACTAAACCATCTACGAGTTAAATAGTGACCTTTTTTGCTTACCGATGGCACCCACTTGATGCAAGCACAAGTGAATGATAAAATTACAAAAGTTCTAAAAAAGGTGAATGATTGTCTATGAGGTACAAATAGAGGAGGGGGCTGTTCGGATTCTAATTGTCTATGAGGTAGGGGATCTATCCCCCTTTCCTCCCAAAGGCCATCATCATATCCATCCATATCATAATCAACAGTGGATGTCATTGTGCCCAAAATTCCATAGTTATTACTTAAAAAAATACTTAATATATCCATCATTGATTAGAAGATGGATGGATAGGACTATGAAAGCAAAGACAAGGGGATACCCATCCTTAGGGCAAGCCTGTGTGGAGGCGCAACTTGGCCTACAAGGCTACTGTTATGAAACTTGGCCTTATTAGCAAGAAGTGACCATGATAGGAAACTTAGCCCATGAATGGCCCAATATAAACTCTAGCCAAAACTCTAAGCATGCACTATATAAAGAAAAGGATTTCCCATTGTAATGTGATATTTTTGAGAAATAATAAAGCATTGTTCCCTCTACATATCTGTGTTCATCTTCTTATTTGTGTTACCAATTCCCGAGCGCATCGGGGAACCTCTAGACTACACCCGATAGCAAGGTTTCTCAACATGTTATCAGCACGAAGGACTCAAGCAAAGCGACGAACGCGAGAAGGAGATCAGAACCATGAAGATGATCCGCAAGTGATGACCATGAGGAGATCGAAACCGAATGAACCTCGTTATCGGCATCAATCCGTCATCATGCCTGCAGGTCCAACGACCTAGCCGTACTATCCTACGCGATAGGTTTCGAATCCCTAGTACAAAGCTCGCGATCTAGGCAGACACTGAAAGGTACTAGATCGGTGACGAATCGTTGCCCCTAACACTAATTTGTGGATAGACCAAATCTTGTAAATTGAATTTATGCATCGATCTTGGGGCTATATTTTCTATCTGCTATGAACTGGATGGCTGTCGACATGAATTCGCTGCACGTAGCACCCTCGACTCGCCCTGGTCGCAAGCGCACACAACGCCCATGCTATGCCAAGCACACAACTTCTCGGGAGCCAAGCCGTGTAGACTGCCCGCCTCACGCCGTGGCCGCTGCCGCTGCCGCCGTAGCAAGCACCGCCCTACTGTCGTGCTCTGGACGTGCACAGTGATGCCGCCATGGATCGCAGCCGCTACCGGCCTCAAGACGTGACCCGCCGCACCCGCACGAAGCGTGCTCACACCGTGTCCCGGCCAGTCGACTCATGCCTCGGCCGATCCCCACCGCACCCACACAACGCCCCGGCCGGCCGACCCTCGCATTACCACGGAGCCGCCGGCCTCGACAGGGCATCACCGCCATGTCCATAGCACCACCATTCGCTCCACAAGACCGAGCGCCCCTTCCGGCTCCCGGCGCCTCTGACCCCACCAAGACCGCCACTTGGCAGCGCGCCGCCAAGGGGCTACAGATAGGGTAAACCCTAGCTAAAGGGAATGTGCCCTAGAGGCAATCATACGATGATTGTGTGACATCTTTGTTCATGTATTTATGATAACATTACTTATCAGTTCCATGAATTAATGTCACGACTTTGTTCATCAAATACGATTTGGTTGTGAGACACATTGTCATCGTGATATTGTTCTAAACGATCCCTGGTCCATATCATTACGAGGAGCGATAATAATTTGATCAGCACATGTATTGATTAATGGTATTGTTTCACATATCATAGATATGGAGATGTCAAATCAATAATGTGGACACATGTTAGAAAACATGGATAGTTGGATAGACCTACTCCGAGACGCTGCTGAGATTGTTATCTACAAAGTGCCATCAGCGTGTAGTCTCGAGTGGTACATTTATATGGTTCTTAGACCTGAGATCATCATGGAGACCCAGCTTGTGGAGTCGTATGCTTTGGTGTTATCAAACGCTACACCGTAACAGGGTAGTTATAAAGATAACTACTGGGTATGCCGCGAAGCATGGCGTAGGGATGTGATTGATCAAGATGGAATTTGCCCCTCCTCGATAACGGGAGAGATATCTCTGGGCCCTCGGTGTGGATGGATAAGGAAAGCGCACGGCAGTGCTGATACGATTAAAGAATTAATCATGATATTTATATCCATCACATTGACGAGTGAATGATCGAGCTATCACAAGGGTGACACATCTTGCCTTGAGCTTGACTGATATCGTGTGGCAAAAGGATCGGTATGTTGAGTGTATCAGGGTTCAGCTGATGAGATCATTCTGTGCATTCGGGGGTCAATATGTACTGCTAGGTGCCGCTATTGATATGTGGATTGGAAAGGAACTTTCCGGATTCACGATCGACTTGCACATGAACCTAACGGGCCACACACTTAACGGGTTGGAACATATATATAGTGGATTTGATCTATTAGAAGAAGGGTTTGTACGTGGATATGATCCGCATAGGAATTTGAGTCCTAGTGGGCCTCGTCTTGAGCCCACTAGCAAGTCCATAAAAGAGGAGGCCTGGGACTGCACGGAGTAGCGAGACGAGCTCTCACCAAGCCCTAGCCGCCGCACTCCTCCCGCTCGCCCGAAACCCTAGCCGCGTGGTGAGGTGCTAGCACACCCTGCACGGCGTTCCTGCTCGGTACATGTGGATACCGGTAGAGGCGCTGCCATACACGAACGCGCTGTTCGGTTGGATCTACGCCTAGCACTCGACGACCAGTCCGACCAATCAGCGACCAGTCCGACCACTTCAACCACTCGCCGACCACTCCGACCAGTCGGCGAGCTGCCCTGAGCACCTGGCGACCAGTCGGTGAGCACGACGCGTGCTGCTCGGAACTGATTGGGACATGTACGACTACTTCCACGATGCGTGAGCATCTGCTTTCACTGCATCGGCGCGTCAAGGGTAACGATCTGTGATCCTCTACTTACATGTGATCTTGGGTGAATTGCGGTAGAAATTTTAAAATTGTGCTCGCGTAGCCTACCCGTTCCCCAACACTAGCCACCCCAGTGAGACGACAGGTCATGAGGACGGGCCTTAAAGGGTAGAGGAGTAGTAGGTTGGGCCAAAAGAAAATGAAAGAAAAGGGGGTTGGTGGACCAGGTCAAAAAAAGGGAAGAAGACAAGGTAGGCCGGCAGGTTTGACCTAGTAGGCTACGGGCTGCAGGAGAAAAAGAAAAAGACAAAAAAGGAGAGGCTGGGTGGGCAAATGAGAAAGGAAAGAAAAAGAGGCCGTATTTTTTATTTAATATTTATTTTAAATCTTTTTTTAAAATAATTGTGAAAGAAAAGAGAGCAGAGAAAGAAAAGAGAGAAAAAAAAAGGAAAGAAAAAAGAGAGGAAAGGAAAATAGAAGAAAGTAGGGCAAAGGAAAAGAAACAAAAATGACGAGGCGTGCAAGCGGAAAGGGAAAAGGAAAAGCAAAGGAAGAGGCAGGCGCTTCGAACTAGCCGCGCAATTCAGCGTACCAGGACCTCTTCCTACCTCGTGGGGTTGTCCCACCCATGTGCATGTGCAGAGATGCTTACAGGTTTGTCCGCTCTTAGGAAATTCCGACTTGGAAGAGGAGATACTGAAAGTGCCGCAACTATGCCTTCGACCCACCGGAAAAGAGCTTGAAGAATCGCCAGATGGTACTAATCATACTGAAAGGATCGGGATGTCGCCTAGAGGGGGTGAATAGGCGACAACAAATTTGAAACAATTAAGCAACGGAATATAAATATCGGACTATCTGATATGGATATCGGATACTCCGATGTGGATCGGGCTATCCGATGTCTATATCAGATACTCCGATATGCTCAGAGCAGAAATGCTCAAATTTGCTCACAATCAAGTATACCACCCTCAACCAAATATTCTCAAGCATGTAAATATGCAGTAGCAGCTAGCAAAGCTACTCAATCAAAATGATAGCTCAATCACAAAGAGAATCAAGTAAAGAGAGTAAAGGAGGTAAAACCAAAGTGAAGAGGAGACGTGTCGATTTGTTTCTCGAAGTTCGGATCCTTGAGGGGATCCTACGTCTCCGTTGAGGTAGGCTCGGTCACACTTGAGCCCGGGTCTCTTTTAACCCTTTCCCTCACCAAGGTCCGCACCAAACTCCCTTGGTTTCACTCGCTTGGCTCCTTCCCTTGCAGAGGCGGAGACCAGGCCTTTACAACCTTCCCACGGCCAACGACACAAAGCACCGGTGGCTCGTAGGCGACCTCCTAGCCATCTAGGAGTTCTCAACCTCCAAGAGTAAAAATGCTCACGAAGAATAAGCTTGGAAATAAACTCAAGTGCTCACTAGATCAAATCTCTCACAACCCTAGCACTTCCTTCATCCAACTCTTCCTAACCCTTCTCTCAAAGGGGATCACTAAGATCTAAGAGTGGAGAGGTGTTTCGGGCTCAAGAACACCAGGGTTTAGCTCTCATTCCACCCAGGAATACCCTCCTAAAAGATCTCCGCGAAGTGGGGAAGGAGAGGCTTTAAATAGATAACCTCAAAATCTAGCCGTTGAGACCATTCTGCGACATATCGGAGTATCCGATGTCCATATTAGAGTATCCAATATTTTATGACAGAGAGGGGTCAATCAGATAGAGGATTGGAACTTCATAATATTAGATAGTCCGATATGACATCGGATAGTCCGATATTAATTCAGCCGACAGTGCAGCCCGACGAAAACGGACGTAACTTTTGACTCCGGACTCCGTTTTGGGTGATCTTGGGTTCTACGAAAAGCTAAGAACAAGGGCTACTCAACCAACAAGGTCTCACTGCCCAAATCCCAAAGGATAAGTGCAGAAACCACAAGGAAGCAAAGAGAGACCTAAAATCCTCACTTCCCGACACCACCAACACTTCTCACCCTCACACCAAACCACCTACACCTAGGTGTACAAGATGTGATTTTTGTCTCTCAATTTTTCACAAAGATAGATCACTTGAGCACTTGAGACATATCTAAGTCATTCGACGTTACATCCATCTTAATAGTACGGCAATCCGTAGACTCAAATTCAAACGAGAAAACTAAGTCTTACATTCAATCCACATGCTGTCTTCTCCTTGGGTACATTGTGCGTGATGACCTTCAACAAATGATTGATAAAACCTTCGCCTTATCCAACTTGACTCGATTTACCTCATGAGACTCTCGTCCCATCGACCTTGACTTGATCATCCTCCCCGACGATCTCCACGCCAAGTCGATCTTGACTTAGTCCTCAACTCTTGGTGACACCTTCGTCTTGTTGATCTCGGCTTAACCGTCATCCTTTAACATACCTTGGTCATCACACATACTCACGGGACCTAAATCTTTTCAAACCACTCATGAAAGGTATTAGTCCGAAAAGCTCAATCGATATGAATAAGCTCATGTTTGTAAGCAATTAAGGTGTGTCAAGTGTTTCATATAAATTAGCACAATATTAAATGGAAACACTTAACATAGAAAAGATCTCTACTAAGTGCACCACGATGAATATACAATTAATCTATATGCACTAAAGAGATGATTGCCAGAAAGATGAATCAACTAAATCATGACAAGTACCACAATCTTCACTTAATGATGCACATGATAGAATATACAAGAATTACACATGTGCAAATCATATTTAAGTAAGAGTGAAGTTGTGGAACAATCTATATTAAACTTCACTAAGTAATGTGCATGAGAAGATATATAAACAAGGTACACATGCACAAATCAATTCATAGCAATGTGAAGTTTAACTCTAACTAAGACATACCTCAATTAGCAATCTAACCTACTTATACTTATGAGACTAAATAAGATCAACAAGCAAGTGTGTTAGTCTCAACAACATAATTAGTATAACGCATACCTTGTTAGGATGGATAGCTTGTCCACTTGGCATATATAATTTTCTCTAAATAGATGAGATTAATATTCAACTTGGCAATAAACATGTTAGTCTCATAACAACACAATCATATTAGAGGGTTGTCACTAGGCAATTACTTAGCCAAGCATTTACATAAATTTGTCATTTACAAATAGTTGTCATTATATGTGTTTGTCATTAATCACCAAAATCACTTAAGTGTCTAGATGCACTTTCACATACGTATTTCGCAATATTTTTTATATGAAACTTTGCTAATTTATGTTCCATGCAGTCGCCTTCGCCACTGTGTGAATTTGAGCAGTGGTTTGACATGGAGATCAACCCTAAGGACCAAAGACTCCTTGAGCAAGCCAACAGGGATGAGGAGTTCAGGCGGCAGCTTCAAGAGCAGCGTGACGCCGCACGTGAGGAGGCACGTAGAAAGGAAGCAGAGGAGAAGGAGGCCGAGAGACAGAGAAAATGAGAGAGGACACGTCATGCTAGAGAAGCCCCACCGGATGCATGGGCGAAAGGGAAGTGGCATCGATGCACTTAGTAGACGTGATGTTGTGACTATCGTTTTTCTTATTCGCGATGTTCCTCCCAGTTTTAAGTTGTAATAAAGAGTGTGGTCTATCTTATTTTGTGCAGAAACCTCTGCTGTGAGAATCGCCCTCCCTCTTATCTCCCTCTCTCACCTTCGTTTTGCAATAAACAAATTCCAAATTATTTGCCCTCACGGGCGGCCCATGGTGCCTCAGCAGGCAATGGCACGTTTATGATGAGACTATTCAATTGTGGCAACTTAGGGGGTTTTGTAGCCTCGCGGGGCTCACCGGATGAAAAATTACCAGAAAAATCACGGACGACCTACGCAATGTAGGCTACCACCTATCTACGGGTAAGCAACTCGAACGATGTCCCAGAAGGATTGTGTGAAAATCGGAAAAGGTACGCGTAGGCACAAAACCATGAAATTGTGGCCACTTAGGGGTTTTCATAGCCTCGCGGGGCCTACCGGATGCGTCTCAAAAATTACCAGAAAAAGCACGTGCGACCTACGCAATGCAGGCTACCACCTATCTATGAGCGAGCAGCTTGGACGATGTCCCAGGAGGACTGTGAAAAAATCAGAAAAGATACAAGTGGGCACAAAACCCTAAAATTGTGGCCACTTAGGGGTTTTCGTAGCCTCGCAGGGCCCATCGAATGCATCCAAAAAATTACCAAAAAAAAAAAGCACAGGCGACCTACGCAATGCAGGCTACTACCTATCTATGGGCAAGCATCTCGGACGATGTCCCAGGAGGATTGTGTGAAAATCAGAAAAGACACATGTAGGCATAAAACCCTGAAATTGTGGCCACTTAGGGGTTTTCGTAGCCTCGCAGGGCCCACCGGATGCATCCCAAAAATTACCGAAAAAGCATTGGCGACCTACGCAATGCAGGCTACCACCTATCTATGGGCGAGCAGCTCGGACGATGTCCTAGGAGGATTGTGCGAAAATCAGAAAAGGCACACATGTTAATAACTGAGACGGGTAAAGAAAAAAGGTACGGTAGCACTGAGTTGACATAGTTACACAACATGCTACTGAAGGAAAAGGCATGCAAAAAAGTAAAGTACAGATCGACAACAAGTCACTCATGGCCACGCTTTCTAATTTGGTCCGTGGGGTACGTGAGTGGCGACGGAGGACAGACGTCCCTCCTAGGCCTATCATGCGGCATAGGAGTACAGTAGTCGGGTTGCGACTTGGGTGTGTCCTGGTACGGTGCTCCGGACAGCTAAGAAGGGCCTAAAAACTCACTCGACAGGTATCGCTCCACGTCGAACGCTGGGTCCTCCCGGTCGTCATCGTCCACGACACCGAAACCACCCTGGGTTCCTGGTGGCGCACGAGATGAAGAAGACCTAGCGTCACCCCACTCTCCCCACTGCTGCTGTGCGGGAGGCGGCCTCGCCGTAGGCCATGGGGACTTGTCATAGCCGACGTCGGCCCATGGGAGATGACTCCTACGGGGAGGCGCGGGCACGGCTACACGAGGAGGCACCGGGGAAGGCCGAGGTGCTGGCCCACGGGGACGTGGTGCGCTGCGTTCGACGACGCCTCCGCGCCCCCGGCAGGAGGTCAGGCGACACAACTATGTCGCCCTATCGAGGACCCGCTACCAAGCTGCCTCGATCTCACCGGTGGTCACCTGGAGGCCCGTCCGGACGCGCGCCAACATGGACGTAGCCTCAACGTGCAGCTCCGCTCCAATCTGCGCCTGCATGTAATACCGGATTGATATTAGGAAATTTACATAAAAAGACGTACTTATAGAGATTCCAATGTGACACATACCACGTAGTTGGCCCTTTTGGCTATCCGTGAAGGGTACGTGTCCGACATCGATGCCTGCTAGGCGACATACGGTGTCGGTGTGTATCCGACACTGAGCCGAGTAAGCGGCGAGAACCACTCTATGTAGTCCTTGTACGTGTCATGGTCGTACGCCAGGTACTTGGTGACCCTATCCTCAAGTTCGTCGTCCCACTGCTATGCCCATGGCTGCATGCGGTGCGCGAACAATGTGCTCGCTGCAGCCCCCATCTAGGTCATCCTGCAATGCAAAAACAAAAATTTGCATACAATATCTATTTGCCGATACTATTAAGCATTGTACTCAGGAGACGTACCTATGAGCGCCACGTGAGACAACGTGACGAGACGGCAAAGGAAAAGACTGAAAAGGGCTGAACTGCCGTAGCGGTGAGTACTCCTCGACACACAGGTCAAAGACGAGGACCTTACGGGTGAGCCAGAACGGCTCGTCCTGTGTGCATAGCACGGATATCTTGTAAGGTGCTCGGATGGCCATGTCGGCCACGCTGTACGGCGTCCACCGCACGCCCTCGTCCTTCAAGTGGTCGAACTCTCGAACGAACTTGAGGTATGACCTCCTCACTTGTTGGTGCGCGTACGACCGCTGCGAGGAAAGAAATAATGGTACATGTCATGACAGTGTGTCAGTGCAAAATAAGAGAAGGGTGAGCATACCTGTCGTCGAACCCATTAGTGGCCCATGGTGGGCCAGTTCATCGGGTTGTCATCGTACAGGTCCTGCGGGTACGGCGCAGTGTCAACCAGAGGCCTGCCGACGGCGAAGCACTCCTAGGACCACAACTGCAGCAGGAGGACGCAACCCGACATCATCGCATCTTGGTTTGCCCGAGAGATAGCGTCGCACAGGCCTCGGTATGTCGCCGCCAGCACAGCCAAGGCCCACGACCATTGCTCCATCTGTTAACAATGACAAATTTAGACATGTCCTGACAAAAGTGATTATGATGGAATTTCGTACCTCATGCTCGGGGGTGTTGGCGATATACCGGGCGTACTCGATCAGGTGCCGAGCCACTGTGTTCCTGTGCGAGGATGGGAACATCACCCAACTGAACAGCAAGAGGAGGTATGCCTCAAGGTGGCGAGCGACATCCTCGTCCTCGGCGTGCGGGTGTATCAGCTCGGCCTGCAACATTTGGTACAATATTATCAACAACTTAGCGCTATACCATTAAATTGCATGTAACGAGGTACTGACCGTGAACTGAAGCAGCCACTGCTTCATCGGGCCGTGCCGCTCACCGTGCCTGAGAGGCATGTACAGGCCGCCCCGTAGGTATCGCTGCACCTCAGCGAACCGCCCGGACAACTTCACTTGCCACATGACGAAGACGTCGTGTGGCACAACTACAGAACCCGCACAGGGGAGTCCTAGTAGGTAGCACATGTCCTGCAACATGGGAACCATCTCTCCGCAGGGCATATGGAACGTGTGCGTCTTCGGTCTCCAGCGGTCGACGAGTGCGGCCAGCAGGGACCTGTCGTACTCGAACCGTGGGAGTTGCCTGCCCTCCTCCGGGGCAGTGGCCTGCTCCACCATTCTGCACAGCGGGAGTAAGCCATCCGCTCGTAACCTACATGTAGCATGTAGCACCGTCAAATTTTAATCCACAGGTAAGTAAATGTACTTAAAAATAGTACAAGTCGTTGGCGGCTTACTGTGGAACCCAGCGTGGTTCAATGCGAAGCATCTCGTTCGACACACGGGGCTGCAGTGTTCCCAGCTGTCTGTTCTGAACTACGGACAACCTAGACCGGTGCGTCGCATTCACGGTCCAGTCCAGTAGCTCAAGGCAAACATCACCACCACGACCAACTCCTGCCATCGGTGTCTATCCCTGCATGGTTAGAAAGCAAGTAAAATAAATAGGACAATAATTAAATGGTACACATGATAGATGAGAACAATTAAATGGAAATTATTGAAATGCTGCATTTTTAATTATATGTTCGATCAATAACGTAATATAAAAAATTACATGATAGGGACAATACTTAAACGATACATATAGAAATACATGAAGTAAAAATTATATATTAATGAAATAAAAATTACATATATAAATACATGAAATAAATATAATGACCCAGAATTACAAGGTACATATAACAATAAAAATTACAGCGGACTTAAATGATACATGAAAGGTCCAGAATTGCTTGATCCAGAGGACAACAAGGAGTACATGATACAAAGCGAAGTTCGTGGACTTAGTGTGTGCCTCAACGAGATATGGACGGCCCAGCCACCGATCCCGTAGATCCTTGTGTTCAACGGCACACTTCGGACTCATCCGTATCGTTCCGAATACGTCGGGTACTTCGACGCCCGACATTCTGCTTCAACATATGCATGTCAGGTACCCATCAATGACCTGGAGGGGGTGCTTCCGTGAACGACCCATCCACTCGGTACCCATAGATCTCATGATGCCACATGTTGAGAATACTTTGCTTGTATTAATAGTCAGAGATGTAAGGCCGACATGATTGGTGTGTCTCAACGACTACAGCAATCACATACGAGCACGGCAAGTGCAGAAGCCGTGGCTTCTGGCAGGAGCACTCACTGTCAGCAGCTCGGAGTATGCACAGATGGGATGTCCTCTCGCGGTGGGCACCTCTGCGACCGCAGTCACTGCAATGCACGTGGTATCTCCGCTCCATGGCACACTCCGGTGTCGCATGACGTGTTTGTGCCTTTCGTGTTTTCTTAGCCATGTACATAGATACAACCGCTGAATAGAATAGTCGATTGTCCGATATACATGCAGCAGACTTCTTATATCGCTCAATAAAATATCTTTAGGTACCTAGCAAGACACCTTCAACTATACCCGCCAATGGAAGACATCAAGTGCCTTTCATTACCCAATTGTACACTTCCGCTAGGTTTGTGGTCATTATTCCATAACGGGAACCGCCCTCGTCCTGCAGTAGGAATCATTTCTCCGACGGCTCGTGTCGTATCCAGTCCATGAAACTCCTTATGCTTGTCCCCGGCTTACGCCGAATGTTTGGCGCATCGGTCGGGAGCGCACATAAGGCTGTCGGGTCATCTCCTTGCTCATGGTGGACCATATGATTCCTTGATGAACTAGCAGTATCCTTTGGATTCAACGATTGCTTCCTGATTAGTTCATCCAACGTCCTCCACAGTGCGTCGAACTTCCTCCGTCGGTTCTATTTGCACAGCCGCTTGAACATGTTCATCAGCTCCTTGTTCCTGAACTGATGACAAAAATTTGCACCCATGTGCCTCATGCACCACCTGCTCTTCAGGTTAGGCCACTTTGCTGCTCTCACAACGTCGGAGCCTTGTTGCATGTCCACAATCGCCCTGAGCAATCCTGCATGTCGGTCATGGATGACACAAACATCAGGCCGATCCTGAACGATTGCTAGCTTGACTTTGTCAAGGAACCAGTACCAGCTGTCCATGTTTTTCCCCTCCATGAAGGCCAGTGCGATTGGTAGAACCTGGTTGTTCGCGTCCACCGCGATTGCAGTTAAGATCTAGCCCTTGTATTTCCCTGTGAGGAATGTTCCGTCCATGCAAATGACCGGGCGGCAGTGTCGGAACGCATTTATGCACGCGCCGAGGGTGAAGAAGGCCCGCTGCAAGGCCCACTTACCCGCGCACACACCGTCCGCGGGGAACTCCGCAAGATCGATGAATGTACCGGGATTTCTACGTGATATTGCCCTGTGCAAGTATGGAATATTCTCGTAGGAAGCCTCATACATCCCAAACCGTATTTCTAAAGCTTTCCTTTTTGCCCTCCATGCCTTTTCGTGGCTAATCTTGTACTAAAACCTCTCCTCCACGGCTCTGATAATGAATCGAGGCTGCGAGTACAAATTGTCCACGATCTGACTGTATAGCACATTTGCCACCCAAGTGGATACAAGATTGCGGTGTTCCTGCTCCGCTTGCTCCAGCTCACGGTTATGCTCCATCACTATAGAGCATTTCCAATAGTCCTTCCACTTTCCCATGTATGCATGCACCCGCCATGCACACGAATCAACGATGCACTTCATGTCGTACTCTTTTTTGCTTGACTTCACTACCCTAAATTGTCGCCGAGGAGACATTGCCCAGTCCTTCACCGCATCCATCACAGCCTCCTTGTCTTTATATATGGCCCCTTGCGTGACCTCGTTCTCATGATACTCCTATGCATCACTGTTCCCTTCATTCATTGTTAGGTCTTTGAAATTATAATTAGTCCATGCACCGAGGACAGGCACCTCGGGAGTATTGTCCTCCTTGTCTGAGTGTTCTTCATCAGGGACTTTCTCATCTGCACGATCCTCCTCGTCCATCATGTCAACTATGTCCTCCACCTCCTCGCCCTCGTCGGCCACCTCCCTCGCCTCCACGACTGTCTCCTCGCCCCCGCTGATCCCGTCGCCACTGCCACTATCATGTCCCCCTTCTCGGGGATCCTCGCCACCTTCCTCATCGCATTCTTGCATATTTGTCTCCCCTCCTCCATAATATCTACCCCGACATCACGTACTTTCGATACCGATGGAGCTAACTGGTACCACAAGACAAAGAACATCGAGGCCACCCGCTCTCTACAAAAATCCAACATAGCCCCTCCATGTTGATGTCGCGTTAATAGGAATCAACTCTCGATAAAAACAGTGTTGCGCACGGCTTACTACTGCTTTAACCCGCAGCCGAAAAGTCTAGGCAGCCAAATTGGACATCCGAAACATCCAATCCAACAAAGCCCTGTATGTTCTATCGCTCAGTCTAGATATGCCCTGTATGACTCTTGAAAATGCTGACAAATCCATTCCATCCGCCCCCTGTGCTATCTCGCCATCTCCATAAAATATTTAAAAATATAATTTTTCCGACATACTCCCTACAACGTCAGACCGAGAAATTCATTAGTTCTCCATCTAACCACATCATGCATTACCATATAATTTTTACATTACTCCTCGTTTTTTCTACTATATATTTTTAAATTTTTTTACACTACTAATTTCTAACGGCGTCTGACATTTCTACCATGGTAACAATGTATGATATGTGGCTAGCCTACCATGTTTTTTCAATATTACTCTAAAATACAATATACAAAACATGTGGCAATCCTATTGGAAATTACTGCTATAAATAATTAATTCAACTGCTCATATTGTTTTCATACGGCATTACTGTTATAAATTATTTTTTTCCTAACCCTATTAACTGCAAATCTACATGATATATCATACTTCATTTAATTTCTACATCGCATTTTTCAAAACTTTACCCGCACAACATATGGCTATCCTACCATGTTTTAACATATGGCTATCCTACCATGTCTCATACTAATATTCAAATTTCATTACTAAAAATTCCTACGACGTTACATTTCTAAGCATTGTATAATACATTATTTGTGGAAATAAATTTTTTGGACTTACCTCCGCGAAAATGTCAGCTCTTCCTTCTTCTATTCTTCCCTTCCTCTTCTTTTTTTCCTCTCCTTTTTTCCTTTTCTCTCTTTTCTTTTTTCTCCTCTTCTTCTCCTCCTGGCTCCGGCTTGCTCTCAGGCTCCCTCGCTCTTGCTCACGCTCGGTGAAACTAAGCTGCGTTCGATGAGAATGAGGGAGAAGAGGAGGCCGGGCTGGATAAAAGGCCACCTATCGCCCCTTCAATGGGCGATCACCCCATATTGGGGCGATAGGTGGTAGAGGCGGCAGTAGCGGTAATGGTCACATTTCTGATCGTTAGCCTCATAACGGTCGGGTCTCTTATTGCCCGGACATAGGACGATCGCCCCATGTCTGGGCGATAGGCACATATTTTTGTAATTTTAATTTTTTCCATGATTATTTTTAAAAAAAGATTTAAAATAAATATTAAATAAAAAATTCAAAGAGGCCAAGCTAGGCCGAATAAGAAAAGAAAAAAAGGGGGAATTGCAAAAGAGCTCTCGAAAATTCTAAAAATTACAAGAAGTACTTCTAAAATGCATAATTTTGTGGAACCCCCCCCCCCCAGAAGTTCAGAAATTATATGAAGTATTTCCTAGAATTAAGAAATTACACGAAACCCCTTGAGAAGTGTGAAAATTACACGTAGATTTTCCATAACATTGAAAATTCCATGAAAGTCCTTGGAATTTGCTGAAATTGAAGAAAATGCACAGATTTCGAATTTTGATTCCTTTTTAATTTGAAGCTTATTTAGTTGTTGTTAAATAGTTTTATGCAATTATATCATGAATTTGATGTTGTGATTATCAGTTTGTCTGTTTATTGTTTTTATATTATGAATTCGTAATGTCTTGTTAGAATATTGGATATACATGAGAATTTATAAATTGTAGTCTATTTAGCACCACTCTCTATTGTGTTATGTGCAGTAATCTCATGAAAGAATTTTAAAATATGAAAATGTCGGGTATCATTGCCATAAATTTAAGGAACTGGCCCACATGGCCAGAACTATCTCACTTTGGCATCAGACATTAAGATCATGCTTAGTAGCATGAAGCTCTAGGTTGCCATCAAGATAGGAACATCGAGGGATAGAAAACCTACCAATAATCAGAATTATCAAGCGCTGCACTTTCTGAGGCACCACCTCTCTCCCACTTTGAAGAATGCATATCTGGTTAGGGAAGTGCGCTAGAGCAATGGACTACACTTTAGAAGCGGTTCAAGGAGCTCAAGTATACTATTCTGCCACAAGTACAATTGGGTGCGCCTAAGATTTGTAGATTATAAAACCGTGGCCAAGTACAACTCCATTTTGCATAAGATTTGTACTAATCCCCTCTATGTGGCAAAAGATCACAAACGAGGAGATGGCACTCCCTATATTTCACCTCAGTGCAATTCAAGTGCTCGCAATTAATGCCAGGACACTTACACAGAGTACAGTGAACTGATTAATGTTGCTGAGTCACGAAGCAACTATTAGGAGAGAAAAACCCATTCATTGAAAGAAGGGAAAGGAGGGGAAATGAAAAGAAATCGTCCTAGAAAAGAAAGTCCACTGTCCTAGAGAAGCAGAATAACAAGGAAAAGCCACACGGTGCAAGTCCTACGTCCAATAGGTCCAGACATGCTATAAGTGTGGCATTTAGGGGCATTGGTTGAAGGCTTGCCGCAAACTTAAGCATGTCAATGTGGCCTATGAGACCAAAAGAAAGGACATAGAAATAGTAAAGGCTCACCTCGCCATGACAGGCAAGGATGACCCCATGAAAGAGGATACTCATGCGGAGACATCCTCTAATTCGCCCCCTTGACCTTATTGTAGCCTCACATGAAGTAGATAAAGAAGAGATGATCTCAACATATGACATTGAAACTGAATTAGAAGCATACTCTATGGAATCTATCTGGTGCATGAATAACACTCTTAGAATTTAGATTTGTGGTTGCTTAGAGACATTGTGTGAATTTTAGAATGCATAATAATTTAGAAGCTCTTGAAGAACAAACTATTTGAACAAAGAATTAAAGCTCTCGAAGAGAAAACCTTAACTCTCATAATTGTTTATGCATTTATCCTTATACAAGTATATTTGAAGTTGCAATCAATATTTGAATTCATGAAATATGAATCTTGTCATTGCCAGATTGCAATAATGGCCCCGTTTGACACAGCTCCTGCTCCCAGCTCCACCTCAGATATGAAGTTTGTAGGTTAAAATAAAATGACTTAAGTTTATATTTTTAGTTTAAAATATAAATAAGATACTCACATAAACATTCTCAATGTACCCACAACTCCAGCTCCATGAATTTCTGGAGCTAGGAATAGGGTGCTCCATCAACTCCACCAATTTTGGTGGAGCTGGATCTATGCCAAACAGGGCCTATGTATAGAACTAGTGTAACGCCCTATTGAGATATGAATTATTGGCAGTAGAACAACAAATAACATTTTAAGAGAGACTGAAGGATCGGGATGTCGCCTAGAGGGGGGGGTGAATAGGCGTAATTAAATTTATCACTAAATTGATTGCAGCGGAAATAAAAGGTTCGGACTGTCCGAAATACAGCTCGGACTGTCCGAGTACTTCGGATAGTCCGAAAGTATATTCGGATAGTCCGAAGATAACAGAGTAAGGAAATATGCAAAAGTAAATCTGGGCTCCTAGGGAGATGTTTCCTGCACCAAAGAGTGTTAGTGAGCCCTGAGTACCTGTGAATGAAGTATGGTCAACAATATCTTCTTTTCAAACGAGATCACCACTTCAAACACCAAGATTTGAATTTGAACACAAGAGTGAAGGTGAAATCCAAGAAATGAAGACGGAGAACCAAGATTTTATCCCAAGTTCGGATCCTTGAGGATCCCACGCCTCCGCTGAGGAGGCACAAAGCCCGGTCTCTTTCAACCCTAATCCTCTCGGTGTTGCACCAAGCACTCACCGACTTCACTATCTTGAATCCTTTCCTTGCGGAGGTGGATTCAACTTTCACAAACTTCCGGAGGCTCACCACACGAAGCTTGGGAGCTCACCGGCGACTCCTATCCGTCTAGGAGTCCTCAACCTCCAAGAGTAATAGATCGCGAGATCCATGAGAGGATGAAAACCGGTGCTCAAGATGGATCTAAGCAAGCTCAAGCTCTCCAAATCTCACTTCTTTTCTCTCTCTAGAAGATCCAATCAACAAGCTCTAAGGAGAGAGAAAAGCTAGGGCTCAAGGAGTAAATGAGGAGAAGTAAATGCTCTGAGTGTGTTGTTGTTATTAGGTGAGAGTGAAGAGAGGTATATATATGAGCCCTCGAAACTAGCCGTTTTGACTCAGGTCCGAATAAGTTCGGATAGTCCGAGTAAAAACTCTGATATCTCGAATAGTGTAAAACCACGAGACAGAGAGACTCGGCTCGGATACTCGAATTTATTCTTTGGATAGTCCGAACCTTCTGATACTCGGCGGTTCGGATACTCGAGTGAAATCTCGGATAGTCCGAATAATTACAACCCAGCAGACAGAGAGGTCACCGGATAGTCCGAATAATTTTCTTCGGATACTCGAGTGACTTGGACATTCCGAGTGAAAACTCGGATACTCGAATGGGACTTAGCCTCAAAGACCAATTTCTTCTGGGAAGACAGAGGGTTCAGCTCGGACAATTCGAGTAATTACTCGGATACTCGAGTGACTAAAAGTGATTTGAGTCTGGATTTTGGATTTGGTGACAAGGGTTTAAGAAATTTGTAAATTGCTAACTAATTTCCATCATGAGCACCTAGAATATCCAAACTCTATTTCCCGTCAAATCCCTCTTAATAGTACGGCTATCCTTAGACCCAAAATTTAAATAAATTACAAGTCATAAGTCTAGGTACCATCTTTTGCTTCATTCAAATTTAGGGTTCGTCAAAGCCCATAACTTCACTGTGGAGGACTAAGATCTGAAGATAACACTTAGAAATCTCATTAGTCCTTTAATCGTTTTGTCATTAACCTCCAAAACATATAGGGGGCCTAGATGCACTTTCAATCTCCCCCTTTTTGGTGAGTTGATGACAACACGATTGAAACTTTACAAATGGAATGAAATAGACTTTCTTTTGAATTCCAAACATATAGTGGAGCTCCCCCTAAATGTGTGCATCAAAAATTTGAATGGAAGCTTGAATGCACATATTTTTCAGGAAATTTTGACAGAGTCTCCCCCTATATCTTTGCAATTCAACAATAGTAAAATTTATTATAGCAATATGACATGGCATGGGGCACACGATGCAAACACTAACAATTTGCAAGATAAAACAAGATAGATTTCTACACAGACAACAATTATCTACAACAAACATCCACAATTACCATAATTAATTACAGGGACAGAATTAGAAGTTCAGCTACCACAAATTAAAAGTTCAACTTACCACAACCACAAAACCACAAGTTAAAAACAACAGAACAAACAAAAGATCACTTAAGACAAATTTACTAGATTCCTCTCCCCCTTTGTCATCAAGGCACCAAAAGAGTAGAGGAAACTAGAAGCGTAATCAGTATCATTTGTTTTCGCTGCCGCCCTCGCTGCCGGAGCAAAAGCAAGATCATCTCCTACCTCACCGCCTCGAGAGGAGTGGAGACCAAGAGGTGCCTCGTCTGACGAGTGTCCACCGTGGCGGAGGACTCGAGAATCGACTCCTCAGCAGAACAAGGCAAGTTGAGCTTCTTCTTGATGTCTTGAAGTTGACGACGGTGTCACCCCCGGGCGGTTGGTCTCTGAATCTTCCTGTGGCTTTTCATGCCAAGGCGTAAGATAGCGCAAGCATTTTCTTCATCGAGCCTTTGGAGGAAGAGGAGGGTCCAGGAGAAGATGGCCTGACCCTGGAAGTAGAGGATTGACCTGGAGCGGGAGACTTCGCAGGAGATCTGGTCTTACCAGGCCTGACAGAGGGAGTTGAAAATGGAGTGGCTTTGATAGAACGGACCCTATAGGCTGTGTGCTCCACATCTCTCACGAACCCCAGACCAGTGACCCCTTCTATCACACACATCACATAAGGGGCAAAGCTGCAGCTGCTGCGAGGATTGAGTGAGTTTGAGCGAATTTCCTGCCAAATAAAATCAAACACGTCAAACGGACGTGTTCCCTCACCAATCCTGAGAAGGAGATTCCTAGAGAAGGAACTGATGTTGGTTGCATCTCCTTCTTTTGGCCAAAGTGTCTTCCTTAGCAGCTTGTAGAGAATGGCATAGAATGGCTTGAGTCCACTAGTGGTTCCCAATTTGAAGGCCTGGGTGTTATCATAAA
The DNA here is from genome assembly GCA_036346145.1 of Olyra latifolia. Classification (NCBI taxonomy): domain Eukaryota; kingdom Viridiplantae; phylum Streptophyta; class Magnoliopsida; order Poales; family Poaceae; genus Olyra; species Olyra latifolia. The sequence continues at coordinate 56,085,492 of CM070529.1, read as the reverse complement.
TAGACTCCATCTCATTAACACTCATAGGTTCTAACATGTGAAGCTTGTCCAGATTGTACCACCCGTCAGTTGAGAAACCCAAGCAGTCAGCAAATTGTTCCTTGGTCACTGAATAGTAGAGCCCGTCTGCCATAAACCACATAGTACTATCTTCATCAGAATCCACATAGAGTGTTGCATAAAACTGAGCAACCAGCTCATTGTTCCAAGCAAATTGAAATGTCATGATGTCCTTGACTCCATGGCGTTCACAAGCCTCTAGCACCTGATTGAAAATAGGGTCTTCTTGTTCTTCCATATAACTCCAGTCAACCCACTGCATAGACACTACAGGACTTTTCTTATCGGCAATGACCGAGTCATAGTAATCTGTTGGAAGTGATTCCAAAACCTCCGCCCACAAACTCTTCTGATGAAACTCAGGATTCTTGTTTCTCGATCTATAGACTTCCTTTCCTTTCCCTTGACTCGAGTAATCAATCTTCTTCTTGGGCATTACATTTCTGAAATGACCAAGACAGATGGATGGACTTGCAGAGGTCCAATGAGCTCTCTGAACGACGCCGCTCAAACCTTCTTGGCTTCCTTTGATTGAACATGGCGCAAGAGGATCATCACTAGATTCCTCTTCATCACCTCTCCTCGATGGAGAGAGTGATGACCGACCGACCTTTTCGACGCCTCTCAGGCCGCTTCTGACAGACCGAGTGGGAGGATCTGCTGCAGTGGGGGGAGCCGAGGAGCCGCCGAGGTGATCATGCTTTTTCTTCTTTCGGCCATGGTCACAGATATATCGCGAGAGAAGCGATCACCACCTTGAGAAGGGTCCATCTAAGAGGTTTCAAGGGAATGATGAAGATTAGACTCCAATTAAACACTAAATGGATGAGAGTAGGGTAAATTTGGATATGTCAACATCGGATAGTCCGAGATATATTTGGATAATCCAATGCTTTGACACTCGAACATGTTCGGATAGTCCGAAGTCTTCGGATAGTCCGAAGTAACTCGGATAGTCCGAGTTGCGCGAGTTCAAAAACTTCCCTTAACTCATCTAATCTAGAGATTAATCAAGGTAGATTAGAGCCTAACAAGGAAGATTATTCTAAAAGGTCCTAGAATAATCCTAGACACTAAGTTTAACAAAAAACAACGAAATGAGGTGAGATACGAGGGTGGTTACCACGGTATCTTGAAGAGAGAACCACGGAGACTCGAGGTGAGAGCCCGCAATGGCGCGGTGGAGACGAAAGCCCTCGCCCCCGGGGAACTCCTCCGAGGTCTGAATCGAAGGATTTGAGGTTCAAGGTGAAGATCCACGGACGGGGCCGAAATGGAGGAAAGAGAGAACGCGCGGTGGAGTGGAAAAGAGAAGTGAGGAAGAAGAAGATAACCGCGCGGGGTAAAATACCCGAGACAGTTAGTTCGGATACTCCGAACAGATGTTCGGATACTCCGAACCATTCGGATAGTCCGAGTAATTATTCGGACTCTCCGAGCTGCCCTTCTCTGGAACACTGAGTACACAAAAAAGAATGCCGCCGGTTGGAAGAGGGACTAGAATGTCCTAAAGAGTCTCCTCATCTTGTGATCAGCATCTCAATCAAACATTCAAACTATGATCACATGATGGTTGACATGATCGATAAGATCAAAAAGATCAAATGAACACATCAATAAGAGAAATAAGGAAAATAATCTTTTTCAAAATATTTTCCAAACATCATCCAATTATGTGCTCACTTCAAGCCACGTTACGAGAATCTAGAATATTTAGCCCACTCCTTAGTTCACAAAATCTTCTTTCATCGAGTGGTTTAGTAAAAATATCAGCTAATTGATGTTCAGTTCTTACATGTTGAATTTCGATATCGCCTTTTGTGGAGTGATCTCTTAGAAAATGATGGCGTATGTCGATGTGTTTAGTGCGAGAGTGTTGGACAGGATTATTTGCAATTTTGATAGCGCTCTCATTGTCACACAAGAGTGGTACTTGGTTGTAGGTTAGGCCAAAATCATCTAGGGCTTGCCTTAACCAAAGTAATCGAAAGCACAATGACTCCTACCGCCACATACTCGGCTCGGCGATGGATAGGGCTACGGAGTTTTGCTTTTGGAGGACCACGAAACTAGGGACCTACCCAAAATTGACAAGTTCCGAGGTACTTTTCCTATCCACTTTGCAACCTGCATAATCCGCATCAGAATATCCAACTAATTCAAAAGATGACCCTTTTGGATACCAAAGACCAAAGTAAGGAGTGTGGACTAAATATCTTAAAATTCTTTTCACGGCCACCATGTGGCACTCCTTAGGAGCGGCTTGAAATCTCGCACACATGCACACACTAAGCATAATGTCCGGCCTAGATGCACAAAGATAAAGAAGTGAACCAATGATAGATCGATATACCTTTTGGTCGACCGGCTTACCATCTTTGTTAATGTCAAGATGACCATTGGCTTGCATTGGCGTTTTGATTTGTTTTGCCTTTTCCATGTCAAATTTCTTCAACATGTCTTTGGTGTACTTGGTTTGGCAAATAAAAGTGCCCTCCTTGAGTTGCTTTACTTGAAATCCAAGGAAGAATTTCAGCTCACCCATCATAGACATTTCAAACCTATTTGTCATTGTCCTACTAAATTCTTCACACAATAGATCATTAGTAGAACCAAATACTATATCATCAACATATATTTGACAAATAAACAAATCATTATTGACATGTTTAATAAAGAGAGTAGGATCGGCTTTTCCAATTTCAAACCCTTGGTTGACAAGGAAATCCCGAAGACACTCAAACCATGCCCGTGGGACTTGTTTAAGACCATAGAGTGCCTTGTGAAGTTGATAGACATGATCCGGAAATTCGGGATCCTCAAACCCGGGTGGTTGCTCAACATACACCAACTCGGAGAGCGGTCCATTCAAAAATGCGCTCTTCACATCCATTTGCTTCAACTTAAAGTTGTAGTGAGTAGCATAGGCAATTAAAATACGAATGGAATCTAGCCTAGCTACGGGTGCATAAGTCTCACCAACATCCAAACCTGGAATTTGTGTGAAGCCTTGGGCAACCAACCGTGCTTTGTTCCTCGTCACAATTCCATTTTCATCTTGTTTATTTCGAAACACCCATTTGGTTCCAATAACATTTTGTTTGGGTCGTTCCACAAGCTCCCACACTTGGTTTCTTTTGAAGTTATTCAATTCATCTTGCATGGCAATGATCCAATCGAGATCTTCAAGTGCTTCTTCTACCTTCAAAGGTTCAAAGGAGGAAACAAAAGAGTAGTGTTCACAAAAATTAGCAAGTTTAGACTGAGTGGATACTCCCTTGTTGATATCACCAAGTATATTATCAACGGGATGATCCCTTTGTATACTTTGGTGTACCCTAGGATGAGGAACCTCTTGATGTTTTTCTTGGACATCTCCACCCTTCTCAAGAAAGTTGTTGGAGGCGTCGAATTCTTGACTTGAGGAAGATGGCTGTCCTTCAGTTGAAGGGTTGTTCGGAGTATCCGACACACCACTCGGAGTGTCCGAGTGTGTTCGGATAGTCCGTTGTCCATGTCCGGACTGTCCGTCTCCTTGTTGATCTTCAGCATCTTGAGGCTTGATTTCACCAATTGCTAACTTCTTGATCGCCTCACAAGGTGGTTCTTCATTTTCTAAAACACAACGATCAACTTGCTCCGCTTGGGAGCCGTTAGTTTCATCAAACGTTACATCACGCGTGATTTCAACAATACCCATGGTATTATTGAAAACACGGTATGCATATGCGTTTGACCCATAACCAAGTAGGAAACCTTCATCAACTTTAGGAGCAAATTTAGAAGACTTAGCTTTCTTTTTAAGAATGTAGCACTTACTCCCAAATACCCGAAAGTAGGAAACATTCGGTTTCTTCCCGGTGAGTAGTTCATAGGATGTCTTCTTCAATAACTTGTGAAGATATAGACGATTGGTAGCGTGACATGCGGTGTTTACCGCTTCCGCCCAAAACCTATCGGAAATCTTGTACTCGTCGAGCATTGTCCTCGCCATCTCGATTAGGGTTCTATTTTTCCTCTCGGCTACCCCATTTTGTTGAGGGGAATAGGGAGCCGAGAACTCGTGTTTTATCCCTTCCTCCTCGAGATAGTCTTCTACTCCCGTATTCTTGAATTCCGTTCCATTATCGCTCCTTATTCTTTTGATCTTCTATACTTATGTAGGCGATTGGTCCAAATAAGTCCATATGTAGCATTTCCAAAGGTCTTGATGTTGTCATTATGTTCTTGGCGGGATGAGATGTGCCCACTTGTTTTCCCGCTTGACATGCACTACATATCCTGTCTTTCTCAAAAGTGACATTTGTTAGTCCAAGAATGTGTTTGCCCTTTAAGAGCTTGTGAAGATTTCTCAATCCAACATGAGATAGACGGCGATGCCATAACCATCCCATGCTAGACCTAGCCATTAAGCACGTTTCAAGGTTGGGTTTATCCATGAAAAAATCCACTAGATAAAGCTTTCCCTTTAAACGCCCTTTAAAGGCTATGGAATTATCACATCTCTTAATGACATCCACACCTTCATTAGTAAAGAGACAATTGTAGCCCGTTGCACACAATTGAGGAACGGACAACAAATTGTAGCTCAATGATTCAACAAGTAAGACATTTGTGAGAAGAATATCATCGGTGATGGGTATCTTACCAAGACCCATCACCTCACCTTTGCCATTGTGGCCGAAAATGATACTATCACTTGTTGAACCATTTGGATCTAGATATGAAAACATAGACTTCTCTCCGGTCATATGATGGGTACATCCACTATCCAAAATCCAACTTGATCCACCGGAGTGATAGTCCTACATGATAGAATCATACTTGTCTTTCAGGTACCCAAACTTGTTTGGGTCCTCTTAGGTTAGTAACTAGTGTTTTTGGCACCCAAATAGATTTGACACTAGAATTCTTGGGTTTTGGACCCACATATTTAGCAACTACATGACCAAGGTTAGTTCTTTTGAGTACAAAGGAGACATTGAAAGTAGAATGAGTAAGATGGTTGGAGGATCCTTGTACTTTTACAAACTTGATGGGCTTGGTAATGGAGGCTACCACAATGTGGCCCTTCTTGCCCTTAGGAGGAGTATAGCTAAGCCCCTCCTTTTTGAAGTTGTCTTGCCGCTTTTCTAAGAACTCCTCAAGTCCTTTGCTCGACTTGTAGGATTTTTGAAATCCATTCTCAAGAAGTCCTTTTAGCTTTTCATTCTCTTTTGCCAACACTTGCATTGTCTCAAAGTTAGTTGTACAAACATTTATATCAATGTTATAACATCTTGCACAACCGTTACTAGTTGAAGGCAATGAGAGAGAAGTAGCTAGGTTTGAAGAATGAGAAGGACTTTTCGAGAGATCAACAAGCTTCACTTCAAGAGCCTTGCAAGCGTCCTTTGCTATAGCAAGATCCTCTACGAGTGAAGCGTTGGTGATCTCAACATTAGTTACTTGAGATGTGGCTAAATCAATATTCTTAGCCATCTCAACGTTCTTTTTCTTCTCACTAGCTAAGCTTTTCTCTAACTCAAGGTTTCTCTCCTTTTCTTGGATGAGCAAGTCTTCTTGAGTTTCAAGAATTGCTTCTTGTCTCTCTATTTCTTTCAACATAGCATTTAATTTTATCATATCAAAATCTTTCATTGATTTAAACAAATCATCATCACAATCACTAACATTATTGCAAGGATCATTAATAGTAAAGATTGAGTTCTTATTTGATACCTTGCGCCCCTTAGCCATGAGGCAAGTTGGAACATCATCATCATCACTTAGGTTATCAAAGAGAGTCTTTGAACTTGTTGGCGTGTATGATGAAGTGATGGCGATGGAGGCAATTTCTTCATCGGATTCGGAGCTTGAGTCCGTTTCGGAGTCGGATTCGAAATTGGAATCCCACTCCTTCCCAATATGTGCGTGCTCCTTCTTCTTGCCTTTCCTCTCATCCTTCTTGTGATGCTTGTCCTTCCTCTTCTTCTTGTCATCATTACTCTTGTCATTTTTCTTTCTTTGTGGGCATTCGGCAATGAAATGACCGGCTTGCCCACACTCATAGCACTTCCTTTGAGAGTGCCTTCCTCTTGACTTACTCCCATTGCTCTTGTATCGACCCTTGGACTTGAAACCACTCTTCTTGAGGAATTTGTTAAATCTTCTCACAAATAGTGCTATTTCATCCTTGCTCAAAGGACCATCCTCGTCATCTTCACTTGAGCCTTCATCGGTGTCATTTGATCCTCTAGTAGCCTTTAGAGCAATGTCTTTCTTTTTACTTGCCCTTACAAGTTCTTCCACGGCATCGGCGTCCTTGACCATCATCTCATCGGCCACCAATCTCCCAAGTACATCATGAGGTGTGAGAGAACTGAAATTGTCTCTCTCCCTAATGAGTTGTACTAGGTTTCGGTTCTTTGGAGTGATGACACGTAGAAGAATCTTCACCACGGCTCTATCCGTCAAGTCCTCACATCCGAGACCTTTTGCTTGATTTACTAGGATCATCAAGCGATCAAACATTTGAGTATAGCTTTCTCCATCCTCTAGCACAAACCGACCGAGTTTCCCATTGATGAGCTCAATCTTTGATTCTCGAACGCTTGAGGTTCCCTCATGTGCAACCTTTAGCGTGTCCCAAATGACCTTTACATCTTCAAGCCCATCAACCCGGTTGAACTCGGTTGGACTCAAGGCATTCAACAATGCATTAGCCGCTTGATCGTTGATGTGACGCTCTTTCTTCTCATGAGGTGTAAGCTTGGTGGAGTCCTTGGGCCTAAAACCTGTTTCAACAATCTCCCAAATCGAAGGGTGAAGAGACCTCAAGTACATCTTCATCTTATGTTTCCATGTGGGTAATGAGTGCCATCGAAATATGGCGCTTTGCGGACGACACGGAGACATAAGATGATGATCCCGAGGGCCGACAGAGGATACTCAAAAGGAATTTTCTGCACGGTGCTAACACGTGGGTTGTCCGTGTTGTCATCGGTGAAACTAGCTCTCTCAGTCGACATCCTAATTTCTCCAAGCGGTTAAGCTTAATATAAGAGATTAGGCTCTGATACCAATTGAAGGATCGGGATGTCGCCTAGAGGGATGAACAGCGTAATTAAATTTATCACTAAATTGATTGCAATGAATAAAAGGTTGGACCGTCAAATACATTTCGGATCGTCCGAGTACTTGGATAGTCCGAAAGTATATTCGGATAGTCCGAAGATAACAGAGTAAGGAAATATGCAAAAGTAAATCTGGGCTCCTAGGGAGATGTTTCCTGCACCAAAGAGTGTTAGTGAGCCCTGAGTACCTGTGAATGAAGTATGGTCAACAATATCTTCTTTTCAAACGAGATCACCACTTCAAACACCAAGATTTGAATTTGAACACAAGAGTGAAGGTGAAATCCAAGAAATGAAGACGGAGAACCGAAGATTTTATCCCAAGTTCGGATCCTTGAGGATCCCACGCCTCCGCTGAGGAGGCACAAAGCCCGGTCTCTTTCAACCCTAATCCTCTCGGTGTTGCACCAAGCACTCACCGACTTCACTATCTTGAATCCTTTCCTCATGAGGTGGATTCAACTTTCACAAACTTCCGGAGGCTCACCACACGAAGCTTGGGAGCTCACCGGCGACTCCTATCCGTCTAGGAGTCCTCAACCTCCAAGAGTAATAGATCGGCGAGAAATCCGCGAGAGGATGAAAACCGGTGCTCAAGATGGATCTAAGCAAGCTCAAGCTCTCCAAATCTCACTTCTTTTCTCTCTCTAGAAGATCCAATCAACAAGCTCTAAGGAGAGAGAAAAGCTAGGGCTCAAGGAGTAAATGAGGAGAAGTAAATGCTCTGAGTGTGTTGTTGTTATTAGGTGAGAGTGAAGAGAGGTATATATATGAGCCCTCGAAACTAGCCGTTTTGACTCAGGTCCGAATAAGTTCGGATAGTCCGAGTAAAAACTCGGATACTCCGAATAGTGTAAAACCACAGAGACAGAGAGACTCAGCTCGGATACTCCGAGTTTATTCTTCGGATAGTCCGAACCTTCGGATACTCCGAGCGGTTCGGATACTCCGAGTGAAATCTCGGATAGTCCGAATAATTACAACCCAGCAGACAGAGAGGGTCACTTCGGATAGTCCGAATAATTTTCTTCGGATACTCCGAGTGACTTCGGACATTCCGAGTGAAAAACTCGGATACTCCGAATGGGACTTAGCCTCAAAGACCAATTTCTTCTGGGAAGACAGAGGGTTCAACTCGGACGGTCGAGTAATTACTCGGATACTCCGAGTGACTAAAGGTGATTTGAGTCCGATTTTGGATTTGGTGACAAGGGTTTAAGAAATTTGTAAATTGCTAACTAATTTCCATCATGAGCACCTAAAATATCCAAACTCTATTTCCCGTCAAATCCCTCTTAATAGTACGGCTATCCTTAGACCCAAAATTTAAATAAATTACAAGTCATAAGTCTAGGTACCATCTTTTGCTTCATTCAAATTTAGGGTTCGTCAAAGCCCATAACTTCACTGTGGAGGACTAAGATCTGAAGATAACACTTAGAAATCTCATTAGTCCTTTAATCGTTTTGTCATTAACCTCCAAAACATATAGGGGGCCTAGATGCACTTTCAATCTCCCCCTTTTTGGTGAGTTGATGACAACACGATTGAAACTCATTTGCATCATGCATTGCATTGCATTGTATTAAAATAATTTTTAAAGCCTATGATTTTAACAAAATAAGTATGTTACTTGTTTAATAATTAAAACTTTACAGATAATGAAGTTGTTTTACGAATATTTTATAAAGTAATTAAAGTATAAGTGTTTAATTTTGAAAAGGGAAAATAAAATTATATTTGAGTTTTGTTTTCAAAAGAGAAAATCAAGAATTTCAAACCTTTCCTATTCCCTTGGACCCACCTGTCATTCTCTCTCTACCCTTCCCTCTTCCCTCTATCTCTCTGCCTTCTCTCTCTCACTAATCTCTGTGTCGACACAGAAACCCCTCAAATCCCCCTAACTCCCTCCACTCAACCCATGGATCATCAAAACCCCCTAATGACTTCAGTTATCATTCTAGTGATGATAATTCACTACAAACCCACCCCCTCATCTCTCTACCTCGCTACAAAACTCCCCAAATCGAGCAGCCCTTCCCCTTTCGCTCTTCCTTCAATTCGGCTTAGGCTAAGCGTCCATTGCCCAATTCCATCGAGGACCCTCTTCCTCTTCGTTCCCATGATCCATTTTGCGATGATTGTCTTCGGAGAGGCTAAATTGAAGCGCTAGAGCTCCTGTTCTTCCTCGCTGCTGCCGCTGCCTCCTCTCCAAATTTGCCATTGCCGCCTGGTAATTCCCCCTCCTCCCTCCTCCCTTAGCACCTCTAGGTGTTGTAGAAGTCTTGGCCGCAGCCAATTTGGCCGAAGCGCCGTCGGAGCTCAACGCCGGCATGCGCTTCTATCTTCCCCTCGGCCGGGCACACCGCCTGTCGTTGTGCCTCGGGAACCCCCTTACTAGTCACCCCGCATCGCCGTCTTGCTCACCCACCCTACCGCCGTCCATCTCTCGCCGCTGTTCGGCCGGGCCGCCGCGAGCCACCACTTCGGGCGACATCGCCATCGCCGTCACCACCGGCGCATTGACCCCACCGACAAGTTCACCGTGCCACCCTCTCTCTTTCCCCCCTCGACCGGCACCGCCTCGCTGCCATTCGTCGTCACCGCCGCGCTGAGCCACCATTGCCACCTCCCCTGCTCTCTGCCATTGACGGGTGAGCCCCGCTAGTCACCGCTCAAGACGCTAAGTCGCTCTGGCCGAGCTGAAGGTCAGGCAGGCCGCCACGTGCAGTGCCTGGCATGTTGGGCAGCGCTGGCCACACCGTGCAGTCCAATCCGGATTAGAGTTTTTTCTAATTCTTTTGAATAGTAAACATTATTATGTAACATCCCCATTTTTCAAAAAATTTTAAAACTGCATCATCATGGCATCATCGCATGTGAATCCAAGCTTTTTAAAAATCATTTTTTTTTAAAAAAATGTGCATGTTACTTTGTTTAGTTTTCTAAAAACTAATTAAGAGTTAGCTTTTGCAATAATAAAATTTGAAATTATTAAAAACCTATTAGGATAATTTTGTAAGGATTTGTGACTTCAAAATTTGATTTTTGAAACCCCAATTTAAGACCTAAACCAAATGAAAACTTAAATTATAAATTAAATAGAATTAGGTATAGTAAATGCCTACTTAGGCTCTAACCCCAAATTCTTCCTAATAGGCATTTCCCTAATCGCCCTTTCCTTTTTGGGGCCTTCCCCATTTTGGCTTATTCCCCCTTTTGCCCCCCTACCCTGCCTAATTCACTTCCTCTCAAACTCTCCACCCACTCCACTCACTGTCTCTCCCTCTCAATCCTCACCAGCGGAGCCTCCCGGCCCGATCCCCTCTACCACCCTCCTCCCTCTACCCCTACGACCCGTTTGCCACGGTCGCCGAGCAGCCACGCAGCACAAGACCGGAGCCGAGTCGCTCAAGACGCTGCCTGCCTCCTCGCCAGTAATCTTCCCTCTCTTGCTCCTTCTCCTCCCTAGGACCCTCCTAACCCTTCCACACCGCTGAACCGCCTCTCTCCGGGGCCGGCCGGCGCAGGCGCCCACCCGCCCGGCCCCACGCCGCCAAGACCACCTCGGCCACGCCCGCCCGCCGACGCCACCCAAGCCCTCCCTCACCCCCACGGTGCTCGCCACCCCGCCGCCTTCCTCCCCGCCGTCTGCTGGCCGGGACGGAGGCTGTTCCTCGCCGCCGCTGCGTCGCTAAGCTCACCACGCGCCTCGCCGACCCCACCACGGGCCACCCTCCTTCCTCTTCCTCCTCCTCACTCCTCACGGAGCGCCGTCGAGTCGCCGGATTGCCGCGCCTCGAGCCACGCCGCCGTCCCTCGCTTTGTCGCCAACAGGGGCCCACTGTCGGCCCGCCGCTGACGGCTGGGCCTCATTGTTACCAGTTCTCACGACCAAAGCCGCCAGACCATACCGAAGTCACAGATGTTCAAGACGCCGGCCGCCGCTTGCAGCGTTCTCCTGCTTCAGATGCACCGCGACGCCGTTACTGCTGTGCGTCGCTTTTAGCCGCCTTTGCCTCGCTTCCACTCACCACGCCGCCGCCAGACGCCAGACGCCAAAGCCCGGCAGGTCACAAGCGCAAGAAGCCCCTGCAAGGGTCGTGATGCCGCCGCCACGCGGGCCGAGCCACGTGGCGTGCCATCATGCCACCCCACCTCGGCTAATTGGGCTGGGCCGAGCCGACCGCCCGCCTTGCCTCTCTCTTTATAAATTATTAATTTATTTTAAATAGTAGCAATTTATAAAATTCGTATATTTAAAAATATAAGTCCAAAATTAGTGAAATAAATTTCTAAAAACTCATAAAATATGAACTTTAATTGAAAAATATAATTTTCATAGTTTAATGCATATTAATGCATGATTTAGTCTTAAAAGGCAAAAATGTGTTAATTAGTCTTAATTAATTATGATAAATGAAAAATAAATTAATAGTATCTGGAATTATTAAGTAGAATAAAATAAACATTTAATTTAGGAAATTAGTTTATTTCTACAATTCTCAATTAAAAAGAAATATTTTTATTACATATGTATATTAGTTCAATTCCATGTGAAATAGGATTTCCAAAATTTATAAAAAGAAGTCAAATAAGATTTATACAATTTTCAAATTAAAAATAACACCATCATATTTATGCATATCCATTTACATGCATACCATTCCATATTTAATTTTGGCATTGTGTGTTTATTTTGGTTATTTTGTTATTAGGTTCTAACGACGATAGTTTCGCGACCAATCCCCCGGAGGATCACCAAGATTTTGCTAAGCAAGGTAAGTGCTGAACTTTGTGTTCTATGATTTTGAAACACAATTTTTAGAAGTTTACAAAATGCATGTTATATATAAAACTAAAAATGCTAATCACTTAGTTGCTTAGATAACACCCAATCAATAATTACTATGTTAAAATATTCCTTACTACCCTAGGTTATTAAGATTGCTAATACTAAACGTCACCCTTGAAATAGGTTTTGCATAATGCTTAGAAATGCATAGTACTAAATTGTTGTCCATTCTTGATAATTGCAATTATTAAATGTTTGTCTAAATGATGGATTTAAAAAAGACAGTGGGTGCTGTCATGTTTGCAAATAGGTGTAGTTGGGATAGTGGGTGCTATCAGGTGAAAATGTTTTGTAAAACCTGATCAGGGTGAATGGATGCAAGGTGGGTGCCGCGAGCACGAGACTTGGGCCCAGTGTGGGAACCACCCTGGTCCCTAAGGACCAATTCCTTGAGGTAGACGAGCTAAGTACAACAGTGCGACCATGCGTGCATGTATGGGCGGGCCCTGGTTGAGTATCCTTCGGCCCCCTAGCTTTGGCATTTCAGTCGGTGGAGTAGACAGTAGGTGCTGTTCTATTGGCGCAAGAGGGGCATCGGTGTGGAAACCTTAGCGGGAATGCCTTAACTAGGAGGAGATCGAAAAAAGTCCTTGTGGTGATCATTTTTCCTTTGGGTGCACCCTCGGGAAAAACCACCTCGCATAGGTAAAGCGTGCGACCTCTGCAGAGTGTAAAACTATCATGATAGCCGTGTCCACGGTCAAGGACGGACGACGGGGAGCTGCCTCATGGTACTTCTTATCTATTTGTTTTCAAAATGGTGTTTCCAAGGAAAACCACAATTGCGGTCGTGTGTTTTGGTTTTTCTCCTCACAGTGGATGCTGTGAGCGATGAGGGTGTTTGCACGGTGGGTGCCGTGAGTAGCCAGGTTGGGCAAAAACCGATGGGTGCCGGAACTTCAAAGAAATTGATTCGGATATTTGTTTTTCCTCAACACGTTTTAAAATCATTTTATAAAACCTTAGGTGAAAATCTACAAAACTGGCTTTATGCAAAAAGAACCCCTAACTTTCCTTTGTCGAGCCTTAGATGCATAGTAGTCAGCCTTGCTTGTTGAGTATAAAGTATACTCACCCTCGCCTTTTATGCGGGGCTGCTCATTCCAATAAGCAGGATGTGAATAGCAGTGGAATCCCGAGGAAGAGATGTATCACGATGAAGGTTTCGCCGCCGGAATCCAAGACGAAGACCACTTCGACGTCTAGGATTGCGCTCCTCCAGCTCTGCCTGTGGGGATTTGACTTGGCTTATGTCTTTTGGAGTTTCAGTTGTATTATAAAGACTTTCTCTTTTGTAAGGCCTTCGAGCCAAACTTATGTAACCACGCCATAAGGCGCACTCTGATGTAAATTTATGTAAATTAATCGACATGGTTGTGATCCAAATTCTGTTGTCTGTGTGTGCTAGCTACTGATCTAGGGACTAGCACAGGTAAAGCACAGGTGGGACCTCACCTCCGCCAGGGGGGAGTCCTGACAGGGTTGGTATCAGAGCCTAGGCTGTAGGCCGCAACCTAGGTAGAATGGTATAGCCCTAAGAACCTATTTAAATAATAAATCTACTTTCGACAGTTTTCGAAGCTTACTCTCTTCTATTTTCTTACCTGAAATTTTCACTTCCATCTAGACTTACCTTTTTCTCTCTTACCACCCTCTGAATGATTTGTGTTTCAAAGCAAAAGTGTCGCTTCTACAATCTTCCCCGATTCAAACATTTAGTCGACGTCTCTGCCTTATTAGGAAACCTGAAGCTGCAAGTCGTCGACGATTGGAACAAGTCCGCAAGAAGCATTAAAGCGCGTAAGAGGCATAGAAGAACCGGACGACATCAAGAAAGCAAGATTAGCGTTAGACCGCAGGAACCCTAAAATCTGTAATCGTATTAGACAACGTTGGATTTTCCAGCTGGGTTTTTGAGATGGTGTGCACCGACTTGGTCCTGTCACTGTCACTTGTGTGTCTTTCTGAGCCTTTTCATATTTTGTTTGTATTGGTGTATTGTGGATGTTAAGATCTCCCCTGTTAGCTTTCTCCCTGGTTTTTCCCTTCCTTATCTCATTTTCAATATTGCTGTCAGATGGTGGACACCCGGAATGAAGCTGCTGCTGGTCACAGAAGAGGAAGAGAGTTACCAATGGACGAACCTCAGGGTCAGTCTTTGCCTGTCGGTCAACCCTAGAATCAACCAGCTGCTGACAACCAGGCCAATATCAATCTGTCACCCCCACCAACTCATCCTCCGCGGTTTGACCAAATACTGGCAATGCACCTGCAAGCCTTTCAAGCCATTGCTAACAACCTCAACAACATTGCTGCTCCTGCTCAAGCTCAGCCTCCACAGAACCAACACCAGTCTAAGTTTGGTGACTTAATGAGGACTAGACCGTCAGTGTTCACCGGAGCCGTGGAGCCCCTGGTCGCTAAGGATTGGCTCCGAGAAATGAAACGAAAGTTAGATATGATCCAAAGGTAATCGACCAGAGAGTGTCAATTTTGCGGTCATCAACTCTGTGACGATTTGCCATATGGTGGGAAAACTTCCGAAGCCAGACCGGATATTGAAGCTCTCACCTGGGAAGACTTTTCCAAGGCTTTCACTGCTTCATATGTTCCCAAAGGCATTATGGAGATGAAGAGGCGAGAATTTCATCATCTTCAGCAGGGCAACATGTCTGTCACGGAATATCTGAACAAGTTCAACCACCTTGCCTGCTATGCCATCACGGAAGTAGCCTTGGAGTCCGATAAGGTATGGAAATTCATGGAAGGAATGGACCCCGATCTGAAGGCCCTTATTGCTTCCAACGACTATGCCACCTTCCAGGATATGGTTAATAAAGCATTGATTATGGAAGATATCGAGCGACAGCGCATGGAGAAGCGCAAGAGAAAGATGGCCCAACAGTGTGTGCTAGCTACCGACCCAGGGACTAGCACAGGTCAAGCACAGGTGGGACCTCACCTCCGCCAGGGGGAAGTCCCGACATATTATTTTCATATCTTTAATTCTATAAGCCCGAAAATTCCAAAATAAATTTTATAATGCTCATAAAAATATGTTCTACCATCCTGTAAATTTTTATAAATATTTGAGAACATGTAATTTTCTGCTTAATAATTATTTTAATAAAATGTCTTCAAAATGGTTATTTCAATAATTTCAATTACAATAAAATTACAAATAAATCTTATTTTGGCCAGAGAGTTAAGCTTTACCTTTTTGTGTTATTTTGCATAAACAAGAGCATGCATGTCATTTCATGTTTTATGTTGGAATTTGTGTTTATTCTTGTTAATTCATTTGCTAGGTTCTAGCAACGATAGTTTTGCGATCAACCCCACGGAGGATCTCCAAGGCTGTGCTGATCAAGGCAAGTGCTGAACCTTTTGCCCCTATGATTCGAAATACAATTTCTAGAAATTTCCAAACTGTATGTTATATTAAAACTAAAAATGCTAATTACCTTGTTGCTTAGATAATTCCTAATTAATAATTACTCTCTTAAAATACTCATTGCTGCCATAGGTTATTAAAACTATTAAAATATTGCCACACCCTTGAATTAGGTTCTGCACATGCTTAGAAATGCTTAGTATTGAATCATTGTTCCGTAATGGATAATTGTCATCATCAAATGCTTGTTTAAATAATGGGTTTTAAAAGGGCAGTTGGTGTTGTCATGTTTACAAATGGGTTACTTGATAGTCAATGCTATCGGGGAAAAATGTTTTACAAAACCTGATCGGGGTGGATGGTTACAAGGTTGGTGCAGCAAACACGAGATTCAGATCCAGTATGGGAACCACCCTGATCCCTAAGGGCCGATTCCTTGAGGTAGATGAGCTAAGTACAACAATGCGACTATCGAGTACTTGTATGGGCAGGCCATGATTGAATACTCTTCGGACTCTTAATTTTGGCATTCTAGTCGGTGGAGTAAATAGTTGGTGCTGATTTGCGGGCTCAAAAGGGGGCTTTAGCCAACTTGAGTTGCTAGTGCTGTGGTGGAATCCTTAGAGGGAATGCCAGGCTAGGGAAATATTGGTTAAAGGCCTTGTAGTGTTCTTTTCCTTTGGGTGATTCCTGGGAAAACCACTTCCCGGGGGTAAAGCGTGCAACCTCTGTAGACTGTACAGCTATCATGATAGTCGTGGCCACGGTCAAGGGCGGACTACGGGGAGCTGCCTCTTTGGTACTTCTTATCTATTTATTTTCAAAACGATGTTTTAAAGTAAAACCACGATTGCCGTCGTGTGTTTTGGTTTTTCTCCGCACAGTAGGTGCTATGAGCGATGAGGGTATTTGCATGGTGGGTGCCATGAGTAGCCAGGTTTGGGCAAAACCGGTTGAGGCCAAAATTTCAAAAGAAATTGATTCAGATATTTCTTTTCATCAACACATTTCAAATCATTTTATAAAATCCTAGGCAAAATTTGCAAAACTGCCTTTACGCAAAAGAACCCTACCTTTTCCTTGTAAGCCTTAGTTGCATATAGTCAGCCTTGCTTGTTGAGTATAAAATATACTCGCCCTCGCCTTTCATGCGGGACTGCTTATTCCAACGAGCAGGTCTAGATCAGCTTCACCCCTACCTCGATGAAGAGATGTATCAGGATGAGGATTTCGCCGAAGGAATTCAAGATGAAGACTATCCCGACGTCTAGGAGCGCGTCTCTGCAGTCTTGCCTGTGGTGTTGGATTTGTTTTGCTAGAGTTTGAACAATGTTTTTATGAGTTTCCGCTGTTGGCTGTAAGGCCTTGGTGCCAAACTATTGTAATATTGGCCGTGTTGACTGTACTCTGATGTATTTGGTTTATGCGTGTGATGGTTATGATCCAAACTGTTCTGCTGTGTGTCCTAGCTACTTGATTCAGAGATTGGTACAGGTAAAAGCATAGCCGGAATTCATCTCCGTTATTCGGGGTCCTGACACCTCCTTTCCTAGAATGAATGTAGGAGATGTTTGCGAACGTATGTTGCCCTTGTTAGGGGCATTTAAGTGCATTATGTTGCTCACTAATGCTTCCTCGAAGTGGTCAAATATATGCTTACTCTCTATGAGAAACCATGCATTTATGAAGCTGATCTAGCATATTATAAGAGTTAAAAATACATTCTCTGATCATCGTGTCAAGTCCATCACAATAGGACAATGCTAGAGAATTAACTTCAAAAGTATTTGATGATCATTGTACTACATTAAAAATTAAATTAGAGCACTAAGTACCTCATGTCCACATGCAGAATGAACTATCACTAGAAATGTCGAGCTGCTCTTGCAGAGTTGTAATTTATCGAATAAATGACAAGAAGTCTTATAAGCAACCCTCGTCAATTAGTGAAGGGGACACGTGGTCCTACAACATCCAATTAGTGCAAGGGGTCAATTCTTGTGGTCATAAGAAAAGCTTTCCCACATTGAATGCATAAATTATATACCTATACCATATTTGCAATGAATTTGAAAATGTAGGAGGATCAATTCCCGTCATTAGGGGGAGAAATAAAACCCCTGAAAGAATAATGTTGAGGAAACACGTGGTAAGCCACAAGGAACCCCGCACTAGTAAAAGCAAATGGAGAAGTCTAGAGACATCTGAAGAAATAAAGAAATTAGAAAATGGATTACCTAGCCAATTTTGTGATTTAAAAAGCGTGATGAAGTCACATTACATGTAGTAATGCATTAGGGAGGGTTGAATACCATAAAAGATAGCCCTCATACCGTTTAGAGGCTTCAAAGAAAAAAGGGAAATCTAGCTCCTCGGATGCTAAAGTATCCAGAGATGTTTGGAGAAAAAGGATAAGAGAGCTTGTCATAGCCAATCACAAAAATGCCCCAACAAAAGGAGAGCTAGTTGAAACCTGGCACTGGAGAGCAGCTCGCTAGCAAGACGCTCCTAGATTTGAATCTTCCATTACAGGGAGACATCGACGAAAATAAGTGCACACATATTAGCAATAAACTAAAGAAACTTGCTCCCGTGATAGAAAATAGTGATAAAGAGCAAGTAGAAGTAAAAGAAGCACCCCCATGAAGAAACGGTCATAAATTATGTATTAGCAGAGGAATTTATGAATACAGCAACAGCCATTGTCGACATAAATTTTATAAAGAAGATTTCCACCATTATTAAACTCAACCTAGAGCCTGCATCTCCCGCGGAGTGCAAGAAAGGCAAGATTGAGAAGAATGGAAGAAGACAATTACCGTGAAACTTGCATCTCTAAGCAAAACAGAGGTGTTAGGGCCCATAAGCTCCACGCCTCTCTTTATAAATGGGTATTTTTATTTAGAAAAGAAATGAATATGAAGTGGTAAGGTATAAAACATGGTTGGTCGCTCAAGGTTTCACTTATGCAAGAAACCTATTTCCTGATCATAGGCATAATTACCTTTAGATATTTAATCTCATTGGCATTACTCAGCTTGATGTTGAAAATAAAATTGAGAATGAAATTGAAAGATGTTGTTACTGAATATATGGATAGAGACTTGAATTCAGATTTGTACATAAAGATACTGAAGTATCGTTGTCCTGAACCAAGATAAAGCAAAAGAGAAATTTGTATAGTGTAACTCTGAGAGTCACTGTACTAACTGAAGTAAAGAAAAAGAAGAAGCAATCTCATACTTGAAGTATGAGAAAGAAAATGAATGATTTGGCTATTCTATCTTAGACTTGCAGCTTGAGCATATGCCTGAAGGGAGTTTAGTATACCGGTCAGATTGCACTAAGAAAATGTTAGAAAGGTTTGACTTTAAGAAAGCATAACTAAAATTCAAATGGTTGATAGGTCCTTGCAGGAAGACAAGAAAGCGTATAGATCTAGAGAAGAGGGGAAGGAAGTTCTCAGACATAAAGTCCTATATTTGAGTGCAATTGGAACACTCTTCTACCTCGCGAACAGCACACGACCAAATATTGCATTTGTCGTTAATTTGCTGGCTCGGTACAAGTGCAGAGCCCACAAAGAGACATTGGAAAGGAATTAAGGATATCCTCCGCTACCTCCAATGAAATAGAGATCTTTGATAGAAAGGACCAAGACATGAATATAAATTTGAATATGAATATGAATATGTTTTTCTATGTGTTGGAACTGAAATCTCATAGAAGTCATCGAAGCAGACATGAATATAAATGGTTTTAAAGAAGAATATTCCACATCAAGAAGTCGTGTAGATTAAACTTTGAATGAACCCTTACTATCATGAAGATAATGAAGCTTGTGTTGTTCAAATGCAAATGCGTTGTGTGAAGAGCAATTTGATGAAGCTCCTTAAACCCCAAATTCTTCTATACACATGAAATGCATAGGGTGAATGAAACAAATATTCAGCATACTAAGAATGTGGAAATCTCGTAGATTTAGGAGGTGTTTGGCAGAGCTCTAATTGTTAACTCTGCTCCGAAGCAGTGCCAAATGCCCTAACTCCACATAACTCTGGAGCAGGCAACTCCATGGAGCAGCCTCTCTCGCAATTCATTTTTGTGGAGCAGCTTGAAGGGTGCTCCACGGATGTGTAGATATGCTCCATACTAGATCTGCTCCACAGTGGAGTTGTGGAGGAGCTGAAAAATTGGAGCTGGAGCCCTGCTTATTCACGAAGACTCAGAGAAGTGCAGAATTCAGGGGAAGAAACTTCATGTACTCTAAATTAAATCTTGAACATAAAGTTCGAGTACCCAATATAATCTCGAAGATTAGAAAGAAAAATTGGGTGGGTTGTACTTTTTTCCCTTACGTAAGTTTTCACGGAAGTTTCTCACATAATGTTTTTAACAAGGCAATCCGATCAGCAAGCAAGCTTATGCTATGTACTTTTTCTCCAATAATTTTTTTCCACTGGATTTTTATATAATTTTGATGAGACATATGCATCTCGCGGCTAGGTCAAGGGAAAGTGTTAGGAAACTTGGCCATATTAGGAAGAATTGTTCATGTTAAAAAACTTGGGTTATAAAGGGCACAATATAGACCCTAACCAAAATACTAAGCAGGCACTGTATAAAAAGAGGGATTCCCAATTATAATGTGATATCTTTAAAAAAATAATAAAACATTGTTTCCCTCTATATATGTATGATCATCTTCTCATTCGTGTTTCCAATCTCTAAGGCATCGGAGAACTATAGACTGCATTAGTAACCGCTACAACACCCATGTACAGTGTACATAAAAGCAGAGAAGACATCCACTGGGCCTTGTTGGGTGGTGTTTTCAAGCCAAGACACACTGCGGCCTAGAATTGGGCAAGATCGTGGAGCGCAAAGCCCGGAGATTATGCTGTTGCTGCTTCATTGGGGACTGGGAGAGCGGCCGTCAGGGTGATGTTTTTTGGACGACGATGATCCTGATTGACTGACGTTGACTTGTGGAGACTGGAGCTACACTTTCTCCTATTTACCGCTGCATTGGGATTCGAGCTAGCATGTGGCACGTGGTGGAGTATGTGTACTATTGTGATGCACTGTTAGGTACTTCTACTTCATCATCGATTTTTATCATGGCTCGACCATCTTGTGTAATCGCAGATTCGCCAAGACGCTGCAAAAACCATTGCGATCGGCGATTCCCATCCAATGGAGGCACCAACTTTGTAAAAAACCACCCGCCTCGCATTCACGTCAGCGCCGGAATTTTGCTAAAACCCCCCGCAAGCATCAACGCCGAGATTCCTCTCGCAGTCTCTCCTGCCGCTTGCGCCTCAATTCCTCTCGATCCCTTTCTCTCAATTCGGTGGCCTAATTCACCGTGGAGACTTCTTCGGGTATCTCTCCAAATTCTTCATCATGTATCGTAGCTGTATAATGTCCTCTTAAGGACAACGGCAAAAATTTCCAGCCGGTTCATTCATGGATTCTTAGGAGAGTGGATGTGGTTGTCACAATGCTAAGCTTGGATCGACAGTCCTTAAAATATTTTTCATATTTTTGCTCCACTCACTGAAGGCTCCAGTCACTAGTCACTGCCCACTGAAGGTTATCAGTTGCTGCACAGTCACTGAAGGTTTCATCTCTCCTACAAAACATTAATAGGAATAGACAACCTGGCATAGCGGGCACTGGCAACAAGTCGGCAGTGGCTATGCGATTTCAGATAGTTTTTTTATTCAAGCAATAAGTTGCATAGGATAATTTGTCATATTCTCAGCATATTCAGAAAATATGAATAGAAAATAGGAATAGACCTGGTACTATTCAATTTCAGATTGTCAATTGTTATATTCAGAAAAATTGCTACAAGAGACACTCAGATTTTTGGTTGCTGTGAAAGAAAAAGATTAATTGACCTAATACTATTCATGTGCACGCTTAGTGCTAAATATTCAGGCTCAGACATAAACAAACATTGAAAGAGACATATACATCCATAGAACATTCATAGGAGTATTTTTTTTCACTCTGAACATTCTCTGGAAAACATCACACAGGAGTTTTTTCACTCTGAAAAATTGGTACACGTGTCAGGTTATAAATTGTGTAGTTCCATTCAGACTAGACAAACACATTGCTTATAATTTAGACAAACAACATGCTAACAATTTACAAAATTAATTCCTAGTTACAAATACAATGGATGCTCTATTACATGTATCTCGGTTACAAAATCTATTCTGCACACATTACCATTTACAAAACCAAATCCTAGTTACAAATACAATGGATGCTCTGTTTCCAATTGACTCGATCGATGCTTTGTTCCTGTGCACTCGATCGATGCTCTGTTTCCTGTCTCTGCTAACTGCACTTCTAGCCCAAAATGCTACACTTCTAGGTGAACTTCTTCCCAGGTATAAGAGTGAGCTTCTCCATCATGCCAAATTGCCAAGCTCACATCCATGTATATGCAGTAACCTGACAACCTTGATGGCATAAGGAAAAAATTTGAAAATTCCATTCATCAAACAATGCTATTCAATTGAACCAGGCTGAGGAACTTAACAGTGTAGAATCCATCTAGTTGGGCTGAAATCAGCGGGCATGGGGAGTGGTCAGGGCGGAGAGGGTTGGCGTTGAGGCCAGTGGAGGAGTAGCTGCAGCTAGAGTGTTGTGTTTGTGCTCACCAGCGGAAGGGGGTACCTACGGTTAGGTTTTAGGCCTCATCGGAGCTGTGTTTGTGCTCGTCGGGGGGGGGAGGAGGGGGGAGGGGCAGCTGTAGGCGATAGAGCAAGGGAGAGAAGGAGGGAGGGGTGGGGTGGTATTGGGAGACGTGGTGGGGGACGCCATCGGCGGCAAGCTCCCATCATGGGCGGCCGGTGGCGACGAACAAGAGAAAGGGATCGAGAGGAATTGAGACGCAAGCGGCAGAAGAGATTGCGAGAGGTATCTTGGTGTTGATGCTTGCGGGAGGTTTTAGCAAAATTTCGGCGCTGACGTGAATGCGAGGTAGGCGGTTTTTTGCAAAGTTGGTGTCTCCGTTGGACGTGCAACGCAGCTGCGATTGCACAGCGGTCGAAGCCGTAGGCGTAGTGGGGGTTCTCTTGAGCTTATCTTATCTACTTATTTACTGTAGCACATCACTTCGGGAATTTTTTGAGGTAGCCTCGAGAGTCGGTTGGCCTTCAATTTTGGGATTTAGAGAGTTTATAGACCGATAAGTACTTAATACTTATCCGACTCAAAAACTTAACTTTTTTTAAAAAAGTGAGATAAGTCAAATAAGACCACGATATAAGCTCTCTTAAATCCCAAAATTGAAGCGCCAACCTGACTCGGCGCTACCTCAAAAATTCTTTTAAAGCCGACATGCTACAAGAATAAATAGAAGATAGTTTCAAAAGAACCCCACGTAGTCTAGTATAAGTGCGTGCTTGTCTAGTGGGCCAGTGGCCAGGCCCATTGCCCTTGCCTGTTTTGCGCGTGAAAGCAAATGGATGTGGCCCACGTGAGCACTTGGACCAATTTAAACACCGCTCTTACTCAACGTGCACGCCCTCGCCTCGATAGTGGTGCGCAATAATAGCACACCACGGCGGTCTCCTCTCCATCTGCCTCTTGGCTTCCAACTGACGCCTCCGTCACCATCACATCGGAGCCATGGCCATCTCCCGAAGGTAACATGCCACCAGCCGCCGCCTCCTCCGCCTCCTCTTCGTCACCTCGCCCCCTTACGCATGCACTCCTCTCCTCCCACTCCCACTTCGACTCCTCCTCCTCACCTCCTATTATCCAGCCCCAACACCACGTCCCACCCGCCGCCGTAACCACCGCCCTTCCGCAGCTCCATGGCGGACGCCGACGGCTACCCGGACGACGACGAGTTCGACGACTACAACCCCCACCCCTACGCCGGCGGCTACGACATCTTCGCCACCTACGGCGCCCCTCTCCCGCCATCCCCCTCCACGTGCTACCCCATCTCTTCCCCCTCCACACCCGCCGCATTCCCCGTCCCCGTCCCCGTCCCCGCCCCCGCACCCGCCGCTCCGACGCTGCCTTCGTCTGCGCCTGCTCCTTCTACGCCGCCTCTGCCTCTGCCGTCTTCGCCCGCGCAGCCTCGGTCGATTTCGCCAGAGCTGAGGCCGCCGCCGCCGCCGGTGGCGGAGCCCTACTACTGGCCCGAGCCGTACGACTATGGGGATGCGCCGCGCTATCGGCCGATGTACTCCACACCGGAGGTGTTCCGGGGGTGGCCTTACTTGGCTGGGGCGCAGTGCTACTCGCGCTGCGGGCGCGACTACTGGAGGCAGTGCATGCGCGGGCTGGATTACCTCTTCGGCCACTCCGATGGGTATGGGGAGCGGCGGCTTGGGGTGGACTGCCACGGGATCCCTGTGTACGCCAACAGGAAGGGAGGAGTGGAGGACGCCGTGATCGTCGAGGTGGAACCGCCGGCCATTGGGAATGTGGAGTGGCACGACGCGGGGGGTGAGGCGGATCAGGGCAATGTGAGAAAATAAGCCGCACCATTTTGAATTCTCGTCATGTAATTTTCGCTTGCAGCATTCATGAGTTCGTTGATGTTTCTTCGTTATATACTGAATGCTTCTTGTGTTGATGTATACTTACAGCGGCTATCTTGGTACCACAATGCAAAACAGGACAGTTATGCATATGCCCAACCTACCTATGGTTCATATGGTTCGTGTTATGAACAGTCTTATAATGTTCATGATGTTTCCGAGGAACCTACTTGGTTTTCTAATCAGATTTACCAGGAGGTTTACAATGAGGACTCTCAGCATCAGGTACTTCTCGCTTGTCAGCGGTCAAAGAGTGAGCCAACTAATTGTCGATCTATCTGTGGATTTAGCTAAGAGACATACATATGATTGTTTCATCAATTTAGCTGTCATTATCAATTATTTCTTTGTTTTATGTGAGAGTGGATGGCTAGCCATCTGGACATCAATGTTGTCTATACCATCCGTGCATATACTTGTGCTACCCCAAGTCCCCAACTGGCTAATTTTTTCGAGCAAACCCAACTGACTAATATTATCAATAGATATATTTGACCTTTGAAAAGAACAGCAGCTGACAAAACGCACAAATGAAACAAAGTGATTGATAGGTTATTTATGCTCTGGAAGCTGCTTTCAGTGACTTGACAATTTATTCAGGGCCTCTTTGGATTGAAGGAAAAACAATGAAATTTTGGAGGGATCCATTAGACCATTAATCCTATGTGGGGCGTTTGGTTCAAAGGAAATACCATGATTATTCCTTTCAAGTCCTATGGAATGATATGCTTTCATTGGAATTTTGGAGTAAAATAAACATCCACTCAATCCTCTTGAACATTTTCCCTTTGTGTAAAAAACAACCATGCCAATCATGAATTCCTCTTTTTTTCTTGTGGTTCAACCAAACAGCATTTCTTATACATTGTTGTGAATATAATTCCTATAGGATTCAAGAAGACATGACATCAATTCATGCATTTTTTTCAATTCCTGTGTTTCTCGATTTCTTCTTTCCAAAGACCCTTAATGATCCATTACTTTGAATATCACTCGAACTGAACCTGCTTGTTTTCTTCACCTCTTATCCACATTTCAATTTCACATGCAGGAGTTCTCGTCCAGTTATGATGCAGAGAGTAAGATTTCAGCTCAACCTATCTATTGTTACAATCAGCACTTTGGTGAAAAACCCCTACATGTTGAGGTTGAGCCGCCAGAAACATTTTATTCTCACAAGTTGGAGTACTATGAGGTTTGTCAATGATATTACTTTGTGTGTCATTTGGTTATTTTGGACCATTGTTTTCTGGATTCAATTGCATTACCAAGTCAATAGTATTTTCCTATAGGCTTGCTTGTTCTGGTTTAGTTTATCCATCTCTGTAGAAATGTATTATGTTTCTATATATTCGTATGGTTGTTAACTATGTGGTATTTTGATCCTGATATAGAACTTCTCAACATATGACAACCAAAATGATGTTGATAATTTGGAGATGTCAAGATATTCATATGAGATACAGCCTTACGCACACGTACCTGATGTTCCACTTGAACCTTATAAGCCTTCTTGGTCTATGAATTTGGGATACTATCAGTCCTGCACAGAAGTGGTGACTTCTGAATATAATGATGTAAGTTCGATACCTCATATATTTGCCCAGTTACACAGATTGGTTGAATTGCATATGTATCTTTACTTTTGGTAAAAGTTTTAACATTTTGGGGTTGTTCTCTTCAGCTTATTTACTTGTCTTATGTACTTATCTCCGAATCGAAAAGCTAAACGCTTGGCCTTTTGAAGTCCCTTTTTTTTATATTTCAAAACCACGTCTCAGAGCTCTCAAAAATAAGTCAAAACTCAAACGAAGCGCACTAGACTTTTCATGCTACCTGGGGAAGCCCTCAAAGTTCAATTTATAAGAAAATAAGAAGCTAAGCAAATAAGATAAGATGAAGAGAACAACCCCTTTGTGGTTCTTTTATGTTACTTATTTAAAGTAATTCTCAACATCCAATTTAAACTACTTGTGTCACATTTGAAAAAAAAACTACTGATACTTACTGATTAAAGATTTTGTTTTGTTTCTTAAATTTTTTCGAGCACTTCAATTTGATGGAATCATTAATTGCTTGATTGGAGTATAGCTAATCGATCTCTAATTCATTGCTTTAGTCCTTTGACTTGCAGCATACTCTAGCATCTGGTGAATATGGAGACATGGAAAACTTATTTGCATCTTCCTTCTATCCTCAGCAAGCACAATCATATGAACAGTCTCATGGTGATGAGAATTTCTCTGTACCGCAAAATTGGCAGGGCGACTGGAATGTGTACTCTGAAGATGCCTCCCAAATTACTCATGTGGTAAGCATGATTGCATAAAGGTGTACATATTTGTTAAAAAAAAATTTCTTTTTGACACAAGCATATATTAGGGGTGCAATGTCCTGTGCTCCTATGCTTCTGTTTTTTATTTGACATATTTTTCGTATGTACAAATAAATGTGGTATTAGATTTTTTTTTCATAGTGTAATAATCTTGATATATGGATCACCTATTGATTGAAGAAAGCTGTCTGACATTTTGTCTGCTACTGCTGCTTCCTTTTTTAGCAACTAAAGAACTAAGAATAATCTGTTTCCCATTTTGGAATGGTGCAATCTTGGTCTCCATGATGTGTGCTCTGTATCCATCCATATTTCTCATCAATCTTCCTTCTTTTGTACCAAGAAGAATATTGTTACTTTGGACTTTTCCTCTCATGGGACTAAAGGATGTCATATCTCTTGCTTTGGATATAACTGGTGCCCCGCTATTCTTTATACTTGGATAGTCTTTTTTTTAGCGATAAAAGGATATTTGGATAATCTGATGTTGATAAAATTTTCATTTACATTCTCCCGCACAGCATAAACATGATTGTTGGGCTTGCCAAAGCATTTATGTTAAAAAATACAGATTCATTCTGAACTCTTAATACTTAGTTGTCCCTGTCTCTTTTACGTAGCTATGTACCTTGCATGTTAATTGCTAAAGTAGCATAGGGTTTATATTTGCACCAGCAAACAAGTTAGGTCAACCCAATTCTACTGTATCTTAATAAATTGGCAATTTTAACAGTCATGACAGTTTATGGTTTCTTGTCATTTGCGAAGACTAGGCTAGATTTTTACGGAAGCAGTGCAGTATATCATATGCATAGACTTTTATGGTTGAATTGTGGGTGTACACATCTGTTTGTTCAAATTTATTCTACATAATTTTCCCTTTGTGTAACAAAACAATTCATCATGTTTAATCTGCAGGATGATGATTTCAACCATTTGAATGGTTCCTTCTGGCCCTTTGGGGGATACTCAACAAATATTGTATAGCTTATAATGTTGTAATTTCATTTCAAGATCACATGTATGTCATTTGGTTTAAATATATTTGGTCAAGTGTAAATATATTAAGTGAACTTTTACCAATATATGTAGGTTATGCATACAGTGCAAGGTCATTGACCACACTGCCTACCATACATTTTTCTATACTGATTTTCAGTTTCTGTAAATCTTTGGAGCAATTTTTTTAACTTTTTTTTACATTCTTTCTTACCTGGGATCTGCTGTGCACCAGAATTATTTACATTCACCCACACTTGTGAATGGTTTCATGTTGTCATATACTCCTGAGTTTCGAAGAACATTTTACCTTTAAATATATCTTACTTGATGGCTTTGTTTCTCAGCTTACAGTCTCGATAATTTAGCACTACAAGTTTGATTTAGCTTGAATAAGTGCTGATTGTTTAGCCTACTGACTGTCACACTGTTTCAATTTTCCTTGAGTCCTAGCTGAAGTAACATGGTTACTGAATTTGTCTTTCAATATGTTGTTCAGGATATTGACAGCACGATCCTTGCTGTATACATCATTGATATGCTAAGCTTCCTTTCTATTTCATCCTTATGGTCTATTTTCTGGGCTGAATAATTTTATGATGAGCAGAGAAGCGTTTCTTCCTGATACTAGTTAACTAGTTAGTCTTCTGTCAGTAGAACTGTTTGGTTGTTTCTTTCAAGCTATTTCCTTATGCCCTGTTCAGAATTTGGTTGGGATCAAGTTTTCAATAATCTGTAAATTTATGGACGCCACTGTATCCAGAACATGACATCTAGGACGTCTTGCCTATCTAGAAACTGTTTGCTCTTTACTCTTCTTTCAATAATATCTACACTGCTACACAGACCCTTTTTTAAGGACTGATTAACTTCCTTAAAAGCTTGATCGTGAAGCAACAAAAGGGAACTTGGAACTAGGCAGCTACACCCTGTTACAAAAGATGACTCCCCATTTCAAGCACAATCTTATGATAGGTAAGCTTTTGCTTTTGGTATCTGCTAGGCCCATAGGTTGCTGCTCTTCACAGGTTGGTCTGTTCTGGTTAACGCCAGTGTTGTTGCTTGCAATTTTCAGGTCAAATCTTTGCAACTCTCCTGGGCCTGCTTGACCTGGCCCAACAGGTTTTTTTTTTGTGACGGCTTTCAACGGAAGCTGGAGGGAGGGGATCCAGAAATGATTCAAATGAAACAGAAGTTCTAAAGAAAGTTCCTATGATGGTCAGTAAAATTTCTGAAGCCTACATTGTTTTGTACATGCTTTGTTTGCGCTTGTTCAGTGGATTTTTTTTTTACGTAACTTGTTCAGTGGATGATGATAGAACAAACAAGCCTTTGCTTTCTGCAATTTTTTTAGCTACAAGAATCTCTTTTAGATTTCTCTCCCCAGTTTTTGATAGTTTCCCGCGCGTGTAAAGGGGCATCAAAAGGTTCATCTCGCCCCTGCAGCAGGACTGACTAAAATGGCAGACCCACTCATTGGGGATAGATATATTTTTGATACCCTGTCTTTTCTTGAATCATGATCCTTTAAATAAGATTAAAATACCCTAGGAAAATGCATAGACAGGCCATAGAAAATAGAAAGATACCCATGGATCTTAAGGCCATCATAGCCTCCGGCTTTACTCTCATGCTGCCTAATCGAGCTGCTGTAGTTGCCAGAACTTGTTTGTAAACAGCTGAAGAATGAATGCCTTTTGTATTACTCCCTATTTGACTGAACTTCCTTTCCAACTACACCTGTGAAAAAGAGTGTCAAAAAGGTCGGGTCAAGCACAGAACCAGCTGTTGTCATGAAAATGAACTCATGATCCTTCAATCTTTGGAGCAGGTGTTAGTCAAGTATTAACTACTGGCTTTTAGGCAGCGACACAGAAAGATATTCTGACGGAACTGAAACCATTTGAGATGTTCTTCTACTCAGTAGGTGTATCCGTGTATGGACTATGTAATATAATACTGTACGTTCGTGTAGTTCAAATTATAAGGCTTTCACCAAGGATAACTTTCTTGTTTATGCACCTCAGAGTCCCGCAAGTTAGGCCATCTAAAATGAAAATCAGAAGAAAAAAGAAAACCTAAAATGAGTGCCAGCATGCAATAAGGTATGCCAAAAGTAAGTGCAACAACATATACTAACCAGTTATAATCTTCCACCATGAGGCACCAAATTGCCATTTATTTTCTATGGTTGCCTGCCTTTTCAGTACTGTTAGTGGTGTGTATATGCATCTGTGCTTTTACCTTTTATTTTTCTGTACTGTATTTTAAGGCTAATGCATGAAGACAGACAAAGGGCACTATTATTGTAAACACATAGGCCCATATGATCTGATGAATCTGATCAGATCCCACTAATTAATTTGTTAGTGTATTCAAAGGGACGCGGGAGAGGGGGTCAGATTGTAGTTTATACAGATCCACCAGAGCTGACGTTTGAACGGGGAGGAGGCCAAAACTGATCAGCTCTAAATACCCAATCTCTAATAGGGGAACAGATGCAACGAGGCATGGTCACATCTACCTGAAAGCCTCCAAAGCGACGCTGGCAGCGACCTGTCTGCGTTGAGCAGGTGTGTTTTACCCATAGCATGGAAGTGTAGCTTTCTGAAGTTTTTACTGCGTTTACTTAGGTCTTTTTCTTTGGCTTATCTTCTTATCTTATCTACTTATCTTCAACTCGAAAAGTTTAATGATTTGGCAGTTTTTTTTTTATCTGGAAATCATATCTCATAGCTCTGAGAAACAAGTCAAATGAAGCTCACTGGACTTTTCGAGCTATCTCGAAAAACTCTTGAAATTTAGTTTATAAGCAAATAAGAAGATAAGTAAATAAAATAATCTAAAGAGAAGGGCCTTACTATCCACCGTTCCACCTTGTGGTTGTAATAAACAAACCTGTCAAGTCGAGCGGTTTTTTCTGCTTAGGCAAAGACCATCTTAATCTCCGCATCAGCTTAGATTTCAGGCTTGCACTTTCTCTAGTTGACCTGTTGTCATTAGAAAAATTTCGGAGGAATAGGTCAGTCCCACAGAGCTGAGCTAGATGCTGCAGATTTCTTGCTTCTAAGTAGCTTCCTTAAGATGGTGTGATTTGTGAATAAGACATGTACTAGAATGTAGTCATGTAGCTGAAAGATCCTCACAACGCAATGGTCTCGTCCCGAAAATTTCGGCTGCGTCCAGCAAGAGTCCAATCGGCACCCACATGGGAGGGTGGGGTTCTGGCTACTATTTGCTCCATCTCCTGCTGTTGCCTAGTGACCTTATCCTGACACCCACAGGCCACAGCCAAACAAAAGATCGGAAATTATTATACTGCTTTGTTACTACTGCCCTGTTTTACACATCCATTCCTTGGTGAATCAAGGTAAAGTGGAACCATACAAACGCATGCATCATGCACATGCATGCGTGCACCATAGTCCATGGCTTGTTTTCGTTCCACCGCATGGAATCATTTTGTTGGGCGCTGGAGTGCGGTTTTGACCGGCGAGTAGCGACCACAAGACGGTGTTTTTTTTTTTGGATTCAGAGGGGAATCCGTCGCCATGCATGTGGGTGTGTTGTATCCATCTCCTTGAGATGCATCTCTGGTTGCCATCAATCAACTGTTCCCCCTTCACGGGTCCGTATAAGTTGTCTGCCTGGACTGTACGTGCACACTGAACATTGTCAATCCCGAATTCTATCGATCGCCATGCATGTGCTAGATACATCACCACACTACGCTTCAGACAGTACCACACTGCCTAGCAAGTAGCAATGCGCACATGCAGGGGTAGTGTGCCCGTTGCATCGAAATGCAGAGCGTAACAGAAGATGTCTGCGTTGATTAGTTGTGTTCTGCTTCGTTTGTGGCGATCGAGCCGCGCAGCAATGGCACGGAGATTGCGACAGGTTGCGGTCGCTGATTGGGAATGAACCAATGCTGATGGATGAGGAGCGAGAGGTCTAAAAACTTGCGGGACTTGCTCATACCATGTCGCAACAAGCAGGGCAAGTACGTACCGAGGGTACAACACATCGATGGTTGCCTGCCTTCAGGATAACGACCAAGGGAGCGGAAAACAAGAGCATCGATTAGTGCTAACACTAATACACTTCTTACTTTCTTAGTAGAAGTTTATTTATACTACTGATTTCCCAGGCTAATCTCTAAAATCAGATCCAGGCTCGTCATAGGTGCGCCTTAGTCATCTCCAACAGTGTCCGATCGCAGGGCATATTTCTGTCACAAAGGGAATCTTGTTCCCTTCAACGTTACAACAGATTTCCTTCACCCTTTTTTTTCGAAAGGAATTCAATTTTCCATTTCCTTCAGGAAGGATTCTCTTTTCTTTCTCTATATCATTCTATTTAAGAAGATATTATTGGAGATGATATAAAATAGAGAGAATGAATATGGGAAAGGAAATAGGGAAGGGCACGAAATGAAGGAAAATGGTTGGAGATGGTCTTAGGGCATGCCCACTTGGGTAGCATAACACTGTAGCGCATGGAATTTGGGTATTTGGTGTTAGAGAGGTGAATAATAATAGGATGAGGAATAGTGAATATAGGGAGTGAATAGTGTGAATACAGAGAGTGGGATTTGGGAGTAAAGAATAGGGTTGTTATTGGGTGGGTGAATGGTGATAGAAATGGAAATAGAAAGATAAATAGTGTTGAGAAAGTGGATGCTGAATAGTGATAGTATTAGAATGAAAATATGTATAGTGTTGAGAGTGCCTCGGGGCATCTTCAGCAGAAACTCTAAAATCGGAGCTCTATACACTCTCTCTAAATCAGTATTCGCTCTCTATATTTTCATGCTCTCCAGTAGAGTCTCTGTCAAAAAACATATAGAAGTTGATATAGAGCCTCCGAATTTAGAGGTTAAGAGAGAGAAACTCTAAATTTAAAGGTTGGGATAAAGACTTTGCTGGAGGACAAGAGACTCTAAATATAAAAAAAAATTTATTTTAGAAATTCTGCTGATGATGCTCTTGGCTGATGTTCCAGGGAAAAAAATCCAGTATGCCCCACAGTGTTGGTAGGGCCTCCCTTTGCACTGCTGTACCTTTTAATGTCAGATAGCTGCAGACAATGGGTTGAGCACTCGTCCTAGATGAAATTGTGCAACAGCAGCACAGGTTACTCACAAACCAGCCTACCACGCGCGCTCTTTGGTTCAGAGTTGTAGTAGCGAAAATATAATAAAAAAAAATATCCAAGCTGAAACGCTCTGCAGAACCTGCATGCATGTTTGGATAAAGAACTCGGCGTCGTAGACCGACCTGCAAATTCTCTGGAGGAGCGTCGCTGGGTGGCAGTGCGCCGGCGTGGACGTAGCAAATAGCAGCAGCATTTAAGCTCGGGGTGGCTGCCATCTGATGAGTGTGCTCGGGAGGGACAGGCACTGACACAAGGCACATGGTGCTGGATCGGTGGCGAGAGGCAGCCATGTTGCAGCTGTTCATTGGACGATGGACTGACTCCCAGCAGTAGCAGGAATATTAGGCGAGTGACGGTTTGTTCAAGGGGGGTTCAAAGTTCAAATAGCCAACAGCACGCCAAAATCGTCTGCCCTCGGGTGGCAGGTTTTTGATAAAAATCGTGCAAAAGTCATTTTCAAATTTTAAACTAGAGAACAAAGTGTATTGGTTGGTTCGGACAGAAAACATGTTTGGTTTTATCAAAACCAATATTTTACTGACCAATCTTTGTTTATATCGAAAATCGACCAGATTTATGTTAAGAAAAAGTTTTAGTTTTCAAACAAAATTTGATCAATTCGGACTCAGAACCATTTTGTTACTATCTAAATTTGGTAATTTGAAAACAAATTTCAATTTATGTAAAAAAAAGGCCTAGCTTCTATCAAAAGAAAATCGACCGGCTTAT
Source organism: Olyra latifolia (assembly GCA_036346145.1). Classification (NCBI taxonomy): domain Eukaryota; kingdom Viridiplantae; phylum Streptophyta; class Magnoliopsida; order Poales; family Poaceae; genus Olyra; species Olyra latifolia. The sequence goes on along the minus strand of CM070529.1, from coordinate 56,052,269 downwards.
AATAAGTTTAAACTTTTAGATCAATTTTATTGACCGATTTACCACCCATCAATAAATTTAAAAACCCCATTTGTTGTTGGTTTTGCGAGCCCCGCAGGTTTCGGGGCTGGGACCGCTGGGTTTTCAACCTGGACTCCTTGAAAAGGAGCAGCATGTTCATGCAGGCATGTTACGCATGTAGGCGCTGGCTCACTACTCACTCTCTCACCCACTCCTCTCTGCCTTTACAGCTTGACGTGATGTAAAGCCGAAAACGACAGTGAAAATGCCCGCGCGGCCTCGCCTCGTTCCCGTTTGGATTCGTATCTCATAGTCATATCTCGCCGTGCACCTGTGCCTGTGCCTGTGCTAGTACCATCACAAGCGGCAGTATTTTTTTCAGCGTCAAAGCTGCGCATGTCCAGCAGCAGCTACGTTATTACGGCTGGCCTTTTTCACAGTGCCCGTGCTTCTGAGTTCTGATTCTGAAATCTATCAGAGACGGAAGGAGAAAAGGTACAGAATTTTTTTTTCATGCTCCCCCTCTAGCGGTCGCCGTAGTAGTTACTCCATAGCCTGTCACTATCTACAGACTATAGTCTCTCCTTATCATTGGTCATCTCTATGTTTCTCACTTCTACCGACTACAATCTCTAGCATATTTTCTATATTCGCTTAGGTGTGTTTTAGTTCGTAGCCCTCGGTTGCCTTACCAAATTTTGGTCATGTCTTTCGCTTATTTACCAAAGATTTGGTTTAGAATGGATCGGCTTATTAACGAAAAAATTTGGCAAGCCAATTTTTTTACACAGCATTGCATGCGTGGGCGTGGGCGGCCAATTTCTTCGCCCACGCGCGCGAGCGCGCCGACGCGAGCGGGCGTGGCCAGCGCTGGCTGGCTGGCCAGAGGACCCCACCAACTAACTAGCTATCCCAACTAGTTAGCAAGTTTTTCTTTTTTTTGCAATTAAACTTCTCATTTTTGTATATATTTCATATAGTGTCCAAATTGCATGAAACAAATTTTATAATTCATCTAAAATCATAAGCAACCTATTTTAAATATTTTTATTTTAAATTTTCAAATTTTTATTTTTTTTTATTGGTCACCTTTTGAAGGCTACAAATCAAACACCTCAACTTTAACCAACCAAAGGTCTTGACCTGGATTGGCCATGACCAATGCATTGGCATGGCCACCCAAGGCTACAAACCAAACACACTCTTAGAGCATACACACCAGAAGCTCTATCCCTATTTTCTCTCTCTCTTTTACTCTATTTTCTCTTTTTATTACTCTAAAATTCATTCACGCTTTACACTACACCCTAAAAGATTCCTTCCCTCCACCAGAAACTCTATCTTTAAAACTCTATAATTCTATACTATTACAGGGTTTCTGCTACGAATGCTCTTATATACCATATTTCTCCACTCTATCACAATTCACCTTCCTATTTCTCAAACAACTCAACGGCCAGCCTATTTGCTACAGTAATCAGGTGGGGGTATAGAGCATTTTTTGGACAGGCCCTTATTAACACTAAAATTGGTGATGAGCCTATCTTAAAATGCTGACATAAATTATTAAAAACTGAACTTCGAGGGTTTGTAAAAGCAAGCTTGAAAAGGTAGCCCACCTAATTCGACTTATTTTCTAGAGTTTTAAGAAATAATTTGAAGTTTTTTTTATAAAATATAGATGATAAGTCTATTTTGCTATTAGAAACAGTCAGCTGAATTGCTAAAATATAGAACATTTTGTATATCTTCTTGCTCACTAAGAAATCCTAATGCTATTTGGATGATATAGTAATTCAGTTTTAGATTTTTTGTTCAGCTAATCATGGTTTTGCGCTCACTGTAAACTAATATATCAGTATATTTTAGTGATTGCCCTAAGGAATTTAAGGGGTTTTTTGGTTGCCAATAAGGATTACCGTATCCTACATGGCACAGGTGTGCCTATAACAATTTGATGATCATATCTTAGCTAAATTTTGGTATAATAATGAGTTCATGACAAGTGGGATTCACGTATCAAAAACTTTACATCTCTAAATTGTGCCAAAGAATCAAATGGCTAGTTCGTAATGTTGGCTCCTTATAAAGTTTGGCAAAGTGTGAAGGTGAACCAAACATGCCTAATAGACTATGCATGTAGTTTTTTTACACAAAGATAAGTCAATTTGTGCTGATAACTCAAAAAAAAAAATCACCCATTAAGTTAAAGAACGGTTTCGTACCTCGAGAAGAAATTGAATTTCTATTTTAATTTTCTTTTTAAAGAAAGGCGGGAGATTGTTTTAAATTGAACGAAGAAGACGTTCACGACTTATTTGGTAAGCCCACATTAAAAACCTGGTATAGATGATTATATTTCGAAGTGAATATAATGATATGATCTATTTCCTTGACGTAAGTAACAAAGGAATCGGAATGAGCGGGCTAGACGATCGATGATGGATGGGCGGCAATCATGTAGGCAAATATTGGGTGTACCCTTGGCGCGTGGGCCTAAAGATTTCCCCTGTCCCGGTTCCAGCGCAGCAGTGGTGAGCGAGACACTGTCTCCACAAGTGACAAAATCCATCTTGTCATCTGATGGGGAGCTCAGACAAACCATGCGACACCACAAAATGGTTTGATCGCCACAATCCATCGCCTTTCAGCCTTTCTATTTTTTTTCCCCCATTTCCAACGAGGATCATAACATATCAAAAAAGCTTCTTCAATCGCCTACTGTTATTTATTTGCTCCTCTTAATTGATTAGTAGGATTTTGTAAACGTATAAATAGAAAAAAAATTGTAGGAATGCAATGTCTAGCCTTTTTCAATCTAAACATTTGTAGTAAAGCCTCTAAAGCACTGTTTATAATAGGATTTGGACCTCCAAACTTTAAAGTCTCGTAAAGAAAAGAATCTTTTAAAGATGGTAGCGTCGAGAGTAAAGAGTTTTAAAGGTCATAGCAAACCTCTTAGAGGTTAATTGTCTCTGCGAGTATAGAGGATCAAATATAAAGTATTTGGTGTACATGCTTGGAATGGTTTTGGTGTGATTGAATCAAAAGGGTTTTTTTCTCTTTTTTTTAGAATAAAAGGGTTTTTTTTATTAGGTTGGAGCTCATGTGTAGTTTCCTGCGGAATTTGTTCCATAGAAAAGCATTCCATGGTATACCATATTCCTATAAATCAAACGAGCAATATAGGAAAATATTTTATGGATTGTAATGTAAAAAATTTCTTTGAAAATGCTAGGCCCGAGACATTGAAATGATAGTAGTAGTTGTAACAGAGTGCCCCTGCCACTAGCATAGTTTTTCTTTAATGATTGACGTGCGCATTTCACGGCAAATAGTTGCAAACCGCAAACTAAACTAGTTTTGATATGGTCCCCTGAATAGTTTAGGATCCTGTTTAGCATCTCGAATGCTGACAAAATCAACAAGATATCAGCTGTGAACAAACGAATCTAAGTGTTAGCTAGCTAGGGCAATGAAGTCTAGGGTTTTGATTTCGGCTAGTAAAGTCACCACAGCAGTAGCTAGGTCTCTCTTTCGGCTAAACAAGCTGCTGATTGAGCTGATAGCTAGCTGGTCAGGTAGCTACTGATCCATCACTCTCCATAGCTGATTAACCTCATCTCTGTAATGGTACGGATTAGTGATGAGGAGACTGTATCAAGGTGGCTTATTTACTCAAGGCCCCGTGATTTGGTTGGCAAGCAACATGGAGCACGTACCCATGGCTCTCATAACAGCGCCCATTAATACATCTGCAGAATGTTTCACCTTTTGTCAACGAAAGCAAGAGGCTGCATGCACGTACGTGCTCCTAGCTTTCTTCGGTGGTTATTATCGTTAATTAAGCTAGCTCCGTATGATGATGCACGATGGCTTTAAGGCCGCAAGCAAGACGAGCTTTACTCGATCTGGCCACTAGCTCATCGATCGCAAGCTAGCTAGGTAGCGTGTACGTACGTCAGCAATGGTTTGGAACAACACAGAAGTGTGTGTGTGTGTGTTTGTGTAGCGTAGCATATTAATGTGGCGATGAATGGCTAGTTAATGGCGCTGTCTCACGCAGAGAGACCGTCCACTTAATGAGCCCAGTGACTTGATAACATCTCGGCCGTACGTACATTGATAGGTTTCCAAGGTGAAAAATCAAGGGAGGAAGCTGAGCCAGTGAGTGAGAAAAGTAACCTGCCTTTTAGATTTCACAAACTTCTTGGAAGGAGATAGGAGAGTGAGATTAGGGCAGTGTTCTTTTCAGCTTATAAGCTGTGATTGCTTATAAGCTGAAAATTTGTAACTCTTCGATAATAATATTCAAGGGATCCAAAAATTCTAGAAAAAATGGTGTTGAGAACTTTAAGAAGAAATAGTAAGACCTACAAAAATTGGCTACCAAACGTCAAAGCGTTTGACTTGTACGAAAATAATAAATTTTCAGCTTATAAACAAACGCAGCTTATAAGCTAAAAAGAACACTGCCGAAAGAGAGGAGAGGGTGGGATGGTTTGTTTATCAGATTTTTTTTAAGGATGTACTACCTCCGTTTCACAATGGTTGTAGTTTTAGCTAAATGCACACAAAATAAGGAGACATGAAAAATGATTTGTCTACCCTCATTTAATGAAGGGTAGTTGAACAGATTAGCTTAAATAGATGACTGTATTGACGAAGGGTACAAAGGTCATATTGGCTCTAAAGTTGTATTGGAATGTGAGAACTACAACCATTTTGATAAAAATTTTGAATGGTAGAACTACAACCATTATGAAACGGAGGAAGTATCTATTAAAGTGTGCTTCTTCCTTTTGTTTGGTCAAATAGTACAGCGATCTTTTACCTCTCTCAGGACTTCAGGAGTAAAGCGATGAATATGTTTAGGCCATACATGTTTATACATATTTAATCTAACAGACCATGGGGTCTCACCCTCGGCTATATTTGTTTATCTAGATCATGCACATATCTCAAGGAGATGTTCAACGGCGCAGATATCGGTCCTATATTCGTGTGTTCAGGTGGACCGAATCCACATTCCAAAGCTGGGAGCTAGGCTGGTAGTTGTTCAGCAGGCCCCTTCCAGCAGGATGGCTGCCATGCTTGGCATGCAACCGTGATGAGAGCTGGTCCACGGAGAACCAACCCTGCTCTTCCATTGCATTGCACGTATGGACGATAAATTTTGCAACATATGCCTTATCTGACAGTAAAATTTAAGCCGTCTTCAGCTTCTGCACCATGGAAAAAACGTAGGCCTCACCAACGCTCCGGCTTCTCGAGCCCTAGAAGCCGAAAACACCAAGAGCTTCCTAGTTGGCGTGTATCTAGATCGATCGGCTCTTGGCCAGTTGCAGGTAGGTAACCGACCCATCACGGTCGATCTAATCCCGGCCAATTAACCATCCAGAAATTAAAGGAGACGAAGGCGAAGGCAAAAGGGAGATCGAGGAGAGAGCCAGGCCGAATTCGATTCTTTCAATCACTAAACCGGGCAACTGTAGTACGTGCCGAGTCGCTGTCCGTTTGATAGCAACCTGACGATCGAGCATGCAATTAAGTAGGCGTCCGGTCATGGCATGCTCGCATCTAATCAAAACTCCTTAATCTGTCTCCTGCGCCTCCTAACTAATTAAAATCTTCTCCAACCGATTAGCACTTGCCACGAGGATAGGGCCTTAATTAATCATCTCCTAATCAATTAACAACACGCATGGCTAGCTAGCTAGGAGCTGGTACCACTGCTTAAACAGGAGTTCATACATGCATGCATGCATCATTCGTCGATGATGCTCCAAGCTAGCCACGTAATTAGCAAGCAGAGGCCAGACGGACGAGCGTCGTACTAGGAGAGACAACGATCTGCTGATCCCGACCATCGCCTTAATTTGCTCCTTGTCCTGTTGCAAAAAAAATATATGAAAATAAGTTTAGGGCAGGGAAGGGAGGAATCAGGCATATTGTTTGGAGGGATTGTGTGCGCCACTCTTTGCAAACTACTTGTGGAGGAGACAGACGGATCAGCGTATATCTAAATTAGCCTAAGCTTTGGTTCCCGGAATAAAATTGCCCTGTCAATCACACTCCTGTCCGGTAGCATGACCGACTAATCCATGGACGTTGCCATTGGAATATTTGTGCCATCCGGCTTATTTAAGTCGTTCTTACTTTTTGTCATTCGCGGAATAAAAAAATAGCTTGTCCGACTCAAATGCCCTAGCTCGTTTAATCCGCTCCTCGAAATTCTAAAGCCCAATCAAACTAAACATTAATTTCGGCTTTTCAAGCTGTTTCTTTAACCGTTTTTGGTCGATGTCGTGTGTGTTTTGGCCACTAAATTTAACCGTGTACGTGTAATATTAACAACGTTTTTTGACCCAGCACCATTTACTTTGCATTACGCTCACACTTGAAGCCATGCATGTATTCTACACATGGAGTATATTTAGACATAGCTAACAACATTTGATTTGCACACGATCTAAGCAGATGTGTCATGTTATAGACAAGGTAATCATTGTTTATAGTATAATCCATGTCCTAATATTGTCTTGTTTCTTATAGCAAACAACCCAATTCTCAATCCTCTCCATATCTCCTCTACTTTAGTTTGTGTCATGCATTGTAACACTTTTTAGGGATAGGGCTGCGTTCGGCGCGGAGGTCTGCATGGCTTGCGCTGCTGCGTTCAGCGCGTGAGGTCAACACGCTGGTCGCGCGGAACGCAACGCAACGCAACGCGCCGCGCCGCACAAAAAAGGTCCTTAGAATAGCTACTAGAGCGAATGAATCTTTTAAAGTGCAGTGTAAAGTGTGAAAAATTTTAAAGGGATGGATAGAGTGTGTAGGAAATAGTGTTATAGAGTAGAAATTTGAAGTAGCTGATGTGGATACTCTACTATTTTCTTGTTGATTATACTTAGAGAAAGAGACTATTGGGTCAAATATGCATGGTCCTAGGGCGTAAGAAATTACTAGGCTATTGATTGTAAAATGAATGTCACATAATAACTTAGGTGCATCTTAAAAATCTCTTTTTTTTTCCTTTCATTTTTTTTAACGGAGGGAACACTAGCATTTAGCTGTAAATTAAATCCGTGGGAATTACCCTCTTCATTGGGGGCCATACTACTTACTGCTAAATGGATGAGCTGAAATGCAGGGCTGGGAAAGCTTCAAGAACCCTGGTTGGTTTGGTTCAACCAGGCTTTGAGTGCTTTGGGAATTGACTTCAAATATTAAAAGAACAACTTTGAAAAGCTAAAATATTTGGCTTAAACAAGGTACCGGGCAATGGTTGCAAACCTGGCATGCTAGGCTACTAGCATTGTTTTGGTGTCAACAATACTTAAGCAAAACGACAAATGTACTAGAATTTGTCATGACCCTCTGTACTACTTTCTTTTCTCACCCTATTTGAGCCGATTTCGCCTTTTGTATAATAAAAACTGTTTCTCTGTCTTCCGTTTATTTAAGTAATGGAAGTGGGACAAGGTCTCTTTGCAAAAAAAAAAAAAACCGTTTCTCCTAACATAAATCTCGAATATCTCAAACTTCAGCTGAATTTGCTCGGATTTTCGAAGCTGTTGAGGCCTAGTATTTTATTCGAGCAGCAATTAGCCGGGCAGGGCGTTAGGCCACAGAGGTGGGTGACGCGAAGCAACAAGCAGAAGGAAAAGGTAGGCTAGTGTTTAGACTATATCTAAGGGCTTCCATTCTCAATCCTCCGTTTCCGTCATGAAGGGAATTCCGTTCTCTTCGCAGCTTTAACAAATTTCCTTCACCGTTCCTTTTTGAAAAGAATTTCTCTCATTTTTCTATATCATTCTCTTTAAAGGGATGTTGTTGGAGATGGTGAAAAATAAAAGAAACGAATACCAGAAAGGAAACGAAATGAAGGGGAATTGGTCTTACCGGCTAGAGGAGCTTGGGAGTTGGGATCCCATAAAAAGCTGGACGGGTGGATCACCGGTCAACCGGAAAATGACTGCGAAATTAACAGCAAATTGAAAGCGGGATGAAATGGTAGCAGCACAGCCGCTAGCTAGCGGACGCGGTGGATGGACCCGCTCCCGCATGCTGCCGACCAGAAGGCCAATTCATTTCCAAGCGTTCGCAGGCGGCGGAAAGGGTGGCCGTAAGCGTACGTGCTCTAGCTACAGTCATGGTGGTTACTGCCGTTGCTTTCAATTAAGCCACTGGAGAGTTGAGTGGCTCTAGCTTTGGCTTTGGGGGTCCATCGGCATCGCTTGCTCTTGCTCCCCTTCGTCGCTGCAGCCTCATCCCACACGTGCCATGTCGGCCGCAGTCTGGCGCGGACTCTGGAGCACCAGAACGAACCTAGGAGTTCCGTTCCACCCAGCCTTTTTAAAATTATTTTATTATGATTTCGGACGATTTTTGACTTTTTGCGTCGTTTCTTAAAAGTCTCGAAGCTTAAACATTCTCGGTCCCATCCTGGATTATCACCAGTTTTGGGTTTTTTAAGCCATCGTTCAATGTTCAATCATCGAATAATTTCACCGTTACGGAATAGGCAGGACTAGGACACACATAAGAAAGAGACTAGTATGGCATTATGGCACAAATAGTGGAAACAAATTTTTAGGAGAATTCGATCCTAACTATTTGGACTACCCACCAAACACCAATCACATATAGAAAATTCACAGTCAAAGAATAGATGAGGTATAGTTTCATAGCTGTTACATAAATAATATTCTTGATTGCCTTTACAACACCTCTTTGCAAGATTATATAGTTAGTTAGAATAATTTAAAGTTTTAGTTTATAGAAAACTTATTAGAATGTGTCGAATACGCTATATCTTAGTTAACCAATTTCTGATACATAGAATTTACCAAAAAATGATTAGTTCTATGTATTTGCTACTAATCAATAAGCTTTTGCCGCAGAAATGGCTTACGAAAAATTTTGTGTCAATATGCTTTTGGGCGATGTAGCCCAACGTCCACAAGTGTTGTACACGCTCTTATGCTCTTGTGAGTGTATTAATTGCTAATTTTCTTTGTATTATCATTTGTTGTGTCTTGGTAATGCGATGGAAAAGGGGTCCTGGTACATTGGTACTGGAAGATTTACGGTCGTTTTCGAGGAGAAATTGACCTGTGTTGGATTTTTGGATATGCTTGGAAGGGAGCAGGCGGGGGTGACAGCGGCCACGGTGACGTTTTTGTCCTGTACACCCACACCCACACGGTTAATTGGCGACCGCACGGGCTCCGGAGAACTCAACCGCTTCCTACACGTGAGGCTCTCGAACTGGGAGAGGCAACCTAATAAGGAAATTCCGTGGATTGAAATCTAATTCGATAGCTAGAAATGATATTTAATTCATCTTAATTTTTTAAAATACCATCTGGCTATTCAATTTCTTCAAGATTTAACACTTTGCCTAGCTTTCTTTTATAAATCCTCAAACTATCCCAGTGGGGCCCGCTCGTCAGAGGAAGTGAGCCTTCTTTCTTCTCAAGCCGGGTTCCTAGTGTTGTTCACGACCGCTCTCTCTCCTTTTGCAAGGCCTCCCTTCTCTCAAGACCACACCCAGCGTGCTCGCGCCCTTCTACTCCTCCGCCCGCCTCGCCCTAAATTCGTCGCATTCCCCTCCGCCCTACCTCCAGCAGAATCGGCTCTAATCGAGCGAAGTGAAATCTGAGTGAGTGGGTGGAGCGAGGGCAGGGGGCATGGGGTCATCGGCGGCGGGGAGCAGCGGCCACGAGTGCTCCTTCAAGATCCTGCTCATCGGGGACTCGGGCGTCGGCAAGAGTAGCCTCCTCATCAGCTTCATCGCCGCCGCTTCGTCCCCTTCTCTCCCGGCCAGCCACCGTGGGGAGCTATCCTTCTCTCTCCCCCGGCCGCCAAGGCCCCTTCTTCCCGCCTGCCGGCCGCCACGGAAGCTCCCTTTTCCTCCTCCCCAGCGCTCCCTCCCTTATCTCTGCCACCGGCCAAAGAAGCTCCTTCTCTCATGGGACCTCCTTCCTCCTCCTTCTTTCTGGCTCGCCACCGCGACGAGATGGGCTAACATGGCAGAATATGGGCGAGATGGCATAGTCTTGTGGCGAGATGGCCGTCGGAGACAGGGAAGAAGGGCTAGGACCCCACCGGGGCAGTTTAGTCTTTTTTAGAAAAAGCTGAGGGAAAAATGATCAAAATGTCAAATCTTGAAGAAATTGGATAGCCAAACGGTATTTTATGAAATTGAGGTGAATTAGGTTTCATTTCTAAATTGGCTATCGAATTGGGTGTCAATCCACGAAATTTCTCACCACCGACTGGGAGAGATCTAGATTCTCATCAATCCACGTGCTTTGATCGACTCGACAGTTAGGTGGAGTTCGGATTAGATCCATGGTTCCAGTCAGGTTGGGTTTGGATCAATCCCAGCCCTAACTTGACTCGCCCTAGTCTTCACATTGCATCCTGCACTGATGTTACGTTTGTTGCTCCACCTGGATCTAATCCTATGGCCAGGACTACCTCGCCCTGCCACCCAACCCTAGCAACCTCCACAACCTCCCATCCCGCAGCCACCCTTCCTCCCTTCGTCTCTCTCTCACAGTGAGCCACGTCCCTCCTTTCTATCTCTTGTTCTCATCACCCTCCTCCTGACCTCCTCAATCTGGCACCAGCAAGGTAGTTAAAGTCGCGATCCTACTCGTAGAGTCGTGCGATTCTACGATCCTATGGAAGCATGTCGATCTGAGTCGCTTAGTGAATCGGGATCGCGATCCAAATCGTAGAATCGTGTAGAATCGCGATCCTACTCCAGATAAGGTTTAGAAGCTATTTTTGATAATTGACAGCAATCATAATGTTAATTAGTGTGATTCAATCGAATCATGATATATCCATCTTGATCTTCTCATTGAAATCTCTTACATGACCAAATTTCATAATTTTTTGAATTTTTTGCTATTTGTTTTGTATTTTTGAACATCACCGATCTAATTAGTTATGGAGTGTCCAAATTTTCTGGTTTTCAAAAATACAAAACAAATAGCAAAAAATTCAAAAAATACGAAATTTGGTCATGTAAGAGATTTCAACGAGAAGATCAAGATGGATGGTTCGGATTGTCCATTTTGAGTCTCGGATTTTATAAACTAGACATAAAGCATGGTGTCTTCTTGCTTTGCAAAGCACGGTGCCTTCGGTGCTTTGCAAAGCACCGGAGCTCAACTATATATATATAATATAAAAGTACAGTGGAGAACAAAAAATATATTTATTTTACAAATTAGATAGAATCCTCGATTTTACGATTGGATACTACGATTCAATTCTTTCCAGGGAAAATCGATCCAACTTAGGATCCCGACTCTGACTACCTTGGGCACCAGTGGTGCACAGATTCTCAGCGGCAGCGGTGCTCAGATCTCGGCAACGGTGGCATGCAGATCTCGACAACGGCGGTGCGTGGATTTGATGACTTGGCGGCAGCGGACGGGCAGGCTCGTTGTCCTCCTTCCCACGGCTGCAGTGGCCACGACGACGACGGGTGGGCGCCTCGTGACCTCGTCCCCACGGCAGCGGTAGCTACAAATGGTCAGCATCTCTCCTCCTCTCATTGTCCTCGGGTCCGAGGCACCGGCGGGTTGGGTCAGGGAGAAAATATTGGATCCTCGATGTAGATCAAGTCGGGTCCAGGCGAGGCGTAACCCGGCCCGACCCGACTCGTCTAGATCTCTAGGCTGGCTCCTCACCTACTGGGATGCCTGTCTCCATGCTCGCTCTATCTCCGCTAGCAAAAATGTATCCTCTGTCTTTATGAGCTAAGACAAAATTTATTTTTGTCAATGTCACACATGGCTCTATCTCTATCACTAATAACACATGGACCTCTATGCACCATTGATTTAATGATGGATAAACGAAATCAGGTAAAGGCAAACTTTGCATTAGTTTACGAAGCTAGAGAACACAAATCCATGTTATCTGTCTATCCATTTTACTTGATGCAATTGACAGATGATCTATGAATGAATACCACTAGATCATATGTATACATTGTCTAACATATATGTGAGACGGAGTGTCCTAGAATGAGACGACCCTCCCAATTACCACATACTAATGGCCTCATCATACCAAAATCATGAAGTAATTGTAGAGGTTTAGACATATACACCCAAAGGACATTCCACTGCAACGCCCCCTCGGATGCGGTGTTCAGATCAGAGTGATGCATCAGAACAATACTTAGAAAATCATCACACTTTATTACATAACGATGCCACGCAGGGCTAACGGTCTTTTACATGACTAGCAAAGTTCAACTTATTTACATTATTGCTCCTGCTTTCTCAAGCGTTGCATTAGTTACTTAGGAAGTTCTAACAGACCATTTCCACGGTAACAACTACTACCTCCGTTTCACAATAGTTGTAGTTTTAGTTAAATGCACACAAAATAAGGAGACATGAAAAATGACTTGTCTACCCTCATTTAATGAAGGGTAGTTGAACAGATTAGTTTAAATAGATGACTGCATTGATGAACGGTACAAAGATCATATTGGCTCTAAAGTTGTATTGGAATGTGAGAATTACAAGCATTTTGATAAAAATTTTGAATGCTAGAACTACAACCATTGTGAAACGGAGGTAGTACTACATGAAGTCCTCCAGGACATCACCGCCCTCGGAATACTCGGCCCCTCTACATGATGCTCGCCTTCCACGGTGTCATAACATACAACAAGCTCATCACCGGGATTAAAATCTAAAAAGGGATTAATTAGCAAGAGTGAGTACGGAAGTACTCAGCAAGCGATAATAATCAATGATTACTAAAAACAAGGAAACTACTCCTCTTAGTCTGCATGAAAGTACTCTCTTCTATCTCCCTTACTTAGCAAAATACATATTTACAAAGGTTAGTTTTATTTTAACTTAATTAAATGTACTAGCACTCGTGTGTGAGGCGGACTTAGCCTCCGTAGCCTCCAGTCCAGGAGACAGACATGAATTCATGATTTTAATTCTGCGTAGGTTTGTACCGCTTTACCCAAAGCTGCCTTGAACATACCGGGACTCAGAGCGTTTATTGTATGTGGGCCCCGGCTCCGTAGGATAGAACCGGATCCCATTTTGTGCACATAGTGTTAGACCAGGATTATGCTAACACCGCACATAATTATTACAATAAGCTAGAATCAAACTTGTCATTCTTTACATGTTATTTATACATAAGGACTAAAAGCATTTTCAATGACTCAGAGTGCGGGCCAAGTAGGACCTGTTATTACAAACTAAAAAGTGAAGCTACTTGTAGACGATATGGTGGAAGTAGAGGGGCTGCAACAGGCATGTGGCTGAAGTCATCCTTTATTCTTCACCTGGGTCATCATTCTCAAGCTCGTCTTCTCCACTGTAACAATCATAAGGGTCCTCGCCGTCGTCTTCCTCACCTAAAATGTGAGTGGGTGCGAGTGTGAGCGTGCAATCAAACCGCGCTCGCGAACCAAAATCTTGCCAAATGCAAAGCCTTCTTGGTGGAAGTTGGGTTTCTTTTATTTGCTCTAAATCAATCCATAGAATTTTAGAATTAAAAGCCTATTGATATAGCTTTTCAAAACCAAAGACGTATTGAGCAGTATATGTATGCCAAATTCTTCAGATACTAGTGTACCAGAATAGCGACTATGTATCCTTAGCCCAGGAATACGTGTCCCACGTGGCAGATCCATACCATTGCCATGGTCATGGTCTCCACAAACGGCGGACCAGCTTCCATCGCCATGGCGAGCTATCCCCGACGATATGACGAATCCGTGCCCATACTACAACTGGCGCACGATTCCCATCTTCTGTCGAACCCGTGTCCATACTACAACTGGTGCCAGTTCCCAGGCGGTGGCGGTAGACTCACCCTCTTAGCCAAGAGACGTGATCCCTTTAAACTCAACTATGGCCAGGATCCTCAAATCCTAATCAGCAAGATCTCAGAAGTTTGTGACTTTGTTCACATTCAGGTTTTAGAGGTACCCGAGTGTATGGATTGTTTCTTTAGTCTGTCGAGTGTGAGGAATACTCAGGAACGGGGCTCGACACATTTCCATAACCATGTACTCGAGATATTCACAAAGATTAGACTGTCCAACATGAAGCCATTCAGATGCTTCAATGTTGTAGTCTTGCACAGAGGAAATGTAGCTCTGTCGTGGTACACGTCATGGAGATGATGGGACCGTACCATAGAGGTACCTGCTCCGCATACGGTGTTTGTCGGGATCAAGTTGTACCGTTGATAGCGCGCTATGCCATTGCACTTGTACCGTTGATAGCGGGCTTTGCCGTTACTTAGATTGACCCGTCATCCTAGAACTATACCGTTGACAGCTAAGAATTGATCCATGGACTCTAGATTTAAGTAGGTCTAAGCCTTGATCAAAGACTTATTAGTCATAAAATTTAATTCCTAAACCTTAGGTTATCAATGGATAGGGTAGGAAAAGCCAAGGAAAAGTTCGTGTTTATTAACACTGCTTATAGAAAGGATTAGCTAGACTCGCTCTATTAGCACTTGATATTAACATAATATACTTGAAAGTTCATATGGCATGCAAACTATCATTTGAAATCAACATGGTTCAAGTAAAATTAGGCAAAAGAATGATCAAGAGATTTTGGCTCGCCTGTTTCTTCGTAGTCCGGGTCTTGTATTTGATCCTCGTTCGGCTGGTCGTCTATCATCTCATTTTCTAGAGTATCGAACAATTCAAAGTAAATATTTTGCAGAAGATGGATGAGGGTTGTTGGGGAAGGGGGCTACTTTGGATCTCGCGTAGATTTTTTCTACTTGATTATTTATATAATTTATTTTTCTTATTATATAAGTTTTGGGGATGAGAAGCATACAGGCTATAATTTAGTTTTTACTTAATTAAATATATTTAGATAACTTTATAAATACACATTCCTTTTTATTATGTTATCTTTATAGGTAATATTATTTTAAGTATCTCCTATATTGTTTATACTTGCTTAAATTACTTAGTTTATAAACTACTATATGGAATTCTTTAATTACTAAATATGTTAAAAACTGTTAAAACGGTAAAGGGCTCAGCCCGTTTACACTCTGGTTCGGTCCACGGAAAAGAAGGCGGCCCAAGACCGAGCGGCCTACGCGGGCACGCGTTCTCGCGCGTGAGCCAGCTGACAAGTTGGTTCCACCGGTCGGCGATGAGGCCGTGGCTGACTCGTGGGCCATGAGGACCCACGGGTCGGAGACCAAGCACAGCTCGGGGGAAGGCGTACTTCGCCCGTGCGCCTTCCACAATGGGAGGCGGCTTTGGCTAGGAGGCGCGGTCACTTGAATTGATGGGTGGGTCCTTGGGCCCACCTGTTAGTCTCGGGTGAATGGGGGTCGTCGGGAATTTCAAAATTCCCATACTATGATGCTGGGCCCCGCCTGGCAGTGGGAGAGGGAAGGATGTCAGCTCGACGTCAGCTCGCCGTCTCTCCTTGGCCGAACTCCGGTGAGGACGCTACAGGACTGGTCTCGACTGCTTTATGATGCCTATGGGTTTAGGTTAGGTAGGCGCAGGTCGTCCTGCCTAGGATTTGGTCGGCGACAAGCCGGGACGGCGGCGCCATGGCCGGAGCAGCCATTTGCTATGGCTTAGTAATGCTAAGGCAATTTTGGGCATGCTTAAGCTTGGATTTTAAGTGAGGAGCTTTGGGAGGCTACGAGGATCCTTACCCGATGCTTGGTTGGGGTTGAAGCCGTCCTGTCTGGGGCGGTATATGTGCGGCGTGAGCAGGCAAGGCGTATGGTGGTGGTCTTCCTCGGTGGCCAATAACTCGAGCTCGCCTCGGGAGGAGCTTGGCGATGGTCTGGGGATGCTTCAGGCCGAAGGAGCAAGCTCGGGCGGCAACGGTTGGCTAGAATTTTGAAAAGGGGTGATTTCGGCCTAGTGGGAGAAACGGGCAAATTAGGGCATCGGGCTCCCTTTATAGGGTCACCGGCGTGGCAGAGGGCACTCCAGACCTTCACGCGGTGAGGGGCGGTGTTGGAAATTCACCGGGCTTGGGTGGATTTGGCCGGGGTTGTTACCCTAGGTGGCCTTAGTTATGGCGGCGAAATGAGGTTTGCCACCGCACACTTTGTCATGATGGTGGTAGGATGAGGTGGCGCGGCGTGGCGACTCCTCCCATGCTGACTCATCAGCATGGGTCGGACCGGGCGGCGCCAGGTTGGTCTGGTCGGGTGCACCAATAGGGAGGACGAAGCAGGAGGAGGAAGAAAGGAGAAGAGGTGCATTGGGGTGGGCTCAACTGGGCCGGCTCGGCATGGGCTGTGGCTGAAGCTGGCCCAGCTCGGCCTGAGCTAAGAAAAGAAAAAAAAATAATTGGGCTAGAATTGCTAGCCCATTAGAGGGGTTGGTCAAGGTTTTCAGAAATTCAAATTTTTAAATTTGTCAGATTTTCATTTTATTAAATTCTCTCCTAAAACTTTATTAGGAAAACTTTTTTCTAATAAGTTTTATCTTTATTTTTCCTATATCTTTATTTTAGAATTTTGAGTAATTATCCCTTCTTCATTATTTTGAATTTTTGTTTATCTAATAAATTCTTCCACTTAAATGCTTAATTTTAGTTTCTTTTACTCATATTTTAGCACTTAATTACACATTCCTAAGAATATATTGTGTTCAGTTCTTTTATATTATTGTTATTATTACCTTTTTACTGGTTTTAAAGTCTTGGATGTTACAACGTATTAGGTGGGTTCCATTTCTAGCCCGGTTGATTAGCAAGTGGTGGCGCTCTCTGCAGGACGCACCTTACACACAACCCCGTCCCCACCCACTTGCTAACTCAAGCCGTTGTACTCATTCCTGACGCCATGAGTATCCTCTGGTGTAATATAGTTGCCTGGTCGGGGAAAACCATGGGTCTGCTCACCCTAGGCCCGCTCGCCCACCCCTCCTAGATATCTACTTACCCAGTGTGAAGGATGGAACCACTTCATAGATTTATCGATTCTGATCGCCATGCGAGACCAAGGTTGGTATGTGTTATTTACGGCTCAATACCCGAGTGATAGAAAGTGCCCTTATATTATACCATGTGAAGGGTCTCACCTTCCCCCTGCCCCTTTCAAGAGCACCTTTCACCCGCCTTAATTACTTCTAACAGCTCGATCGCTCCATCGATCGAACTGTCACTCTATTCATCAATTTCGCATTAAATTTAAACCTCATTTGAATGTGACATACATGATAGGATTGCTAGTTTTTTTAAAAAAAAATAGGGTGTAAACCGAAAATACACTACTCAAGATGGTCAAAGGAATAGCTTGCCTTCAATTAGATAAAAATATTCTGTGCTGCCATTCAGCTGCTTGTTCTTAATTGTCTGATGGGTTCCTAAAAAAAAGGGTTTGATCAGATTTAGGGTTTGGCTGGCTTTTGCTTCTAGTAAACGAGGAATATTTTTCCTAAATTCTTTTCATTTAATCCTTTTTTCCCTATTCTAGTTTTCCCTAATTTCTTCAATTCCCTTCATTCCCCCCTAATCCCTTCATTCTTTCTAATCCCCTAATTCCCCCTTTTTTTTCTCTCTTTTCCAGCTCTCGGTCCCCTCTCTTTCTTTTTTCCCCATGTTCTGCCTCCCCCTGTAACATCCCAAATTTTCAATAATGTAATTTGGCATGTTAAGTATGTTCTAAAATTTTGTAAAGATAATTTTGAGCAAATTTTAAATTAATAGTTCTAGTAGATTCTAGTATTCTTTTTCCGCGCGAGTTGATGAACTCCGACTAAACTTTAAATCTCTAAAATCCTCTAATCTCTCTCGTACCGTCTTGCATGCTGTTAATCTCTCCCTAATCTCCTTCTCTAACTTCTCTAACCTCTCTAATCTCTCTCACTCACGTACTGCATGTTTGCATGCATGCATATCTCTATCTCTCTCTCTCTCTCTCTCTCTCTCTTGCATCTTCTGCTTCGCAGCTGCGTTGCTCTGCATTTTCTTTGCTACACTCCTCTTCTTTGCTCTTGCGTGTGCTGAAATGTTCTTCTTCTTTGCTTCTTGCGTGTGCCGAGATTTTCTTCTTCTTTGCTCTTGCGTCTTCAGATTTTCTTCCGCCGCCGCCACACTCACGCATGAGCCGCCTTTCTCGCAAAACTCCACTATCGCTGCATTATTCCTGCACACTGACCATCGATTTCAGACTACGGTTCTTGACGCTATCTTGCCGCAGCCCGGTGAAAGTCAGACTCTTCGCCGCCGACGCAGTCGAAAAAAAGCTAGCTTGCCTTGCATTGCCGCCGACGTAAAGTGTCTTGTCTTGTACCGCACGCAGCTTCGCTTTCATGTCCGTGCTCAAGTCCGATCGACGCCGTCGTCGCGTTATATTAGAACCATTGCGGTTCTATTTTTCGTCGCCTGCTTGGCGCGCCTTCTCGCCGCCATCGGCTTCGGTCAAGATCGTCAGTTCTTTTCACGCCACCGCGCCCGGCTTCTCCTCTCATGTTTCGGTTTGGCGCGGACGCATTTGGATCGCCTCGTCTCACGTTGCGTCGGTCTTCGCCGCTTGACCTGTTCGGGTGTGTGAAAACCCGAACCGGTGAGCACCTTGCGCTGTAGCTCACATCCTTTTAGCCGAGCTATCCCCGCTTAATTTAAACCTGTGTTATTTATTAAAGATTGATCGACTTGTAGTTTTAGGGCTAGTCTGTCAGTTCATCTTCGTATCGGGGTTTTCTTTTAAAAGAAAAATAATAATAATAATATATATAGCAAAACCATTTTTAAAATAATAATATTATTATTATTTGTACTAGTAGCCTGATTGTACTGTGCTTGGTTTGTTTGGCATATTCAGCGGCTTGTCAAGTTTGGCTAAAAGGAGGACGACCATGAGGGCACCACCACCGAGGAGTACCGCTACCGAGTTCCCAAACTCAAAGCGTGTCCTTTGACGATATTGTCTATAGCCTGTTTTCATTAAAATGTTTTATTAGGAATTTATAATATGCATGCTAGTTTTAAAATATTAAAACTAGTTGAATAGTGACTAGCTAGACCTACGTAATAAAGATTGCTATAACAACCAATTATTATAAAACTAGGTGTAGCTAGATTAATTGTTATCTACTTTCCATTGGACTTAGGTTGTTTAAAATAAAATGCCCGCAAAAATAAATCATGTTATAGTTCATGTTTCTTTGGAAATGTCTTTATGAACTTGTTTGAAAAATAGGCATCGGAGGACACGATGCGGGTATGGGTATTCTTATTCTTCCTCAAATATTCTCGACTAGGAGGAACTTTCACCAGTGAGTGCTTTCATGCACCGTGTTGGTGTTTTCTAACATCGCGATTTTGTAAATCGGGCTTAAAAACTGCTCCTCCTAGTCTAAGGACTCGTTCATCCTATGAACCCACGATCCTAGCCTTTAGTACAACCTCGGGTCTGGAATGGGACAGTTGCTTCGGTCTTCGCTCATTGCGACCTCTGGCGGGTAGCAATCAAGTCGAACCCGGGATCGTGGGGTGAACGCTGGCATGAAGCCTCCCGAGGTAAAGTGTACCCTCTGCGCAGTTAAAAGCTGTCATGATGGTAGTGTTTCACGGCCATGAGCTTGTGGTTAGTGTTCATATGGTAGCCACTTCTTTTATAAAATTGGGGTTTCTTCTAAGATATTTTGGCAAAGGACCGCCATTCCAGATTTTACTATTGGGACCAGTCGTGAGATGAATATGGTTCCGAACCTAGTACGACGACGGATGGCTAGAACAGTCCCATTGGCCGAATGACCGAGCCAGGGAGCATAGTTCGCCAGGGTCGTCGAACGAGCCTGGCTCGGCGAATGACTGAGCTAGACAAGAATGGAGCCCCCTGGAAAATGGTGTTATTAAAACCGCATTTTAAACTCAATAGGAAAAATTGTTCAAGGCTTTTATGCAAAATACCAAAGCCACCTTGTACTGAGCTATCATAAAATTTCACATCCTTTCCCCTGCTGAGTATTAGTACTCATCCCTGTTTTCTCCCCCTCTTTTAAAATTTCAAAAGGTGAAGAGACGGGATTCGACTCCGAGACGGATGATGGGGACTACGATGAGTCGACTACGAGGAGTCTTTGAGGAGTGAAGCTTAGGGTCCGTTCCTCTGACCAAGATGCTGTGGGATTACAGATCGAAGAATAGGCAGATTATGGGTTTAGCCTATGTTCTCCATTGTACTCGTGGTTCGACTGCGTCTTGACTTGTATGTAAAATAATGGGGACGAGTTCCCGACCATGTACCTTGTATAATTATGTCAATGTATCACTCTGTTGGCAACTGTGTGTACTAGCGATGATTCTTGGGACTAGTACAGAATGCACAGGAAGGGCTCGGTCTTTTATGGCCGGATCCCGACAGAAGTGGTATCAGAGCCACCTTGCTCTTGAGCGAACCCTTAGAAGACCTCCTTAAGGCCTCCGTCTCTATATAAACCTATGTTCGGAAAAACTCTCCTTACCCCTTTTTACTCGACTCTCCGCTAACTCTCCTTCTTGGTTGTATAGATGCCGACGTTCGCTTCAGGTTTGGGTGTGAGCTATTGCGGTTTTGTTCGCCAGCTGCTCCTCATGCTCAGTGCCCTGGGGATCCAGGACCCCATTTTTCACGGCGCCACCACCACTGTGGAGGACGCCATTCTTTGGATGGTTGGCGTGACCATCTTTGCACTGAGGACTTTGCCGTTCGCAAGGACCGCGCTTGATGCCACCGCGCCCAGTCAAAGGTTTCGGACGCCATCCAGATGCCGCCGGCTTGCCTCTTGCGACTCAGTAGCATCTTCACCAGCGCTTGAGTCGACGGCGTTTCGCTATTTCCCCGCTCGAGTGTCGCATGAGCGGTACAACCATGCTCGTTTCTACCGAAAGCGAGGTCGACCTTACCATCTATCACCTCGCCGAGATGGTCCAAGCACTCGACGACGCCACGTCAACTCATCAAGGAGATCGACACCGCCTACTGCATCGCGGGCCACCTTGGCGTGGTCGAAGGAGAACCGAGAGCTCAAGAAGCGTGATTCGCACCACCTCATGGAGAAAGGCGCCGCCGCAAGAAGATCCGCCTCCTCGCGCAGCGAGAACCAACGCCTCGTGATCATCCCACCGCCAGATCTAGCACCACCACTATCGCCGCCGCACGCGCCGTGCCCTCGATGCTTCTCGGTCGTACCCACCATCACCTCACTCCCCATTGCTACCATACGCCTCCCGACCCACCAATTCCACAAGAGGATCCGCCCTAGAAAGCGATCTTGTGCTCGCTTCCCACTCGTGCCTTCAGACATAGCCGAGTTGCCATTGTTTCCACTATCCCTTCCTCTTTCTCCCGATCCTCGGCTAAGTTACCCTTCCGGAGTCCGAGCTCCACCTCCCAGTTTGGACCTCAATAGCACTCAGTCCATGGTCTCATTACCCCCTCTGCGCGGTTGGGTGCCCCTGTTGCCCACCGAAGAAGAAGACGATGAACCCGAGGATGTCCTTGCCTACAAGACCGACTTCGATGAGTTCTAGAGTGTGGGTTGTGCCCACGTGGATCGTAGTTAGCTGTTGTGTGCCGGCCGACCGTATCAATAGATGTGATACGGCATGCCCTGCATGTACCCCATGAGTGTTGCATTAGTGTGATGCTGGCCTAAAAAAAAAAGAGAAGAGAGTTTTTCTCGAGCACTCGGGCCCACCTCGCCATCATCCGCCTCGGGAGGATTTGCCAAAGCGCGCTGCACCAGCCCCCTTTTCGCTGATTTCCCGCGTGGGACGAGCACGCCGACGGGACGCCACTATATCTCACCTCGCGTCGCTAGTGCGCGCACCGGGTGACGCATTCGCCAACCTCTGCGGCTGAGCTCACGCCTTACGGCGATGGGGAAGACGACCCGAGCAGATCCTCAAGCCCGACCTCCTCCCAGCCGAGCTCCAAATTGCTCGACGAGATGCGAATGCCCCATTCCGTGGTGGGTTCTGTTCTTTGCATTCACGCCCTTGTCGCTGGATTCTATTCTTCCTTCCCGTTAGTGCGCCTCAGAGTAGCGTGTGTGTGTGTTTGCTTTAGGATTTGTAGTCTGAAGTTGTCTCTTGGTTGGATATGTGGTTGTCGATGTGATATCCTCAGAATCAGATTTTCTAATAAGTGGTTCAGCAATTTCTTTGGTTGAACCCCAATAATTAATTTTACGTGTGTGCTATGGAAAATTTTATACATGCATTGGGATGTTATTCTCCTCCTTTAGTTTATCTAGTTCTCACTCCTCGCTCTCTCTCCCAGATGGTTATCACCCGACGTGTTGGTCGCCAGATCGCTGGACGTGGCCGTGGCATGGCCGTGGTTTGAGACGTCGTTGATTCCCCTCGCGAGCCCAGAACTTGCTGCTGATCCTCCTCGGTTGCCTGCCCCGATGAGCGATTCCCAGCTTGAACTCCTCCCAGCCCGCCTCGGCTGACCACCTCGGCCGGTTGTGCCACCACACAGAATCCACCACCTCCACCTCAGAAGAGCCAACACTCCGCCAGATTATGCAAATGCAACTCCGGTTGATGCAAGAGATGGCAAGGAACCTGTACCTCCACTGCTGCGGTCACAGCACGCCTGCATGACCACTTCCGATGCATCACAACACTAAGCCGCCGACTTCCTCCGCACCAAACCTTGGGAATTTCTTTGGAGAACTTGACCCTATCATAGCAAAAGATTGGCTTTCAAATGTAAAAGAGACTCATCTCCTCGGTGCAGGGGAACGTGAAAGTGTGATGTATGTTGCGATCACCGACCGACAATTGCCAAATGGTGGGACAATTATTGTGATAATCATCCCAATCCTCAGGACATTGAGTGGGCTGAATTTGTGGAAGCTTTTGAGGCTACATTTGTTCCCAGAGGAGTCAAGGATATGAAAAGAAGGGAATTTCAGAACTTGAAGCAAGGCAGTATGAGCTTGAGTGAATATCTAACCAAGTTCACCCAACTGTCTCGCTATGCGCCCAGGGAAATTTAGACAGAAGAAGATAAAATCTGGTACTTTATGGAAGGTATGGACCCAGAAATTCGGCGTGAAATTTCCTCAGTAGAATATGAGACCTTTCAGCAAATGTTTGATAGGGCCATTATGCAAGAGCATGTTGAGCGTCTGTGTGTTACTGCTAAGAAGCGCAAAAAGGCTCAAAAGGACAGTCACAGGGCAGAAAGTTCTAAGCATCACTTTAAGCGCCGCCGGGAGCACAAGTCTTTTGCTCCAGGCAGAAGCCGCACTCAGTGGTTGAACCCACGTCCTTTGGCTCAAGCTCCCCACCACCAACATCCGCCACCTCCCAAGGACATGTCCATTGTCAGTGTTTCTCCTGCGAATCGATGGGCCACTATGCCAACAAGTGTCCATCCAAGAACATGGCCCCGTACTACCAAGACCGAAGTTCGCCCCACAGCGTCCAATTCTTGCTGGTCGCGGACGCTGTGCTCCTCCACACGCCGGTGCTACCTTTGTTGGAAAAGGGCGTGTTAATCATGTTATCAGAGAAGACGCCAGCAGATCCAAGGCGATCATGGGTAAGTTTTTGGTTAATTCAGTACCTGCCACTGCTCTTTTTTATTCTGGTGCAACGCACTCATTCATCACTGAAACTTTTGTTGCAAAGCATGGGTTAAAAGTGGGTGCACTAGAGAAAGCTATGGTCATTCAGTCTCCCGGGAAAACCATGCATACAGCATTGATTTGTCTCGCGGTTGACATAAGGATACAAGGTAGTAAATTCCTGGCTGACCTAGTGGTTATAGATTCTACAGGGATCGAGGTGATCTTAGGCATGGACTGGCTAGCTAAGTATAAAGGGCAAATAGATTGTGCCCATAAGAGAGTCAGATTGACGAATTAGGATGGGCAGAAGATTATGATTACCTCTAGCACTCCTACTGAAGATCTTCTCCTTCTGCACAAGTTGGAAGCAAATACCTTGGATTCCATTCATGTGGTTAAAGAATATCCTGATGTGTTCCCAGAAGAACTGCCAGGAATGCCATCTGAGCGGGACATCGAGTTTGTCATAGACTTAGCTCCTGGGACAGACCCTATATCTCGAGAGGTCAGATAGGCTATCTCGCTAATCTGTTGGTGAGTTGAAGTCTCGAGATAGAAGAGTTGCAAGAGAAAGGTTTTATCAGGCCTAGTGTTTCACCTTGGGGAGCTCCAGTAATTTTTGTAAAAAAGAAGGATAACACATTGAGGATGTGTGTGGATTACCGGTCCTGAATGAAGTCACTATTAAAAATAAATATCCTCTCCCTGAATTGATGATCTTTTGACCAGGTTGAAGGAGCCTGTGTCTTTTCAAAAATTGATTTAAGGTCGATATCACCAGATAAAAATCGGAGTCGATATACCCAAGACGGCCTTCACCACTCGTTACGGGTTGTACGAAGTTCATTTGTCATATCCTTTGGGTGACCAATGCACCTCCCTATTTTATCAACCTCATGAACAAGGTCTTTATGGAATATTTAGACAAGTTTGTAGTGGTGTTCATTGATGATATCCTTATATACTCCAGACGTAAGAAGAGCATGAGCACCATCTTCGATTGGTTACGCAAGGTTAAGGGAACACCGGTTGTATGCCAAGTTCAGCAAGTGTGAGTTCGGATGGGAGAAGTGTTGTTTCTCGGTCATGTCATCTCTAAGAGAGGTGTAGCGGTTGACCCCTGAAGGTCGAGGCCGTGGCCAGTTGGAAACCGCCTCGGACTGTGACCCAGGTCCGTAGTTTTCTTGGGATGGCTGGATATTACCATCGATTTATCCAAGATTTTTTCAAGAGAGCCAAACCCTTGACTACACTAATGAAAAAGGAAAAGAAGTTTGAATGGACATCGGCTTGTTAAGCAAGTTTTCAGGATTTGAAAAAGAAACTCACCACAGCTCCAGTTTTAACACTGCCAGATATTCATAAGGACTTTGAAATCTTTTGTGATGCCTCACGGCAAGGTCTTGGCTGTGTATTAATGCAAGAAGGGAGAGTAGTGGCGTATGCTTCGCGCCAATTAAAGCCACATGAGCCGAACTATCCCACTCATGATTTACAGCTATCGCAGCTTGTTCACGCCTTTGAAGATTTGGAGACATTACCTTATTGGCAATAGGACGGAGATATACACCGACCACAAGAGTCTCAAGTATATTTTTACTCACCGATTTGAATCTGAGGCAAAGACACCTGGTTGGAATTAATTAAGGATTATGACACCCAGATTCACTACCATCCTGGTAAAGCCAATGTGGTGGCAGATGCCCTCAGCCGTAAGATGTACTGCAATTCACTATCACTGCTTGAAGCTCAACTTGTCCTCCGGGAAGAATTTGCCAAGTTGAATTTGGGAATAAGAGAGTATGGCTCATTAAATGCTATGGAATTGCAACCCACCTTGCTCAGCCAGATCAAGGAAGCTCAGAAGCAGGATGCAGAGGTTCGGGCGGTGAAGGACCGGATTTTGAAAGAAAAGGCACCTGGGTTTTCTACCAATGTAGAAGGGGTATTGTGGTTTGGGAAAAGAATTTTTGTACCCAACAAAAGAGAGATCAAAAATATCATTCTCAAGAAAGCGCATGATACACTTACCTCCATACACCCCGGAAGCACCAAGATGTTCTTGGATTTAAAAAGTACTTACTGGTGGACAGGTATTAAGAGAGAAATTGCAGAGTATGTGGCAAAGTGTGACATATGTCGAAGAGTCAGAGCAGAACATCAACGCATCCGGTGGTTTGTCAGAACTGCTAGAGGTACTGAATAGAAATGGGAAGAGGTAGGCATGGATTTTATAACTGGATTACCCCCGACCCAAGCAGGTTTTGACTCAATCTGGGTGATAGTGGACCGGCTCACTAAAGTGGCCCACTTCATACCAGTTCGAACCATCTATATCGGAGATAAGCTAGCCGAGTTATACATGAACCGTATAGTCTGTCTGCATGGAGTACCCAAGAAGATTGTATCAGATCGAGGTACACAGTTCACATCCAAATTTTGGCAGAAGTTGCATGGTTTGTTAGGAACGCAGCTTAATTTTAGCACTGCTTACCACCTCAAACCGATGGTCGACAGAGCGAGTTAATCAAATTTTGGAAGACATGTTGAGGGCTTGTGTGTTGGCGAACAAGACTGGTTGGGATAAACAGCTGTTTTATTTGAAGTTTGCTTATAACAACAAGTTACCAAGCTAGCCTTCAAATGGCACCATTCAAGCCTTGTACGGCAGAAATGTCGAACTCCTCTCAGATTGGCAAGAAACCGGAGAAAGTAAAGTGTTTGGTGGATTTACTAAGAGAAGCCGAGAACAGTTCAGATGATCCAAATAGAGACTTAGAGCAAAGACATCTAAGGCGTAAGAGCTATGCGCATAACCGTCGAGGGAACTCAAGTTTGGAGTTGGTGATTTTGTCTATCTGAAGGTATCTCCACTCAAGGGTATGAAGAGATTTCGCGTCATGGCAAATTGGCTCATGATATATTGGTCCATTTCATGTTACCGCTAGAAGGGGGAAGTAGCTTATCGCCTCGAAGTTACCCGACATCTAGCAGATGTGCACAATGTTTTCCATGTGTCGCAATTGAAGAAATGTCTTGGTGCAGGAAGAACAAATGCCAATGGAAGAATCGACTCTGCAACCGGATTTATCCTATAAGGAATACCCTGTCGTAATTTTGGATGTTGCGATTCGAAAAACCCTAACAAGACCATTCAGCTTTTGCCGTGTCCGATGGAGCAACCACACAGAGGCGAAGCTACACGGGAGCGCGAGGAAGACCTTTATACTGAAGTTCGGATTTGTTTTCAGAGATTAGGAACCTCGGGGACGAGATTCTCTTAAGGGGGGGAGGTTTGTAACATCCCAAATTTTCAATAATGTAATTTGGCATGTTAAGTATGTTCTAAAATTTTGTAAAGATAATTTTGAGCAAATTTTAAATTAATAGTTCTAGTAGATTCTAGTATTCTTTTTCCGCGCGAGTTGATGAACTCCGACTGAACTTTAAATCTCTAAAATCCTCTAATCTCTCTTGTACCGTCTTGCATGCTGTTAATCTCTCCCTAATCTCCTTCTCTAACTTCTCTAACCTCTCTAATCTCTCTAATCTCTCTCACTCACGTACTGCATGTTTGCATGCATGCATATCTCTATCGCTCTCTCTCTCTCTCTCTCTTGCATCGCCGCCGCCGCAAAGATTGCTCCCGCATTTTTGCCGCTACACTCCCGCCGCCGCTCTTGCGTGTGCTGCATTTTTTTTCTTCTTTGCTCTTGCGTGTGCCGAGATTTTCTTCCGCTTTGCTCTTGCGTGTCCGAGATTTTGCTTCCGCTTTGCTCTTGCGTCTTCTTTGATTGTTCCGCCGCCGCCACACTCACGCATGAGCCGCCTTGCTACAAAACTCCACTATCGCTGCATTATTCCTGCACACACCGCTGATTTGGTGCACTACTTGTTATCAGACGCTTGTCTTTGACCGCAGCCACCGAAGTCAGACTATCTTGCGACGAAGTCGAAAAACAGCAGATTGCCTTGCATTGCCGCCGCGTAAAGTGTCTTGTCTTGCAGCTGCACGCAAGCTTCGCTTTCATGTCTCGTGCTCAAGTCCGATCGACGCTCGCCGTCGCGCGTTATATTAGAACCATTGCGGTTCTATTTTTCGTCGCCCCGTTTGGCCGCGCCTTCTCGTCGCCATCGGCTTCGGTCGGTACCGTCAGTTCTTTTCACGCCACTGCGCCCCGGCTTCTCTCATGTTCTGGGTTTAGCCGCAGGACGCTGGACCGCCTCGTCTCTGCGTTGCGTCGATCTTTCGGTGCTTGACCCGTCGGTCAGGTGAAAACCCCGAACCCCCGGTGAGCACCTTCCTTTCTAGTAGCTCACATCCTTTAGCCGAGCTATCCTCGCTTAATTTAAACCTGTGTTATTTATTAAAGATTCATCGACTTGTAGTTTTAGGGCTAGTCTGTCGGTTCATCTTCGTGTCGGGGTTTTCTTTTAAAAGAAAAAAATAATAATAATATATATAGCAAAACCATTTTTAAATAATAATATTATTATTATTTGTACTAGTAGCCCGATTGTACTTGTGCTTGGTTTGTTTGGCATATTCACAGACTGTGATCGTTTCTGTCTGAAGAAGGACGACCATGAGGGCACCACCACCGAGGAGTACCGCTACCAGGTTCCCGAAACTCAAGGCAAGTCCTTTGACGCATATTGTCTATAGCCTGTTTTCATTAAAATGTTTTATTAGGAATTTATAAATATGCATGCTAGTTTTAAAATATTAAAACTAGTTGAATAGTGACTAGCTAGACCTACGTAACAGTATTGCTATAACAACCAATTATTATAAAACTAGGTGTAACTAGATTAATTGTTATCTACTTTCCATTGGACTTAGGTTGTTTAAAATAAAATGCCCGCAAAAATAAATCATGTTATAGTTCATGTTTACTGGAAATGTCTTTATGAACTTGTTTGAAAAATAGGCATCGGAGGGACACGATGCCGGGTATGGGTATTCTTATTCTTCCTCCTCAAATATTCTCGACTAGGAGGAACTTTCGGCCGATGAGTGCTTTCATGCACCGTGTTGGTGTTTTCTAATATCATGATTTTGTAAATCGGGGCTTAAAAACTGTTCCCTCCTAGTCTAAGGACAGTTCATCCTATGAACCTACGATCCTAGCCTTTTAGTACAACCTCGGGTCCTGGAATGGGATAGGCCTGTTTCCCGATCTTCTGGCTCTGTTGCGACCTCCTGGCGGGTAGCAATCAAGTCGGAACCCGGGGACTGTGTGGCTGAACGCTTCGGTGGGAAGCCTCCTGTAACATCCCAAGTTTTCAATAATTTAATTTGGCATGTTAAGTATTTTTAAATTGTCGTAATGATAATTTTAAGCAAGTGCTAAATAATAATTCTCGTTGTGTTTGGCTTTTGTTTGCACTCGAGATGCTGAGCATTAGCCTAGATCCTTATTTTTCCCTAATCCCTCCTTAACTAACATT
The DNA here is from genome assembly GCA_036346145.1 of Olyra latifolia. NCBI lineage: Eukaryota > Viridiplantae > Streptophyta > Magnoliopsida > Poales > Poaceae > Olyra > Olyra latifolia. Next base: position 56,023,225 of record CM070529.1, on the reverse strand, counting down.
TCCTAATCTCTCTCTCTCTCTAATTCCTCTCTCCTCTCCTTGTGTACGTGCATGCATGCACTGCTGTCTGGCAAGATGCAGACCATTCACTTCCTCTCTTGTCAAATTCTCTCTCTCTCCCTCTCTTTAATTTCTTCTTGACTCACAACATCTGTCAGTCAAGTTAGCCTTGCACGCCGCAAAGACTTGCACATGTTATTGACAAAGATCAGAATGGCGGCTTAATTACCTTGCTAATTTCCTTACTAATCTCTCCTCCACGTTGTTCTTGTTGCCATTTGTCGCCATTTCTCTCTCCACGTTGTTCTTTGCCATTGCAGAGCAAAGAAGTCTTGCCTTTTGGCGCCGCCCGCCTCTACCTCGACCAGATCGCTTAATCCTCTATCGCCTGCTACGATCGCAGACTTCAAGCCGCATCTGATCACCCTCGCTCGCCTCTTTCGCCCCTCGCCCGACCGTCGCCTCAACGCCCCGTGCTCAGTCCGATGGACGCCGTCTTGAATTGCTTGGCGGCTGCATTGCGGTCAGTGTTGAGTAATTGCACTTTGATTAATTAGCTTGCCGCCACGGCTTCGCGTCGCATCGCGCCGCCGCCGTGACGTGACGCCCTCACGAGCGTCGATGCCGCTCATTTTCTCGAGCAAATCCTAACGACGCCACCGTCACGCTTATATTGGAACCATCGAGATCTATTTTTCGCCGCCTTTTGGCGCGCTTCTTCGTCGTCGCCGGCTTTGGTCAAGATATTGTCGATTCTCTTTGCTCCACCGCATCCCGGGCTCTCCTTTCATGTTCTGGGTTTGGCCGCAGGACACTGAACCGTCTCGCCGTGGTGTCGCGTCGATCTTCCGGTGCCCAATCGCTCGTGGTCAGGCAAGAACTCTGAACCCGGTGAGCACCCCATCCTTTTTCGGTGGCTCACATCCATTTAGTCGATTTGTCTCTACTTAATTTCGAGACCGGTTATTTATTAAAGATTCATCGACTTGTAGCTTTAGGACTAGTCTATTAGTTCATCGCATGTGGGTCTTCTTTAAAATAAATAAATAGTAAAAATAAAATAATAAAATCCATTTTAAATAATAAAAATGTGATTATTTATACTGGTAGCCTGATTGTGCTGTGCTTGATTTATTTGGCATATTCGGCGTCGCGATCGTTCCGTCGGAAGGAGGGCGTCTTAGTGGAGGCACCATCGCCGAGGAGCACTGCTACCCAGCCTCAAACTCAAGGCGTGTCCTTTGACGATATTGTCTATAGCCTGCTTTTTATTAAAATGTTTTATTAGGAATTTATAAATGTGCATGCTAGTTTTAAAATATTAAAACTAGTTTAATAGTGACTAGCTAGACCTATTTAACCGTATTGCTATAACAACCCATTAATAATATAAAACTAGGTGTAGCTAGATTAATTGTTATCTACTTTCCATTGGACTTAGGTTGTTTAAAATGAAATGCCCGCAAAAAGAAATCACGTTATATTTCATGTTTACTGGAAATGTCTCTATAAACTTGTTTGGAAAAATAGGCATCGGAGGGACACGATGCCGAGTATGGGTATTCTTATTCTTCTCCCCCTCAAATATTCCGACTAGGAGGAACTTTCTGCCAGTGGGTGCTTTCATGCACCGTGTTGGTGTTTTCTAACACCGTGATTTTGTAAACAAGGGGCTTAAAATTGTTCCTCCTAGTCTAAGGATCTGTTCATCCTATGAACCTACGAGCCTAGCTTTACAAAGACAACCTCGGGTCTGGTATGGGGCGGGCCTAGTTCGGTCCTCCGCTCATGCGCACCTCGGTAGGAAGCAATCGAGTTAGAGTCTGGGACTTTATGGTCAACGCTTCGGGAAGCCTCTCGAGGCAAAGTGTACCCTCTCGCAGAGATAAAAGCTGTCATGACACCGTGCTCGTGGTTATGAGCGCATAAAGTTTAGTGTTCATATGGTAGCCACTTCTTTTATAAAATTTGGGAGTTCTTCTAAAATAACTTGGCAAAGGACCGCCGCTTTCAGATTTTTCTATTGGGACCCGTCGTGAGACGATAGTGGTTCCGAACTTAGTACGCCGACGGATGGTTAGAACAGCCTTTGGTGAATGACCGAGCCAGGAGCATAGTTCGCCAGGTCGATCGAATATTCCGTCTCGCCGAATGACCGAGCCGACATGATTGGAGCCCTGAAAATGATGTTTATTAAAACCGCAGTTTTTAACTCACTAGGAAAAATTTATAAAAGGCTTTTTCGCAAAACACCTAAGCCACCTTTGTACAAAGCTACCACATCATGTCATGTCTTTTCCTCGCCGAGTATTAGTACTCACCCTGCTTTCTCCCCTCTTTAAAATTTCAAAAGGTGAAGAGGCGATTTGACTCGAGGCGGATGATGAGGACTACGACGAGCCGGACCACGAGGAGTCTTCGAGGAGTGAAGCTTAGGGTCCGCTCCTCTGCATAAGATGCTGTGGGATTCTCAGATTCAAGAGTAGTTGTATTCGTGTTTAGCCCGTGATTTCATTGTGTACTTTGTGGTTCAAACTGCGTCTTGACATGTATGTAAAATAATCGGGACAAGTTCCCGACCTTGTACCTTGTATAATTATGTCAATGTATCACTGTTTGATAACCGTGTGTACTAGCGATGATTCTTGGGACTAGTACATTATGCACAGGAAGGGTTCGGTCTTTTACGTCCGGGTCCCGACACCTCCCGAGGGTAAAGTGTACCCCCTCTGCAGAGTTAAAACTGTCATGACAGCCGTGCTCACGGTCATGGCCTTGTTTAGTGTTCATATGGTAGCCACTTCTTTTATAAAATTGGGGTTTCTTCTAAGATAATTTGGCAAAGGACCGCCATTCTAGATTTTACTATTGGGACGATCGTGAGATGAATATGGTTCGAACCTAGTACGACGACGGATGGCTAGAAAAATTCCATTGGCCAATGACCGAGCCAGGAGCATAGTTCGCCAGGTCGATCGAAATTCCGTCTGGTCAATGATCGAAGCTAGACAAGAATGGAGCCCCTGAAAAATGGTGTTATTAAAACCGCATTTTAAACTCACTAGGAAAAATTGTTCAAGGCTTTTACGCAAAATACCAAAGCCACCTTGTACTGAGCTATCATATCATTTCACATTCTTTCCCCTGCCGAGTATTAGTACTCATCCCTGTTTTCTCCCCCTCTTTTAAAATTTCAAAAGGTGAAAAGATCGGATTCGACTCGAGACGGATGATGGGGACTACGACGAGTCGACTACGAGGAGTCTTTGAGGAGTGAAGCTTAGGGTCCGCTCCTACACCAAGATGCTGTGGGATTCTCAGATCGAAGAATAGTCAGATTATGGGTTTAGCCTATGTTCTCCATTGTACTCTGTGGTTCAAACTGCGTCTTGACTTGTATGTAAAATAATGGGGACGAGTTCCCCGACCATGTACCTTGTATAATTATGGCAATGTATCACTCATATGGCTGTGTGTGTACTAGCGATGATTCTTGGTACTAGTACAGAATGCACAGGAAGGGCTCGGTCTTTTATGGCCGGGTCCCGACACCCCCTCTCTTTCTTTTTCCACGTGTGTCTCCCCCTCTCTTTCTTTTTCCCTGTGCTCTGTCTCCCCATCGTGCTCCCCCTTCCCTTCTGCCATCTACCCCGTCCCTCTCTTCCCCCTTTCTTCCGCGTCCTATTGACTCCTCGTCGCGTCGGGTTTGGCCGGTGGAATCTCGCCTCCCTTGGGCCGGCCTTGTCCCTATCTCTCCCAACCCAATGGAGGAATGGTTCGGCGGCTAGGGTTTCAGGGGAGGTAGAAGAATAGGGTGGCGACGGCACCTCGCCCCTTGGTCCGGCTCGGCGGTAGCGAGGTTCTAGGGCTAGTATCCAACCCCCACCCGTCCCTGGGAATTCTTCCCCCTTGGCTCGGCCTGATGGCTGCTTCCGCATTTGGTGCAACTCGGCGCCAGGCGGTGGCCGGCGACACCTAGCCATGGCTAGGGACGCGGTGGCCGTTGGTGGTCCTCACCGACTGTTACGGCTTAAGCGGTGGCCGGCGACACCTAGACGTGGTTAGGGATGTGGCTGTCGTTGGCCTCCCCGTCAATTTGGGTACGATGGCGGCCCGCGACGGCCCCGCTGCACTTTCGTCCCCGTCAGCCTCTACCTCGGTTTCCCAGTTCCACCCCCTTCCCCTACCATTTCTAATCCCCTTTTACAGACTTTTTTCTTGCATTGTATGATCAATGGTTATTTTTTATTTTGATTTGAGCTATGGTAGAGAGCTTGAGATAGGGATGGCATTGTACCCTTGGTAACCTGAGATGGGGGGTGGGTGTTGTGCTATTGGTGTTATGATCGGACTGATGTTGTACTATTGGTGTCATGATCGAGGATCGATGCTGTGATATTGGTGACCTGAGATGGAATTTCGGTGCTGTGCCTTTGGTAGCATGGAAAAAGGGGATTAGGGCTGTGCTTTTGGGGACGAATGGCCATCGTGTCGGTACCCAGGGGTTTTTCGTGAGCCGAGGAGCATGTATCAACCTCTAGAAGCGCTCATCGGCAGCCACCCTGCGGTGCAATTGGTCCTAGCATCTAGTGAGCCGTACTATCTTGCTGCCATCTTTTACTAGTAGTAAGATATGGTGCATGTGGGTTTTGAGTTTGGGAATGGAATGAATTGTACCAGCATTTGGATAGATAATAAGGGGGAGTAGTTTGGAAGATTATATGCTAACATTGCAGGGCTGCCTTGCTGCATGATTGTGGAGGCTAGGTGAAGAATTTGGGTCAGCTACCTAATTATCCATTGGTGGCCGACCTGCTCCTCCCCTTCTGGCTCTAGTGGCTTGTGTAGGCTGCCTCCTCCTAGCTTGCCACTATCATTCTCCCCTTCACCCCCTTCGGGTTGCCCCCTCTAGAGCTAGTGGTTTGTGAGTAAGAAATGAGGTGATGACTGGTGTTCCTTACTCTATTGCTTGCTGGAAATGGTAAGGTGAGGGGGTTTTGTGGTCTAAGAAGTGAACTATCTAGGGAAGGGCTTGGACGGTGCATGACTGGGGTAAATATCTCCCCACTAGAGTGGTTTCCTGATTGGGAAACTGTGGGCATATCGTGCTGGTTTGCTGGTGCAGAATCCTTTGTCCCTTGTGGAGGAGGTATGGCCCTAATTGTGTGGGAAATAGTTGTTTTGGGATGCAGCCTGCAGCTACTGCTGTTGCTAAGGCTCTTGGCATGTTTGAGTCTTCTTTGAAATTGCTGTGATTTGGCCCTGGTTTTGGCCTGTGTGCCTGGCTGAGCATAAGGACAGGGTTTACTGTCCTATTTGTCCTTATTGCTGGGCAGAGGTGGCTGCTAATGTTGCTGGAATTGTTCCATTGGACATTTAACATCAGGTTTGTATTCCTTTGCTGGATGAGAATAATGTAGCGACGAGGGAGGCTAGCTATCCTCGGACAGCCTGACGTCCCTATTAGCTAAACACTCTAAAAGCAATCCTTTCTTCAGAATTTAGCTAGTCATTCTGAAAGTATTCCTATTAGCTACTCATTATGAAAGCAATACTTTCTTTAGAATTTAGTCGTCTATTTTTGTGGTTTGGAAGAGTTATTTAGTCGTGTCTGCCATTCAAAATTCTTGACTAATGACGTATATACATTTGCCTGCAGGTGTCGGCGAAGTGCAATGCTAGCTGGATCAGAACACAAGAGAAGAAGGGATGGCAGGGAGGAAGATCCTAGTTGCGGCAATCCCTAAGAACATCCATAAAATGATCCCGTGAGAGGTCAAACAACTTGTGTTGTAATTAATGGACGTACAACGAGGTGTATGTAATTGTCAATGCCAATGGTTGTCATGAGATGTGAGGTTTCAAAGATTATGTACCATAGTATGTCTTATGTCTAATCGGTGATTTGTATCATAATAACAATTGTGTACCATGAATATTATTTTATTAATAAAGTCCTATATTCTTGGTTTAAGATTTGATTCAAGGCTTGATCTCTATCACCCTATATCATTATCAGACCAATTAATGTTGTTGATTAAGCGTTAAGATGACGGGGGTATTTCATAGAAGAGCTAAAAAGGAGGTATCAACTTGTCCGGTATAAGAAAAGCTTAGGTTGGCATGCTTTAATAGCTTATCCTAGGTAGGAGGTTTGCAAAACTATTATATTCAAATCTTTTTTAGGAGTTAGTGGCTATTACCGTTGATACTCTTGGTTTCTGTCTTTAGTCCTGCTTGTAACTTTATCAATGAGTTAGTAGAGGTTATTTGGCTTGTTTAAAAAAACTTGTCCGGTATAAAAAAAAATAGATATTATCTAGTGTTTATTAAAAGCTAAACAAGATTTAATTAATTATAAGTCGCTAAAATAATGGTGCTGGAGCGTCAGTACAAATTGGAGTATGCTAGACGACAAACGCCTATCGATTATCGACAGATGAAGATATTACACAAATTTAATAGGGCATGTGATAAGGACACATGCAGGTACATCAGTTATCATTTATCAAAAGGTCGTTCCATGTCTGATACATTTGATGATTGGCTTGTATTGTACCCATCGGATGGTAGATGGACGGTTATGCGAGCTGGTTTCTCTATACAGGCGAATTTTTAGTCACGGTGAGTGATGCGTCGAGTGAAGCTTCAAATCCAGGTAAAATCCTATCGATCACTCAGCATGTTTGCTCAGCAAAGTCTACACAAAAGCATGACAAAGAGATGAAGAGGCGATAAAAGGAGACTTTGGGTGGGTCTTTAAAAAACAAGGGCAAAAGGGAGGAGCATAGACATGTGAATACTATTTTGGATCATTATTTTTATTTGATCCGAAGACATAGTGATCTTTTATTCATCGCAGATAAGATGGATGCGATACATGATTATATCAACCACACACAACTACTTTCGATAGTAGAGCCTATGATCAAAATTGGTTTGTTCCTCCAAATAAATAATTTTCTCATAAGTTTGATCATGGCTACAGTCTCGTTCTCGGCCCATACATATTTGATTTACTCTTATTGCCAAGAGACAAGACAAATGAGTATATCTGGACCGCATAGATTTGATCCAACATTTTGTGGCCTATTTACTCTCCTAGAGTCTCTTGAGATAACGCTAGATAAATATTTCTAGGCTCTGTTTTTTTGAGCGGTTGCGTTTGCGTTTAAACTGAAAATTTGTACCTTCTCGATAAGGACATCCGAAGGATCAAAAAATTATAGAAAAATGGTTTTAAGAGCTAGTCGAAGAAATAGTAAGATCTACAAAAAAATGATTAGGAAACGTCAAAACATTTGGCTTATACGAAAATAACAAATTTTCAGTTTAAACGCAAACACAACCGCAACCGCCAAAAAAAAACAGAGCCCTAGACAACATACTTCAAAGTTGCCTGTACAGTGAGCTCTAGCTTGAAGGGTCGGTTGAAAAGGCTATGGATCTCTCTGCACCAACGGAAGCGAGAGTGCGAGACGGCTCGCAAGGCAGCAAAGCTTAAGCGGGAAACGACGGGGCAACGAAAGCTGGGCGATGTGCCCGCGCGCGAGATGCCACTTCCCTCCTTGTCCGCTCCAGTGTCAGTGTGTGCCCTCGCGCGTGCGCGTGCACGCAAAAGCGCCGTGAAAGAGGGCGCCGGGCGCAGCGAAAGATGAGGCAAAAGCGCCGGTCTCTCCCCCCAAATCTTTAGTTTCGCGTCTACTCTCTAGTCTCTACGCAGCAAAAGCATGCTTCTACCTGCACGGCGTGAGGAGCTGAACTGAAACCGCCGCCTCCAAGAGAGTCCCATTCAGAGTTCACAAACCCGTTTTGGACCCGAAACTGCCGTTTCGCGGGCCGGTTTTTCGCCAAAATTGGTAAAAACCGGTGAAAAACAGCTCAAATTCAAATTCAAATTGTCGAGAAGCAGCTGACGAGCGGGACGATTTTTGGAGCGGTTTTTAGCGAGAAACCGACAGTTTTTCCCGGCTAACCGCTGGTTTTAGCGAGAAACCGGTGGGCAAATCAGAGAAAACGTGAAAAATAAAAAAAATAAAAAGAGGTCTGAATTTTTTTTAAAAAAATTAGGAAAAATCATAGATGGGTGGAATATATGTGTTGATAATTTGTTTAATCATGGAAAAAAAATTGGAAGAACCTTTGATAAATATATGACATCTGAAATATATCAATATCAAATCAATAATCTGACATTAAGTACATCAATTCAATATTCAATGAGATGAACCTTGTGCATGTTTTGCTCCTTCATTGATGCTATATGTTCCTTTAATTTTATAGAGCCATAACACTTGTTTTGACATATTTTTTGCTGTAGGTTGTGATATGCATGGTAGTTTTCAACAAAAACATATATTTGAATAAGGAAAAAAATTTGACAAGACCTTTGCTAAATATTTGAGAGTTAGAACATATCAACACTAAGTGAATTGCATACATACATATATTGCATTGCATATGATGATAGACATATCAACACTAAGCCATATGATAGATATATTAAGGTTTTGAAAACTGTTTGGTGACCCGAAACCCATGATTTATGGTAGCAAAACGAGCAGGAAAACGAGCATCAATCAGTGAGTTCGGTGTGGTGGTGGTGACAAAAGAAAAAAGAGCAGAGCAATCAGTTAGCAAGTGTACAGACCAGACCTTCTAGAAATCAGTCCAATTTTTTTTAAAAAGGGTTTTTTTTCACTTTTGCACAACTTTCTTCGCATAAAATACCATGATAATAATCCCAATTTAAAATTTTGCTTTGTACAGAATACTTCTAGTTTTTTATAAGATTTTTTTTAATTTTTTAAAATATTAAATTCAAATTTAAAATTTTAAAACAGGCCGGGTAAAAACCGGCAGTTTCTCAAACTGCCACCTAGCGGTTTGGCAAGAAACCGCTGGTTTTTACTGGTTTTGGCCTCTTTTGAACCCTGGTCCCATCTCCATTTCCGCTCTCATTACACAAAGAATCTCGTTTCTTTAGAGTGTAGTGTAAAATGTGAAGGAAGTTCGGAGGGATGGATAGCGGGGACACTAATAGTGTTTTGGAGGGAAGAATTTGGAGGGACTACTGGGAATGCTCTGAGGAGCTGAACTGAAACCGCCATCTCCAAGGGAGTCCCATCTCCATTTCTGCTCTCATTACAAAAAGAATTTCATTACAAAAGGAATCTTGTTTCTTTTAAAGTTTCAATAGATTTTCTTTACCGTTCTTTTTTAATGCTCCAACCATTCTCCAACTGAAACCACGATCTTTTTAAAGAGATGTGTTGAAAATGGTGAAAGATGAAAGAAAAGAATATATAGTGTAGGAAATAGGAAAAGAAATCAAATAAAGAAAAAATGGCTAGAGATTGTCCTTGTCGTAGCAATCACCACGCCTGGCCTGGCCGCCGCCGTCTTTGGCTAAAAATCTTGCCTCAGAACTGTCCAATTTTTCCATGGGAAAGCGGAACTGAAAGGCAGAGACGGGGGATTATAGAACGAGCCTCGCGCCTACTGCGACTACTCCAAATCAGATTTACATATCAGCAAGTCTTGGGGCAACGAGCCTCGCGCCTACTGCGACTACTCCAAATCAGATTTACATATCAGCAAATCTTGGGGCAATCCGTGTCCTTGCTACGTAACATCCTACTGCTCCTCATCGCGTATCAGCTAACGAAAATGGCCCTGTTTCTTAACGATCCAATCAGCTCCCGACTACCTCGCGAAGCAGAGTATCCTGCACACACGTAGGAGGATTAGCACGGAAGCTGCCTCTACAGAACGCGCATCGCCATCAGGCACGGCTAATCCATTCCTCGCTGCTAATTGTCAGATAAGTCATAACTCATGAGCCCAATAGAACAGAGCCTAAATGCGGCGAGCGAGAATGCCCGAATCAGCAAGACAGACAGCGTCCTGCTCGCGCCAGCAACAACGAAACAAAACAAACACAGGTGGGCCGGGGCCCACCCCGCCCCGGCCCCGCGCTGGCGGGGCCCACAGGAAAGTGACGTCGAAATTATCCCCCCTGGGTGTGCGTGAATTTGCTCTGCTTTGATTTTGTGCTGCGGGGGAAAGCGACTGTGGGACGGGGTGAGCAGGGATGGATTACTTGCTGTTGATGTGTGCTTTTCTTGTCCAGGCCTTGCTAATTGGTGGATCAGTAGACTCGCTTCCTATATACGTATGGCATTCAGGTGACCTCATTTCTTCGCCCATCCGGGCCTCCTTTCTCTGCCCACCATGCACGAATGAGCAAGATGTCCTGTACGCTTTTAATTGGCTAGATTTGTGCCATAGTTTAGCTAACCTATTTTTGTATATGTATATAAGAATTTATAGTCGTAATAGTCATAGTAAAATATAATAGAGTTTATCTCCAATCTTGTTATGAATATGTAGGCTCCGTTCCTTTTTGCAAACCGCCGGCGGTCGGCCAACGGTTTGCTACAGTAAAAAATTTAAATATTATTTTTTTGAATTACTTAAAATTTTTTCTAAAAATTTATAAATTTGTTACAGTAAAACCGTCAACCGCCAGAAACCGCCAAAAGAATCAGACCCGTAGTCATATCGAAATTAGCCTCTCTCGTTTTATTTACTCAGTGTGTGCATGGTAGGGGAGGAGAGGGTAATTTTTCCCTTGCTTTCGTCTGTTGTTGTTGCAGGGGAAAGCGACTCTCAGATGGGGTGATCAGGGCTGGATAGATTTTGGATGTATTACTTTGCTTGGTGTTGATGTGTGTGTGTTTCTATCCATGTCCTCTCCAACTCCAAGCCTTGCTAGTTGGTGGATCAAGTGGGAGTTTAGTATTTCTCTAAAAAAAAGTGGGAGTTTAGTAAATTTGCTTGTTAGTTGTCCGACGTTCGGCATTCAGGTGAGCTCATTTCTTGACCGAACCATGCAGGTATGTGTCCTTAGAGTTTAGCGTAAATAGATGACGCGATAAACCAGATAGCTTTGAAATCATTGGTGGTTTTTCTTTCTAAGTTTTCGACCATGGAAAAACGAGGAAAGCGGACTATTTTTGGAACCGTCTCGCACCGCCGTGTGCGAAACTGGCACAGTGATGTTGGTTATGATAAACCCAAGCATCGTGAGGGCATCTTCAATGGCGACCCTATACTTTTAATGCAACATATTATATTATCATAGAAATAGGGTTATGAATAATAAAAATCGGGTTGTGAGTATATAATATAAGAGAGAAATATTGTGAATGGAAAAATAGTCCTAGAGTTGGGAAGATGAATTGTAAATTGCGGGTGGTAAATAAGAGATGAATAGTGGGTGGATAATGAAATATCAATATTGGCAGAAAATATTGGACGGCCAAGGGGCGGAGGAGGCAGGTGCAGCAGCGTGAAATGTACGGGGCGAGTCCGTAGCGGCAGCAAGGGAGCGAGGGATGGCAGTGGCAGGGGCAGGGGCAGCAGAAAGGACAAAGCAGAAACAAGGGCTGGAGGACGGTGACCGAGTGAATGATGAAGGCAGGAGTGGGTAGGGTCCCCAGATTACGGCCGTTTCACCTCGACCAATCCATCCATCCATCCAATCCAATCACCCATCTACTCTACCTACTCATGTAGGATGGAAGAAACTACGGCTTTTTACCGCATGGTTTTCAGTTTTCACCAAGAATTCTGCTGGTGGTGCTAATAGTCTTGTCACTACAAGAGAGGAGATCACCACTTTCAGTTCATTCTTAGTGGAAATCACTCAGGTTGGAGTATCATGGTATTGGGTGTAGTATCTACAGACGAGGACAAGAAAACACATTTCTCTTTCTATCTGTGGGACGAAGGACAAGGAAGAGAAAAAAAAGAAAGGGAGAGAGGAGAGCTGGATCGGGTACTCTCACAGTATAAAACGGAGATCTAGATCTATCCATCCAACGCTCCACGCACCCGATCCTCCCGCGTCCTCCTGAGCCAGGAAAAAAACAAAGCATTCATTCTACACACCAGAAAAATAGAAACAGAAAAAGAAGTACTCATAAAAGAAATGCTAGTGCTACTACCAAAACAGCAGACCAAATTCCCATAAATTTATTTATTTCTGCGAGAAAAAAATAAAAATTCACATCAGCTTGTCACTCGGTCACTCCCCTGCTCTCCCTCTGCTGGCCCCGGCGGCCTCGACCCAAGAAATCAAGCAGGGTCAGGGGCAGAGCAAGGAAGAAAGCCAGTAATAAAGAAAGCTTATCGATAGATAGATAGATAGGGATACAGCGCGACGCGCGCACTACCCTGCTACTAGTAGCATAGCCTAGCTTGGCTGCTGCCGCTGCGACCTCCAAGCTTTGGGAAATGGAGCTGCCGCCCAGTGCCTCATCAGTGGCGCCGCTCCGAGTGAACAATCGTTGAGCTTTCTCCCTCTTCTTCCCTTCCGCTTGTGTTGAGCTTGCTCTTTGGTTGTACTAGTACACCACCACCGGTCTCCGGGAACGCAGCGGGAAAGGATACAGGAGGAGGACGAGGAGGAGAGGAGAAAGCTGTGAGCTTGGCTAGCTTGCTGCTGTGGTGGAGCTCGCCATGGACGCCTACGAGGCGACCAAGGTGGTGTTCTCGCGGATCCAGGCGCTCGACCCGGACCACGCCGCCAAGATCATGGGCTTCTTGCTCATCCAGGACCACGGCGAGAAGGAGATGATACGGCTCGCCTTCGGCCCCGAGGCGCTGCTCCAGACCGTCATGGCCAAGGCGCGCAAGGAGCTCGGCCTGCTGCCGACGTCCGTGCCTGGGACCCCGACCTCTGTGGCCGCGGCCGGCCCCTCGCCGTTCCTGCTGTCGCGGCAGAACTCTGGGCGAGCCGGCACCGCGCCCTCGCCGCTTTCAGTGTCCTCGCCTTCGTCGTGGGCACCGCCGCCGGTGTTCTCGAGGAGAGACAGCGTCAGCAATGGCGCGGCGGAGGAGATGGTCGGCGTCGGGGAGGAGCTGATTAGCCCTGCCAACGGCGGAGGCTGCCCCCCGTCGCCGTTCTTTGCTCCGTCCGGCGGGGACCCGCTCCTCGACGAGCTCCAGCTGCAGGACCAGCTCGCGTTCCTCAACGACGGCAGCTTGGGCGGAGGGCACCAGCTGCCCCTGTTCGACGGCGCCGAGTGCCGGAGCCCCGGCGCCGGCGACGGCGGACTTTTTCCTTACGGTCTCTCGTGGGCCAACGGCGGCCCGGGGCACCGCCGAAGCGCGTCGGTGAGCGAGCTCTGCCTCGGCGGGGCCGACGGTCTTGGCTGGAAGCCGTGCCTGTACTACGCACGCGGGTACTGCAAGAACGGCAGCGCTTGCCGATTCGTGCACGGCGGCCTCCCCGACGCCGCCACCGCTCTCGCCGGCGCCAAGATGGACCCGACCGCCGTGGAGCAGCAGTGTCAGGACTTCCTCCTCCGCTCCAAGTCCCAGCGCCTGGCCGCCACCGCCTTCCCCTACTCCCCCACCGGCTCTCTCCCTGGTTCCCCCTCCGCAACCACCAAGTGCCTGAGCTTGCTTCTACAGCAGCAACAGACCGAGACCCAAAGGTGCCACCTTTGCTACTGCCTGTGAGCTCCGAATTGCTCTCTTCTCCGAATGACTCACGATTCTTTCGATTGGCAGGGCTGCGGCCGCGGCGGCCGCAGCAGCGCTGATGCTGGGCGGCGACGAGGCGCACAAGTTCATGGGCCGGCCGCGGCTGGACCGCCCCGACTTCGCGAGCATGATGAACCCTGGCTCGCGGCAGATTTACCTCACCTTCCCGGCGGACAGCACGTTCCGCGAAGAGGACGTCTCCAACTACTTCAGGTATTCGACCTTGCGCACCAGAGAATGCATGCTGCTAACTCCGGCCGCAAGTTTCGCCGGGATTTACATGGTCTCTGATGCGTCTGCCGGCTCTGAACTGCAGCATCTACGGCCCTGTCCATGACGTGCGCATCCCGTACCAGCAGAAGCGCATGTTCGGGTTCGTCACCTTCGTCTACCCGGAAACGGTGAAGCTGATCCTGGCCAAGGGCAACCCGCACTTCATCTGCGACGCCCGCGTGCTCGTCAAGCCCTACAAGGAGAAGGGAAAGGTCCCCGACAAGTACAGGCAAGCCGCGGCATTTACCCTGTTGCTTCCGGCAACAGTAAGAACGACCGCTTGTGCCTTCAACCCCGTGACCGATTGCTTTGCTGTTACTCTGCAGGAAGCAGCAGCAGCAGGGTGAGAGAGTGGACTTCTCGAGCTGTACTACTCCGACGGGGCTAGACGCTAGAGACTGCTTCGATCTGCACCAGCTCGGTGAGCCATTGTAGCTTGAGTTTGATCTTTGTATCAGCTCATGACATGCATGATTGGTGCTGACTGCCGAGTTCTTGTGTTGATCGGATGGTGCAGGTGCGAGAATGCTGCAGCACTCGAACAGCGCCAACGAGATGCTGCTGCGGAGGAAGCTGGAGGAGCAGCAGCAGGCGATTGAGCTCCAGAGCCGCCGCATAATGGGCCTGCAGCTGCTGGACCTCAAGACACGCTCCGCCGCGGCGCCAACCCCAATCGGCAATCCATTCAGCCCCACGCAGACTGCCGTTGCCACCCCCACCGTCGAGTCACCGCCTGATTCCGGTAGGACATGCCGTGACAGCAGACACTGCCATTTCACTTGTCAGAACAGATGCAGTGTTGCTAATGTTCTGCGTGTTGATTTGCTTGCTTGATTGATGCTAATAGCAGAGCAAGGCAAGGGCAGCAGCTTCCTTCTTCCTCACAGGAAGGTGGTCAACGGAGGAGCCGATAAGGAGGAATCTGCTGGCGAGTCGGCCAGCCCTAACACAGACAGTGACCAAAGGTGAAATTTAAGGCTAAACAAATCATCATCATCATTTGTTGTTTTCATCACACTTAGCTTTCATCCAGCAATGCCGAGAAGTAGGCATTCCACCAAACTGATCTTTTAACTCCATGCCCATTGTGCTCTGCAGTGTGGAGCATAACCTGCCGGACAGCCCTTTTGCCTCGCCGACCAAGTCCTCAGCGTTCGCGCGCGATCCATTCGCTCCCACTGAGGCGGAGATATCCGCCGCATCTACCGGCTCTATCGCATCCTATGTTGGCATCAACAACTGCGCCAGCAACGGCGGGAGCGGCACTAACCATCTCCTGCCCTCTGCATTGGACATACCCTCACCAAAACCATACTTCTTCCCCATGTCCAGGTATGCACAATACACTATTGTATGGCCCTAGTGCAGTTCAGTATAATAGTATTGCAATTTGCTGTGTAATCTATGTGGGTATCATGATTTGCTGAATGCATGATGCACGCAGGCTGTCCTCCGATCACGGCGCGATCGGGATGTAAAGTTGTCCTCAATGGAAGTGAGTAATACTACTGCCTAATCATAGTAAGCACTTTGTCCTGCCCTTTTCTAAAGCTCAGCACAACTCAACTCAAGCTCTCTGCACCATGCTCTTCCTAGTAGTAAAAATCATATGCTCTTCACCTATTCGAATCATGGTGTCTTACCCCCTTTTCCCTTCTCGTCTTGCCATCTCTTGCTCCTGCAGGAATACTAGCAGCAAAAGAAAAGAGAATAGTGGAATATAGGAAAAGAGTGGAGAAGTTGCAGCATAGTGTTAGCTTCAGTTCCTCTTTTTTTTTCCTACTTTCTTTCCCCTTTTTCTTTCTTCAACTTCATAGCTTTATTAAAAACCCATATGAGAAGAAGAAGATGCCATGGCCTCTAGAGAAGCAGCAGCACCATTGTTTGAAGACGCAGTGTCTGATAAATCAAGGCCCTGTTGTTACCATATGCATTAATTAGTTACTGTTAGTTTACTACTACCGCCACCACCGCCACCCACCGCCATTGATGTACCACCAAGCTCTTCATAAGCTACCACAATAGCCACTAGTTCTATAGCATTAGGTGTGATGTTTAGCCAGAAGAACACTAGTACCAACCACAAGATACATGTAACACTAGTGCTTGCTTGCTGTATGTATGCAAGACAGTACAACAAGATACATTGTAATGGAAAATGGAGAAGTGACAGGCAGAGGAGGAGGCTAGCTAGTGTGGTGTATGTGTATATTCACAAGATGAACAAGTCAGTGTAGGTGCGAAGGGGAAGGACCACTGCCGATGCTACACTAGGTTGTTGTGCCAATAGGGAGAGGTGTCAGCGTTGGGGTTCATGGTCCCCCTCTCAGCAAATGCAGCTCACTACAAAAGATGTTTTTTTCCTCCTCTCTCACCTGTTTTCCTTTTGTTTTGCCCTGGTGGAATCTACTGTGCTTAGACAGTGTTATAGAAAGAAACGAAAGTGAAAGATATGGAGATAATTTGCCTTTTGTTTTCAGTGCCTTTGCCGCTGCCTATGTTTCTCCCAATTCTTCTGAAATCTGAGCAAGTACGTGGTATGCTATCTCCATTCTTTTGAGTTACGCTTCTGCGTTTGCAAATTGCAATGTTTGGATTCATGGTTATTCGTCTCCTTTGCCTTGTTCCTGGAAATATAGGTTCTCAAGAAAGTGTATTGCTAGTATTACTGGTTGGCCTACAGAGGTTGTACTTAGAGAAATGGTCAATGGTCTACTTCTGAGCCGATTCATATTCCTGCCAGCCATGTCAATGTGTCATCTATACTACTCGCAAGTAAAGGAGAATTTGAAATTTTTAATCTTTGAAATTCGGTTGCAGCAATACACAAGAAGCTGTGATTTTGGTTTGCAAGAACTGTCATGCGGCACGTTGTAAAACGTGAGGCAGAGAACGGTGGCTGCTATGAGTAGGCTGGTGGCAACAATTGTTGCCTAGATAGCTAGATGTCTTCTAACTTATGGCGTCTTATTTGGTTCATAGTTATTTCAAAGGAGGGATTTAATGAAAAATCCTTTTAGAAATGTTTGATTTTGTGGGACTGCTTCATAGGAAATTCATTATATAGGATTTTTTTTCTTTAAATCTGAGAGGTTTACTTGCATTGACCTTTAGCGATACATTAGATATTCCTTTGAGAATTCTAATGCAACTTCCCTTTCTCCATTATCTATTTAATCACAAAATTTCTACAGTTATCCTGTGTGATGAGCTTTTAAGCAATTCAAGTGGTTTTGGTTCCTTCAAAATTTTACATATCATAACATTTTAATCATTCGTTTATTCCACGTTTTTTAAATCGCACGAAAGATCGTTAAAAGATAAGCATTTGTCCAAATATATACCTACTTATTTTCTTGGTTGAGCATGAGTACTAATCATACCATAACTTGATGACATATTTCAAATCAAAACAAATACCCAAACTGAAAAAAAGACTAGCAAGTACTAATCTTCATTAAATGAGTCGCATAGCCAGAAAGCAGCTTTTTCAGGAAGTCACTTTAAAAGCTAATTTTTTTCAGAAAAAAAAATCTAGACATGGCGAACTGGCTCCGTGGTAACAACGCATTCCTAGACAGCGATACAATTAAATTAGCACAAGGCGTAAAAGTGATGCCTTTGGGGACATGCTTTTGGGGATGCAACTAGTGCGATGTACTACTAAACACAAACAATCCCCAACGTCAACATCCCAAAATCAAACGAAATGGATGAGGACGACAGCAAGACTATACAATCAGAGAGCCTTGAAAGAAGATGCTGCCATTTCCTGAAAATTAGCGGCGGTATGCTCCCCAATCATCTCACTAGCCAAACGAACTTGCCTAGTTTGGCATCATCGCAGCTAAAAACGGCGGGCTTCAAACGGCTCGATTGAATGTCAAGAATTTTTAGAAGTTTTCGTTTGCAGAGGCATTTTTTTATGCAGATGAAATAAAATAGTTTTAAATAAATTTTAACAAATCAGGGGAACTAGTAATTGCGAAAAAGGAAAAAAGAAAGGAAGAGAGCGGTCAATCAAGGATTTCAGTTGTCAACGCCGTCTCCTCCCCCTCGCCTTCTTTTTCTCTGCAGGGTGCACCTTACATGCCTCATGTGTTGCCGCTACCTCCATTTCTTCTTTTCTCTAACGCTCCCTTCTCGACCCTCGTTTTCTCTCTCTCAAGTGGGCACTTGACGCAATCCCCCTTGCGACCACCGTCAACCACCCTCCAACAATCCTACAACCAAGTCGGCGCCATTGCTGCCTCATTGCACCACCACCACTATGCTCTAGTCGACACAGCTTCCCTCTAAACTTGTTTGGTGGATGAGGTTGTGCGGAACCCTTTACAAAAGCAAAACCATAGAAACGGTGATAGAGCTCTAGTGATGGAGATGGCAGGCGTGATGGGAAAACAACGCTGCAATTGTGGGAAGAGAGGAGGGAAGTGGATAGGAAGGGAGACTTGGGCCGTTGGATTTTCTTAAGAACAAACCAAATAACATTCATTGCTCAATAATAAAAATTACTCCCTCCGTTTCATAATGGTTGTAGTTCTAACTAAATGCACACAAAATAAGGAGACGTGGAAAATAACTTATTTATCCTCATTTAATGAAGGGTAGTTGAACAGATTAGCTAAATAGATGGCTGCATTGATGAAGGGTACAAAGGTCATATTGGCTCTAAAGTTGCATTGGAATGTGAGAATTACAACCATTTTAATAAAAATTTTGAATGCTAGAACTACAACCATTGTGAAACGGAGAGAGTACAGGGCAAACTAAAACAGAAACTAATGAGTCTCAGTGGTAAGAACCACCAACTCCTATTAGAAACAATACAAAGAGTATTTGCCTTGCAATCTGCTAGTTTCAAAAAAGGTTGTTTAGCGTACGCGACACCTTGTCATCTCCTCTTGTAATAGAGCGTTACGAGAAATTTTAACATTGATATCGAAGGTAAGATTCTCAAAAGGCAGGAAAACATGATCACTTAACGTACGCTTTCCACCAGTTTGCTGACGAATCGCAAGATGAAATATAGGATTTGTACATCTGGTTCTTGACACATTCAACTCATAAAGCTATCATAAAACATAAAAAGAGATTCTGCTTGCCCTCCTTGTTGGGATCCGACTCCTACTTGACGTGATGTGATGCTCCGGTGAGTAGATTTGATTTGCGCCACCGCAACGACACCACTACCTCGCGTGACCACTCTATGGAGACACCGCTGCCATAGCCTGCAAAGTAGCAGCCGCTGAAAAAACAATGCCGTCTGTTCCAGCTCCCGCTGATGAGAGAAATACTCTTATTCCAAACTTTAAACCACCACTATTGCTGACTCCACCCGTCCCCTCTCTCCACCGACCGCCTAGATACCGCTAACAAAGAGAATAACGAGCGGATCTGTGACAGCATTTGGATCACCTCCTCTTTTCTCTCTCTACAGTGGCGGCTTCATTGGACCATTGGATTTTAATCATCGCTCCAAGTAGTCGCCTATGATCATCCCTGAGTACTGGCCAATAGCTAAACCCAAAAAAAAAAGAGCTCGTCCTTTCGGAATCATGGTGCGCTGCGTGCATGGCTCTACGGACCCGGAACGGGAAAGGAAGTCGGGCGGATTGGAGGCTGGGAGCGGCTCTAGCTGTGCATGCCGTTTCCGGATGCTCCCCTCTGCTCGCTGCGATTAAAGCTAATGACCTCAATTAATGGCCATTAAGATTGCTTGTGTTGTGCAGCACAGCACTGGTGCCTATACTACTAGCTCAGAAATCAGAATCCTGGCTCCAAAGAGCACAGAAGAGCATGGCAATTAAGGAGAGGCAGAGGACACGAAGCATCATGGTGCGGTACAAGTACAAAGCATAATTTTGTCAAAATCAACGAGCTTATCAATTTATCATCAGCATTAGTACACGACAACAATCCTACTGCTACTAGATGCCAATAGAGTGCGAGTGACTGACGCTGACCTGGCAATACAGACATACACGTTGCGGTCTCCATCACGGTGGTCGACGCGGTAATAACTCACGTTGGTTTCACCGACGGTAGAAACGTCGGCGGGTGGGGCGGGGGTGGATCCGGATCGGCGCGTGCAAAGTTTGGGTTGGAAAGGCGTGGGGCCCAGGGTGTCAGTCGTGATGACTGACGCCCACGTGTCCGTGCGCCCCGCCCCGCTCGAATCAAATCAAAACCAAACAACGAGCCTGCCGTGCGCGGGTCGGGTCCATTTCGTACCGGGTTGCCGCAGGCCAGTGGCCACACATGCACGCCACCGTTGCAATGAGCCGACCTGCTACTGTGTCGTGTAGCAGTAAAACTTTTGGCTGGTCAGATAATGCAGACGTGACAGATGCGTTGCAAATTTGCAGAGGTGGATATGCAGTACGGCTACTGTGACCTGGTGGCT
Source organism: Olyra latifolia (assembly GCA_036346145.1). NCBI lineage: Eukaryota > Viridiplantae > Streptophyta > Magnoliopsida > Poales > Poaceae > Olyra > Olyra latifolia. The sequence continues at coordinate 56,002,992 of CM070529.1, read as the reverse complement.
AGTTGATGGACTTTTCTATCGAGGCGTGCTAAGAAATTAGGGTTGCGAGTCTAAGGTTGGTCTGGTGTGTTTTGGGTAGCTGAGTTGTCGGGGCATCTCTATCGGTGGCTATCCCAACTCTATACCTTGTTACTGTAGTAAATAGTGATAGGACGTGAAATAGGACAATGAGACAGTGAATAGTAAAAATAAAGAGTACAGATAGTGATAAGGCGGTTATTGGGAGAGGTGAATAGGGATGGAGTAGCTCTAAGGGCATCTCTAGTAGTCGTTCTATTTTTTTTGCCCTATCACTATTCACGTGTCACCTTACCAATAGGGCTACATCATCCTTATTCACCTCCCCAACAATAGCCCATTACTATTCCTACTCTCTACTTCTCCCATTCCTTACCCCATCACTGTTTGCTACGGTAATGTGCACCTTATTTGGGTTTTCTTGCTGGAGATTGCCATTAAGGAAGAATTGAGGTTGTGAAGAGTAAAAATAGGGCTGTAAGTAAAATATGAGAAAGATATGTAGAGATTAGAAAAATAGAGTTAGATTGTAGAGATAAATAGTAAAATAAAGTTGTGAATAGAAAATAAAATAGTGGGTAAATAGTGAAATAAGGTCAGAGCTACGCATGCTCTTAATCCATTCTGATTCAACTTCTTAGATGTGTTATTAAAAAGCCAGAAATTTGAAAAATATAATTGTAAAGGTAAATTTCTTAGGACAGATACCATTACAAGGTCAATCCAATATGTTATGTAACAAACATACCATCGCCTTCTTCTATTCATGTTTCCTTTCCTTGTCCGTCTGGCTGAAGCATCTCTAGATTCGACGGGTACCACTGCACACCCAAGCTCGTCGGAGTTGCTCAAGATCACTTTGCTGGAGTTCCACCATAGCCGCCACAGTCAGGAGGAGCTTGCCGTTGTTGCTATCGAGCTTGCTAGAGCTCCTCCTATGCTCTGCGCATTTTTTTCCCACCCTTTTTGTTGCCGCTCCCACTGCCCTAGATCCGGTCGGAGCTGCACCATGGCCGTCACAGTTGAGGAGGAGCACATAGTTGTTGCTGTCGAGCTCGTCAGATTTCCTCCCATGCTCTGCGTATTTCTCCCTGACATGTTTTTGTCACCGCTCCATGGCATCCCGAGCTCGCCAGAGCTGCTCTGCTCCATGGTCGTTGTAATCAAGGAGGAGCTCGTAATTGCTGCTGTAGAGCTCGTTATAGAGCCGTATTTCTCCCCGCCATGCTTCGCTAATCCATGGCATGCGAGCTCGCTAGAGCTGCTCTGCTCTAAAGGCCGTCAAAGTCTAGGAGGTCCGGAGCTCGTAGTTGTTGCTGCCGAGTGTCAGCCCTGTTTTCCAGGGACCTCCGTACGTCTGCGCTAGCCCAGGATCTGTCTTGCTAGCGCTGTACGAGTTACAAAATAATGAAACCATCCCATACAAGCACGTTTAATTATACATTTATATAGGTTCAAATACATAGTGGCTCAAGTTTGTAGGGCCGAGTTGGCCAAATATTACAATACCAAAATTGAGCTCTTTAATCAGAGTTCGGAAATGCGGAAAGATAAATTTGGGTTCCAAGGGCTATACCATCCACCTCGACAGTAAGCGATCGCAGCCCCGCTTAACACCGTCCTGCGATCGCCTCACCGAGCTTCCTCGTCGTCATAGCGATCATAAGGATCCTCTTCTTCTCCATCTTGACCTAAAAGAGTTAGTGGGTGCGAGGGTGAGCGCGCAATCAAACCGCGCTCGCGAGCCAAAACCCCGCCTAATGCACATAATGGTACAGGCCATTTGGTGGGGCTAGGGTTCATTTTATTTGCATAAATGCCAAAGTTATAATCATAGTAGTAAAGGCCTAAGACTTAGCCAGGTTAACAAAACAAAGACATACTGGGCTATATATGCCGAAATTGTTCATAACTGGGGTTTATCTCAACATCAAAAACTCGGCTATCCCAGCAATCCAAAAGACTCACAGCATGCAAATTTACAAAACATCCGTCTCGGAATCATCCTTCGCGGATAGATACCTTCATGGTACTGTCCTTCGCAGACAATAGAATTTCCATCACGGAAAGGCATGCCCTTCGCGGCGTCATGTCGAAAACATGATTTCACACCATGCCAAAATATGCCCATCACGGTACACAGACCCTTCCCGGTATCGAATCGCAAATTCGGGAAAAATGATTAGTCCAGGACACTTCGACTCGGGCGATAAAGGGCACCCAAGTGCATGAGTTTTCACCGTGTTAACGACGTGTACGTTGATAGTCTGGAATTGCGAGCAATCCGTCATCCTATATCCGTATCCGTAGCTAACAGGGGTTCGACCCATTCGAATCTAGAAATAGCCATTGCTAGGCATTCGCCAAAGACTCGTTTAGTCCAGGAAATGTTAACTAAGTTCTTAGGTTACCAAGCGATAGGGTAGAAATTATATCAAGGATAAGGGTTGTGTTTATTAACACATGTAACAATTTGAGTTATAACTAGACCAGCTCTATCAGCTCTGTATTTAACAACATAACGTAATAACAAAATGTAAGGCATGCAAATTCGTAATTTAAATCAACATAATTTAAATAAAAACTGGGTTAGAGGAATGATTCTAGAGATATTGGCTCGCCTGGGCCAAATGTGTTGGGGTCCTGATCTTCACACTGTTCTTCTGGGTCTTCCGGATCTATCGTGAATAAGCCAAATAGCACAAATATAATTAGAAATATGCTAGAGCATGATGCATGATGTGCAATGATTATACAAACATTATGGACCTTTTAACGGGATCCATAATCTACTTGTTTTATTAAAAGAGCCTTTATGCAGTAATAATTTTAATGCAAATATAAAGGTATATGCATGATATAAGATATCTACCCACAATAACTCTAATAATTTGGATAACATTCACAAAATCAGTTCAAAAACCAAGCATGACAGATATATAATTATATCTTATATGGAAAAAGCTTAATACAAGCAATTCTATATTCATTTATTGCCTATTCTAATATTTGGAGGTCATCTAGTATTTTTAATAAAGGGAAAACCTATTTCTGGATTTTCTGCTCAAAGGAAATAGCTAGAAAAGACTATTAATACTTTACAGAGAATTATCTTATTTTAATATGCAAAGTAATATTTTTCCTAGGTCCCAAAAGCATTCTAGTATTTTACCTAATTTTTCCAGGATTTTACAAAATCACTAACTATTTTTAATAATCTATAACCATTTTTTGGTATTAAAACAAGTGGGAAAACTACTAGGAAAAGCTATGAACAAGAACAGTCGAGTCGGCGTGGCCCAAACAGCTCGGCCGTGCCACATGGCGGCCAAGCTGGTCGGCCCACGCAAGAAGGAATAGTCTTGGCAAGACTTCAAAAGCGCCATCATAAAAATGACAAGTGGGGCCAAGGGCCCACCTGGTCACCGCAATGAGACTCTCCCATGGGTTTAAAACAAACCCGACAGTGGGTCCCCAATGGCGCCGAGACAGCGCCTTGGTGGAGGTCGGCGGGGTCGAGGCGTGACGCGTCTTGCGCTGACTCCGTGAGCGAGCTGCACCGGCTCGGACAGAGCAACCGGGAGGAGGAAGAGGACGTGGGGAGCTAGCAAGGAGGAGCTCTACTGGCCTTGTGGGCCTCGGCGATGAGAGGGAGGGCAAGGTGGGCCTAGCCAGGGTGAAGCAGTAGGGAGAGGAGAAAAATTGAGCCCAAAAGCAGAAAAAGAGAGGAGAATAAGAGATTTTGGGCCCAGGGCAAAATGGCCAAATCACTGGGCAAATTTAGATTTGAATTCAAATTTGAAAACAGAGTGAAGAATTAGGGAAGATAGATTAAGCAAATGGCAAAAGAGGGGAAAAGAATTTGAGAAAGATATTAGTTTACTATTCAATATCATGAAAACACTATTCATGGTATGAAAATACCATTTTCCAAACAATTTTAATAAATATATATTCATATTAAATATATTCCAAGCAATATTTTGAAAATCAAGTTTCGGGTGAAATTATTTCTCATGATGGGAAAATATGGTTGTACCAAAAATAATATTTACACATATATGTATATATATACATATATATATGTATATTTTGTTTCATGGAGTCAAAATAATATATTTTAGATATAATTCTTCCAAAATATTAAGAGCTTTATTACTACTCTTTAAAATTTTCAAAAACTTTACAAATACCCAAAAATGGGATGTTACACCGAGCTTATCAGAGCTCTTCCTACGCTCTACATAGACCTGGGAATTGGGCTAGACTTCAGTGGGCCAGCACGAGCACGACCCGAATGACGTGCTGGGCTAGGCCTAAAAACGGCACGATAATGCCAAGACGGGCTCGATCAGATGGGTAGTTCTCGTTCTGCACGGACCGAATGAAGCCCAAATATATAATTTGCATTTTTCGGGAGTCTTCTTGTGCTCATTTGAATTTATATTCTAAATGAAAAGTTGTAAAGAATTTCAAGACACATCTTTTTCACGTAGACAACTTTTTCATTTGAGCCACGTATGAATTTATAAAAAAAAATATTTAGTGTGCTGTGTAGTTTCGGACCGACGCCACCTCTCTCGGTAATCTGTATTTTTCGGGGTCTTTCTGTGCTCATATGAATTTATATTCTACATGAGAGTTGTAGAGAATTTCGAGAAGCATCTTTTAAATGTAGACAACTTTTTCATTTGAGTAACGTATGAATTTATAAAAAAAAATGTTTAGTGCGTTGTGTAGTTTCGGACTGACGCCACCTCTCTCGGTAATCTGCATTTTTCGGGGTCTTCCTGTGCTCATATGAATTTATATTCTAAATAAAAGTTGTGAGAATTTCGAGATGCATTTTTTTATGTAGACAACTTTTTATTTAAGCAACGTATGAATTTATAAAAAATATTTATTATGTTGTGTTCTCTCCCGTATCATGCTCGAAATGGCTCTACCGACAATGACTGGTGTACCTTTGGGCGTCTTGGCCTTGATTTTGCCATCTGTCTTGGGTGGCCGACTGGCCCAAGCATGAAGAAACGATCGACCATGCTTACTGTTTCATGCAGGCTCGAAGCACGACGGGCCTAGACCGTGCTGGCCTGGCACGGCCCAAGTCCCACCTCTAGCTCTACACATTTCTCCCCACATGCTTCTCACCAATCCACGAGACGACTACATGCTGAGCTCGCTATAGCTACTTTGCTCCATGGTCGTCGCAGTCGAGGAGCTAGGAGTTATTGTTGCCGAGCTCGTCAGTGCTCCTTCCATGCTCTACGCATTTCTCCCTGCCATGCTTGTCACCACTTCATGGCATGCCGAGCTCACCAGAGCTGCTTTACTCCATGGTTGGAACTCGTTGATGCTGTAGATATGGCCAGAGCTCGCTGTTGCCACAGCCAAGTTTGATAGTCGGCGGTTGTTGGGGGGAGGGGGGAGGAGGATCGGTGGCTGGTGAAGGTAGGAGTTGAGGGAGATGGCCGGAGGCCGAAGGTGAGTAGAGAGGAGATGAGAGAAGACAGTGATACAATTGTGCGATAATGATTTATGTTGAATTTTAGAACTTTGCGGTGGCATGTTAGTCGATTTCTGACTTTTTTTAATTGTATTTTGTAAAGTTAAAACTTTGCAAAGTAATGTCAACTACCGCCTAGCCAAAAGAAGAGAGAGGCTCGCACGTGGAGAGCGCGAGAAGCACATAAGCAATTTATTCCGAAATCCGGATAGACCGGTCAAACGCGATCGGTTCGCTCGAATCCGCTTTGCATTTAACAATTAACAAACCCATAAAACCACATCTAGTACGTAGATAGCTAGAGGTTGCTATTTGCGGCACAGAATGCAGTCAAAGCCATCCATGCCTTGAAGCAATTTGGATGGTTTAACCCACATGCATGGCAAGTCGGCACGCCATGTTTGCACGCACGCAGTTTTCTTTGGTTTTCCATTGCAATGTACCCGTGTAAGCAGGTTAGGGTGCGTGCTTTCCGATGTCCCTGCATGCCTGTGTGCCGTGCCGCTCGCATGGAGGACGGCATGTGCGTCCATGTGCCACCGCGCTGCGCCCATCTCCCGTTTGTCCCCACACCACCACCACCACCCCCCCCCCCAAAACACACACGCTTATGTGCATATGTACATGTACATACCTCTCGTCTCCTTCCTTCCCATGCCCTCGTAAGCATCAGAATAATAGTTCTTTATACCATAATCTATATGGTTCAAATATACTTGTCGTCTAAGAGATCATCATATCATTAGATCAATCAAAATGGATGAATCAAGATAATCTGAGTGCATATTTAAAAAAATCCTTCTTTTTTTTAGACCCGCTGCATCTGCTCTCATTTTATTCGATGCCTCGCTCTGTTCTTGAAGAATCTGCGGATACAGCGGTTATACGCGCATGTCAGCAGCTGCAATGCTACCAACGAGTATATACGTACGTAGTGGTTACAGCAGCATGTCAGTAGCTGGAATGCGTGTGTAGTGGTTACACTAGCGCGTCAGTAGCTGCGTGTGCTCGTGTCAATGGCGGTGACCCGATGGCTAGATTTTCCTGTCGCCATCTAACTCTTGTAACTGAGGGTAACATCATCAACCGTTCTAGCTGTTTGTCGCCATTAATCCCGACAGGATCAGAGCTTCTCTTGATCTGCAGAAATCCATCCATGGCCGGCCGGGCTCACGTACGTGGTGTAGATGGAGACGGTACCGCAGCCATAGCGCTGCCTTCTCCCGTGGCGAGAAAACGAGAGGCAGCCGCGCGCAGCTAGAGCTAGCAGGCAGCAGGAGACAGGGCCGGCCAGTAGTACTGGATCGCTCGTCCATAATGCACTCTGCATGCAGGAGATCTGACGTCGGAATCGTTATCCGGAATGGACGGAGTTAATCCGGACCGGGTTGGATTAGGTTTTGCAGGAAGGAACCATTAATTGGGGGAGCCAGATCTTGCACCCATCATCCATCTCGCTAATAAATTTCGCCACGAGCTCTCGTCTGGTACTCTGCTTGTGTTGTTCACTTGCTGAGGAGAAACGACGTATGAGTTGAGCGTGCACGGGAGGCCGTGTCGTCGTCTGTGACCGGGTGGTTTCCTTCGGATTCGGGGCGTTTCTGGCTAGTTTTTTCCCGCCAGCGCGAGCTTCCTGGCGGGCGTTGGGAATCAGCGTTTGTTTTCTCGGTGTCATCGCGAGGTGTCTTGTATCGGACGGTTGCCATGTTTGTCTTGTACGTCCTACACTACCCTACTCGCGTAGGTTCCTCGTCAAGGGCTGCTTCATTTTGGTGGTTCTTTCACGTGTGTTTTTGTGCATGCAGCAAGCTCCAGGTCTTGGACGCAAAGCTGGACACATGCACGGCAGCACGGGCGCTTATTATGCATCCCGAGCTTAAAAAATCTTGCCAACAGCGTGTGACGTACGAGAGGTCATGTCACTGGCTTCCGGGCTTCAAAGGTACGGGACGCTACGAGCTGTGTTGGGGAGAATTTGGATGCCCAATCCCCATCTAACAGAGGGCCCAAAACTAATCGGATTGCCAACGTTCTCGGCTGCTCCACTCGCGCAACGGCGCGAGTCCGCAAAAGAAAATCGCGTGGTGTGTAGGTGCCTGCACTGGGCCTATAATGGGTTTTATGACAGGCCTTGTTGGTGTTTTGAGCCCTTTTGGGCTCTACTGCATTCTGAAATTCCTCTCCACACCTGCATCCGTACGACACGAGGGCACAGCTGTTGCATCCAGTTCCAAGATCCACGCGCCACCTCCACCCCCTCTCTCATGCACATTTATAAAATAACTTTAAAATCTTTAAAATCGTGTGCACGTTCCTTTTTCTTCGTTCTCCATCTCTCTCCACTCTAGGCTAGCCCATGTGGCTCCTTCCTTTTACTTAGCACCGGTGCCAACCACGACAGTGCCAGGCTTCGATCATCATGTTGGCGCCTTGGCTACCTTGGTGGGCGCAACCAACACGGTGGCCCAATGCGGCGGTGTGGTGGTTATAGCCTGCCTCCACCGTAGTGCCACCGAGGACAACACGAGGAGGAGACGTCAGGCGGGGCTAGAGTAGGTGGAGGGAATGAGAGAGAGGAGGATTAAGGACCGTGCATATGAATTCAAAGGTTTTAGAGGGTTTTTTTTTGGCAAATGGGCAGCATGCAACCACTCTCCCACTGCATTACATGTATATGCATGTTCACGTAATTAAGTGCGGAAGCTACTTCTACTAAACTGCCTCGTCACATGTATTCCTAATTTCCTAATGTACAGTACATGATCCATCGATTCAACCACCTCTTACTGCATATATTGTCGTTTCCTCTCCATGACTAGCTTATTAGTATGGTCTTCCGTAGCTAACATTAACTATTCAGGCCAACCTGTGCACGATTAGCTTAGTTGCACCATTCAGATGCATCGATTCATTTCAGGTACACCTAACGGTCTTAGCCCAATTTTATGTTGGGGTACTACCGTGCTCTGCATCCAGCAATTTGCATGTATGCCGTCCAAAATTTTCCTTAATACACTTACAAAACGAGTTACAATAACAACTGTCACGACACAGTACATTTCATGATGGAAAAAAATTTGAAAAATTGACACAAACAGAAAATATGGCAAATCAAACACTTATTTTTACCGTGGAAAATATTTTGCAGAGAGACGCAGCAGCATCTGCAGGTAAAAATCACATGACGGCGCACGCGCTCGGCGGGTAATCTTCGTAGATGAACTTGCTCTCCTGGACGATCCGGCAGCCCTTGCACCCTCTGCACAACGACGGCCCAGGGCAGCACGTCGCCGGCGGCGGCATCGCCGGCCACCCGCCGCGGCACGCGGCGCACCCCCCGCAGCACGAAGGGCCTCCACATGCACCCCACTTCGGCGTGGCCGGCGCCCATGGCGGCGGGTGCTGGTGGTGGCCCGGGAACGAGGGCAGCGGCGGCACCCCTTCGCATGGCCAATGCGGTTGCGGTTGCGGGTGCTGGGGGTGCACGCCCCAGTGGCTCGGGTCGCTGCACGGCCACGGGTAGCAGATGCTGCACACCTGCGTGAACTGCAGGTTCACCGTCGTCGAACTCGACGGCGGCGCGGCTGCCTTCTGTTCGTCCTTGGGCTTTGGCTTGTCGTCACCACCCTTCTTCTCGCCGGACTTCTCGTCGGGCTTCTTCTCATCGGCCTTCTTGTCGTCGTCCTTCTTCTTGTCATCGTCCTTCTTCTTGTCGTCGGGTTTCTTCTCGTCGGGCTTCTTCTCTTCCTTCTTTCCATCTGCAGGCTTCTTCTCTTCTGGATCCTTGATGCCCTTGATCGCCTTGCCGGCCTGGCATCTTAGCTTCTGTTTGAGCTTCTCCGGGTCGAATCCGCCGGAGATGGTGACAATGTTCTTCTGCGTGTCGAACTTTATCTCCCTGATCTTCTCCTTCTCTGATGTTGCATGTTTAAAAAGTAAAAATGAGGATTCACGTAACCATGCATGGCCTTAAATTAACTCTACACAACCTATAATGAATGTACCTTTGAGTTTGCAAAGAACTTTTTGAATCTTCTTGTAACACCTGTCGCACTCGAGGTTCGCTTCAACGAGCAAAGTGGACTCCTGGTAAAAGCAGCAGAAATTAATCAAAAGCTTAATTTGTGGACTATAATCTGTAATGCGTATGTTATTTGCTACGTATGAAACAATTCATTAAATCTATATAAGCGGGGAATAAAGCCATGCATATATTCTCATAACGAGGTAGGATAAGTAGTCACCTTCTCTTTCCCTGACATGGTAGCTAAAGAGAATAATCAGGAGCTAATACACTCCAGCAACCCCGAAAAGAGCAGAGATATATAGGGCTCTCGATCGCTCTGCCTATATCACTCGTGCTAATCGAACATCAAGTTAAGACCGACGTATAATACATCATCAAGAGGGCGAAGAATGGAGAAAATAATGCATAGTCGGTAAGCAAGAATCTCCATCATCACTAACGTGACCAAAACCTAATCTCTTATTTAAGTAGACCTACGTATGGGATTCCAAACACCAACCTTCTGCGCCATGATTAGAGCAGGGAGTCTTCCAACTCCAGAACATGTGGCTTGTCTACTCTAAACATGCATGTTTGGTCGAGAAACTGCTGCTGTTGAAAACCACGGGAACATGCATATTGACATGGCATGTCAATATGCATGTTAATTTTAAAGTACGTATAGCAATAGTGTTTTTTTTTTTTGTAAACGCAACCAGATGATTATAACAAGCCGATACGTAATATAGGATGAACCAATTAAGGAATCTGCAAGCCACCAAAATAGATTGACATAAATAGCAGAGCCGCTTACCAATGTCTTAAGCCGCCAACGGATGTATCAGTTCAAATTAACTTTCTTGGGCAAATTTGAACATGCATTTTACAGAAATGCTACTCATGTTGTATGACATGTGAGTCTAGAGCTCACACGTCATTATCACATAGTGTGATATTTTTGTAAAACGTTAACTTTATAATGGCATGGGTATAATTTTTCTAACTTTCTTGGGAGATCGAGGTAGACTATGGGACTGTTTCTTTGGGCGGTTGCGTTTGCGTTTAAGCTAAAAATTTGTAGTCACTCGATAAGGACATCCGAAGGATAAAAAATTATAGAAAAAATGGTTTTGAGAGCTAGTTGAAGAAATAGTAAGATCTACAAAAATTGGTTACGAAACGTCAAAGCGTTTGACTTGTACGAAAATAACAAATTTCCAGCTTAAATGCAAACGCAAACGCAACCACAACCTTCCAAAGAAACAGTCCCTAAGTGCTTGTCTGAGCTGCATGCCACCGATGGTTGGATCTATCGACCTCATGTCGAATTGATCTCTGGCTAGCTACCTGCATGTGAACGATGGTCAACGAGAGCAGAGCTGGCATTGTAGTCACATGGTTAATTACACCAACCTGCAAATGCACTTGACAAGTTGATTATTGCATGCCTTCTGGCCGGATGGCTCAAGCATGTTCACACTCACACATGCTTTACACTGCCCTGCTGATGACCTGCTTCGATGTCCTTAGCATCTTCTCGTGATATGGCCTGTTCAGTGTTGAGACTGCTTGCTAAGTGTAACCTGCCTGTACTTTTTCAGCGGTCAATGCCTCAATGGGAAAAATAACTTTTTCAGCGGTCAATACCTCAATGGAAAAAAAAAAAACTTTTTCAGCGGTCAATGCCTCAATGGGAAAAAAACACAGACGAAATTTTACCCTTTTTTAGCAAGACGAAAATGTTATGATTTTGCAAATTCACCATGGATTGGAGCCCAGCCCAGAAGCGCTTCTCCGTATGTCTGACGCCAGACGGGCTGATCCTCGTACTGCCACGGCACACGGGACAACGCCGCGGGTTCTGCACACACCGTGGCACCCACCCAGCCCAGTTGTGCAGCTGCTGTTCTGTTTCAGGCTCTCTATGGCCGGCCCGTTTCCTACATTGGGCCACAGGATGGGCTCCTGTTTCCGCTTGCACCAATCTGTGCAGTGTTCTCCTCCAAAAATGCTGTGCAATAATCTCATAGTTTGCAGAATTTCTTCTATGTAGATACTACTGAACCTATCATTGACACACTTTTTTTTTCTGAAAGGAAGTGTCTTATTTATTTAGAACTGAAACATTACATGCATGCATGCATGCGCGTAGGCCTTTAGTTTTGCTGTGACGTAGAACAGTACGCAACAACAACAATGTTACCGGATGAACAGCTGCTCTTGTAAAAATCAACGCAAGTATATCACATAACGACGCACGCGCTGGGTGGGTACTCGTGGTATTCGTACTTCTGCTCGTGCACCACCCGGCAGCCCATGCAGCCTCTGCACGACGGCCCCGGGCAGCAGTTTGGCGGCAGCGGCAGCGGTGGCGGCTGCCACCACCCGCCGCCCCCGCCGCACGAGCCGCAGCCCCCGCAGCGTGGCGGCCCCGGGCAGGTGCTGCATTTCGGGGGCACGCCGCCGCACGGCGGTGGGCGCTGGTGGTGGTGGTTGGCTGCCGGCACTCCGTCGCAGTGCCTCTGCTGGCAGTGGCCGACGGGGTCGCTGCATGGCCACGGGTAGCAGATGACGCACACCTGCGTGAACCGCAGGTTCACCGTCGTGTTCGCCGCCGCCGCCTTCTTCTTCGCCTCCTCCTCTTCCTTCTTCTTCTTCTTCTCTGCCTCTTCCTTTTTCTTCTTCTCTTCCTCTTCCTTCTTCTTCTTCTCCGCCTCTTCTTTTTTCTTCTTTTCCGCAGCTTCATTATCGGGGATTTTATGGCCCTTGATCACCCAGCCTGCCTTGCATCTCAGCTTGTGGTACAGGTGATGGGGGTTGAACGAGCCAGAGATGGTGATCATATTCTTCTTGGTGTCGTAAGAGATGTTCTTGATGCTCTCATTTGCTGATCGAGATTAACGTGGCAGTGAAATCGATTATAACAATACACTTTGCAATCTCTAATTCGTCTTCAAATGTAATTGATCACACACTCTCCTACAGGACACCATGCAAGATATGTGCCAGCATGGCAGACATGGACTCTCTGACGATGCTAGCTAGTAGCTACATTTACCTTGGATTTTACACAGGACTTTCTGAATCTTGGTGCAGCATGTGTTGCAGGCGAGGTCCACCTCAATGATCAGAGTGGAATCCTGGTACATAAAACATCAGTAATTGCCACTGGAACACTCTCATATTACTGACATTTACAAGGATTTTGTTCCATGAGTGCATGCAAAACAATTGAGTACTGGAGATCCTACCATATCTGAACAGTGATTGCATCTCAATAAGATTAAGAAAGCAAATTAAATACCGAAATATATATTCACCTTATCTGCCATCGAGAGAGAGAGAGAGTGTCTACTAATCCTTCAGCAAGTTTGCAAGATGGATATTGCTTCAACAAGACAAGTATATATAGCCTTGTGAATTAAAAAAATTGCAGTGCAAACAGAAAGCTCTGGCCACTTTTGCTAGGTCACTAGCCCATGATGGTCTCCTAATCCAGTGTGGTCAGTGGTCAACAACTAATGTCACGGGCTACGACAGGGTGGTTCAGAAGTTTCGCACAGCTAAAAAAATAAATCAAGCAACACTTTGCATGCAGTATTCAGGCGTTAGAGAAACCTACCGCCGGTCGCCTTTTGAGTTAGCAACGAAACCTACTGCTGCCATTTAAGTATGTAGAATTTCCGGACAGACAGGAACCTTCCATCTAATCCTGCAAACCTGCTGCATGCCTGCATGGCTATTCGCTCGTGTAAAAACCAATGTATCGATGATCAGTCGATCTCACGTCCAAATCAAGCTGCGCCGAAAGGTCGATCGCCATGCGTCTAGCTAATGAACTACGTGCTCAACAGAATTACTCCACTAATTAATCGTTGAGCTATCTATCTTTGCGGTGGCAGGCTGGCAGCTACCTATAAGATATGAGAAAAAAAGAACGGGAATGTACCATCTATAAATTACCTTTTGAAAGTATATACTAAAACAAAAGTTGGAGCGTCAAGTTCCGACTGGATTAATTAAGGACAGCCAACCACCAATCCTCTATTCAAGTATATATTGAGCCGTCTAAGTGAATTTGGACCAGAGTGTTGTAAATGGTATTGGAACGTCACCCTCGCTGCACAGACCGTGCGTGTGGCACAATATAGAGGCACAGCTCGTGTACCGAGTAGCATTCTGGGTTAACTCTTTTGGGTGATTGATACCAAAAGTCCAAGTAAGATGTTATATATATGGACCAACCTTTAAGGTGAATTGGCTCTAAACAAATTTCAGTCCAGGTTCTCCAGTTAAGTCCAGAAATCCCACTAACTCCTCCAATTCTCATGCGTAAGTCTATCCAAAACAAAATAACAAGCTAGGTCAATTATTGAGTGGAGTGTGTTCCACGGTACCATGCCTGCGTATCCTAGGAAGTTGAAAAAAAGCATAGCACGACCTCCTTCCTGTGGATGCACTACAACCTATATAATATGGGATTCTAAAAAAAGGAAAACCATATACCTAGCTAATGTGTCACTACAACACACTAAAAGAACCTTATGCATCAGCTCTTCATCGAGCCGGGAATTGAAGCTACGAATTGAGTTGGACTACCTATATAGCTGCAGGTTTCATATATCAACTAGACAACTACAACTTGAACGACAGCTAAAAAATGGCTTGTACATGGGATAAAATAGTATATGCCACGGTAGAACTTGCTAATCCCTTCCATACCATCTCATTAACATAAGACGATTTTCTCCTAGCCTTTCAACGTCTATTTGACCAATGTGGGTCCTTCTTTGGCCTCCTCAACTCGGCCAACATCATTCTTCTCCAAAAAAAAGAGGATTGTTTAGGGCTTGCGAATTATAGGCCTATCAACTTGGTTCATAGTTTCATCAAAATTTTCGTCGAGTTGCTTGCTAATAGGCTAGCTAGCTCATCTTCTGGATAACCTAACCTCCAAGAGCCAGAGCGCTTTCATCAAAGGACATTGCATCCAAGGCAACTTCCTATACGTGCAAAACGTGCTTCGTGACCTACACAAGCCCAAAGCATGAGGGCTTTTTCCTAAAGCTCAACTTCACTAAGGCCTTCTACTCGGTGCACTAGGGATACCTACTAGAACTACTCGCTCGGCTTGGTTTTGGCCTTAGGTGGAGGAATTGGATTTCCATCCTTTTGGGATCTGGCTCCTCCTCTGTCCTCCTTAACGGAGTCCTAGGACCAAAAATCCACCATATAAAAGGAGTGCGGCAGGGGGCCCATCCCCCCTTGTTGTTTATCATTGCCATGGACCCTGTCCAATGCCTCTTCCATTTAGTTGTGGAGGAAGGGGTCCTCTCGCCAATCTAGTCCATTGCCCTCACCCTGCGCACCTCCCTCTACGCAGACACGAGTCCTCACACGGGGGCCGCTTCCTAGTAAACTGTCGTGCCCCAGTGCTCTGTTCATGGCTTTGCGGGTGGATAGATCAGACAAGCAATATCGACCTCCTTTCATGGATTCACAAATCGATATCATCGATAGTTATAAGTATGATCAAACCATACTATTCAATCCCATTTTGTTTGGGGAGCATATCATCAAAAGCACTCACTCACTAATCATCATTGGGAAGGTTTTGCAAAAGAAGAAAAAGGAAAACACAGACTCTGATGACATTGGAAGATAGGCCTACCGACATCTCCACACCTAGATGAGAAAGATTGAGAGCAACTGATCAAAACATCAAAACATACCCATGCAACCGGAAGTTATATGTGAGAAGGTACATGCAAGCACCATATCAGAAGATTAGAGGTCAATCACTTGAAAGAAAGCATCGAGGACATGACCAAACAAAGAATCAAGAAGTCAGTGCGTATTACATCCATAAACATTAGATGAATGAACAAAAAAATATAGTCGTATCCAAAGGAGGAAGCAAAACACATAACTTTACATGTATCAGGAGAGCCGACCGCAGAGAGAGGTACACACGCATATGCAAAGCAATCAAAGCCATGTGAAGATAGAAGCAAGTTTTGATCTATTTCTCCCCTTTTTTTCTTTCCGTTTCCCAAATCCTCTCGAGTTATCACTGCCCCCCTAGAGCTTCAGCACACCCAACCACCACAACCCATGACCAATCAAGAGGAATCAGGGTGTGTTTGGTTTGCATCCAAATTTACCCCAAAAAAGATTATGCTAACTAGAAATTCCAACATTAATAGGAGAAAAAGAGAAAAAAAATAGATACCATAAATTGTAATGTGTCCACATTATAACTCTATAGATCTAACGAGATTAGATTTATTATTGTATCCTCTGCATTCATAGAGTATATTAAAACTTACCATAATCAATATGAATATTTATTCAAAGCAAATCACCTATACTAGACTTAGAGTTTACCATGACCAAAACGACTACAAATTTTTCTATTAGTTTTATTCCGAACTCATGTTATATTTATTTTTTGTTGTAGTTGACTTGGCCTTTTTTAGTTATGTAGTTGATATAGACTTTTTTTTTTCTATTTTTATTTTTTGTTGTATTTGGTATGGATTCTTTCTTTTAATCTAAACTGTTATATTTTGGCCCTAATATAATCGATAGTGTAGATCTTTTCCTTGTTTTCTCTAATTTAAGGTAAACGAATTGAGCAAGAGTAACGGATTGACAATGGCAGGGTGCTCAAACAGGCTAATTAGGCCGTTAGGCATAAGTATTGAGGAAGTTACCACCAATGGTGTAGCATGTTGCATGCGATGCCGATGGCGCAAGTCTGGATGACGTGTTATGGCCGACTTCTGGCAAGTAAATCAGAGGCTCTTGAGTGCGTGCGCGATGATTGACGAAGGCAAGCATCGCTGGCAGCAAACGCATTGGGTAGGAGCCCCGTGGTGAGTCTCGGTTTCATCGCACACGATCACGGTGTACGTAGACGGCATGAACTGGAACTAAGGAAGTATCTGCCGTCGTCGTAGCATCCTCTTCAGCATTGTGGTGGTCGGTGAACTCGAACGGTTAATATAACTCTATATATATCTAATGCAAAGAATAGCTTTATCATATATGCATATATAAATCTATTTTAGTTAGATATGTTTTGGATACGTAGTCATCCTGGATTGGATATGATATAAGTTCCCTTGTCATTAATCTGCACGTTATAATCTGGTCACACTACAATGGAAGACGTAAATCTTTTCTTTTTTTTTACCATTAACGTTGGAATTTCTTGTATTTTTTTTATTAACGTGGGAATTTCTAGTATTTTAGAATTAACATGTTGGCTCTGTTGGCATTCACTGCAAGGTGTCCCGTGCATTTGTACGACTAAACTATCAACGTTAAATAGAATTAGTTGTAGCTTCATTCACCTCTTCTTTTTTTTTTGTCACAGTTTAATAGATCGTTTTGTAGATATAAAAATTTGTAGCTTCTTTTCACTCATGAGAAATTGTCATGAGTGAAATTAAACTGTCATAAGAAATTTTCACTCAAAACGATCTATTAAGCTGTCAACGTTCACTATGAGAAATTGAAATTCCTCTGTCAACTCGAAAAAGAAGGAAAATTCCACCCATCAATTGTAGTGAATCCAGATTATGGCAATATAGATCTAATGAGATTATATAATACTCATTATTACATCATTAGGATTAGACATGGACAATATTAGAGCTTACAATAGTCAATACAACTATAAATGCTTATATCTGAATAAAGAACTCTTCGAAATTTTAACATAAATTTAGCCATACAAATGCACGGAACACCTTGCAGTAGATGCCAACAGAGCCAGCACGTTACTAGAAATTCCCACGTTAATAAAAAATACAATAAATTCCAACATTAATGGTAAAAATAGAAAAGATTTACGTCTTCCATTGTAGTGTGACCGGATTATAACGTGCAGATTAACGACAAGGGAACTTATATCATATCCAATCCAGGATGACTACGTATCCAAAACATATCTAACTAAAATAGATTTATATATGCACATATGATAAAGTTATTCTTTGCATTAGATATATATAGAGTTATATTAACCGTTCGAGTTCTCCGACCACCACAATGCTGAAGAGGATGCTACGACCATGGCACATACGTCCTTAGTTCCAGTTCATGCCATCTACGTACACCGTGATCGCGTGCGATGAAACTGAAACTCACCACGGGGCTCCTACCCAATGCGTTTGCTGCCAGCAATGCTTGCCTTCGTCAATCATCGCGCACGCACTCAAGAGCCTCTGATTTACTTGCCAGAAGTCAGCCATAACACGTCATCCAGACTTGCGCCATCGGCCATCGCATGCAACATGCTACACCATTGGTGGTAACTTCCTCAATCCTCATGCCTAACGGCCTAATTAGCCCGTTTGAGCACCCTGCCACTGTCAATCCATCACTCTTGCTCAATTCGTTTGCCTTTTTAATCTATGCATCTGCATATGGGGGTCGTTCTGAGGAGATCATGCCTAGATTAAAATTGAAATTAAACATCAAAAGAAATGGAAAATCTAAACCAATGATTATAATCGGTCAGTCTTATAACCTCATCCACAAATCCTAACTAAAAATTAAAATTATCTATCTATTATGTAATTAAAACACATTAATAAGAGAAATCCCCCACATAAATTAGAGAAACAAGGAAAAGATGTACACTATCAATTATATTGGGGCCAAAATATAATAGTTTAGATTAAAAGAAAGAATCCATACCAAATACAACAAAAAATAAAAATAGAAAATAGAAAAAAGAGTCTATATCAACTACATAACTAAGAAAAAGCCAACTACAACAAAAAGAATATAACATAAGTTCGGAATAAAACTAATAGAAAAAATTCCACATCAGCTACAAGTCTACAAGACAAACAAAAACCCATATCTATTATATTAAAATAATAAAAAGCTAAATTTTGAAATAGAAAATTGAAGAAAAGGAGTCATATCAACTACAAAACTAGAAAATGAATGGAAGTTGCGCTTGGGTCGGGGCTATGCCTCGTGCAGCCACCGTATTTTGTATAGCTCATTAACTGTGTAGCAGTTGCGCTTGGGCCAGGACTATACCACGCGCGGTCATTGAATTTGTATAGCACATTAACTGTGTATAAATTGCACTTGAGGCTAAGGCTATGCCTCGCAACCACGTATTTGTATAGTGCATTAACTGTGTGGAAGTTGCAGTTCGGTCCGGGGCTATGCCTCACGTAGCCGTCATATTTTATATAGCATATTAACTGTATAGAAGTTGTACTTGGGGCTAGGGCTATGCCACACGCAGCCACCGAATTTGTATAGTGCATGAACTATGTCGAAGTTGCGTTTGGGGCCGGTGCTATGCCTCGTGCAACCGTTAAATTTGTATAGCGCATTAACTGCGTAGAAATTGTGCTTCGAGGCCGGGGCTATATCTCGTGCAGTCCTGATGGATTTACTGGGAAGCATGATGTTCCACGGTGGTGGGCTTCAATGGTGCCGTCTGTGTGGGCTCTGACATGAAGCCGTGAACTTGAGCACCCGGTGCCCGTTGTTGTGCATGTTATGGGTGCACGGTTATAAGTGCACGTGCGTGTGAATGCATGCATGCTTGTGTGTAACTATCGTGGCCGAGAGGGTTTGTATGTTTTTACCTCGATGCGTAGGGCCTGGCCTACCGCGTCATCGATCCTATGAGCCTGTGGCGGTGAGCCAATGTAGTCGACGCCTTGGTGCTGCTCAAGGGGCCTCCAGGCAGCGAGGCTGGGGCCTATGTGGCCAGGTAGCAAACCCGGTGAGCCATTTGTGTTGGAAAATCCTCCTCATTGAGGGGCTTATTTGAGGGGAGAATGACAAGTCCATATGTGAGAAAAGTCTCCCAAGGTTTGGGTCAACACTTGGGGGCAGTTTGGGCATTTCCCATCATCCTTTGGTGGGGAAAAGGTCCTTCTCTTGCTGCTGGACAGCAGAGCTACGGGATTTTTCATCCAGCCTCTTGAGAGAGAAGAAGAGAGAGGGAAGAAGAAGGAGATTGGAGAGAAGATCAAGCAATCAGCTTAGGGATTTCATCCCCAAGGTAGAGGAGGTGCTAATCCTCTCCCTTGCCTCCCCAAGTGCTGTTTCCACCATCTCTTGGTGAGATCCTTCAATCCCTAATCTTGTAGCCACCAAATCATGTATTTGCCATCCAAGATGATGAGTTCTTGATGTTTGTGAGCCTCTAGTGTTATCTAGAGAGAAACTTGTTGTATTCCCATTATCTTATAGTGGAGGAGATTTGGTCGGCTTGGCCCCGTGGTTTTTACCCCGATTTGGGGGTTCTCCACGTTAAGATTTGGTGTCCTATGTGATGATTGATGCTGCTGCTGCTGCCATGTCTCCATATATGTGATGCATATGTTTCCCTCTGGTGATTAGGTTCAGATTCTGGCCCGAGTGTTGATTCAAACTTTGTATTTCGCCGCTACCCAGACGTGCTATTTTTCAACACCAGACGTGCTACTTGTGATCACAGAACGTGCTACTGCTGCACTGACGTGCTATTTCCAAATACACAGACGTGCTATTATTCAACACTAGACATGCTATTTTTGATCACAGGACGTGCTATTTCCCAACAATTTGCTGGCGAGGTGTGAGGCGGCGAGCCTCGGGGCAACGAAATTGGGAACCCTCGCGAAGCCTTCAAGCATGATGGTGGCTTAGATTGAGAACGGGCCTTGTGCTCAGAGTGTTCATGAATTTCCTTGCGTAGCCCTAGCCCGCTCTAATGCCATGGCTGACTCCTGTTTTATCGAAGAGCGCAAAGGGATTGGGCTACTTCAAGGGCTTATCTGAGAAGTTAACTTGCATAGTTAATGTCCCCAACTCCCCTATTCTTCCATGACCTGCACACACGAGGTAGATAGAGAGAGGAAGATGGGGCCACGGGTTGGTGAGCTCTGGAGCGGTACGAGCACGACGAGCCCTGGAGTATGTCAGGCAGCCTAGGCGTTGTGGGCTGTGGCAAGGCGCGCGGTGGGGCTACCCTTGGCATGTCCTCGGGAAGAGATGGTCCGGGCAGGGACTGTTGTAGAGATGATGTAGGGATGTCTTATCCCTTAGGCCATCTCCAATGGTAGAGCTGCTAGTTATAAGGAAGCACCATGTCACTTATAGATAGGTTAAAGATAAACTCTCCAATGGGTTGGCTATAACATACTCTACAACTATAAATATGGGTCCACATGTAATTATCTTTTATTTGTCGTAGGAAACACTATAGACTAGCTCTTAGTTAAGAGCTAGCTCTTATCTCTCTTCTCTCATTCTCTCCTCCACATAAGTAAAAAAGATGAGGTGGACTTCTTATAGCCAGCTGGCTTGGCACCATTGGAGATGGCCTTAGACATGTCAGGAATAAAAGCTATCAATTAAATGCTAAGGGAGAGGATAAGGATGATGAATTGTAAAGACAAGTCCATAAGCTGCTCAAATTTGTAATTGGGCTAGAATGCCCTTGTAAAGAGAGTAGATGGAAGGGCATGATGGGAAAGCAGCCTCCCACCTCGCCCATATAACCAGCCCCAAGGGCTCATATACGGGGGGATCCCCTAAATCAGTAAAAACAAATCCAATCTTGGTTGGCATCTTCTTCCCCAATGCTTTCCACTGCTCTAGATCCCCTTTCCCTGATGAAAGAAGGATCTAAGGCCTAGAGGGGGGGTGAATAGGCTAACTCAAATTCTAATATTTTTATTCTTTTTGTTTTTTAAAGTAAAATTAAATTACCCAAACCTAGCTACTCAATTCTATCTAGGAATGGATGAACTACGACTAAGCAAACTTGCAAGAAACTTAAATAATGCGGAAAATAAACTTGCAAGAGGTAAAAGAGACAGGAGGCACACAATTTTTTCCCGTGGTTCGAAGCTTCACTCCTACTCCATGTTGAAGCTTACCCTTGACACACAAGGGCCTCCGTCTCGATCGACTAGTGGTAGTCTTTAGCCACCCCGGCAAGGTCGACTACAACCTTTCACAAACTTCTTGGACGGCTTCCACACACACCGGCAAGCCTCCAAGAACCACCACCACGCACACACCGTCTAGGTGCTCCACAAACACCAAGAGTAACAAGTTCAAGGAAGAAAGTAAACCAAAACGATTAAAAACACCCTTGAGCACACTTACCTTACTTACCTCGGAGGAATCCTTTCCAAATCACTCACAACTCTAGGTTCATGGGGTTGAAAAGGGGTGAGTTTGGGCTAACGATGAAGAACACGAAATGGAAACCTCAACCCTTCTCTCTAGCACCTCTTCTCTATTTATAGTGGGAAGGTCCCGACTCTCCCGACGTGCAAATCGGAAAGGTAGTCTTAATTTAGCCGGAAGAACCAAAATGTGAGACAAAAATAGATCTGGCGAACTCTGCAATGGAAGTCCTAACCTAGTCGGATAGCCCGGCTAGGCTTAGCCGGAAGGTCTGGATAGTTAGCCGGACTATTCGACTAGCACCGTCAGCTGCCAGCCCTTAGGCACCCTGGAAACAGAAGGTACACACCCTTAGCCGGATGGTCTGGCTAGGTTAGCCGGACTATCCAGCTAGCATTGTCTGCCATCAGCCCTCAGACTCCCTGGAAACAGAAGGTACATACCCTCAGACGGAAGGTCCGGCTAGACTAGCCGGACTATCTGGCTAACACACTGGAGTTTTTGGAAATTTACCCGAGGCCAACAGAGGAGACACACCTTTAGCCGAAAGGTCCGGCTAGGCTAGCCGGACTATCCGGCTAACACTCTCAGCCTTCTGTCTCTCTCTCAACACTTGAAAAATATTGATCCAGAAGTTACACTATGGTAGCCGGAATATCCTACTAAATTAGCCCGAATATCCTACTACCATAGGATGATTTTCAGCCTTCAAAAAGATAGTTCCAAAACTATTTTTCGACTTTCCCGGCTTCAACCCTAGGCTTTCTAAGGCTCCAAAACAACTCTCTAGACTCTCTCAAACAGATAAGTTGTGCTCAAGAGAGAAAAGATCTAGAAGCTTTCAACTTTGAACCCCTCTTAATAGTTGGTAAAAAAAATTAGAAAACACCACACCTATCTGCAGGTGGATAAAACGTCTCCCATCCACCTCTAAACAAGTCCTCAGTCTTCCATCTTGATGCTCCGACATCCTTTAGAGCTAAAAGGGTCCATGAAAGTCAAGATTTCTCAATTAAGCATTCTCCGGAAAAATTATCATCAGAGAGATCCAAAAATCAGTTGTCATCAACATCAAAATCACATAGTGCCATGGGGCTTACACCTGAGCATCCTCGTGGCTAAGCCCCAACCTGGCTCATGGGGTGCCAAAAAATTTGTATGTCCGGTCAAGGTCGACGACAGTGGCGCCGTCCGTGGGGATCCTGGATAAGAAGCCATACATCAGGAGAGATCCAGCCACCACGATGCTTATATTATATGAATTTGGCCTCGACGGTGCTTGTCCCTGGCGAATCCGGCCTCCACAAGCCCATCTTCAACAGATCCAACCTCCACGTGCTCATATATGAGGGATTCGGCGTCTGCATCAATTGTCTTTGGAAAACTCGCCTCCTACGAGATCAACCCTAGTGGATCTAGCGAACGCACGCCTATCTGTGAAGGATTCAGCCTCCACGGTACCTGTCACCGTCAAATCCGGTTGATCTGAATAAAGAGTGGCGGAGCGAAGGAATCGCCGAACAAAAAGCGGCGGAGTGAAAGGGCCACCAAGCGAGGGGATTGCCAAGTGAAGCAATGGTCGAGCAAAGGGCCACCAAGCGAGGGCAGCGGCTGAGCAAAGGGCTGCCAAGCGAAGGAACCACTCAGCGAAGCAGCGGCTGACCGAAGGAACCGCTAAGCGAAGCAAATCGAAATAGTGGCATCTGAAGAAAAGCAAAGTGAAGCCAAGCAGTGCCTACCCAGAGCAAGGCCTCCCCAAAGCAATACACATTCCAAACCCATGCAACCGCCAGCATAAATGGAAGCGAAGCGGGCACATCAAGGGGAGATGTGGTCGAACTTCGCAAAGCGAAATAAGCGAAATAGGTAATTTCAATATTGCTTGGAGGTACAAATTGCATGGTAGGACAAACGATGTGTACAATGAGGTCGAAAATTGCGCGGTGAAGGCCACACTAAGTGGTGAATGAAGACCCCGCCAAGGGAATAAGCGCAACTTCTCCACAATTAATGCACTCGAAGGCCACGCTAAGTGGTGAATGAGACCCCGTCTGCCAAGGGGATAAGCGCAACTTCTCCACAGTTAATACGCTCAAAGGCCACGCTAAGTGGTGAATGAAGACCCCGCCAAGGGAAAAGCGCAACTTCTCCATAGTTAATGCGCTCGAAGGCCACGCTAAGTGGTGAATGAAGACCCCGTCAAGGGGAAAAGTTCAACTTCTCCACAGTTAATGCACTCGAAGGCCACGCTAAGTGGTGAATAAAGACCCCGCTCGCCAAGGGGATAAGCGCAACTTCTTCACAGTTAATACTCTCGAAGGCCACACTAAGTGGTGAATGAAGACCCCGTCACGGGGAAAAGCACAACTTCTCCACATTTAATGCGCTCGAAGGCCACACTAAGTGGTGAATGAAGACCCCATCCGCCAAGGGGATAAGCGCAATTTCTCCCTAGTTAATGTGCTCGAAGGCCGCGCAAGGTGGTAATTGAAGACCCCGCTAAGGGAAGGACGAGTGCCTGGAGTAAGCGGAGCAGGACCATCGCTCCGCGTCCCCTTCGCCAGGGAGAAAGGTGGAGCAGGACCACCGCTCCGCGTCCCCTTCGCCAGGGAGTAAGCGGAGCAGGACCACCGCTCCGTGTCTCCTTCGCCAGGGAGTAAGCGGAGCAGGACCACCGCTCCGCGTCCTTTTCGCCAGCGAGTAAGGCAGAGCAATACCATCGCTCCGCGTCCTCTTCGGTAGGTAGTAAGGCGGTGCAAGACCACTGCTCCGCATTCTCTTCGCCAGGGAGTAAGCGGAGCAGGACCATTGCTACGTGTCCCCTTCGCCAGGGAGTAAGGCACTGCGCCTCCTAAGCCAGGGGGTGAAACACTTCAGAAATCTTAAATAAGCCGCTCACCAACCCGAATTTACCTTAGGGATGACCAATTCCATCTGCTTCCCGCAAAGAAGTTATTTTAAAACCTCTGTAATTGCAAATGGATTTATTAAAAATACTAAATGACTTCTAAAAATTCTAGAAAAATTCTGTAAAATACTAGACATAATTCTGGACTTAGGAAAAATATTACACCTTTTGTTCAATAGGTATTATTTTGTTTAAAAATCCAGAAGCATGCTAAGAGCTATTAAATAATATTTTAAAAATGGCAAAACCATTTATATTTCAAATCTGTAAATTCTTAAAAGACATTTCAATGTTGGTCCTGATGTTGGGTGCTTTTGGTGTGCTTGATTTTGGTGCGAGAGTAGGACCGGGTGATTTCGTAGAGTGATACGCTGATACACGCACTAGGACTTCGACTAAGGCAAGTCCCCTTGACGCATATTGGCTGAACCGTTGTCTGATTTAAAGTTTTAGCAGAAACTTCAAACATGCACGCTACTTATAAAATAAGTAATTTCTAGACTTTAGCTATCACCGAGAAAATAAAATGTTAATCACCCCCTCAGTATTTTTGAACTGTAGGAATAAATACGAGTATCTTGAGTATGCGACTTCCTTGAAATAGGACAAAAATGCTTTGTACGCTAAAATGATGACACCTTGATTTTGTATTATGAAAATGATTGCAAATGTGTGATTTAATGGAATAAGGCATTAGGTATAATGCCGAGGATTGGGATTTTATATTCCCCTCTTTACTGCTTCTGACTAGGGAGGACCCAGTTGTCGGTATGATGCAGGGTATGCATGGTTTCGAGTGTATGCTAGCACTCCTTCCCTAGTCTAAAGACTGGTCATCCTATGAATCTACAAACTTAGCCTTACAGTATAACCTCTAGTCCCGTTATGGGACGGGCCTGGCCTATTAAGCCCTAGGCTCTAGTAGCAACTTGCTAGTGGAGATGTACTTCATAGACATTTGGGTTGTACGGGAATGGACCATTCTTCCATGTTCATCGGCGCTTTGGACCGTTCTTCCTAGGCCTTCCTGTACAACGTGGGGACTAGGGTCGTGGACCGGTGTTCCAAAGGTGCCCAGGGATAACTCACAGAGGAATTGTTATTAGAACTAATTGCCCAAACGGCTTTGTGATTTGCACTCTAGTGCGTAATCTCCTAAGGGTAAAATATACCCACTCTGTAGAGTTAAAACTATCATGATAGTCATGCTCGCGGTTAAGAGCATGCGAAGGGAGTATTCATATGGTAGACTCTTCTTTTCTAAGACCTGGATCTTGGAGAAATGGTTTTAAAAAAGAATATTTGACAAAGGAAAAATTAAAGTAAATGATTTCGTTTATACTCAAATGGTTTCAAAAACCGCTTTCCCTCCACTTATGCAAAATCTTAAAGGTTTGCCTTTCCGCAAAATGACCTAAGCCCCCCTTGTACTGAGCCACATACTGCATCCTTTCGTAGACTTGCAGAGTACAGCTATACTCACACTTGCTGTTTTTCCCTTTTATTTCTATAACCTCAGCCGAGGAGCAGCAGGCCTACAACTAGCAGTTTGACGATGCCGTGGGTACTTCGAGGATGGAAACCTAGAAGATTTCCTAGAAGACTAGGACACTTTCTACTGTCTTGCTGCCTATGGGAATTTGAGTAGTGGTATCGTTGTAATGGGTGCCATGTATTGTAAGTTGCTAAACTTTGTATCCCAGCCTGCGTGCCGGCATTTGTGTACTGTATCGGAGCTACTCCTGAATTATGTAATAATTTAGTTTCGCTGGTGATTTATCACTCTGTTTTCATTATGTGTACTAGCTATGATCCTTGCGACTAGTATAGAATATACAGAGGGTTCGATCTCTTTTGGCCGGGACCCGACATGTCCTGACCACTGCTCAGCTCTGAGTTTAATCATGCAAGCAAGTAGTTAGCAGTGGTCATTGAGTCGACAAGCGTATTACATGGTCCTTAGAAGAGTACGCTATATATATATATATATATGACTGAACCAAAAGATCAGAGAGCTAGCTATAGCGTGCGTCTCCACTCCCTCTGCGTCCAGCTCTGTTGTCTTATTCTATATATCTTCTTTCAGGTCCCGGCACCACGTACGACAGACCGGCCGCCGGAGAGCAAAAACTTGGGCAACATATATAGCTAGTTAATATGGCACTCCATTAGTAAAGCCCGGTTTGTAACATCCCATTTTGGGGGATTTGCAAAATTTTTGAAAATTTTAAATATTAATAATGCTCTTGATATTTTGGAAGGATTATATCTATAATATATTAATTTTGACTCCCTCAAACAAATATACATGTATATATATAAATGCCCTATGCATGCCTATACACATGTATTTTATATATATATATATATATATATATATATATATATATATATATATATATATATAAAAGTATTATCTTTGGTACATCCATATTTTCAAATCATGAATAGTAGTTTCATCCAAACTTTAATTTTTCAATATATTACTTGGGATATATTTATATTGTGAATATATTTATCAAAATGATTGAAAAATGGTATTTTCGTACCATAAATAGTAATTATTAACTATACCCTTTTTGGGAAACCTATTTTCAAACCATCTCTGATCCATTTCGTTTCCAATTCAAATATACACTCAAAATTTTGAATTTAGGGTGAAATGACCATTTTGCCCTCAGCCCAAGATCCCCTATCATTCTCACCCTCTATTCTCTGTTTTTGGGCTCAAAAATCCTGCATTCTCCCTCTCCCCCTCGGCCTGCTTCACCCCCGGGCTTGGCCCACTTCCCCTCTTCTCTCTAGGCTGAGGCCTAGCAAGGCCCACACGGGCCACGCGAGCCTCCCCCCTCCTGGCTCCCTTCTCTCTCTGCTCTGCTTCCCTGTTTTGCTCTGTCCGAGCCAGGACAGCACCGCCCCCACCTTGTCCTGGACGTGCCTCGCCATTGGCCATTGACCATGCCCACGTTGCCGGCACTAGCGCCCTATCGGACTAAGGTCAGCGCCGTACTCCCTGCAGCAAGGATCGCGGAGCAGCCGCTCCTCCCATTGGACGGGCGGTGGCGAGGACGGTACCTCCGCCTTACAAAAAATTTCCGCAAGGACGAAGACTAACGTTGCTGTCGTGCACGTTCATCGTCCCCTCTGCCTCACCTCTTCTCCTATCGCCTATAAATAGGCAAGCCGAGCTCCCCTCTTCTTCCTCGTTCCACCTCTCCGCCCGACCCGAACACCGCCACCGTCGCGGACCCTTTCCAGTGAATCCCGAGCCCCGGTGGCCATCTCCACCTCTTCCTCTCATCCCTCCCTTGCTCTCCATCGCGCTAATTGGGTTTTCGTTGCTTGTAGCTTGCGGAAGTGCGCCGTCGCCACCGCGGCCATCTTCTTCCCCCTTTACGATTTCTCGCCGTCGACAACGTCTCCGACAACCTCCTTCAGTCTAAAGCACCCCAACATCACCCTATAGCTCCTCCCGGAAGGAATTGACGCGGGGACCACTGGAGAGCCCGGGCGCCATTTCCCCTGTTTCGGCCCTAAGTGGCTCCACATCGCCGGCTAACTCCGGACCTCCCCGGCCACGGACAAGCCCACAGTAATGACCCTTGTAACCCCTAGACACTCTAGCAATGTTTAAATCGTAGAATCAGCGATGAAATCACGGTTTCCATGCTCGCCGTGGCCCCCCTCCGCCTATGCGCCGCGCCGCCGCCTCGGCTCACCGCCAGCGAAACCCCGGTGGGACGTCCTAGGGCTAGGTCCTAGAAACCCGTAGAGATCAACGACATGCATTATGGTGCCCCATAGCTTCGTCGAGGCAACGCCAAAGCTTCATCGAAGTCCTGGCTGGAGAAATGAGACGCGCCAACGTCAGCAGGACGTCATGTTTTGGTTTACTATGCTTTGAGCCGCTGTCGGGTGGGCCCCGCTAAGGTTTAAATCCGTTTATCCTCGCGCTTTAGCACTGTGTCTCTGACTTGTGGGCCCCGTGACCCCACCTGTCGGGTTAAGTGGTTGCGCATTTCTGGTTTACACTTTTCGCGATGGGAAGCGCCTGCGTGCTGGAGCCGTGCTCCCATGGGCCGACTTTGGGCTGCTCAATGTAAGCCCATTACTGTTCATAGTGTTTTTCCAGTGAGTTTTCGATTTAACTTATTTCCAGAGAAGAGTTTTGATTTATTAAAAATAGACT
This sequence comes from Olyra latifolia, assembly GCA_036346145.1. NCBI lineage: Eukaryota > Viridiplantae > Streptophyta > Magnoliopsida > Poales > Poaceae > Olyra > Olyra latifolia. The sequence goes on along the minus strand of CM070529.1, from coordinate 55,974,197 downwards.
GAGACTTTGCAAAATTATGAAGAAATTATGTAAAATACTAGAATACTTTCTGGACCCAAGAAAAATATTATTTTTGCATATTCAACTAATATAATTCTCTGTAAAATATTAATAGCTCTTTTCTAGCTATTTCTTTTATACAGAAAATCCAGTAATGGTTTTTCCTTTATTAAAAATACTAGATGACCTCCAATAATTGTGAAAACTCTTCTGGAGACACTTTAAAGTGTCTGTATCTTAGAAAAATTAATATTTGCTCATATTCCCATATATTATTTCTCAAAAATATTTGAGTAGGCTATTTTAGCTTATAAATGATGATAGGATTATTTGTATTAGGCAACTTCCATATGAAAAATATATATATTTGTTATACTTAGTGCTTGTACTATATTTGTGAATATTATTCTCCAACTATTAGAAATAGTATGGGTAGATTTCATACATATCATGCATTCACATTCATTCACTCATATGCACATTAGGGATTATCATTTTATAAGGTTTCTCTAATTAGAATAAGCATATTTTGGTTTCATTGGAAGCATCATGAGGTTTATAGTTCATTACACATCATGTATCATGCCCTCGCATGTTTCTAAATGTGTTGTGCCATTTGGATTGTCCACGTTAGATCCGGAAGACCTAGAGGAACAGCTCGAGGATCAGGATCACACATGGTCTAGGCGAGCTAATATCTCTAGAACATGTTTCTAACCCAATTTTCACTTAATTTTATGTTGATTTAAATTATGAAAATGCATGCTTTATATTATGTTGTTATATTATGTTGAACTCAATGTTGATAGTTATGCCCTGTTCTTTTAATCATGTTGTATACATGCCTCATTCATTGATTACTGTAACTACCACACCTTGATTTCCTTGAATATCAAGTCCATGGTATCACCCTAGAATACTTAATAAAACATCTTGGACTCTTTAAAGTCTTGGGTAAAATGCTTAGACATGCTTAGGTCTGATCGAATTTTTTGCCTAGGACCCGAATGTCCTGGAACGGTGGACGAATAATCCGCCGAACTTTGTATTCACCTCTTGTTATAAAGCTTTGTGGTATTAAAATCTTGGTGAATTGGTCTAGGTGACTGTGTTTGGTATCTTCGTGATAGCTATGTGCATCTGTGTGTCTCCCAGTGGGAGGATCTATAAAACCCACTAAAATCTATGTGATTGGTGGTGTACTTTTCGCCAGCAGACTGTGTGAATGGTGACAATAATCTCTGATCGTTGGACTCTAAGTGAACAGCGGTTACTCTTTTCTAGCACTGGATTCTATGTGAACAGTGAATTGCTAAAATGGATTCTGATCTACGTGACAGAGTAGATTTTGTCTAAGCTATGTGGCGTTTGGTTTGGTCTTAGGTGACTTGGAAAGAGTTAAACACCCCAGTCATTATCATTTTTGGCATATATAGAACAGTACGTCTTTTGATTTGTTAAAATGGCTAAGGCATAGGTTTTTACTATGGATTATTGCAACTCTGGCATTTAAGCAAATAAAATTAACCTAACCTAACCAAACAGCCTATATCATTATATTTCATTAGGTTGGATGTTGGTTCGCGAGCGCAGTTTAATTGTGCGCTCACCCTCGCACCCACTCACTCTTTTAGGTCAAGGTGGAGAAGAAGAGGACCCCTACGACTGCTATGACGACGAGGAAGCTCAGGGAGCTGACGCGCAGGATCGGTGTTAGACAGGACTCCAGTCGCTTGCCTGTCAGGTGGATGGCATAGCCCTTGGAACCCAAATCTAGCTTTGTTTCCGCATTTCCGAACTCTGATTAAAGAGCTCAATTTTGATATTGTAATATTTGGCCAGTTTTGCCCTACAAACTTGAGTCTCTATGTATTTGAACCTTTATGGTTGTATAATAAACGTGCTTGTATGAGATGATTCCAACATTTTGTAACTCGTACAACGCTAGCATGACAGATCCTGGGCTAGCGCAGATGTACAGAGGTCCCCGGAAAAAGGGGTCTCACACGGTTAGATTGAGAAAGAATCTCCATGTGAGCACATGCACCCTCATGTTTTTTTTTCCCTAGAGCTCCTTTTGTTTTGGATACAGTACAAGGAAGAACCATTAGCTCCATGCTTACGCTAGTGCTAATATCTAATTTTATCACAGACATTCAGTGGACTGAATAATTGAGCGTGGTTATATTAGATAATCTGGACATGCATATTGTTGTAATATGCAATCTTATATACTCACCCGAATGTTCCAGGACCCAAGTTACAACAGCATGACAACGTACATACATGTAAACGTACACATGCATGCATGGGAGTCTAGGTAGCTTATTCAGCGCATGCAGCAACCAATGGAGAACAACACGTACACATTTCGCCTTGTTGGAAAATAAAATTACCACAACCTTTTTGGTGGACGGGTAGGATCGATCGATCGATGAGGCGCGTGCATGAACGTGGATGAGATCACATGACGGCACAGGAGGAAGCAGGAGGGTACATGCCATAGTGAAACTTCTCCTCCTGCTCATGGACGACGACCCCGCAGTGCATGCACCCTCTGCAAGCTGACGGCCCAGGGCAACCGCCGTTTATCATCCATATGGTTGGGTCGCCGCCATAGGTGGAGCTGGATACGACGGCCGGCGGCGGCACGCTGTCGCACTGTCCACTCATCTGCTTAGAGTGGAAGCAATGATTGGCGGGGTCGCTGCACGGCCACGAGTAGCAGAGTGCGCACACCTGCGGGAACCCCAGGCTCACCGTCTCCATGGAGGTCGCCACCGGCGGCAGAGGCTGCCACTGCTGCCGTTGCTGATGCTGTGCCGGTATCCTGGCCCACGGATTCTCAAACGGTTCCCACGACCCCGGCGGCCCCGGTTCTCCACGCTCCCCCTGCGGTCCGCGCTCTCCACGCTCCCCCCTCTCCCCCGGCGGTCCCCGCTGCCCCCTCTCCCCCGGCGGTCCCGGAGGTCCCGGAGGCCCAGTCACAGCCGGCGGCGGATTGATCTTGATGTCAATGTTCATGCATCCGGCCTTGCACATGAGCTTGCAGGAGAGCTTCACCGGGTCGAAGGGTCCAACGATTGTCACCGTCCTGTTCATGTTGTCGAAGGTGACGCTCGTCGCGATGCTGTCCTCCGCTGATGCCATGGATCCATTACCGTACATATCATAGCAGTGTTAACAGCGAATTAAGTCATTAATCTAGATAGGACGTGGTAATGGATTAACTAGCTGCTAGTGCTATTTACCTTGGAGTTTGCATATAACCTTGTGAAGCCTCTTGCGGCACCTTCGACAGGGATCATTAACTTTTATGACCAGAGCGGACGGCTCATTGAGCTGCATGCAGGCAGAGCAGAACAGCACAAGCTTAAATTTTAGGCGCGGCCTCTGAAATACAACTTTGACCGCTTATTACTACTACAATTTACTTATAAAATTCACTTGTTTTATGATATTATGCAACTGTTTTTTGAGACGAAACTACATATATGATTTTCATGTGCTCAATCTAATTAAATATAGTTCAATGATCTTCATAGAAAAGTTTCAAAACTTAGACTTGCACGTATGTCAACATCATGTTTTTGAGAACCGGAGTGAGCAGAACGAATCAATTAGGACATAGATCCATCAGCTAAACGCGAACGCCCTGGACGCATACGTTTGGACGTCGTTAGATCACACACACCGGGAACACCGCAGTGCATGCAACCCAATATATATATATTACAAAGGGTTAATGCATGCGCTACGTACGGATCATATAGGTCAGGTGTGTGTGCATTGCAGAATTGCAGGTCGATCACGCATATCAGCAAAGGAATAAATTAAGAAAACAAATTTTGCCTAGATAGACACTCACCGGATGTGCCATGGGAGGGAAAGAGAGGCTGCTAGTCCCCCTGCAAGTTTGCACGTACTGGGGATGGCCTGAATGCACAAGAACACATCTTAGTCCAGTATATATAGGCCTGATTACTAGCCCTCTGTATGGCACTAACCATATCTTATTATCTTAGAATAAGCAGAAATCTCTGGCCACCTTTTACAACGTGCTAGCTCAATAATGAACTTGGAATCGTTTTAATCAGTGTGATCAACAACTAATCATGTCAAGCGCAACGCCATGCGCATGGTATAGCTCAGAAGCTTTTCGCATTGCAAAGAATATCATTTAGCACTAGAGCATTCAGACGTAGTATAGTCAAGAAAGAAGTCTATTTTACATCCATCACCAAACTACAGAAGATGGAAGTACAAAAATCAACACTAGGGTGCAAAACCGGACATCTCTGACACTCCGAAAGTTCCAAATCAATCAAATTACCCTATCACCAATCATAAAGCGGTTTTGCTTATAAGGTAACAACCATGCATTTCATAAACTACTCCAAATAACTTGAAATTTTTTGTAGGAAGACCTGAGTATATTGCGGTTCTAAATAAATTATTCCAATGCATTATCTAGTACCCCCTTTTAAAAATCAACAAATAGTTGTAAAAAAATATAATTCAAATATTAAAAATAGTAAACGAACTCCAAAAAAACATGATTGTTTTAGGATTACCTTAGCAATATTTCATGGTTTCTTGAGTAATTTTCGTATTTAAATACTTTATTATAGATTTTATAATATGTACTGATTTTGTATAAGTAACAGGGACTGAATAATACATGATAATAATTTATTTTGATCCGCAATATACTCAGATCATCCTACTAAAATTTGAAGGTTAGGTTCGCTATTTTGAATATTTGAATTTGTAGTTTATGGAATGGTTGTCAAGTTAGCAAAAACCGCTTTAGAATTGGTGATCATTGTGTAATTTGTCTGGTACTGGTACTGAGACTTCGGGGGTGTGAGATGTGTGACTTTTATACTTTAGAGTTGATTTTCGTGTCTCTTCTAAAGTTTAGGGAGGTATCTAGGTAAATAGATGTGAGTACTTCTAAAATATATTTCCGGCAGTGGAACATATATATTAGTTGCATGCATACTTCCCGTAGTGGCTCTACTTACGATTAACAATTAAAATCAAAAGATTGTACTAGAGCTCTAGCTGAACGGGGAAAATATACAAAAAAAAAAGACAGTTCTTTTCAATTTCAATTATCTATATATTGGTTTGTTTCTATTTCTAGATATCTATTTTTATATATTAGTATTAGTTAGCAGTATGTTGACGTAAAAAGCGGGTCCTCACGTCAGCACACGTAGGCTTACGAAATAGGATTCCCATCAGTACCGGGAGCTAGGTCCAAAGCGTGCCAACCGATTTGATTCTGCAATCGACAAGAGGACTTAATCAGATTTTTGCCTAGCCGATTAGATCCGTAATATTATGAATCTGTAACACTTAGAAACAGATTCGAGCGAAGTAATGGATAACGAAACTATCGGCTTAGATCAAATCCAAACTAGTAGTTTTAAGGGTAAACAGTCTACTGCTTAGCCGATAGAGTCAACTGAGCAGCAGAAAGAGGGTAAACAGACTATCAACTAGCCGATGATATTGTTTAGATGATAGAACGAAAGGGTAAACAAACTATCGACAAAAAGCAGGCTATAAGCCGATAGAACGAGGGGTAAACAATCTACCGCCAACGAATGTGTTGGTTGGCACAAAGAGGGGTAAAATCTAACCCTTGGTTGAAATGGTGATGCACATCAATATTAACCAAGATAGTATTTTGACCGAAAGCCAATGCAAGTCCGTAGATCGAACTTAATCGAGACATCACTTACTTGCAAGAATTTTCAAGTTGTATCTTGAAGCCGATCGAAAAGCGATGCGTAACAAGTCGATCAAAATCTAAATACAACAAAACTACTATAATGCAATGACAAAATAAAGAACAGATAAAAGTAGATATATTTGATTGATGTGTGGATGGATTACACGCTCTCGAGGGCAAACTATTTATACAGACTTTTAGACTCGACTATAACTAGGACTCTTGACTCGTGTTCGATACAGACTCGACTTTATCTTCCATATCTAACTAACTTATCCTACCATACTAGATCTTGCCCGATCCAGACTCATCTTTCTATTTATATCTTTTTAGCTGATCTAGACTTCTTCCATATCTTTAGCCGATCTTTCTTGCTGGTTTTGATCTTTCCATCTATACCTGTCAGCCAATTTGGGCATAGTACTTTGTTTTTAACCTGTTCCCTTCAAGGCCCAAGCCGGCTTTCGACCTATCGGCTTTTGCCAAATCTTGGTATCAACATAGTACTATTCTCTTAGTTAGCGATCCTGGCTGTATGAGTTCTTTCTTCCGTCATGAACTGTCAACACCGGTTCTACATTTTTTTCTCTATGAACCGAGGAGAAAAGGGTTCATGAAAGAAGCACAGAAGTCAACCCGTTTCAAATATGGAACATGGATTTTGGCAATGCAACGGAGTTGGGTCCTTATATGGATCTAAATGAATCAGTCTTTCAATTGAGACCAATCTTTGCCTATTAGGCAAAAGAATAGCAAGTTCGAAATTCTGTCTCGACATGACATGGATTTCTATTTCTATGAAATTCATAAATGAAAATGAAGTAGCTAATGGGAGGGCTACCATTATCCTTTTTCTTGTATGTGTTCCTAAGAGAAGGAATTTGTCCATTTCATATTAACGTGCTCACGTCTCCACCCTTCCCATCATGCATTTCTCTGTGCATTCCTTGGGAGTAAAACTTCTTTTTTTTTTGTCCCACCAACTTTCCTGGCACAACTGGGATCCCGGTTGTGTGGTGTTCCGATGAGGCTGACGAAAATCTCTAACTATTGATCATTCTTAATATATGTATATATAGAGAGAATATCTAGTGTGCTATGGATAGCATGAAAAGATCCGTGCTATCCACGGGGTTTGGAAATTTTGAGACCGAAATAGACGATCTGAACCGTCCATCTTGTTCATCTCGATGAAATCTCACTACACACCAAATTTCAAAAATTTTCGATTTTTTTACTATTTATTTCGTATTTTTGAAAACTGTGTTTTTAAAAATACAAAATAAATAGTAAAAAAAATTTGAAATTTGGTATGTAGCGAGATTTCATCGAGATGAACAAGATGGAAGGTTCGGATTATCTATTTCAGTCTTAGAATTTTCAAACCCCGTGGATAGCACAGAGAGATCCGTTCTATCCATAGCACATTAGCCATTCTCTCTCTATATATATATATATATATATATATATATATATATATATATATATATATATATATATATATATATATGTGTGTGTGTGTGTGTGTGTGTGTGTGTGTGTGTGTGTGTGTGTATGTATGTATGTATGTATAGGTGAACTCTGAACTCTTGTCGAAATATGTGATTCAATATTTTGGAATGACATGCAAATTAAAAATCCTATCAGTGGCATGACTAATTCATCGCTTCAATGCAAAGACAACTCACAAATTAAGTTTGTAGCGGTTCAAACTAGAACAAACTTATATATAGCTCTTTATATAATAGCTAAAGGATGAGAGGATTCGGTGATCATTCACAATCACAATATTGATGGTCACTAGCTACCACTTCAAATCTCATGCATTTGTTTATTGATCTAGATCAAAACAGCAGGCTGGCCCAAGTGCCCAACACAGCTAAGAGGTGCTTTGGCTCTCTTAACAATATTCTATATATGAATTGGCATGACAGCTAAGAGGTGGAGTATGTATCAGCACTTGATATAACTGGGAAGCTGCCATGCAATTACTAAGAGGTATACGGTGGTACTAGGTAGGTTGCAGCCTTGCAGGTTCCTATATCAACTCCAACTTGAGCAGCAGCCAACACATTAAGAATTAATGGTTGGGAGTGGCATGCTCACGGTTCAATATATATATATATATGTGTATCTTTTTAGTGGTTGCTGGAAGAATATATTACGACTGAAAGAACCAAGGTCTGCCAATGCCATGGCATGAATATCCACCCCTTGTATATCTTTCTTTATCTAACTTTTCGGTTCCGGTACTGCGTAAGACATCAGACAGGAGAGCCAAAGGACTCTAGCAAAAGAGAGAGCTACGTGCATTGGTGAATTACATAATACAACTTGGAATATTTATTTAGCATTCTACGCCTTTGGCTTTATATATAGGGCGAGAGACCGTGCGAATGTCTTTCTCAATGCACGCCACCTGATGACATGGTGGGTAATTTTAGTAAATAAAATAATTTTCTTATAATGGATAACATGGTGTGTAATTTTAGTAAAGTGTGACATCGACTACCATAAGCCACCACTAGGATCTTTTTAATATTTCCTTCGGTCACAAATATTTGATTTTTTTTATTTTGCACAATCTCAAAGATGCAAATTTGACCACTAATTACTACTATAATTTATTTTAAAATTCCACTAAAATTAAAATATTATTGAAAACTTTTTGAGATGAATCTACACATATAATTTTTATATACACAATCTAATTATTTAGCAAGATATTCATGACTCAAATTTGAAACTTTGACCGGCACGTATCTTAAATGTTAATTATTTGTGACCGGAGGAAGTAGTAAAGACAGAAAACACATTAGTTGATCTACAGATCAACTGGGTGAAGTTGGGCTTACAACACTGGGTGCACGTGTGAAATTCTCACGTCTTAGAAATAATTAGGAAAAAGTAACAAATTGGTCCTGAATAGACCTGATCATGGGCAATCCGGCCCTTTTTTTGGGCTGGGCTCGGGCCAGAAACGAAGCCCATTGGGTCGGCCCTGGGCTTGTAGAAAATATAAAGTTAGTGTAAAATCGAGCTTCAGGCTTTTTGGCTGGGCTTCGGGCTTTCGGGCTAGGCTCGGGCTCGGGTCAAAGTAACCGGGCTTTTCCAAGCCTGGCCCGAAGCCCGGCCCGGCCAGAGGGATAATTCAGGTCTAGCCTTGAACTATGCCTATCATACCAAATTGGTCCCTGAACCCAAATAACGGGTTAAGTTGGTCCCTAAATTGTCAAAACCGGACTAAAATGGTCCTTTGATCGGACAATAAGACAGTATTAGGTGGTATTGGATGACGTGGTAGAGATGCAAGCGGTTTTGCTGAAGTAGTGACCATGTGTAAGATACCTTGATATGGCATGGACATGTGCTATCTTCTCCCACTAATCTCTCTCCCTCTCAATCTCAACCTCAATCTCAATCTCTCCAGTCTTCTCCTCCCTAGATCCAGCTTGAGCCTCTCCCCTCTACGTCTATGAACTCCTCCCCGCGGCTTCCTTCCCTAGCGACAACGGCCACGAGCTCCTCCCTAGAGTCTTCTCCCCACACCGCCAGACTGGACAACAAGCTCCTTCCCATGGTCTTCTCCCCTAGCGATGCGATGACAACCTCGGCAGCGAACTTCTGCCTCCAGTGGTTGCGACCGCGCGCTCTCCTCCATCGGTGAGGTCGATGGTGGCTCGTCGGTGAGGTCAATAGTGGGATGTCTCGACGGTTCTGCAGTGAGGTCGATGATGCCAACAACGAGCTGCTCAGTGGAGTCAAGGGCGACGCTAATGGTAGAGACGAGGCCGAGTCAAAGTAGATTGGGATGGTGGTGCCGGAGTTGGCCAGATCGGTGGCAGAGACAACAAACGGCGCACTGGCCGCACCACGACGTGCACACGCTGAGGGCCGAAGCAGCGGGAAATATGGCTAAGCAAGGCGTGAGGCACTCGGGCGGTTGGCTTGGACTGGGGCATGGCGGCGCTGCATCAACAAAGAGAAAGAGAAGGGAGGTGTACGGCCAACTTAGGTGGCGGCAACAAGGATTCACAAGACAGGGCGGGGCCCCACAAAGGATCGCTTGCACCAACACTTAGTGGCCACACAGGACGACCTGCAGCGACATACCAGCATAGCCACAGAGGGTGCTATGAAAGGGTTGCAGGGAGGGAGAAGGTCATCAGAGTAGGAGGCGCCATGGAGCTGGGCCGGGACAGAGCCAACGCTAGTGCATTACCGAGGATCTTGGTGTCCCTTCCCCTCTGCTTGGGCTTTAGGTAGAGAGAGAAGGAGAAGAGAGAGAGAGGGTAAGAGTAAGAGAGAGATTGAGAGAGGAGAGAGCGGATGTGGCTCCCACGCCAGCGGAAATATACACGTCGACAACACGTCAGCGAAAACCACTCTAAAGAGCTGTTTGATTGGCCAAAAGACCATTTTGACCCGATTTTGATAGTTAAAAGACCAAGTTAACCCAATATTTAAGTTCAAGACCGATTTGGTACAACGAACATAGTCTTGGGACCAATTTGGTACTTTTTTTAATAATTAAGCTAGATACTAGGTAAAACATGGAGTCGAAATCCGTTATCCGTACGTACCACCTTCCTTTGTTCGTGCGTAATTAATGATTTCACCGAGGTAACAGTAAGAACTCCGCAACTTATTGGCGGGTCGATTCAGAAATGGACAATTGGGCAGAGAAAGAAAAGGCAGATAATAAGCTAAGTGCTATATTGCACGTATGACTTTGGACGAACGTTGCCGGCCGTCCGATTTAAAAAGCACCATCCAGATCATGCGCTAGGCGCTTAATTAGCTACGTGCAGTAGTTGACATGGCCATGCGTCACGTCATGGTCGCGCGCGCGCCTAGCTAACCCGGAGGCGGCGGCTTAACTCGACGGATTCGCGAGCACTGCCCGGCAAGCGTTCCCCCGAGTCGACGGTGGCGCAGCCGTCGGTCCAAAGATTGACATACTCACGTACTCCCAGCGATGGCTGAATTAATTGTCATCTCATACATGTGTTCCGAGCGCCTGTGTCCTGTGATTCTGTTGTCCTTTAGCATAGTTTGCATTTTGCCCCCTATAGTTTCCCAATTTCATTCATAGGGCCATTGTTTTCTGCATTCCTTCCACTTCACCAAATTCACGAATACGTTTTAGCCCTTAAAATTGTTGTATTTTGACATTAAGCGTCTTGCCCCCGGTTTCTTGATTTCTTGGATGAAACTTTGCATTCCAGCCCTTCCACTTCCTAGATTTCATGAATAGGTCCCTGATTTTAGCATTTCAACCCTTCAAGTTGTCATATTTTGCGCATAGACCCTTGACATTAAACATTTTACCGCCTCTGGGTCCTTTATTTCTTGCATAAAACCATGGGCATCTGACCAGTATATATGTCCAAGAGATGACAATGCCTACTACGATTATATCGACACACAATTCATTGAATAAGCTTCAAATTCTTTCTGTGGCATTGTGCGTCGAGCAGTAACAGTTCATGATCGATTACTTGTACATTCTTCTGGTTTACATCATAAACTTTGAACTTCATGTTAATGTAGCCAACCTGTAATCGGTGATAATAATCTCTGTACTGCTTAAATTTCTTAGAGATGCATGAGTGCATAAGAACATGTACAATGATATAGAAATCCACTACATATAATAGTCTCCTAGCTAGTCATGCATAAACAACACTAAAAACAAGCCACACAATAGGTTGTACGTCTTGCTTGCACGTCTACATCTATGTAGACAGATCATTGTGTACAAGTTTTTTTTTGTTTCTCGTGTTAGAGCCGACTGTAACATTGAGAGAACTAATAATACCAATTAGAGAGATTACATGACTAGCATGAAGGATCGTTGCGGTTGGAGCTAGCCTTAGGAAACATGATTGACTTTGAGCTTCCTCGGGCATTTCCGGCCCCGTGTCGCAACGTATACGTACGTACATGAAACCTTCGGCCGGCGCAGGGCCTCCGGCGGTCGCTGATTAACGATTCTGGCCGGCCGTGCGTGGACGCGCATCCTCTGCCGTTACGGCAGAGGTGCTGTCCCATGTCTGTGAGAGAGGAGAGAGAGAACACTGTGTCGCATGTTTGGATGGAAAGCCGACAGTCAGAGAATACTTACGGCAGAGGATCTCGCTCTGCGGTGCGTGTATCTGGTCACTTAGGATCATATATGCTTGCTTTCTCTAACAGCATGAGAGCCTGTGACTAAAATGAAGCCAGGAATTTATGGTGGCTAGTTTTACCTACATACGTTGGAGATCTCTTTCATCCTGGTCTAATTGAAGGAGTCGTTCCATATCTATGAATGCATGATACATGGGTTATTGATTTTGCAATACGTAGATAATACTCATTTTTTCAGTTACAATTTATAACAAACTGTCAACACGAAGCTTCTATTTTGACTAATTAATTTTCATAAGAGTGGGATTTTTCTTTTCGGGAATGCCAAGGAACAATATGCATGTCTTTTGGCTGTAATGTTGTTTCTTTTACTTTTAAATATTGTGGTATTTCCAGAGACGGAGCTAGAAAATTTTATCCGGAGGCTAGAAATAATCATCATTTTATCGAGGAGGCCAAATAGAACATTTTTGATATTTTAACTTACAAATACATATGGTTTTTAAGGAATTTTAGAACTTTTCTACTATTTTAACTTGCAAATTCATATGTACTTGAGAATTTTTAGAACTTTTTACTATTTTGACATGCAAATCGATGGGTATTTGAGAATTTTTGCTAGTATATATAGGTATATAAGCATGTACATGGAGCATTGAGGGGGGAGGGGGGAGGGGGGGGGGAGGCTCCACCTAGCCTCCCTGGCTCCATCCCTGGGTATTCCTATGTATTGAAGATTGGAACAGAGTGGAAGAGAGGTTTGATAAAAAAACAAGATTGAGCAGGTAGAAGGGTAAACACTTATCAACTAGTGGCAGAATGGTGTTATTCAATTCTATCTAACTTACCGATGTTTATGATATTCTTTCTTTGGGAAAACGCTAATACTCGTGCGTCCGACGCAAATCGGACAGGACACGGGACGCGTGACCCACTGGCCTGCCACTCCACATGGGTGTACGTGCATGAGATGTTCCGTCTCCATCCCTGCTACTTGCACGTGGGTAGGTCCCACCAAATAGTTTCTTTGTTTTTTCTTCGTTTGGAAGCTAAAACTACTTGTAGCGCTTCGTGTTGTCTGGCCCATTTTCACAGCTACGGACGAGTTCCATTTGCTAGGTATAAACCGCTGTCGCTGATCACCTTCTCCGGCTCTCCGCTCCGATCAAGGTTCCCGTCCTTCTCCTCCTCTCGCTGCCTTCTTCTTCTTTCTGGAGAAATCCGTCATGTTTCTCCCCATTTGATCTGATGCCTACCTGTTCTGCTCAACTGCCCGAGTCTTGGCCACGGATCCAAGAATGGGGTCCGAATCCAGGAGGATGTCGTCGAGAAACACCATGGCAACGGCACAGGTGACACACTTGTTCGAGATCGTCGGGTACAGCCACAACAAGGGCATCGGCGTCGGCTGGTTCATCCATTCGGGCACCTTCACCGCCAGTGGCTACAATTGGGGCATCCACTTCTACCTCAACCAGATCCAGCGAGCACGACGTGGGGACTAGGAGAAGTTGCATCTCCATTTTCATCATGAAACACCAGCCATGTATGTACGAACTTTCTGTTTTGCCTGGGAAAACTTGGTTTTGTTCTTGTGAAACTTCTTATTTTTTGTATGGATGATTTTTGAATAACACTGGAACATGAGGTTTCATAAGTAGTTTAGACAATTTTTATTAGCACTTATTCAAGTTTCATTGGTCCTTCTTTAAGTTTCATCAGTCGGTTTGACCAAGTTTCATTACTCCTTGTTCAAGTTTCATCAGTCGGTTTGGCCAAATTTCATTGCTCCTTCTTTAAGTTTCACCAGTAGTTTAACCAAGTTTTATGGGTACTCTCAAGTTTTATTAGTAGTTAGCCAAGTTTTATTGGTATTTCTTCAAGTTTCATCAGTAGTTTTTCCCAGTTTCAGAGGTTATTTTGCAAATTTTTATCAGATTTCACCACTGTTTCATATATATATATTGTCAAGTTTCATCGGTAGATTTTCAAGTTTCATCAATTATTTTCTAAGTTTCCATGCTGATGTCAGCATGATGTCATGCGTCCGATGGGAATCATCCCAACTGACGTTCGATCCGAGGCACTCGCCTCTGTTTTGAGATACCATGTAAGGTGATAAAGAAACTAGACTTTTTTAGATCTAGATTCTATTGGCAAAGTGATAATTTTAAGATGAAATATAGGTTGGCTAGATGGAATATGTGTACACCTAAAAATAAATGTTTGCTTGGTAAATGGTTATTTAAATTGATGAATGAAGAAGGTGTCTGGCATATATTGCTCAAAAAAAATATTTGTTGAATAAAACTTTGACCCAAGTTGACTCTTAGCCTAGAGATTCGTAATTTTGGAAAGGTCTCATTAAAGTTAAAGAAATCTTCTTGAGATTTGTGCATTCAAAATTAAGGTGCCCAAGTTAGATTTTGAGAAGATAGCTGGCTAGGGCATTTACCACTTAGGGGATGTTCTTTTCAGCTTATCTTATTTGCTTATTTGACTTATCTCGTAACTTTGAGAATTTCCCGAGGTGGCCTCGAGAGCCGAGTGTCCTTTGTGTTTAGGATTTAGGGAGCTTTTATACAAAAAAAACGGATTCAAAAGTAATAAAAAGTAAAATAAGTCGAAATAAGTCAAATAAGACACGTAAATAAGTCAGATAAGATGTGACTTATTTCGACTTATTTGACTTTTTTATTACTTTTTAAATCTATTTTTATCTCGTATGCGTGTCTAAAAGCTCCCTAAACCCTAAACACGAAGGGCACCCGGCTCTCGAGGCTACCTCGAAAAATTGTCGAAGTTACGAGATAAGTCAAATAAGCAAATAAGATAAGCTGAAAAGAACACCCCCCTTAGGTAACAATATTCGAACCACTTTGCAATAGTGAGAAATAAAAATTTAACAATAGCAAAGGTTGTTAATTCTTGGGAAAGGAATTACATGGGGGCATGGTTGTTGAAAGCTAAAATAGACAGCTAAAAAAGAACTAAAAAAAGAGTTATACGTGGAACTTACGTAGTTGGACGATATTCCACGTACTCCGAGCTTGTGCCATGCCGATCAATGGGAGCACGATAGATAAGTGAGTTCCCGAAACTCGGCATCTTCGGGATTCCTTTAGCAAAGGACCAGTTGATCCCCACGGACGGCGCTAGCTGTCGACAACTAGAAAACTGATTCTCCGCTGAGTTTACTTGTTGATTGAGAGATCAAACAGCCCTTTCCTGCCAAAAGGTTTTCGTCGTAGATGCGTCCAGTCGCCCAGATAAAAAAATGAACTAGAGTTAGAGATTTATCCTGGTTCGAGCCTCTCGGAAAGAGATGATAACCCTACTCCAGTCACACGTGAGCGTTTGTGTTATTGCAACGAGATTGATCTCGATATGCTCCTTTTCCTCCTCCCATGAGAGGAGGTATCTATAGTATAAGATAGATGTAGTCTGGGTCCTATACGATCTGGAGAACTATCTAGATAACTAAAAATCATACCATATCTATAGATATATCCTAAAAATACACTAACTTGTGCTCTAAGGGATGTTCATATCTGGGAGGATTCAGGCTCTAGATATAGAAGGATTCCAAAGGCGGTTAAGGGTGCCAAGTTGATCGTCTCGAGACATCCCCTCAGGGCCTAGTATGACCCGCATAATGGCTCACGAGCAAAGAGACCAACTCCTGAGCACCAAAGCCGAGGTATAGATGCGAATCTTTAATCCGAACTTGCTATATTCGTTTTATCCTTTCCGGGTACCGACCTTAGAGGTTGGTCATGTATAGGGCTCAGCCGTCAGGATATTTTATCCAATCCACGACAATCACATACAACCTGTTTCTTGCTCAGTTGACTTGAACCAACAATCATCCTTGTTGGTCCACCACATGAAGGTGCCCATCTCCTAGAGTCACACTACATCCTCGCTCCTCGACACTACTAGAGAACTCACCTTTAGTACCGGTTCGTAACTGGCTTTAGTACCGATTTTTGAACCGGTACAAGCCATCCGAGACTGATGCTCAAGGAGCATCAGTCCCGGTTCCCTCACCCGGTACTGAATAGTACTAGGAAATGTTTAAAAATGTTAAGGATGTATGGGAGAAGCGTGACTTGAACCCACAACCTCGTGACTCTAGCCTCACCCTTCTAACCAACCCACCCACCATCGCGTACTGATATAGATAGAATATGCATTTCTTTTGAACTTTCTCGAAACGAGGCATCGATCGGTCGGTTAACACTAACCGGGACTAATGAGAGAAGATCGATCGGTTCGTGTTACTGAACCGACTAATTTACCCGTGTCTTGATGATTGGTTCAGTATCACGAACCGACTAATGCGAGGGCATCGATACCGATTCGTGGCTCCAACCGACTATCGTCTCTGCACCCAATGAACCGGGACTGATGCCACTGTTAGTACCGGTTTCAATCCAATCAGTACTGATGTGCCGGTATGAAAGGTCAGTTTTCTAGTAGTGCGACCTGCCCCATACTTATGATATTGCTTGTAAGTCTTGGGATGCAGTGAACATCTGTGAGCACTTTATGTTCACCATTGCGTCCTCTGATCAGCACCATACCACGCCCGCCGATGGTTACCTTGGAGTCATCACCAAACCTAGTCATGTGATTTCTAGCCGGCCGTATGTAAGTACCACATGTTGTCCTCATTGCCTCCATTCACTCCTAGCTGGAGCTGGACGCCTTCTTCAACCAAAGTCACCTTCTCGGTTGGATCTTCGCTGGTCTCCATAACCTCACAAGCCTCAAGCATGAGAAGTCCAGGGCTATCATCAGTCTTCTCAGCGACAAACGCCTTCTCCTTTTTCAGCCTACGGCACTCGGACTGGAAGTGTCCATAGATGCCGCAATTGAAACATTTAATTGTCTCCTTGTCGAACTTAGGCTTGGGCTCGCCTTCCTTCTCTTCTTTCTTGTGGAAACTTTGGCCGCTGGTGCACCATCCTGACTTCTTCGTGCCGCCTGCAGGACCCCCATCTGCCTTCTTTGCTTGGTTTGACAAAGATTCCTACTGTGCACGGGTTAGCATGAGATGCTCCTTCTCCTTTGACTCACCGAAGCTGGTCCTTAGCCTATAGTCATGAGCCTTGTATCTCCCAACTAGATCATCAACCGTCAGGGTTTTCAGATCTACACATTGCTCGATCAAAGTGACAAGCTGTAGGTAACTTGTTGGTGCGGCACCTAGGAACCGACATACCACTTCGACCTCCTCTAGCCCCTTCTCCTCTAGGCTTCAGATTCTGCTCACAATGGTCGAAACCCTACCAGCGAAAGCCTCCACAGTCTCCCCATCTTGCATCTTGAGATTCTCATAATCTCTCTTGAGATTATGCAGATTCTCCTCCTTGACACGCTCATGCCCAACGTTCGCTGTCTTAATGGCATCCCATGCACCCTTTGCCGAGTCCTTTCCAGCAATGGACGTCATGAGGGCTTCTAGTATCGCCTGATAAATGGGCGAAAGAGCCAGACGATCCTTGCGGAACTCCGTGCTATCTTTCTTATACGCGTCGCCACCAGGATCTACTGCTTCCTACAATTCTTGAGCCTGCAAGATGACCCTTATCTATCCCTCTTTTTAAAAAAACATGACCCTCATCTTGATTGTCCAAACTATGTAGTTTTCGCGCGTAAGTTGTGGATAGATCACCGGCACCTGGCCCCCCCGACGGACCTCTAATGTTTTTCCACGCGCGTCCACCTTCTAGATCTCCTTCAACATCTTCTCAGACAAACCGGAAGAACACTATGCTTTGATATCAATTGTTGGAAATCAGGCCAGGACTAACGCACACTTTCTCACGTGGAATCACACATCAGGAAGAACACGAAGAACACCAAAGAAGAAACACGCATGAAGAACGCACATGAGAGAATTTTTTGGGTGCCGCTCGTGATTGCCGGATTTTCAGGAGTTTTCTTCTCTTACATTAAGGCAAGGATTACAATAACTAAGGAAGCTAAAGATACTGCCATTACTTAGCGAACAAGAAAGGAAACTACCTCTAATCTAGAGATAACTATCCAAAAATTAATAAAGATTACAACCGGCTCCACCTGAAACTGACTCCCAACCAGATGAGCAGTTCAGTCTTGTACCTGCTGGGTGAAGGAGGCGAGCAGATCACGGCTGGTTTCCATGTACGTATATGATCGCTCGCTCCAATTGTTGAGGGCCAAGGTAGCAGCAGAAATCTACAAACTTTACTACCTGACATATGTGCTGTGGTGCAGACTTATCCTGGCCTGTATAAGGACAGGAAGCCTCGTTTCTTCGTGGCATGGACAGTAAGTGCAATCTCAGAACTACAAGCTAATCAAGCAAAACGATATGTAAACGAATTGAGGTACACTGATTGCAGACAAATAGGTTCAAAACTACAGGCTGCTACAACACCAACTGCCCAGGATTCGTGATGTGGCCACAGGGCTAATCAAAATGGCATCTCACCAGGAACGCCAGACTGATCTTACCAAAACCATACAGAAGGTTGAACAGATGCTAGAAGTCTTATCTGAAAATCGATCTAACATGCATGTAGCATTCAACGAATTCAAACACTGAGAATTTCATCATGCGGATATCCATAACCATTACGTTAATTCTCACAGAACCCACGGACGGGGCACTGGTCGCTCGCTTTACGTGGACGAGGCCGGGATGCCCAGGCCGATAGGGCACTTCCCCAGCGCGCTGTTCACCTCTCTCGCAGACCGCGAGGCCGTCGCCGGCTGGCCCGCTGGGGCGGCAACGCGCTGTCCACGGCCGGCGCAGGGCCTCCGATGGGCAGCGGGCACAGGACAAACGAGGGCTGCGGCGGCGGCGCGGCGTACGTCAAGAACATCGTGGTCTTCCTGCATGGCACTGATGGCGTTTCCTTCTTTTACGGGGGACCAAGAGGGTGCAGGCATTAGAAGCTTCTAATTTCATTCATGCTCTCCAAGTCTGATCCACTTCGGAAGCCTCCCAAAAATCGTTCGTCCCCTATACAAACGTTGTGTAGGGCCTGAAAATGGTCTCGGAGTTCCGTTTCGGTCAGGGTTTTTTTTTTTTTTTGTCTTTATTGCAATTTCATGTGTTTTTGTGTTCCTAATTCATTGTGATACATCTTTGTTTGTAATTTGAATTTCAAAAGGTACTCACTTTTTTTTGGCTTTGATACAGACATCTGAATCATCGTCGCAATCTTATCGCATCTCTCTCAGGATGGTTTTCTTTTTCCGATCAATACTCAATGGTTACTATTATCTTTCAAACTTTTAATGTTCGAGTGGGGTGCTCATGTTCTTTCTTAATATTTTGATGAGCCAAGTGTATTTAGATTCTCTAAACAAGTTTTTCACTCATACTGAAGTTGATCTTGTGATTACGAAATTGGCTTTTGGTAAATTTTCTAGACCGATGGCTTCAATAATGATTTTCTAAGATCTGTTTGGACATTATCAAACAGGATTAAGACATAGGTGGGGCCACACGCATTTTTCAAAACCTCGTGTTTACAATATAAAATTTTTACGAAATTGATTGAAATTTAATAAAGATGACTCTACATACTGAGAAGCTACCTTGTGCCAATTAGCGGGTCCAGATGATTAGATGGACCCACATGTTTTCTATATGAAATTTTCATAAAACTTCAATACTTTTTAACCTTGCGTTCATATAAATTTTTCATAAAATTGACTGAAATTTGTTGGAATGATTCTATGTATCGTGAAGCTACTTTACGTAAATTGGCAGGTCTAGACGAATTGCTGTACCCATATACTTTAATAGAACCCAAATCAATCCATCCGAGACATATTCATAGGTTGAACCTATTTAAACCTAAATTTTGTTTTAACTCATACCAACCCAACCTAACTCATTTCTGCTTCAAACCCAACCCAATGACCCATGAACACCGCTACTTACATACGCATTATTATCTCTTTGATTTCAGAACATGTTGGCCCACCAACCACCACTAAGCTCAATCGATAATCCATCATCAGTCACTCCATGTCAACCTGGTTCAGATTCTCAAAGTCAGCATGTGTAAATTCGCCTAACTCAGGACATCACCTACCCCGCTACCCATGTGCAATTTTCCAACCAAAATGGAAAAAGATGCAAAAATAGTAAAAAAAAAACTTGCATAGCCAAATTTCCACATTGTAACTTACAAGGGTATTTTTTTCTCAAAAAAAACTAGGAAGGGTAAAATCAGGCAAGGCATCCAAAGGGAAAGAGAAGAACTTGGGGGCGACATCCTCCTCACGCCCGCCTACATGGCCTGTCCTCCTCCTTGTCCTCCCCTTGGCGACTGTGGTGGGGACGGCCATGTCTAGCGGGGGCAAAGCAGGCTCAAGTGGAGGCGCAGCCTAAAGCGGCGGGGTGGGCTAGATCGAGCGGCCATCCTCCACTAGTTCCATATGAGAACAACCGACCATTGGCAGCAACTCAAATAGAGACAGGAGAGAGAGGCTCCAAATATATATATCCTCTCTCTTCTCACCCAATCCTTTAATCCCTGGATAGGGGCCTGTTGGGAGACGCCATTGCCTTCTTTCGGCCCCTATTCACCATCAACTGGGCCGCTGCAGTGTTTTAGAGGAGCTACCCTAATCCTCAGCTGGCATCTACATTTATTAACAGTACAAAATGAATTATACGAAAAGCCGTGATTTTCAATCACGGTCGTAAAGCCACCCTGCGATAATTTGTAAATCATCTACATTCGCAGCTCCACGTAACCCAAAAACTTTGGGGGGGGAGGGGGGGGGGGGTGGAGAGAGAGTAATTTCTTCATGCTTGATTGCAACCCAGTGAGTCCACCACTTGGACTCACCGTTTATGAACTCGTGCAGTTTGGGAGGATCTTGTATGGCGCATGCATTCAATTGATTATAACAATGCAATTGAGCTAGCTGGCCACATCGTTGTTAAACAAGAGCATTCCTTGCTCGCATCTGGCTCATGTGGCTTGCAATTGGAGAAGGCAATCAGATCATGTCAAGTAGTCGACCAAAGTTTGCCCGAGAGTAGCAATCAGAAATATGGAGCCATCAGGATTATTTGACTTGGCTTTGCCGCCTGGTGCAGACTTATCCTAGCTCGTTCAAAGATAACAGGCCTTATTTCTTCGTGAACCAATGCTGCAGGCGCCTCACGATCTTGTCAAGACACATTCCAGTAAGAAAGTATCAAGTACAGGAAAAAGAAATGTAGAGGTTATACACACTTAGACAGAGATGCCAATTGGTTTGAACACCAATCTTTCCACGAGTGTAATTACGATGAAGAACAAATGCGCTACAACTAAAAACAAAAAATGACTATCAGGATTACATGTGTGCCCTTATTGTCAGAAGAGAAAAAGGAAAGGAAAATAAATCTTGCATCGATGCGGCATGAG
The DNA here is from genome assembly GCA_036346145.1 of Olyra latifolia. NCBI lineage: Eukaryota > Viridiplantae > Streptophyta > Magnoliopsida > Poales > Poaceae > Olyra > Olyra latifolia. The sequence goes on along the minus strand of CM070529.1, from coordinate 55,952,894 downwards.
ATAGTCGAGAACGAGCCCACAACTCATCCAAAAATCCTAGCTAACAATCTGGATAACGAGGTTGGCACTTGGAAAATTCATTCACCTCATTTTATCTGTTACATAGTCCTCTAATTTGTGACTAATCCCAGAATGCAGAAATTGTCAATCAAGCCTGTTAATTCAATGAACAGATGGTGCTGCACTGCTGCGTCCACTCACTCCTGTCAGCATTGAAGACCAATGGCTGTAACTCTGCTGTTCAACAGAAGTGTATGTTGTCCTAATGCGTAACACAGCTTTTCGGGCTACAGGTTTCCACTCAGCAGACACAAATCTCAGTGAGGCTAGTGGATGTAGCAATCTATTGTCAATTGTTCTGATTGTCAAGTTCAGCTGCGCTAGGGATTTACATTGCACTCATCTATGAATCTATTTCCTCGAGTGAGGAACCTCTTCCAGTACTTCCTGTAGTCAGGTATACCTAACTCAAGCCAAGGTTTCATATTACCATTGAAATGGAGTGATGCAGAATCCTGTATAGACTCTTTATCAACTCCATAATCATACCCCAGTCCAGATAGAGTTAACCTCTCATCAAGGGGATAGATGAGATGTTGTAAAGACAGCAAGCTTAAAGGAAATGCTGCTGCTCGCAGAGATCTCTCATCCTTGATTTCGAACTGCAACAATACAAGGGCTAGATTAATATATGCTGTTAACCATATGAAGCAGCATGTATCAAAGAATAACTTTCAGTGAGGCTAGAATAAATACAAAGAACGCTAAAATTGACACCTTGAATAAATACAACAAAAAAAATGATTATTTCTTAAGAATCATACGGCAGCAGACCACATGCTGTAAAAAAAATGAATGCAGCATGCTAACTATTTCATGCAGGTATAGTTCTAACACTCCTTTTTTCCTTTTAAAAATGTAACACTCTGCATTACACATTACATGTGCAGACCACCCATTGTGTGTGCCCATATTTTTTATCATAGGCTGTAGCATGCAATGAACTAGACCAGAATTAATACTAACCTTTTTCAGGAGCAGCAGATATTTCTCTGTAACAGTATGCTTCCTCCATTTATCCAAATTAATCACATTCACCCCAGACATCCATGCACATGATTTGGGATCATATTTTGTCTCACCCAAGAGATTCCTCACTTGTCCCAGCCTTACACCACATAGTTCGACAGCACCATTTACCTTGTCGCCCATATCAAGATTCCACAAGAAAGACAGATCACGTTGCACAACCACATCATCATCCAACACAACCACCTTGTTTAGATCCTTGAATATTTCTGGAATAAAGAAATGCGAGTGACCGAATACTGACAGGTATTCCATTCTTGCCTTCTCAGTGGGCTGCTCAGCGCTCCTAATGAGAACACGAAATTCCTCTGGCAAATACAGCTGCCGTATACTAAACTTTGGTGATTTATCCAAAATAATGGCTTCATAGTTAATGACATGGACAGCTGCCTCTCTGTATGAATTTCTCACAAACCAGTGTTTCATGGCGTAGACATTTTGAGCATCAGTTAGGATATGAAAAACAATGTTTCTTGGCTCCTGCAAAATAGTTAAGAACATCAGCAACACTCAGCTCAGAAGATAATGTACAAAGCAAGCATTGTAAATATCACCCGCACACCTTAGAGCTGTTCACGGTTGAGTTGATAACAACAGAAGCTGCAAGTACGTTCTTAGATAGTATAACATAGTGCCTACGCTTTGGGTTACTGAACTTGTGAGCAGAAGAGTCATCTGAATCCAATGAAGGGGACTTGAAATACTCTAACGTCAACCTCATAGAGAAGCAGTGGTGACTTTTAGGCAACGTCTGAGCACCAAGGTTGTAGAGGAATGCACTCTGCTTCATATGAAAATGAGCTTCATCCTCGGTCATATCAAGTATTTGGCGAAGCTTCCTGTCAACATTTTGACAATCCACTGTGCAAGATTTGGCTCTCTCTATTGTTTGCTCCATTTGCTCTATCTTCTTGTTAATACTGAAACCATATAAGAGCTGTCATTCAAATCACCAAAGCAGTAACTTATATAGCGATGATTGGGAAAATTGTCCATAGGTCGACTTTGTATTCCTTTCTCAGATAAATGCACACTCTTTTTAACTAAGATGTATTAAGACCATTTCCCCAGAGACACCAAAAATAATACTGTAATTTATCGGACATCACCACTTTCAATAATCAATCTCATGTATACTTCTAAAAGATGGTACTAGTAATGCGGTCAATATAAACTGCAACTTTAAGAGTAACAGCAGAATAAATCATGAAAGGACTAGAAAGCTTAGGGAGTAAAATTTAGTTCTCACAATGACGGTAGATCAGCATCAACAGTGGACACACTAAGAATCCTCTCATGGTCTTGTATGTTTTGCTTTATCTCCCTAGTAAGTGCCTCCTGTCCTTGAAGTTTGGCAATGCTTGGATAGTATGAGCGAGCCACAAATAGTTGGTCTTTTAGCCTTTTCACTATGGAATCCTTCATAACTTCTTTGTGTTCTATGGACCAGAGGCAGTAGCTCCCAAATTCAAGTTGACACACTTTTGCATTTTCCACCTCATCTGCTCTTCCACCTTTGTTTTGTCTCTTACTGTCCTTGCCTACCTCCTAAAAGCAATATATGTGCATTATAGCATACCTCTTGTTGGTGCAAAGGTTATTATTTAAAGACAAGAACAAAAAAACAGGGAAATTGGGATGCATTGTACTGAGATTAGCTTGTCTAAGTACATTATTACATCAATACGACTAAAGCAAAGGGAAATCATTTGAACATGTAGCATCATGTCACCTACGATATTATATGTGTTTAAGCAGAAAATCTAACATTTGGCAACCTCTAGCATTATATAATTGTTGTTGTAACTACTACCAAACTCCAGGATTTCATGTTAATGACTGAAAAGGTCTCAAAAGCAAAAAAAAAAAAAAAAAAAAAAGAAGTCGGTTCTGAAAAATAAGGTAAAACTTCAAATGCTAGAAGGACATATACCCTTGTGCCTCGAGTTGACTCCATGACAGCCTTTGGTCTGCCAATTTCTAGTGCAGGAAGAACTGCATATATGACCAATTACTGAGTCAGATCTAAGGATAATCACAGCAAACTATAGCATCAGATAGAATAAAACACTAATTCAGACTTGATGGACAACAAATAAAAATAATGCTTTACCAAGACCACTAATGACAACTATATGAGGGGTCAAGAAGAAGAAAGTTGTTTTCAATACATTAGTACTAGCTTGTTGGTATAGATTTCACTTCTAGGTCTGTAAAGTAAACCTTGGAAAACAAAGGGAAGCAAGAGGGAGAGACAGAAGAACACAGAACTCTTAAGGAAAATCAGATTAGAAGAAAGTAAAAGACTGGAAAGACATGGAGTTGAATAATTTTTGTATCTAATTTTTATGATGCTACCATGTGCCTCATGTAGCCCCAAAAACCAGTATTCCTAATATGTTTACCAAACGATCCACATTATTTTGCATAGTCTATACTTGCAATTCATGTGTTGTGTTCTAGCATTAGCAACAATTGCATTCGCATCTGAAAAGCTTAACCACAAAAATTGGACTCAACTGAATAGAGCTTTTGGCATCTGTGGTACCTTTTGGTTTAGTGCTAACACCGGAAGAGTGGCGATCAATTTGCTTATGCTGGTGCAGTTCTCCACCACTATGTTTAGAGGTCTTCTTCAGTGCATCCTAAGGGGGAAAAAAGTAAGTATTATGCATTGCAGATACAACCTTGACAAATCTGAGCTGCACTCTGGCGTCTGGGATATGTTTTTACGTACTTCATGATCATGAAATTTGGGTTAAATAAAGTATCTACCTAACAAGCAAAGAACATTATATCTCCAGAAAGCTAACCGACAATGACCACTAGAGCAAAATCACCTCTCAACGCAAATCAGAGAGGCTTGGACAAGTTCCAGTCATGCTGGTCACTCTTAATAAACTCGTAAAAGTATTACATCAACCGTAAACAGGTGACGATGAATAGGACATTATGACACCCTAATACAGAACAATCAGCGTCACAGAAAAAGTAGTAGCAAACCTGTCGCGCTCCATGGACAGCACCACCACCATCCCTCTTCTGCAGGTGATCGAACGAAGACAAAACGACCTCCTAAATCCAGCTTAAAATACAAAAATTAGCACGAATCACTCAGCCGTCTCCGTTCCCACCACCTAATCCGTCAAAATCAAAATTAGGCAAAAAAAAAAAAATGGAGACAGACAGTGCCACACCTGTCGGTGCCGCTCGTCCGTCGTCACGTACGCTGCGTCGCAAACCAATCAACAAGTGGAAGAAGGCGGTTAGTAAATTACAAAACCACAGGGCAATCAGACAACGAGTAGATGCCCAGATCCACCGGAGGCGGCCGCTGATCCGAGAAGGAATGCACGCCCACCCACATTGCGTTCCCCGAACCCCCAACCGGAGCCAGAAGGAGAGGAGAAGAGATGCGAGGGTGGGTTAGTAGCACGTACCGGAGGGGTAGCGGTCGAAGAGGAAGGCGAGGGGCACGAGCAGCGAGCAGAAGACGAGCGCCAGCACCGCCACGCACGGGCCCCTCCGCCTCCTGGGCGCGGCCGCCGGCTGCGGCGGCGGTGCCTTCATCGCCTCCTCCGGGTCCCAGGACCGCCCGCTCCTCTGCTGATCATCGCGCCGCGGCGAGGCGAGGCGAGGCGGGCAGGCGACCGAATGCCCCTCCAAGATGCTTCGAAGCCGACGCGGTTGCGGGCGCAGGAGGGAGCGGAGATGAGGAGCAACTGAGCAAGCAAGTAGAAGGGCGTCGTGCGCGTGGGGGTGGGCCGGTGGGGCGCATTCTGTACTCACGATCACATGTCATGTGTACTGCAGAGTGGGGACGCTGCCGCGTCAGGGTGAACGGTCCATCGTACGGAGCGACCGGGCTCTGAACGTCGGCCCACATGTCGGTAGCCCAAACTCACTTTGACGTTTCAGTTCCCTCTGAATCTAACATTCGTTAAAAAAAAACTCTGAAGAATCTTGCATTTTCTACTGGTCCATCTGAATCTTTTACATCCTCTAATGGTTTAAATTCTATCCATTTTTGACTCAGCTTTGCAATTGTAGATGTGCAGTTCTTGGAATCCAAACCTTGCCATGACTTGTCCTGTGACAAACCACCAACCAACTAGAACACGGTACTAGACTTTGCTGCGCAAAGATATCACTGCAAGTTCACGTTTTCTATATACACATCCGCATACAAGCAACATAGGGATAATACTGGCTGGGAAGGTTCACCTTGCTATAGCTACAGCTAGCAAAGCATATACTCCTATATATATACACACATACATCCACGGTCAGGCAACTTGTGCTTTGTTACTAATGTTAGCACTAGCTGCTAGCCTGCTATTATCCCTCCCTTCAGTTTGTTACATCATCATATAGTTGCCGTTTTTCCTGTATACCACGAAGTTGCATTCAAGGCTGTCCAACAGCTCGACGATGGATTCTCTTTTCGAGCCACTGAAGTGCCTGACGACATCCTCCAATGGAACCTGCAGCATCTCAGACGTTCAACACAGGCAGCGGCGTCTGCTCTGAACACGATAAGCTTGACGAAAAATGCCTTACCCCGTTGCGGCTTGCGACCAGTTCTAGTATAGCATCTTCAGTGGCGTCGGGTGTGACGGTAGATTCTCCCCCTTGGTCTTCCACCTTTTGCAGCTTCTTTACTGGTTCGTCAGCAGAATCCGGTGTTCCATCAGTTTGGCATCTCTTCGTCCCGGGGCTTGTATCACCGGCACCTGCAACGAGGACACAATCTACCTGATTACCATTCTCGCCAACTTTGCTGACATGGGAGAAGGCCTTCGGTGCCATCAGTAGGAAAGTTACCAAAAGTTTGCTCTGACAATCCAAGTTCCTCAATCGTCAGGAATGTCTTGATCATCTCATAACTTACCTGCAACTATCATGTAGCATTTTGGGAATTATGTTAGTCCTTCATGAGTCCTTTGGATGAGCATGTAATGAGCTTGGCAGTGCAAAAGAGAAGTGGTTTCTACGTCTGCTGAAGCTAAAAATCTACTTAACAGCGAACAGAAATTGACATAATTATGCATGGAGGAAGAATTACATTTTCTGGAAGCTCCTCTTTGATTGGCTTCAACTTGTCGCGTGATCCAACTTTTGCAATGGCAAGACGGATCTGTGAGGCTATCTCAAGTGTTAATCCTACCTCCTCGCAAAACCTACTCCAGTTCATCTCACATCCATCTCGAGCAGCATCAAGTATGTATGATATAACTGTTTGCTCTTTTATTGGCACTGCTCTGCGGAAATGCTAGAAATACACTATCATGTCAAGCTGTGAACTTCCATACATGATTCAGTAGAAAACTAAAACAAAGCCAACAACTCACTGCAACTTTTTGGAGAGAGAACTCCATTTTCTGCCACAATTCCCATGATGTGAATTTTGCGTCACCCAAGCTTCTGGGAAGATTGTTGTGTACAGGTTTTGGAACAGCAGCTATATCTTCTACAGCTAATGGACTATCCACTGGAAGATTCAACTCTTTTGACAAACTTGTGATATTTTCGATGAAGATGCCGCTGTAACGTGAGATGAAGTGCTGGAAAACAAAAAGGTCAGATGTTATTCAAGTATAAGAGGGAAAATTATTTATCACACCTATTGCATGGATTGGATGTGCTACAGAAATTCAGATATGCATAACAGTTGGCTAAGTATCATTATCCTTCAAGGTGATACCTGGTTAACACCATCAATATTAGCCAGTCTAGCTCCAGTAGAAGGCCTCATCTTTGCAAAGTTTCTCAGTGTCTGATCACCACATATAGCATATCTGAAACAATGGGATCAGAAAACTTCAATTCATTGATTGTTTAAATAGCTATACAGCCTAGAGAAAATCTTATCAGCGCCATTCAGTGTTTTGACTCACGGAGCAGTTCCAACATCTTGAGCAAGTTTCATCCTGACGTTCAAGAGCATTTGGTAAAGTTTCAATTCATCCTGAAAGAAATTTAAATGAGATAAGAATGACGCTACAAAACTATCTCAAATTAAGTATAAAAAGAACAAAAGCAGCATGTTGTGGAGGTGGGGATGAACAAGTCCACAAGTCATTTAATTAACAATTCCTATGAGAAATGTACCTCAGAAAATTTTTCAGATTCTAATGTGGTTGAAGTATTTAAGCCCCCTTCCTTATGCTGCGAATTACCATGCTCCTCTTGACCAATCATCTCTGCAGTCAGCTGTAAAACTAGTGGTGTTCCATCCATCTTATAAGCAGTAGAGAGAAACTTCGCCCCTTTTGGACTAATACTGAATACAGAAATGCAGAGTTAGTGAGGGAGGCTGGTTTAAGCATTTGTATAGATTTTACTTTAAGTAATACTCAATAGAATAGGAAAGAGCTATTGATAAAGCATCCAGAAGAATCACTAACATATGACAGAGAAAGCAAATACTCAAGACAGTACCTGACAATTCTAAATGTATCACAAACAGTCTCCTTCAAATAATCTGCATGTAGACAAAAAAAGGCAAGAAAAACAAATAAAGTAACAACTAAGGATGCCAGAAATGTTTTAGTATTCTGACACCTGATGCATTGCATTTGAAGAAAATAAAAATTAGTAGCTGGGATGCATGCCATACATTGGAACATCGGTTAACCAAAACACTACTTTGCTAAAAGAATGAACTGTGGCATTACAAATAAAACACTACTTTGCTAAAAGAATGAACTCTGGCATTACAAATTCTTCAGATTTTTTCATAGTGTAACCATTTGTTTCTCAGAAAAAAGAAATAGCTAGCCTGTGCTTTAACACACAGGAAGCTACAAGGCAAAAAAGTCAGCATGCATAATAAGTATTTTTGATGGAGCAGTCTGCTATAGCCAACAAGTGAAGCAGCTTGGTTGAGGTTAGAAAGGTCCACAATGGTACCATGTGCTACAAGCAGACCACCAAGTGCTTTCCACCAGTTTGGAGGGTAGTCTTTTCCCCGTCCATGCATTGGGAGTTTATCATAATTGTTGTCAACGATCTTCTTGGCCTACAAAATAAGAAAGTACCTGTTATGCAACATATTTCTTTCCAAAAATGTGAATTAGTAGCATTGAAGTTTAAGATAAAGTGCTGCTGGATGTATTATTTAGATCTTACAATAAACTAATTTGTTGAACACTTTTAAAACCTGTACAACCTGCACATCAAAACTGTGCAGCAAAGATATTTTTTGAGCAAGTGCAGCATAGATATTTATTAACATGACTCAAATACACATTCCTGTCACATATGTTTGTTCCCAATGATAACATTATCAGCATAGATGATTACTTCCAATCAAGTGAGAATAGCCAATATAACTGCAGAGTGCAAACAATAAAAAGAAAGCAGATCATACTCGTGATCCACGGAGAACATCGACTGGCAAGTTAAGACCCCAGCGTCCTCCACAAGACTTAATGCAGGAAAGCAACACGAAGGATTCTTTTGACAAATCCCTCTCATTCTTTGCCCGTGTGCAATTATCACAGTTTCCTGCAGATCAAGAGACATGCCATAAATCAATGCTTCACTTCATGCTGGTCCATAGGGAGGCAATACACAAGACAGCTACCCCTTTCCTAAAAATGCCCTCGTGCTCCCGATGACCGTCACCCCCACCGGCCTTCCCCACCTCCGCCACCTTAAGCCCCTTCGTTGCCGCCTCTCCTGCGCCTTCCCCGGTTGCGTGGCAGCCGTGCCTCAAGGCGCAGGATGCGCCTCGCCTCGGCGACGACTGGTCGGCCAGCCCTCCCCGCGTGCGTGCTGATTCCGGGGCAAACTTCGTGCCAGATTCGCCGGATCTGGCACCGGATTCGGCAGCCGCGGAGATCTTCAAGTCCGATCGACCCAGCAACAGAGTGGATCTACTGGAAGGGACTCCAAATCCACCTAAGCGGCTATGGCACGTCACCTTCGACTTGACTTCTCCCAACGCTCGCCCTCTCCAGCACAACGCTGCGGCAAGGTCGACTCCACTGCCGCGGCATCATCAGGCAGGCCTCGGTACTCCGCAGCCGTCTGGCACGGCCTGCCGCGCTCCGCTGCAGGCGGTAAAGTGCCTACCACAGCCCTGCCATTTACCACCTTGCCTGCCATTTCCCCCGCACCACACCTACGCCAATGTCCTCAAATCTCCTGCTGCCCTGCCCAACAACCGCATTCAATGCTACCACCCGACGACATAGAGTTCCTCACCCAATTCATTGCTTCGCTTTGTCCCCCATCAGCCCGTACGCCGCCTTTACTCCTCCACCTCGTCTGGCCATTGACGCTGCTTTCGATGCCTTGCCACAGATCACTTGGTAGCTTCTTGCTACGACCCGCTCCGATGTATGAGGTGCGGCTGCAGCGGACACCGCGCATAGCACTGCCGATATCAATCCCCCTGGTCCACCCCTAAACAGCGGCTGCTCGCCCCACCAGTAACCACCACCGCCACCTTCCCTAGCTCAATGGCCAGGACAAGGTCCAGGTCCAGAGCCACCACGGCCCCACGTTTCCCTGGTGACCCGCGTCGCCGGCCAAGGAAGACATCCAGCGTGGTGCTTACCTCCGAGGTCATGGCTGTCGACCTTCTTACCTTGGAAACCCGCTGCGTGGTGGCGAGACTCAGAGGCGCAGCAAGGCAGCACCCGAAGAGGGCATTCAATGACGTGCAGATGGCGGTCGTCGGGGCGTCCGGTGCTCCCTGGCATGGAGTAGCCATCTCGCGACACTACCCTAAAGACTTCCTCATCCGTTTCCCCTCGGCGGAGTTCCGCAACACCGCCCTCCAACGCGGCCGGTGCTCCTTCGGCGACATCGACTTGGAACTCCAAACATGGCGTCCTCACGCAGCACAGGAGGCTACGCCCATGCCATACCGGGTTCGTCTCTGTCTTGAGAACCTCCCGGTCCACACATGGACAGAGAAGGTGGCCGAGAGCGTCCTGGGGGCCTCTTGTGTGCTGCACTGCATCGAGGTCCACACTTGTCACCGGGACGACACATCGACCTTCAACACCTGGGCTTGGGTGGCACAGCCAGAAGACATCCCTAAGGTGCACTACCTCGACGTCGCAACCTCAAGCGCTGTCTCCGAGCTGCCGGCAGTCACTGCTACCACCTTCAAGATCTTCATACATCTAGATGTCATCGAAGACCACTCCTCTGGACCAACTGGCAATGTCTTCCTCACTCGTTTGTCGTGGAAGCTTGGTGAGATCGACGGAGACAATGACAACAAACCACCACGGCCACGCCGCGCTGCCATCGCGATGATTGTGGAGACCGGACTCGACGACGACGAGTCCGCGCTTCCGTGCGCATGCCATTCCGTCACCCGCACCATCCAACACGTTGCTCAGGCTGTCTCCTCCTTCGGGCGCCGACGACAGACAAGATCTCCAAGCAGGCCCGGACACCGTGGAGAGGCGGCTCAAGCCAGCGTTGACGAGCTACCCCGCCAACGGTCGTTGCGCACGCATGGAGGTTTGTTGCTCCGGCCAGCCACTTTCACGCAACTGCACCAAGCAAGCCGGGGATCCTTCGGCGCTGTCACTCGGCGGGCTTGCTCCCCGCTACGAGTCTACTAGGGCGTTATCCAGACACACCGGACCCACTGCCCGCACCCAGCGCCAGACCAGATTCCGCGGTTACTGGGTCGGCAACGGCCATGACCTCATCGGACAAGACGTAGTCAGCTGCACCAGTCCCAACTACCGATAGGCCCTACCTGCAGCTCCTGCCAATCGAGCCGACTTCGGCACCTGCGTCCCCACTTCTCCCGCTGGAAGGATCGAAGAAGATCCAGGCAGGAACCGGCGATGGCACGCCGCCCAAAGAGGTTTCCATATCCCTACCCAGCACACCTGCAGACAGCTCGTCACCAATTCAGACCTTTTGTCGTCGCTTCACCTTGCCTGTCAAACCACCATCTTGCAGGTGTTTCATCGCCGACCTTGCGCGATACGCAGGCTCCCAACACCAGCGCGACGCAGTGCTCACCTTGCTGCCAAGGGGGCCCCAAAGCTAACGGTGGAGGCCAAAGCGCGGGAGCTCATCGCCCGCAAGCTCGCTTCGTGGCTGGGTTCCCAAGTCGAGCCGTTGGATGATTAGGCGGCGGCACTGCGCAACCCGTTCGAGAAGCCCCTACACAAGGAGATGGTGCATGCCCTCGCCAACCTCACGAACATCCAGATTTCTGCCCGGCTAGAGACTTGGAGGTGCTGCATCGGTCTCCATGATCACGAAATCAGATCGATGCCCTGCGCTCGCCAAGGCCGACGAGCATTTTGGCTACCCCAACTGCAGCTTCTTAGCCCCCCTCCAGCCTCCTGTTGGACTGCTTGCCGCAACATCAGGCGCAACTTTTGTTAAGCTGGCTGCACCTTGTGCGACTTTTGTACGTTGGTTGGCACATAGCATAACTTTTGTAGACCTGTTTATGACGCTTGCATGCTAGCAATCTAGTGTATGCAACAGATTTGCAAACTGTGCTCGCAATGGTCTTTTGTTGTCTCCCTCACTGTATGGCTAGTAACTCCCTGCGAATTCTAAGCTGGAATGTGAGGGGCTTGAACTCGCCCGCCCGGCGTAGCGTCCTCCGCAACCTCACCTACTCCCACGCCTCCATCATCTGCATCCAAGAAACCAAAATGGCCACATTCGCCCCTAGAGACATCACTGATTGCATGGGAGCAACCTTCGTCCCCAACTTTGCCTTCCTAGCGGCATCCGGAATGAGAGGAGGCATTCTTCTGGCCGCAGATGATAGCCTCTTCAATTTAGACAGCATCTCCACGGGGTCCTTCTCCCTTACTAGCCGGGTCACCTCCAAGCTCGACGCCAGATCTTGGGCCGTTTCTGTCGTCTACGGCCCTCAATCCCATGATCAGAAGATGTTGTTTCTCCAAGAACTCGCCTCCTTGGCCCCGACCATTGGCAATTCCCCCTGGATAGTCATCGGTGACTTCAATCTCATCTACCAGGTGGCGGACAAGAATAACAGCAACCTCAAGCCTCGCCTCATGAATGCCTTCCGAGCTACGCTTCGGCAGTTGGTCCTTAAGGAGCTAGACCTCATTGGGCGCAAATTCACCTGGAGTAACGAACGCATCAACCCCACTCTCACAAGGATAGACAGAGCCTTCTGTTCGACTAGCTGGGATCTCCTATTCCCAACCTCGTCTCTTCACGCCCTTCCGACATTAGCGTCGGATCATGCCCCACTCCTTCTCCTTGGGGACAATGACCACGTCACGGTGCGCCGTTTCCGGTTTGAAAATTTTTGTCCCTCCATTGACGGCTTCCAGCAAGTGGTTTATCAGGCTTGGAACTGAGAGGTCGTCAGCCACAACCCCCACCGTATTCTTCACACCAAACTTTCCCGCACAACAAAGGCTCTGTCTAGATGGGCCAAATCCTGCATCGGAGACATCAAGACGCAGTTGGCAATTGCCAAAACGCTGATTTTACTTCTTGACAGTGCTCAAGAGAACAGAACCCTAACTGCTCTTGAGGCCTTGCTCCATCGCCTCCTGAAAGAGCGCAGCCTCGGCCTATGTGTAATTGAGAAGACCAGGATTCGTCAGCGGGCAAGGATCCACTGGATCAAAGCTGGTGACGCAAACACTAAGTTTTTCCACCTTCGTGCTAACCATAGGCGCCGAAAAAATTTCATTCACTCGCTTGACACTTCGGCTGGCACAGTTTTGGACCACCCGGCCAAAGAGCAGGAATGTCTCCGCTTCTTCAAGGAGCATCTGGGCAATTCGCCCCTTCGTGACCGCACCTTAGATTGGGAACGTCTGGGCTACACGCCACATGACCTCACCGCATTGGATGCACCTTTTGACTTAGAGGAGATCAGGCAAGCCGTCTTTTCTCTGCCTCCAGATAAAGCTCCCGAGCCAGATGGCTTCACTGGCTTGTTCTACCGAGCCTGCTAGGAGATCATCAAGGAAGACCTTCTCAATGCCGCTCAACGCTTCTTCGACCAGGAAGGTACGGCTTTTAACCTTCTAAATTCAGCACACATCGTCCTAATCCAGAAGAAAGAGGCTTGCCAACATCTGACAGAGTACCGACCTATCGGTCTCATCCACAGTGTGGGCAAGATCTTCGCGAAGATCCTCGCCAATCGCCTGGCCCCTCAGCTTGATCAACTAGTCTCCAAGAATCAGAGCGCCTTCATTCAAAAACGCACCATCCAGGACAACTTCCTTTATGCGCAAAATGTCATCCGGACCATGCATCGGCGCAAGTCCGCGGCCCTTTTCCTCAAGCTTGACTTCGCCAAGGCCTTTGACTCGGTCCACTGGGCCTATCTACTCGAGATCCTTCAGATGCTTGGCTTTGGACCCAGATGGAGAAATTGGATTTCCATCCTTCTAGGGTCTGGATCTTCCTTCATCCTCAACGGGATTTCGGGGCCCTCCTTCCATCACCGCAGAGGGGTCTGACAGGGCGACCCTATCTCGCCCATGCTTTTCATCATTGCCATGGACCCCATCCAACACATCTTTCATCTAGCCACGGAAAATGCTTTGCTTGCACCCCTGCGATCCACGCAGCTAGTATTTCGGGCCTTGCTCTACGCGGACGACGCGGCCATTTTTCTCAACCCGGCAAACAGGAGATGGCCGTGGTCAATGCCATCCTGCAGACCTTTGGCGAGGCATCGGGTCTGCGTACCAATTTCAACAAGTGCACTGTGTACCCGATGAACTGCCAAGGGCTCGATCTGGACATCCTCAGCTATTTCCCAGGCACTCGGGCTTCCTTCCCTTGCCGCTATTTGGGCCTGCCTCTACACACACGCAGACCTGCAAGGGCCCGATTCCTCCCTCTCATTGAGAAGCTATGTGCACGCCTGCCATCTTGGAAAGGAAATCTCCTTTCTAAAGCAGGTCGCTTGGTTCTCCTCAACTCGGTCCTCTCTGCACTGCCCACCTACTTCATGTCGTCCTTCCAACTACCAAAATGGCTTATCAAGAGCTTGGATAGGATCAGACGGTCATTCCTCTGGCAAGGTGCTCCCCACGCGCATGGCGGCCACTCCTTGGTGGCCTAGGACAAAGTATGATGGCCAAAAGCTCTCGGTGGCCTCGGAGTTCCCAACGTTCATAGATTTGGCACCGCCTTGCGATTGCGCTGGCTATGGCACGATTGGAAGTCCCCGCACAAACCTTGGGCCAGGACCTCCACACCTTGCACCAAGGAAGACAAGGCCCTTTTTCGCGCAGCAACCATGATCACAATTGGCAATGGCCAGAAGGCTCTGTTTTGGCAAGATAACTGGCTTAAAGGCTCCGCGCCTCGACATATCGCGCCCAACCTATACCTCATCGCCAAAGGAAGGAACCGCATGGTGGCAGCGCAGCTGCAGAATGATGCGTGGATCGACTCCGTTAGGCACCTGTCCAGCCCATTGCAACTCCATGAGTTCATCAATCTCTGGCAGCTTCTGCGGGAAATCAACATCAATCCAACCACATCGGATGAGATAGAGTGGCTCCATTCGGCGTCGGGTGAGTACTCTACACGCTCCGCTTATGGACTGCAGTTCCTAGGCAGCACCGCCTTCGAGCTCGCCCCCCTGATCTGGAAGGCCCAGACAGAAAGCAAATGCAAGTTCTTCGCCTGGTGCTTAGGGCATGGCAGAATTCACACAGCTGATATTTTGGCAAAGAAGGGTTGGCCAAACCAGAGTCAGTGTCCGTGTGTGCTCTCGCCTGAAACCGTCGAACGGTTGTGCGTTCATCGCCTCTTCTCTGGCAATCGTTCGGGAGCGAGTAATCGATGACCTACAACATCAACGTCCCTTTTTGCCAGAGCAATGTTAGACTCACCAAATGGTGGTTGCAGGCGTCAGATTCCCTACCCAAGGACGCAAGGAAGACATTTAATGGCCTGGTCATCTACACCGTCTAGAACCTATGGAAAGAAAGAAACTGTCGACTGTTCCAACATCGCTGTGCCCCTGCCCCGCAGGTCGTCAAGCGGATTAAAGAGGATATTCATCAGTTTCGCCGAGCTATCACCATCGTCATAGAGTAGCAGCGGCCTCTGATCTAACCCCTGTTTCTCTCTTCCTTCACCCGTCCCGGTAACTTCCTTACTTCATTCCTCCTTTTCCCCTGTACATTTTCATAATCTATCTATCTTAATGGAATGGCAGTGCTCCTGCCTTTTTGCTCAAAAAAAATTTCATGCTGGTCCCACCAGTTGAGATAAGACTTGATGCAGCTTGTACACCTTCAATTAGCATTCAGATGGACAATATTTGCATGAGTCCAAAGTAATTCTTGGAATGAAAATATAAACATACCACAGTCAGTGATACGCTCTTCACCAAAGTATTGCAACAAATATTTTCTGTGGCATGTAGCAAGGCTGCAATATTTTTGTGCTGCCATGAAAGACTCCATGATGGCTTTTCTTTGAGTTGCCTGTAGAAGAAGAAAATAAAATAGGTAAACATTAGAAAAAAAATAATCAACTAATATATATACATATATATAAGTATTATCACTTTATAGTGAACAAAGATCCCGAATGAACACAACATTTACTTACATTTTTTGCTTCAGAACAATAAAAGTCAGCTTTTGTAAAATCGCTTCTTTGGTAATACAGCCAGCAGACTGAAGGCAGGCCATCTCTTCCACAGCGCCCGCTTTCCTGGTAGTAGGATTCTAGGCTCTTAGGACATCCATAATGTATTACACATCTAACATCTGGCTTATCAATTCCCATTCCAAAAGCAATAGTTGCCACCATCACAAGTACTTCATCTCTAACAAATGATCTGCAAAGAATAACCATAATTTATGATCAACCACTATGTTGCCCAGCCAGTTTCCAATATTTTGGAAAAGCTTTGTTGTTTTCCTTGTTTTGTTTCCTTCTTTATGAAAATGGCATGCAGGTTGTCAGGAAAAAAGAATATTTTTCAAATCTGCATGCAGATTATATGACACGCTAACCTTATGCTCCTTGTATCTGTCTCCTGCTCTCATAATAAATTAATTCTGTACCACCCAAGATCATGACTTTCGGAATATACCGCTAAAAGAATTCTGTTCTATAAAATACCACCGAAAGATTATACCATTCCGGTTTTTACCATTTCGTCCAACTTATCATTAACTATGACCATATTACCACTCCCCTTTCACCAAATTTATAGCCAAACTACCCTTCTTCCTCCTCCCTTCTCTCTCTCTCCTTCAGCTACAGCCCATGCGTCAGCCACAAGGCGCACGCCAGGGGAGCAGTGGCACAGTGCGTCCTCAGCGGCCACGCGCCGGCTGGCAGGTGGCCAGCCATGATCCACCACAGTCACGCGCGCAGGTATCCATCCATCCATAGTGCCAACCGCCAACCAGCTGCGATGAAATGCAATGCAAAGCTCAGCGTAGCCGCCAGCCTGCGAGCTCGCGATCGAGTTACAGCAAGAAACAAGCGCGATGGATATGGAAAAGCGGTCAAATGCGGTGAGAAAAAACCACGTTGAGGCATCGACCAAGAAGGGAAACACTGGAGCTGCACAATTTGAGCCACTCGTGCCGTTGGGCTGGTGCTCAGCTAATTAGATGCTAGTTTATTTGATAAGCTCAACACTAGTTAATTAGTTTATTTGATGGCAAAATCAAGCAACTGGGAACGAGAGCTAGTTAGTTTATTGGATGGCAAAATCAAGCAACTGGGAACGCTAGTTCGATGTGCTCAAAGCTAGTTAGTTTATTCGTGTTAGTTTTAGTTAGTTATTCGTGTAAGTTTACTCAGAAGCAATCTTGGCAAAATGGTCTTTTCCATATGTCCAAAGCCCTTCAAACTAACAGAATGGTACCACATGGAACGGTTTGATCTTTCGGTGGTATTTTACAAACGGAATTCTTTCAGTGGTATATTCCAAAAGTCGTGATCTTTGAGTGGTACAAAACGAATCTTTCCTTTCAATTAACCACTTCCATGATCTAATACACATCTAACAGAACGGAAATATTTTGGCAAATATTTCAGGCCAAATCACGGCCCGCATGTGTCATAGGATGGTTTTTCCCCTCAAATCATGACATGATCAGGCCAGCAAAAACATCTGGCAAATCATTGTTTAAATTAAAATGGCTCAAAATGGTCTTTTGAGCATTGGTCAAGACAATCTAGTCTAAAGATTTTGGCTGCCCAAAACAAAATGAAATCAGAAGTAGAACATAAAAAGCCAAACCAAAATGTAGATAAGTGCATCGATGACAGACCTATGTGATTTCTCTCTAGCTTGGTTGCCCATTCTACCGTGGTAAATGCCAGATTTGATTCCAGCATTAACCAATGCCTCATGTACCTGACAAGAAAATAATATGCATTCGATACATTAATCAGAACTTAATACAAAAGGTACACCCCTGGTATTAAAGAGTGATTTTTGCAGCTTCGCGGCAAATCCCAAAAAGAGATATAGCTAGCTATTTACCTATTTCTGTGAATTAGCATTTGGGGTCTGAAAAAAGCTATAGTGCAGAACCTTAGGTACACCTACTACGTATGAAAACCACGAAATTAATACAGATGACCAAAAATTTTCACATTATCGTAAACTTAAAAAAAATACATCTGGTTTACAATTCTTAAGGATCCATTATCTACAGTATAGGCCTAAATGCATGTATCTATATAAAATTTGAATAGGCAAAGCTCTAACGTTGATCAGAAAAAAAATGTCTTTTACTCAAAAGATATAAAGAAAATTATATCCAGTCTATTTCAAGTTTTATTATTTCAGCCAAGACGCCGATGTGTACCAACAGAATTAAAAAAATGCATAATTCTGAGTTTTCTACTTATAGAGGGGGGAGGGGGTATTTTGGGTTCATTCATTAATGGGTAACATTTCATCCAGATACACAAATTTGAAAATATAAATGCTAAAAATAGCAAACCTGTTCAGTGTCTCGGATGGTCGTACAGTACACTATTGTTGAGCCACCCACAGAGCAGTACTTTGAGACATCTTTTACAAGTTCGTCGATGAAGGATATAGACCGGTTGCATGATTTGACACCATAGAAAAGGTTAGGTCGATCAAATGATCCAACCACAATGTGAGGGTTGTGCAGAATCAAGGAAGTGGCAATATCTCCACGTACCCTACAAAATTAAACTATAAGTGGCACCATGGATTTGTGACCACGCAATATAGACACAGCTGAAGATCAATAAAGTTCGTGTGAAGTCATCACAAGACTTCAGTGCCAATATTAGATAAAGTTTACAGTATTATCCAAGGCTCATTTGGCTGCTAGAATATATAGGTTATTATGACACTTGGGATAGCTGAATAAACGAGTATCTAATGCTGATTATTAAATTTCTTTAGGTTGGGTTTGTTGTTCTTGAGCTGTTAATTTTGCCCTAACTTTACAAACAAAAAAATTAGCATTACATATTATCGAAAGCAGAATAAACAAGTAAACGGAAAGAGAACAACTAGCATTCATACCTTTCTGTGGCTGTTGCAGTCAAGGCAACAAAAGGAACACTAACAAGGAGGTCACGCAATAAATGCAACTGTTTGTACTCTGGCCTGCATACAAAATAGAGAAATGCAATCAAGAAAAGGACCTCTACTAATTGGAACAATAGATAGAATAAACTGATATCATAAATTGAATTGTGGGAGCAAAAATGAATAGGTGATTAGGTGGTACACGCGTACATAATAACTAGCACTTCTATATATTTGCTTTTTGTGCATACATGATTTTCAAAACATGTATGCATATATTATCTTCAAAACTAAAATGACAGTAAATCATCAGCACTTCTTAGGAAGGAATGCTTCACATTTATAACAGAATAAAAAAAACCTGAAATCATGACCCCATTCTGATATGCAATGTGCTTCATCAATGGCCAACATGCAGATTCCAGATGCCTGCAAGTTACTCCAAAACCTGGGAAGAAGCTTGAAAAAGGTAAATCAACAGACTGAATGCTAATTATTAAATCCCGGAGGAATCAAGGTATACAAAAGAGTAGTAACTTCTAGTATCCATATAATAACAAAGTATGCACATGCCTTCCATGTCAAGCCAAACTGCCAAAAAGGTTTAGACTAGCAAATAGCGATGAATACTGGCCAAAACACAGGCTATTTGAGTTTTAAAACACTACTTTTTAAAACTGTTTCCTATTTTTCATTCCAAAAGAAAGGGAAACAACAAAGTTCAACCAGGTACTATAGACAGTTAAGTACAAAACAAAACAAGAAATACAAAACCCTAGCCAACAACACAAGCTTCAAGCCTTTAACAAAACAACCGATGAACCGAACAGGCGAAGCCAAAGACCTCCATCAGCATCCCAGCCAAATCTTCGCAACACTCTACTAGGGTCTCAAAAAGTGTGATAAGCACTACAAACTACAAGTATACAACACAATTCTACAAGTAATTAACAACACACATGCTTAGCAATGACTAAGTAAGTTCAAGGATTTTTACCTTGAAGGAAGTGAAAGAGCTTTCTCTGGTGTCATATACAGAACATCGAACAGGCCTTTTTCAGCGTCATTGCTAACAGAGGTATTCGTTTGGGTGCTGCCAAGATACTCAGATTTCACACCATGTTGTTTTAAACTCATGACCTGTTTTAAGTAGATGGAAAGCTTTCTTGTAAAAGACAAATCCACAGTGAGTAAAGCACTAGAAATTTTATACTGAATATTTCAACCTTACCTGGTCTTGCATCAGTGACAGGAGAGGGCTGACAACAACAGCTGTGTTCTTTGTAACCAGTGGAGGGATTTGATAGCTGCCACAGGAAGAATTACGATGAGCAAATAATGATTTCAATACATAAGAGGGAATACCAAAACAATGAAATTCTAATAATTAATTAATGGATTAGTCAGACAAAACAGGAAGATGTATCTTTTTCCTTCGAAGGGACTCCTAGAAAGCTGCAAGCCTTTAGCAGGAATACATATCTATGATCAACAAAACAGAAAATTCAAGTGTTTTGCTTTGACGCTGTACCACATAGGCACAAACCCACTGCTCTATTTGAAGAAAGAACCAACAATCATCAATTTTTGAAAAGCAAAGTCCATAAATGGTTATGTACCTTTAGGGACGTCCACTAGAATGTCCAATGGTATATAAACATAACAGCTCCACCAAAAGTTCTCTTTGAAACATACAATCAACAAATTCACGGCTGCTATTACAGATTTGGTGGAAATTGCTTGTGTATGAATGGCGCTTTCACAGACTCTTGCAAATGCCAGCAAAATATGTAACAAAATAAAATGCTCCATCATTGTTATGGCAATGGGTATCCCTTTTCAAAAGAAATAAATAAAATGGTCCATAATCTCCTGTGATCAACCAATTCCACTGGTATCAATGCAAAAATTTCTTACCATGCCCTCCAAATCACTCTTATCATCTTACTGATCCAATGACTGGTCGGCAGAAATATTAAATGAGATGTGGGCAGTCCAATGAAGATGACCTGACCACTTGATATGACTTATAGGCCCCATTTTTAATACCAAAATGACTACATTTTCCCCAAAAACCATTAATACAATCAAACAATCCCAAACAATATCTCAGATATCCAATCAACAGAAAGCTACACAAACACAAAAGCAAACATTGCTGAGAGGTATCCACCAAATACAACACTCCAACTTAGATTAGACCATTGAAATGCTCTAACTTGTACATTCGTTAACACCCAAAAAAAGGAAATGGGGCGAAAAAAGCGTGGTTCATTACCAGATCGACTTGCCGCTGCCGGTGGCCATGACGACCAAGCAATCCCGCCCTTCCAGAACCTTCTGTATGATCTCCCTCTGGTACGGCCGGAACCCCGAGTAGCCGAAATACGTCTGAAAATAGAGTAAACTCCCATATTAGCATCCGTAGGGGCTAGGGTCCAAGGCGAGGGATCGCGACCGGTAGCACTAGGGTTTACGGACGGGGGGAGATTTGAGTGATGAGTGCTTGCCTTCAGAGCCGCCTCCATTTCGCTGTGGAGCTCCGCGAGGAGGATCGGATTGGGCGGCTTCGCGAGGAAGAAGGCGGCGAGGAGGGAGGGGAGAGTGAAGGGGTTTTGGAATGGAGCGGTCGGGTGAGGGTGAGGGTTTTGCACCACTTCGAGCGAGCGGTTTTGGTTGCAGTGTTGCACTCGCGCCGCTATTTTAAGGCGTTCCCGCCCAATATTCTTTTTCCTTGCTTTTCTTTTCTCGTAGAGGCAATTAGTGGGCCGTACGGCCCATTTGTTGGCCCAACTTGGCCATGCTGAAGCTTGCATCGTACTGGCTACTGCTACGGCACCTCGGAGATTCTCTGTTAGGAATTAGAGGATAGTTCGCGCTCAGATGCTTCAATTAGCTAAGTTGGCACGATTGATTTAGCACATTTGAGGGGAAAACATTCTTCCAGGCTGCATAGAATGCTTTTTCATAAAATTCAGGTGGTACACGACATCGGTGTGCATTACATTATTCAAAGTTAACACGCCCTAGGGCCGACATGAGAGTACCAGACATGAAAAAATTGGATTCCCAGATTTTGCCCTCTTCCCCAGCTTACTTATCTCACTTATCTAGCTTATCCCCTAATTTCAAAAGCTACCCTAGATAGTCTCAAAAGTCAGATCCGCTTCATTTGCCTTATGTTGTAGAGCTTTTAAACAAGTTTTTGAGATAGATAAAAACGAATTCGAAAAAACAAATCGTTTTTATTTTAAACAAAAATAAGTAAATAGATAGATAAGTCAGATATGCGGGAAGAACAGGACCGAAATGGGCAGTTCGCTAGCGCATGCTGCAGTCCACTATCCAGTAAAGAGGTCACACGAGATGAACTATCAGCAGTTCTCCACAGATGGGTTCAGCTTTCTACTCTAAGAACAGTACAGCTGCCCACTGACGAATTCGGGATACAGAACAAAGGTCCCGAACAACCTTGAAACTCCAACGACTCCTAATGTTAGATGGAGCAAAAGGAAAAATCTAAAAGGCAAGATCATCGCAGCAAGGTCTCAACTACAACGGAGATGGCCTGCGGTCCTCCTCGCTCGAGTAGAGCCTGAGCAAGATCACGCTCATGCCAGCTCCGGAGACCAGCAGCGATCTTCTTCAGCGTGTCCAGCTTTATGTCCCGCAGCCACGATGGGACATACTTCACCACCAAGAACACAAAGCATGTCACGTAGGCCTTCCATGTACGTGGGTCGCAGCCCAGCAGAATGTGCCCGTCCAGGACACCGGCGATGAAGTCCATGTGGGTTCCGACCACCCGTGGCCTCCTTGACAGGAAAGACAGCTTGATGAAAAGCGGTGTCCTTTCCGCTCTCCAGAGAAGACTGCCGCAGATGAAGAGCATGTTGGCCATGGCGTAACCTTGGAGTGTGCAAGACACTGGTCCGGGGTCTTCCAAAACCTGTTCTCGAGCTGATAGCAGCAATGTTGGCAAGGTCTCCTCATACAGCACTTGGACCACGAGAGGCCCACCTGCAACACACAGGAGTCCTCCGCCAAGCATGGCAACCTGACGTGCCATGGATGCAGCACCAGATAGCGGCGTCCGGCCTGATTTCAAATGTGGAGGCCCATTGGAAGACCATCCATTTGCAAGCTTGTCAGCACACTCGATCACTTGCTTCAGGATCACCTCGCTGACAAAGTAAGTGTCATGGAATGTTCGACAAGTTCTCAAGTAGATGAAACCAGGAGCCATGGGAAGCTGAAGTCCTTGGTCTGTGATTGAGTCTCCCAGTAAAGCTCCAACTCCACGGCTTGCGGTAATATCAGACCCACTGGATGAGGAGGAGCGTAGAAAGGATGAGAAGCAACTTTGGATGAGCTGTGCAACCGCATCTTTGTCTCTTCCGAAGGGAGAACGGAGACATGAGAGGATGATGAAATCATGCCATCTTCGCACTTTCTGTGTCCACAGGGCCCCTATGATGGGCATGCTTGGCCAGGAACTGCCCCCTGCGCAGTTCTCTAGAGCTTGGCCGATTATCCCATGAATGTACTCCATACTCTTATCTAGCTTAAACGTAATCGTCAAGCTCACAAGTGCAGCCATCGGTAAGGGAAGCATCGGTGGCACACCACCTGCAAGAATAAAATGTAAGCTTTTTACAACACTAAAGATGAACAAAAATGTAAAAACATGCAATGGTCATGCTGAAAAGCCTGAAGCCCTCAACAATCCATTGAAGTATGAACCAACGAAGGTAAGTTGATGTATAAAAACTAAGAAGGGGATGCAGGTAGTACGTGGATAGCAGCTGGGAATCTGAACTCCAGCAGATGCAAGAATGGCCTTAATTTCATCTTCAATGGAATGAAGAGCAGCACCAGGGCTAGGCCATTCAGTTCCATTCATCGGGACAGTTTTCCAGATTCCTCGTGTAATTTCTGCTGAGAAGTAGCTAACAATTGCAGCAAGAGAAGCTGGCAAGAAGTCCACGAGATCCCTCAAACCTGCAATGCAACGGAACAAAATACAAAAACAAGATTAAGAATTACCATAGGAATTGGAGAACTGATGAAATATGTTGAAATTAAAGACAAGAGGTTCCTCACTTGTAGTCAAGTCTCGGCTGGAAAGCCTCCCATGAGCACATGCTGTTAGAACAGCTTCAAGAACAAATGGAACCGCTTCTAGAAATTCCCATGCAGGAACTGTGGGCCTTTGGAAAGAATCATCTGATGTACTTACAGAGGAACCACTGACACTACTACTAGAAGTCGATGAAAGATTACCAGATGTCACCCCGCCTTTATTCAATTTTCGGCAGATCATGCTCAAAATTTTGTTTGCGACTTGATGAACAGGGTTTTTATTGCAAAGACCAGAAAGGGTAGACGCTATGCAAGCTTGATTTTGGAAGTACCAAGCCTTTAGCTTAGGGAAAGAATCAATATAAACTGGTTGAGTTGAAACATCATTGAATGAGCTCATTTTGTTGCTAGAGCTACTAGTAGTAGCAGATGAATTTGGGAACTCAATGAGGCTATTATGCATTAACAACAAATAGTCCAGAGTAAGTTCCAACCTTACTGAGCCTCCACGGCCAGCAAGACAGTACTCTTGAGGGGGTTTGTAAAATTTCCACAATCTAAGAAGACAGAGAAACGCACAAGAGAAAACTGAATAAACTGACGTATCATCAAAAATGGTAGATCTGTGGTTAGATGGGGGCGGCATTGACCCAAAAGCTTCACAGAGAGGCATTAAAGCTGCGGCAACATCTGGAACCTGTATGACAAAAAGGTTTCTATTATGTCCTGAACTAACAAATAGCACAAAAACATAAAGCTGCAGATAGCATTGTTCGAGTGGACATGAAAATGGTAGTAATTTTCTACCAGTTTGATAAAATGCTTGGATTATTATGCTGCTGGTTGTAAGTAACATACTATTATTAGAACCTAGATAGCTTAGTAATTAATGTGGAATGGCATTCACAAGATACCTAAGTCAACTAATCCAAAAGCATGCAAATTGATGTGGTGTAACCTGTGACCAACGAAGCTAGGGCAGTAATCAAATGTTAGCAACAGAAAATGACGGTTGCTAAAACCAGAAACAAAATAAATAAATAAATAATATGGTCAATTCAATAATAAAGTGCTTACCATTCCATACAAAGAAAGGATGTGGACAGCATCGACATAAGAAACACAAAGTAAGATTGCATTTAACGTAGACTTCTGGCTAAGGTAGTGGCTCATGCCCCCTTGAGTTGAGGAATCTGAGGGCAAAGGAGGTGACAATAGCTTGACCATCATGTGGACAACATGTTCCTGAGAAAAACATGTGGAATTCAAATAAAACCCTTTTAAGAGAAAAGTTGCAGCATGGAGAAATCTGCACACTGGTGCATATGCAACCTTTCTGGTAAGCACATGAGTGTATCCCCCGAAAATCAATAAAAAAAAGATGTAGGATAGGTTAGAAAGTGAACATTCGTGATTTTTTTTTAATGCAAAATGATCATATGTGCATCACACAAGAAACACAAGCTTGTGCTTGCATGCTCTGTAATATAAGTAGCCCTTGCTTGTCATTTCTGTACAGGGCACATATAAGCGCCTTTGTTCACAAAAATTTGCAGGTGTGTACGAGCTAATCTCTTACATTCATGATTTTTACCAAGATTTTTGTGAGTATTATCATGTCCATGGCGCGTATGCACTTATGCTCGGTTCTCATTTTTCTTAAAGTTCCAACTGTAGACGGCATAAAGTAAATAATGGATTGGGCAGTTCAAATTAATATTACATTTTTATGGAGATAAAATTCATGTAAAATCATTAAATTATATCATCAAAAAAATGCAGAATTTGGTCGGTCATAAACTTATATTGGCATGGCAATGTAAACATCTGGAAGTGCTTTACATCATATGGAGCAAAATAATGTACCTGAATATTCCAACCACGAACAAGTGATGCACCGCACAGAATATTAGCTGCAGCTGATTTTTCTTGTTCTGAACCATTTAATGCTATGTGGTATAATTTGTCCAATTCTGCAACACTGGCAAAGAACAAAGAATTCCAAATAAAAGCAGAAACGTGGTAGCAACAGAAATAAGCCCCAAAAATATGAATTGAGAAACAAAAAATATATTTTTCATAAATAACTTGTGTTGGAACAAGTTGTCAAAGCCATAACTACACAGAAGAACTTCTAAACTGATTGCAAATATAACTTTATATACCTTGAAGCAGGAGTAGCAATCAAAGCATCCTTAAGTGGATCAGATAGAGGAGCTCCTTGCATAAAGTTCAGCCATGGGGATTCCTGTGGCAAAGTTGTATCCTTCAAATGCCCAGATGATATGACATAACCAGGCCACAGGTAAGCAGATGTATCAATCAAATTCCTTGAAATGCAGGCTTCAACTATAAGATGTAGCATGTTTCCAACTGAAAGGATGGATGTCAACAAAAAGGGTTAAAACCATCAGTGACATAAGACAAATATATTTTCAAGAGGATACTGTAGAAAAATATAAACATAAAAATCCAAGAATAGCTAGCAACTGAATGTATCAAGGGAATCCAATCATCAAGCTGACAACAGTCAGCTAAGTTTTCAAAGCCTTCCTTCCTACATGATTTAGGGCCTGTTCTCCCTAGCTTATCTAATCTGCTAATCTGACTTATCTCGTAACTTCGAGAATTTCCCGAGGTGGCCTCGAGAGTCGGATGCCCTTGATTTTTAGGATTTAGGGAGCTTTTAAACACGTATACGAGATTAAAAAAAAGATTCAAAAAGTAATAAAAAAGTCAATATAAGCTTATATTGACTTATTTGACTTTTTTATTACTTTTTGAATCCGTTTTTTTTTTATCTCGTAGGCGTGTCTAAAAGCTCCCTAAATCCAAAAAACCAAGGACATCCGACTCTCGAGACCACCTCGGGAAATTCTCGAAGTTACGAGATAAGTCAAATTAGCAGATTAGATAAACTGGGGAGAACAGACCCTTAATCATCAGATCCTAATTAGGTTAGTGCTAAAAGAATGAAAAATCAATGTTTGAAGAGCATTTACACATACCTACCCCCGCCACACACACATTACAGGAAGAGTTTACATGTTCCCCCCATTCACGAAAGTGTGCCACTTTAGACCAAATTACACAAAACCAATGCAATTATGAGTTATATAACAGAATCACCCTCTTAACAACTATCACAAAAACAAATAACGAGCCAGTGAAATTCAGGATATGAAATAGTTTATAAGGTTAATGTGTGAAGGATATGAAATAGTTTATAAGGTTAATGTGTGAAAATTATGCCTGACAGGAAAATCAAAAGTATTTGTGAACTAACCTTTTGGTCACAGGTACTAATATTCATGGACAAAGGGAATATTATTAACAAGATTGAATGCTTGCAGCCTTACAGATAGCTCCTAGCTAAATAATAATCTCAATAAATCTTTTTGAATTGTAAATTTGTAACCACAAAAGTAGAATATGAAAATGTAGTGTACCAGCTTTCGTCGAAGAGTCACTCTGGCCAATCATGCTAGGGTTGCCACCACTAGCCTTATAATTGGCCTTAAATACTGCCGCTTTTGAAGCCGCAGCATTGGCTGCATTTACCACTGGTGAAGGCGGTACAAGAAGTCTTGAATATTGCACCAGATCCTGGAGAGAAGACACGAGTCCTAGTCTCCGTGGAAGGACTTTGTTTGCTTCAGATCCAGATGCATCATTTTCTTCTTTCAGAATTCCAGCAATTGCTAGTGGGATAAGAGCTAACAGCATACATAATCTCGCATCAAGATGTGGAATTGGCCCTTCGAGAGGTTCTCTAGCCTAGTTACAACATTAGCATGTGAGGAGGTCACGATAGAAGTGCATATAATTTCGTCAACAGAACTAGATCAACGAAAAGGTTTGTCACCCGCTGTACAAGACGAAGGGCAGAAATCCAGAGTGCTTTAAAAGTTTCCTGCCAACTTGCTTCATTAATCGCTTGAAGTGTCTTGGTCAGTTCTGATTAAGAGAAACACGGCATTAGTAAGCAAAAGCCATACCAGCCTTATAAGAAAACTGAAAGAAAGGCAATGTTGATTATAAATTCACACCATTGGTTACAAACTTACAATATTCATTTTCATATGCATCATTAGACCACCATTGGTTACAATATTCAATTTCATATGCATCATTAGACCAAGACTATAGACTATCTCCAGCACGGATAGCTGAATGCTTTGCAGACAGTAATAAAATACAAGAATTTAAGACAATTTAAAACCAATCATGTGGGCGTACCTTTTAGAATGTCGATGGCAGATATACCGCTTAGATGCTTCCCGTCAATTGCATTCTCGACGTAAATATCAAATATAATCCAGCAGGCAGGTCTCCCAGCTCCAGTAAGCTGGCCCAACAGGGAACCATTGGATTTCATGTTACCAAGAACATCCACAAGCCGTTTTTTGTTTGGCTGATAATCAGCATCGCTGACTCTCTGGATATTCGTCAATAAATGATCAATTTTATTACTAGCAGGCAACAGTCTCTCCAATGCCATTTTGTGAGCTTCGATCAATGTCAACCTCTGGATTAGAGCACTGAATTTTTCAGGCCTAACCTAGAAAAATTATCTAATTAGCACGCATTTGTACGGCTGATTATTAGCTACAACCAAAGTATACAAGGAGTAGAGTTACATTTTAAGAGTTTTCAGGCAAGGTGGAGATGTAAAAGACTTATCCTACATTCTTAACAATCATTGGAGCAGCCAGTTGCTGTTAGAGTAGCCGCCAGCGAAAAGTGGATGAAGAATTACTATTAATCTCTCATAACAAAAGGCATCTTTATGTTTTTCCTTAAAAATGCAGCTTTACCTTGAAAACCATCACCATTATTAATTATAATGTTTAGCTATACATAGAAAAGGTATTCCTGATTTGGCCTTTATACCATACACTCCAAAGTCCATGAAATAATATGGGAAAGATAATGAGAATACATACATGTTCAGGCATGTCAAGCGCAGAAATGCTTGAATCTTTCTATCAGCAACCATCATATGCAACACATCTAAAGCCATGACAGTGTTCTTTCGACGTAACTGTTCACGGTGCTTGCTTTGCTTCTCGGTAGAGACTCCCTTGACATCTAAGTCCATGCCCTGTGGCCCTTCAATGGAATATATACTCTCCTGGTCCTCTGTCAGCTCAGATGGAAAGCCGCAATCCTCAAGTATGCAATCAATCAGTTTGGTGATAAAAATCAACACGAATAGAATGACAACATGTCCAAATTCTATTCCACGTAATCCATAATTTTTGGACAGTTGCAAAGCATCATCAATAGACTTTGTTATCCTGGGAAGCCAAATAACCACATATGAGCAAAAATCACTAAAAGGTAACATTACAGCATAGCATTGGTGGTTTACAACTAATAGGTACTATGGTCATACGGCAAATTATAAAATCAGACAATAAGGGGAGGAAGGGAAATGGTAATGTCTCAAAATCAAAAACTATCATATATACTCATTATGCTACAAAAGAAATATCAACAAATAAGCACAAGTCTTCAGACAAGCAAAAACAACAAAACAAGGCTAATAACCAACTACCTTCAGGCTTGGGCTGTAACCAAACATAATGAACTGTACGTTTTAACAAAGATGGTATGTTTTGTTGAAATTTGCAGATGCAGTTCAACATAATCGAATTGGAAGCATACCTGAAAATTCTAAAAGAATAGTAATTAATTTTGTAAGAACCGTGGTGTTGATGTGTTTGTTGCAAAATCTATATAGCTCTGTGCACAACGTAGATCCAGAGAGCCAATATGCAATATATATTACACTGAAAATAATTTATATGAGAAGTTTAACAGGACTAAACCACGACTGTAATTCTCATATTCCATAGCTGAAATCTTACTTTTCACGATTAGGTCCGGCCTCCAGAGACAGAGTGGAGGACGTGATGTTACCCTTCATGAGCTCCAGGTACAGCCGGTACGCCTCTGGCTGCGCTCGCCGCTGCGGCAGCACCCTACAAAACGCCCAAACCGCCACAGAGTCACTCACAGACGCTACAAGAATGGGCATCATTTCGCGCAAGAACTAGAACGACGAGGACCTCGGGGTGAGGAGTGCGAGGACGTGGAGCGGGCAGAGGAGACGGGAGGCCATGGCCTGGCCCACAAGCTTCCACAGCGACGGTGAGTTGTGCGCGAAGCAGAGGTTGGAGACGAGGATCCCCGCGAGGTCCGCACTGGGGAGCCCCGCCCCCTCCCCGGCGACGACGCGGGCCACCTCCACCGCCCGCAGCAGCAGCGGGTCGCCGCGTGCCTCCGACGCCTTGACCACCGCCATCACCATCCTCTCCAGGTCGCCCCCTCCACCTCCGCCTCCGCCCAAGGCGGGCGCCGCCGCCGCCACGGTGGCCTCGTCGAGGACTCAAGGGTTTGGGTTGGATTTGTGCGCGAGCCTCTCTCTCTCTCTCTCTCTTCACGGCCGCGCGAGACTCGCGACTTCGGATACGTGTGGAAGGGGAGGTGTTTAAAGACGCGGGGGACAGTGTAGGGGAAGATCTGGGCCGTCGGATCTCGCCTCTGGTCGCGATCTTGCGAGATGTGCTGACTTTCGTTTTGCACCCACGAATGCCTGTGTACACGCGGCACGAGTACACGACCATTCGCCGACCGGCCTGGCAGGTGGGGCCCAGAGGTGACGACTCACTGTTTTCTGTACTGTACAAATGATAGGCCGGCGCCCAGACATCGGAGCATGCAACGGATTGACCGTTATTCGTTTTAGGCTCTATTATGAAAGAACCGTAATTTTGAAACTTATCGATTTCGGATCTCCGATTTTGAGAATTTTTTGAGATAGTATCGAAGTCGGATGTCAAGAAATTTAGGACTTATCCGACTAATATTGACTCATCCGACTTTTTTATTACTTTTTGAACTGCTTTTATTTTTATCGGATGAGTCGTAGTCTAAAAGTTCTCTAAATCCTAAATTTCAAGACCATCCGACTCTCGAGGCCACCTCGGGAAATTCTCGAAGTTCGAGATAAGTCAGATAAGTCACAGCTCATGAGCTCAATAGAACAGGGCCTTAGTTGCTAGCTCGCAAGTGGAGCGGCAGTACTTCCATCGCTTCACCATATTACTATAGTGATGGCAGTTACAATTAAGCTATCGGCCCTGTTTCTAGGTCCTCCGTACATCTACGCTAGCTTAGAATCTGTGTTTGCTAGTGTTGTACGTGTTATAAAATGCTATAATCATCTCATACAAACACGAGTATTATACAACCATAAAGATTTAAATACATAGAGGCTCAAGTTTGTAAGGCCGAGTTAGCCAAATATTACAATACCAAAAATGAGCTCTTTAGTCAGAGTTCAAAAATACAGAAAAATAGATAGATACAGGCTTCGAGTTCTAAGGGCTATGCCATCCACCCGACAGGCAAATGACTGGAGTTCCGCCTAACACCCATCCTACGCGTCAGCTCCCTGAGCTTCCTCATCGTCATATCAGTCGTAGGGGGTCCTCTTCTCCATCTCCATCATAACCTAAAAGAGTGAGTAGATGCGAAGGTGAGCGCGCAATCAAACCGCGCTCGCGAGCAAAAACCCCGCCTAATGCTCATAGTGATACAGGCCATATAGTGGGGCTAGGGTTTACTTTATTTGTATAAATGACAAAGTCATAATAATAGTAGTGAAAGCCTATGACTTAGCCAAGTTAACAAAACAAAGACATATAGTGCTTATATACGCAAATTGATCATAACTAGGGTTTAACTTAACATCCAAAACTCTGCTATCCTAGCGATTCCAAAAACTCACAGCATGCAATTTTACAAACTTCCATCTCGGTGTCATCCATCGCGGATAGATACTTCAACGGTATTATACATCGCGGGTAATATAATTCCCATCACGGAAAGATATGCCCTTCGCAGTATCATGTCGAAAATATAATTTCACACCACACCCAAAAATATGCCCATCGCAGTACACAAACCCTTCTCGGTATCGATTCTCAAATTCAGGAAAATAATTGATTCAGAGACACTTCGCACTCGGGCAATAAGGGGCACCCAAGTGCATGAGTTTTCATCATATTAACGACGTATACATTGATAGTCGGGAATTGTGAGCAATCCGTCATCCTATATCTGTATCCGTAGATAATAGGGGTTCGACCCATTCGAATCTAGACATAGCCATTGCTAAGCATTCGCCAAAGACTTACTTAGTCCAAGAGTTGTTAATTACTTCCTTAGGTTATCAAGTGACAGGGTAGGAATCATGTGAAGGACAGGGTTGTGCTTATTAACACATGCAACAAATTGGGTTATGTCTAGACCAGCTCTATCAACTTTGTATTTAACAACATATTATAATAAAAGAACATAGAGCATGCAGGTTCATAATTTAAATAAAATTGGGTAGAGAAGCACGTTCTAGAGATATTGGCCCACTTGGACCGTGTGTGTTGGGATCCTGATCCTCGAGCTGCATCTACGGGTCTTCCGGATCTATCGTGAATAATCCAAATAGCACAAATATATTTAGAAATATGCCAGAGCATGATGTATGATATGCAATCGCATCTAATCGCGTGGGTGACTATTCGCATCGGGGCTATATCGAAGACTATATAATAATCTATCCTAATTATTTAGAAAGTTCCATGAACTCCTCGATAAACGTGCTAAGGATGTCATGCATGTGTGAATGCTTGTAAATACCCTTAATTAGGCTCACAAAGATAAATCCTATCATTTGTATTAAAATATCTAAGCAAACATTTTTAAAGATATGGAAAATTAGCCCTAAAAGGGGCTTTGTATTTTTAATTAGATAAGTGACCAAGCTCCTAAAGGACCCAATAAATTTCTAAGGCTAGAAACCTTATAAAGTATATAATATTTTCATAGTTTTAAATATATGAATATCCGTTAAAATATCCATTTTGGGCACTACAATACTAGCCCTAAGGGAGGTTTTCTATTTATACTAATTTATTTACTATAAACCTATAAGGTTTAGTATTTTTCCTAAGGTGGGTATCCTATGTAAAGTTTACAGAAGAATATGCATTATTTTTATAGGTCAAATAATATTTTAAATAAATAGAATACCATTTCTGGCATTTCTTTTATAAAGAAATTACTATCAAAAGGCTATTCTAATTTTCTAGGGGGAAATAGTAATAGGACATGTCCAAAATATTTTTCTTAAGTCAAATACAACATATACTATTTCCTAGAATTTTTCCAATATTTTTGGAGGGCAAAAACTATTTAAGAAGGCCAGATAAGTATTTATGGGGTTTTCTTTGTAAAATAAATATATAGACAAGAGTTATAAATATTTTACAAAGACTTTACATAGTTGAAAAATGCAAAGTTATATTTTTCATGGGTCCAGTGGACTATCTACTATTTTACCACATTTTTCCAAGATTTTTAGTAGTCTCTAAGTATTTATTATACATAATAATCATTTTATGAGATTTTCTAAATAGATAAATCTCTAAAAAATCGTTACAAACAATAGTAGGCTCAATAAATCCTTTGTATGCCCAAGTTCTGGTCCTACCGAAATGAAACATTTCATGAGAGGCGCCACGCAAGAGGCGTATTTCCTAAATACACCTCCACTTAATCTGACTGGTGGGTCTAGAGGGCCCACCTATCAGTGATTGAGATGGATATCCCACGGGATTTAAAAACGGGACACATGCACGGTGATGGTGGGACCTACTGGTCAGAGAGAAAGAGAAGCACAGGGATGCGCCGCCATGACGTCAGCTCGTTAGTTCTTCCGGTCGAAACTCCGGCGATCCTTCAGCAAGCTATCGGCGGTGCTACAGGGCCCTAAATTGAGTGCCACTAGTTCCTACTGGTTCCTGGGGTCGAGCTCTAGGACGTCTTCTCGAGGTTTTGCCGGTGGCGAGCTCTAGCGGCGGCGCCAGGAGCAGGGACGGAGGAGAGCTACGGAGAGCAACGGCGATAGCGATTTACAAGGTTTCACCATAGAGCAAGGGGTTGGGGAGGAACTAGGGACTCCCAGGGTCACTACCTTGGAGTTGGTCATTGACGGGAAAGGCCGGAACTAGTTAGAGGCATGGAGTCGTTCGAGGCCGAAACAGGGGAGGTGGCATCCGGGCGTTGCGGCGGTTCTCCAGTCGATTGCGTCGGGTAGGGGAAGATGTTGGGGTGCCGTAGACTGAAGGGGAGGTCCAGGGACGTTGCCGTTGTCGAGAAATCAAAAGGGGGAAACGGTGGCCGGCGGTGGTGAAGACGGTCTCCCGCGAGCTACAAGCCAAGAAAACCCAATTGGGCTCGGTGAGAGCTAGGTGGGAGGAAGAGGAAGAGGTGGAGAGCGGCTGCGGAGGGTGGAGCTCACCGTGGTGGCTTGGCGACGATGGCGGTGTTCGACGGAAACAGAGGGAGAGACGGGAAGAGCAGGGTGCTCAGCTCGCCTATTTATAGACGACGAGAGGAGAGGTGAGTGCTGAGGGAAGGTCAAGTGCGCACGACAGGGACGTGGTTCCTCGTCCTTATACGGGAATTCTTTAGGGGTGGAGGACAGTTCTTGCCGGTGTGGCGCGATTGCTGCGGGGAGGACGGTGCTGACTAGTTTCGGGGAAGGGAAAAAGAGGACCCCGAGGTCGCGGCCGGGTTTCCCGAGCGAAGGCACGTCCAGGGAGAGGGAGTAAGGACGGAGTCTACGTAGCCGTTGGATCAGTGGCGTGGCATCTCGACGCAGCGGTGATGCGGAGCGGGGCAAGGACCGGTGGTCCGTTGCAGGGGCGGCGGTGGCGTCATCGGTGACGTTGTCACTGCTCGAGCTACAAGGTGGCGCGGTGACTCGGTCAGATGAGCAGTAGTGGCGCGGCCGGGCGTGAGCAGCGCTGCCCTGGCTTGGGCAGAGCAGAGTAGGGGAAACCAGGGGGAGCAAAGGAGAGGAGAGCTCAGATTAAGCCAAGCTGGGCTGAAAATGGGAAATGGGAAGGATGGGCTAGGCCCAGGTGGTGAGCAGGCTAGGAGGGTCGTGGGAGGGAAATAGGGGATTTTGGGCCCAAGGGCAAAATGGTAATTTTACTAGGGAGGGAAAAAGGGAAGATAGATTAAGAATGGCAAGAAAAGGGGAAAAGAATTGGATGTTAAGACTAAAGCATCATTCCTAATATTGATAATATTATTCACCATCTTGATAACACTATTCATGGTATGAAAATATAAGTGCCATTATATATGTGCATATAAGTCACACACACACACACACACACACACACACACACACACACACACACACACACACATATATATATATATATATATATATATATATATACATATACATATACATACTTATTTATGTGTTGAGTTTCATTTTGTGATGAACATATTGACAATGGGGACTTGTTTGGTTTTTCCCGTGAGCTAAGTGGATTCTGAGTTGCCCGTGACATGGTCATGTTCCTTAGGAAGCTCCGAATGTTTAAGTATGTTCGGAATGACAAGTTGAGACTTTTGGGCTAGGTTAGACTTTTAGTGGATTTTTTTGGAATTAAATCCCTCCATGACATGATCTTGATTTGGGCAAGCTTTGAGTCATTTTGGAAGTACCAAAAGGTTGGAAAAGGTGTTGGGAAGGTTTCTCAAGCTATTTTTAATTTTGTGAGAATTTTTAGAAATTATTTGAAATTTTTGGAACCTCGGAGCAAAGTTTTATGGCTTTCTGCAGTGTCAGGATCGGACAGTCTGGTTTTAGGGTCGGACAGTCCAGTTTTTCCTGATAGTGCTGCTGTTTTTCATATTTTTGAGGGTCTTTTCGTGCTCGGATTAAAAAGTTTATACATGAAAGTTGTAGAGAATTCTGAGACGCATCTTTTTCGTTTTGACAAGTTTTTCATTTTAGCTACAGAAAAAATCATAAAAATTCGAGAAGGCAGTTGCTGTATTGGAAACAGGGAGTTTCAGCTCTGCTAGTTTATTGTTTTTCATGTTTCTTGATCATACTAACCCCGATCGAGGATCGGTTTGTTGTGTTGGGTTTGTGGCGATGCCGCGGACGTTTGTGGATGTGTTTTTGGTGTCTGTAGATGTAGGTGATGGTCTCGGTGCAGGCGGTGCGAATAAGGCTTCGGTCAGGCGGGTTGGCGGCCCGGTTGGAAACCGGATGCGGAGTCTGTGGTGAGGAAGCCTATCGGGTAGAGCACGAGACGTTGCGGCATCCATGTTCGTACGTTTGCTTCGAAGCGAAGGAATAGCTAGGGGGCGTTCACTGCACTTGGAGATTTGTGCGTGTGTTAACCCACTTGTTAGATGGGCTTGGTGGGTGGCCCAGGGTTTAGGCCCAAGTGTGGGATTGTATGGCTATATAAGGGACCCCAAGGGCAGCATGGTGGCTGCCCCCTTCCCTGAGATAGCCTTGTGTGAGTTGAGTTGCCCGGTTTATATTTTGCAATATTGTGAAATAAAGCCGGTAGTTTATAAAACTTTGTGCCATGTTTTGGTTATGCCTTTGTGAGGATTTGAGATGAGTTTTTGCTGGTTTTGATTGGTATTTTCTTGCAGCAACTCCTTCCCTTCTCTCTTCCCTCTTCTCTTTTCTTTCTTCCTCTTCAAGACACCAACTTCTTCGTCCTTGATTCTTGCTCCACTCTTGGAGGCTAATAACTCATGGATTAGGCACCAATTTGGTACCTCGATCAACCCCAAGAAAGCCTCCATTTAGTAGCTCAAAATCCTTTCTTTCTTGACTCGTTTTTGAATCCTTTCTTAAAGATTTTGATGCAGTTCGTAATCTGTTCTTGCTGCAGTTTTGGAGGCTGGTTTCATATGGATTAGGGACCCCTAGGATCCCAAGAATCACCCCAAAAAATCCCCATGCAACCTACACCTATTTCCTTCACTTTTGACTTGATTTGAACCCCTTCTTGATGTGTTTTTGGGCTGTTGTTCTTATGGACGTAGTGCTGCACGGTGGGGATGTTTTTCTCATGGATTAGGTCCTCTTGGGTGCCTTAATCAACCCTCCAAAGAACTCCCACGCAACTATCTAATTTCTTCATGTTTGGACTCATTCTTGACACCCTCTTGGTTGTTTGAAGTGCTGTTCGTGCTCCTGTTTTGCTGCAAGTTTGAGGGTGATATCTATATGGATTAGGACCTCTTTTGGTTCCAAAATCAACCCCAAAGGTTCCCAAACATCCAGCCCTTGTCTCTCCATGTTTTGGACACGTTTTGGAATCGTTCTTGCCCGTTCTTGAATCGGTTTGAGCTGAATCTTGTGCTGTGTTTTTGGGCCATTTTGAGGTGTGGAACAGGGTCACAAAGGACCAAGAATCATCCCTCAAGAGCCCCTGGACAGACCACCGTTTGTTTGCACAAGACCACGATTCTTCAGTTTTAATTCGGTTCTTTCCTTCGGCTAGTTCGAACTGAAAAATGTCAAGACTTTGGATGATTTTTAGAGGGTAGATAGATGTTTTCATCATCTAGTTACTGTCCGAGTTTGATTGGTTTTCATTGAACCACTTGGGAGTAATCGAGTTTCTTGTCAAACAAGTTGGTGCTGAAATTTTTTTGTTTC
Organism: Olyra latifolia; assembly: GCA_036346145.1. Lineage (NCBI taxonomy): Eukaryota > Viridiplantae > Streptophyta > Magnoliopsida > Poales > Poaceae > Olyra > Olyra latifolia. The sequence goes on along the minus strand of CM070529.1, from coordinate 55,915,653 downwards.
TGTCTGTTCAACGCTGTTTTTGTCGTTGGTTTGGTTCTTGATGTACCGAGGTGCGTTGAGGTGAGAGCACATATAGTCAAGTGTGAAAATTCCTTCGGGAAAAATTTGGCTTCCATTCACCCCCCTCTGAGTCGCTGTGGTGTGTTCACATTATGGCATAGTTACATTTGGAGAAAAGCCACGTTCAAAATAGCTTTGAAATAAATGTAGTTTTATCCAAATAAAAATGTGATCTTTTCACAAGGCTATAATGGCATGAAGAGGGAAATTGGTAATTTTATTTCATAAGCAAAATTGTACCATTGAAATCATAAGATATTAATAGTTTTTATATTTTCTAGGATTTTTGAAATCTGCCCAAATTTGGGATGTCACATAAGCGGGCTAAAAAACCGTTACATACTGGTTTGGCGATTGTTATGGTTTTAGTTGTGACCAAAAGAAACGAATGACGTATATGTAAGAATGTGTGTTGTAGTTTAATTTTTGGGACGTATTGATAATCTCTCAGCGTTTAAGATTGCGTATATTAATCTACGTCTGGTATGATCCTGTTTGTCCTAAATTAATCTCTCCACATGCATGCTACGTGCGGTGGATCGGCAGGACTGAGATCACAGCAGACGTAGGAGCTGACACAGAGGTTTTTGCCTTGCCGCCGTGGAGCAGGGTGGTCAACTTTTGGCCATCACTTGTGTATCATTAAAAACTAATCACCATGTAATTCTTTATTTTAATTTGTGGCAGGTAAGATGCTGGGCGGCTCGGTGATTTTCAGGACTAGTAGAAAAGGAAAAAAATCAACATATATTTGGATGCATGATATGGGTTGTTCTCGTCGGTTTATTTTCTTATCTTATCTGCTTATTTTCAAATCAAAAAGTCAAGTGCTTTGATTTTTGCAGTCCATTTTTTCTCTATCTCGAAACCACGTCTCAGGACTCTCGGAAACGAGTCAAACAAAATTCACTCAAGAAGCTCTCAAAGTTCTTATAAACAAATAAGAAGATAATCAAATAAAATAAACCGAACAGAACAATCTCATAATCACTCTGATGGGATGCTACTAGGCTAGTTTGCTAGAACAAGATGATTAATTGGAAGCGACGATTGATACGATGTGATACCATGGTTGGCGTTGCGTCGGATTAATTCGGTACGTTGCTTGTAGCACCGGTGATAAGGACGTCCACGATGACAAACATATATCATTGATTTTACCAATATTAAGATGTTTGCTATGCTAATTTCAAAGCAAAAAAAATGTAGGCGACCTGAATATTCATCGAGAACCTGTCACGTTCACCCTGTAAAACTTGCAGGCGCTTGTCGTGCTAGGGATTACGATTGAACTTAGGAAAAGGAACTCCAAGCTTTCTCCCATATTACTGGTTCCTCAGACGGGTTTCTTCCATATTACTGGCTCTTTAGATGGCAGACGCATCATGTGCTCATGAGTCATGACCCATTTGCTCTTTAAAATCATGTCATGTCATGTTTCCTCTTGTATAATTATATATTTCGGTTGATCAAACATAACAGACCGTCGCCTTTTTTTTAATTTGGCCAGGGCAAAATTGTAAAGAGTGAGAGTGAGACCGAGTGTGGCGAGTGATATGAGCCGTAAGATTAAGATGTGGCCTCAGGCCCATAAAAAAATTGATACACGCCGCCTATTCTTATTCTACTGGGCCGTTAGGCCTCTTTCCCTTTCCCTGCACGGTCAAGCCCATCGGAAGATCTGCCCACACGCTACAGATACCTAGCCGAGCCGCGCTGTGTTTCACGTGAAGCTCCACGCAACCCGGTAAAATTGAGGTAAGCAACTAAGCAAGCAAGAGCACTGGACATTGAGGACGAGACAAGGACATCACTGAATTAATTAGTGCAGGGCGAAGTAGCATCACGACACCATTACAGCAATCTGAAGCACACGACCAGGATAAGATAGTACGCTATGAAAAGATATGAAGCTTAGCCTCGACGGATCCCCGGGCGGTGATCCCCTGCATCATGCACCTGAACTCGCCGAAGTCGACGCGGCCGTCGCTGTCGCGGTCGACGTTGCAGATCATCTCCCGGACGCGCGCCATGCTGCCGGCCTCGGGCATGCCCAGCTTCTTCAGCACACCCTGCAGCTCGGCCGCCGAGATGAACCCGTCGCCGTCCACGTCGAACACCTTGAACGCCTCATTCATGTCCTCCTCCTCGCCTCCGTCCTCCGCCGCCTTGTCGCCGTCGGCCAGGCCGCCGAGGAGCGCGTCGCCCAGCGCGCGGTGGAGGGACTCGAAGTCCTCGAAGCGGAGCCCCGCGGCGCCCTCGGCGACGTGGGCGCCGACGGTCGCGGCCAGGCCGTCGCGGTCGGCCTCGAGGCCGAGCGCGTCCAGCGCCTGCGCCAGCTCGTCGACGGTGATCTCGCCGTCGCCATTGCGGTCGAAGAGGTCGAACACGCGGCGGAGGCGCACCGAGTTCAAGCTGCCGTTGCGGAGGCGGAACGACGGCGAGAGGGCCTTGGACAGAGGCGGCTTCACCGACGCGACGCTCTGGCTCTGCACGGCCTCCATTGTTAGCTAGCTACCTCAACCTCGATTTTGTCTCGCGGCTGCTTCGTGCCTACCCTTTTTTTTTTTCTTTCCGGAGGACGGTGGAGACTGGAGAGCACGGCGAGACTCGCGGTGTTTATAGGAGAACGGGACGCGGAGCGAGTTATTGGCGACGGCTTGGTTTCCTTTTCTTGCCGGGATTTCCATGGAAATGACGAGACGATCCAAGTGAGCGTAAGTTAGGTGGCATTTACCTCTGTTGAGGATTAGTCCGAATATTGTCACACATCAAATCGAATTAGGATCATTTCAGGTTGAACTCGTACATAACCGATCTTATCTCGGCTTCCTATTTCGTCAAGGCGCTCACAGTGCACCTTTCTGCGATTCATTTATGTAAGATCTTATGATTCATAATTGATAATGGTTTAATGTGTTGGGAAGTTTTGGTGAAGACTTGAAACTAAGGATGTGTTTGGTTGAGTGGATGAGGGTGGATGGGACCATCCCATCCAGTTTTTTGATCTGTTTGGTTTGGGGACAAGGGTGGATGGAACCATCCCAGCACAGGAATATTCCTCTCAGATCCTGGATGGAGAGATACGCAAAAAAGTCACGTACGCAGCCATCCAACTTCTCCTCACTCCAAATCCAACACTCGTCTAGTCTACCAAACAAAAAACAGGCTCATCCCATCTACCCAAACCAAACAGGCTGTTTGGATGGTCCCATCCAAAAACACATGGATGGAATGGTCCCATCCACCCTTGTCCTCAAACCAAACGCACCCTAACATAAGTTGAGTTTGGAAAAAAAATTGTTCTTGGATTGGTTTTGCTTGTTTGTCGATGTGCAGAGATCATAGTCGGTGCAGGTCAACAGTGACCGGGACTAGTCTCTAGGGTAGAGGTGAGGTCCAAGGTGGTCAAAGAGGTGTCGTGTGAGTGCGTCGAGATAGAATCAAAGTGCATGATCGATGGATGACATACATGAGACGACTCAATGAGGAGACATGTTGTAATTGTGTGGGGTTACTTAACGATGAAATTAATAGTTAATTTCATGATTAGTGGGTCAGGGGGTGTGAACCCCTATACAAGACATGTTCTATGGTTGTTCTAGGGTTAGAATGTGTTCGGTTTTGTTTGTGGTTGATACTTAACTGAAAGCTGATTTTGTTCGTAGTCGGATGCCTAACTGAAAAGTTAAGGTTTAGTGTGTTGTGGTGTTGTTCTCTATACAAAGAGACTGTAGACAATCAATCGGGAAGCAATAGAGATCAAAGATTCAACCATCTATTTTGATTATGGACTAATGCCGGTTTTCGTCTTGCTTTTGGTATAACAAATCAATCTTTAAATTCACCACGATTTTAGAGTCAAATCTCACGATTCTTATTGGGATGGATTCTATATAATCTTAGGAATTTACATGTTAAATTTGAGATTTTTTTGGTTGGCCGAATCAAAAGCTTTAGACGAAATAGGATTGCATCTCTTCTGTTCGTCGGCCCTGTTCGTTACTTGGTTCCTCACGGCTCGGCTGCTTGGACCAGCGGCGGCCGGCGGCCACTCCGGCTCGGCTGCGTGCACTGCTCTGCATGATCACTTCCCCCACAGGCTGCAGTACTAATAGGAAGCAAGAGAAAAGGGCAACTCGTCAGACCGAGGTCCTGATTCATGTACCAAGTTAGGATTAGGTTTGTTATCCTAGCTAGTACGGTGTAGAAGTTTAAAAGGAAAAGACAAAAATAATTAAGGAGCTTCGTACTGTACAACACTACACGTAGCACTGCACGTACAGTACGTGTTGTGAGTTTTGGTGATTTTGCAACATGCAAACTAGCAGGTAGGGGTGGCAAGCCCGAGCGAGCTCGGTCCGGCTCGTTCGGGCTCGGTACGGGCACCGAGCCAGGGAAGCAGCTCGGCTCGGGCTCGTCGAAGCTCGATCCAGCTTCATGAAGGCCTTGCGAGCTCAGCGTGCATCGCCATGAGGCCTCCGCCGCCGCCGCCTCTTTCCGGATCCGGCGTTGTTGTCGCCAAGCGCCGCATGATACCTCCGCCGCCGCCGCCCTCCGGATCCGCGTCGCCGTCGCCGCATGAGGCCTCCGCCGCCGCCGCCCCGGATCCGGCGTCGTCGTCGCCGCCAGCAGGCCTCGCTGCCGCCGCCTCCCGGATCGCCGTTGCTGGGCCTCCGTCTGGTCACCGGAGGAGGAGGCATGCGGGCCTCCGCCGGGTCACGGTCGCCGGAGGAGGAGGCCGCAGGGAGCTCGTCGGAGGAGGAGGCCACGGCCCGCGGGACTGGGTGAAGCCGTGAGGGAGGAGAGGAGATGGAAATGCCGAAACGAGGGGAGAGACTGAGAGAGGAGGAAGTGGGAAGTGTCGGTGTGCCTTGGTGGGCTCTTGGTGGGCTGGTGACCGGTGGGCTGGTGACCGGTGGGCTGGTGGCCTGGGCTACGAGCTACGAACGAGCTCCGAGCGAGCTCGTCCCAGCTCGGCTCGGGCTCGGTTTGCGTACCGAGCTGAGATGGAGGCTCGGCTCGGGCTCGTTTACGGCTCGAGCCCGAGCTAGCTCACGAGCCCGAGCCAAAGTTCCACCCCTACTAGCAGGGTACCAGGGGTTTTTAGCAATTGAGTATTTGAGCTAGAATAATCTGCCCGAAATTATTCTAATAGTGTCCAGGGCCTCTTAGAGTAAGTATAGACTGTTTCTGTTGTTGTGTAGAGGGTTTTGAGTTGCGAAAAACTTCTCAGTTTTACATGGCGCCTATTTACCCTCTCTCTAATCGCCATATTCGATTCTACCCATTTCTTAGTATGTCACATAATATAGAAACAACCATAGATATAAACATTCTAACACATCTTTCTAACAATTGCCTTTTTTTTTCATTCTCTCTTTATATATATTCTTATGAAAGAAACGACTCATAGACTGGAATTTTTACTTGTTTATCGGCATTGTTTTAAGTTTAGATACCATTTTGTACATAAGAAACGACCATACTCATGTTGGGCTTTTGCCCTTTACCTTGTGGCCCATTGGGTTATTTGGCCACGCAGCCCATCGACGAAAAGATAAGGCAGCATTGCCTTATCCCCACGAGGAGCTACGGCTCGCTTGCTTCCTCTCTCGCGCAAACGATGAGAGGATGGCGGCGGCAGTTGTTCGTTGCTCCGAGCGGAGCTCTCGGTCGTGGCATGCGGTTGCCTCCTCTTCCTCGATCCGATCCTCTTATACCGGGTAAGCCTCTTCCCTTTGCGTCAAAAGTGAGACGAGCTCTAAACCCTAGCTTTGCTCATACCTTCAATTTGTGATTTTTCTGGGTTGATTCGGCCTCTGCTCCTTGAGCCGAGGGGTCACTGGATGATCAAGTGTGTGAGGTTGGGTTGATTACTAGGGTTTACTAGCCGAATTTGGTGAACTGGTGCTGGCTTCTTCAGTTTTGGTTCCTTTGGCCGAAGGATTGAACTCTGTGGTTTTGGTGCTGCCGTGAGCTGCACCTCGGGGTCTTGGTGCGGTGATTCTTGGTCGCTGCATTGAGACCGATGGCATTGTATCTCTGAGACATCTTGCTGCTACTCGTGCTCATGCGGCGGCAATATTGTTTTCTAGGACAGCGTCTTTGCAACGTGCCTTATTTGTATTCTCACTAGTTTGAACCAGTGCACTGTAAGTTTATCAAATCCTCTCTTGTGAGCTTTTGTATAAGGCTAATTGAGGTAAATCTAGGGACCTTACCTAGGGCAAAAGTGTTGTTTACCTTGATTTGGGGACTGTACACTGGTTTCGGGTATGGCGTCGAGTTAAGCTCAATGATGATATAGATGTGAGATTGTTTATGACAATTCATTGGACGTGTACATGCCATATAGCTGATTTGATCCAATTTAATTGAGCCTGATTACTGCGTTTAACCTATTGTTTGCTGCTGGAATATTCAGTCATGTGAATCTCCTGGGTAGTTGTTGAATTATGTTGATGCCCTATCATTTTCGTGATATATATATATGCTGAAAAGTGATATATTTAGCGCATGTTTCTGGCTGGTCGACTACTGTTTACTGTGCTGTTTTGACTGAAATTTTGAAGAGCAGTAAGTAAGTAATCAGTAGAATAAAACTCATTAGATTGAGATATACTATGTCTATTTAGCATTTATCTATTCTCTGAATTTGTCATAGTACAATCTGTGATGATAAAGCTTGTAACTGTGAATGGCTATGTTATAGCAACCATCTGTCAAATCTGAGAGCAATTCTATAACAATTTCAAACTGAGCATTACTGCTGTTTAAATGTTATAGATTCCTGCATATTATCATGTTATTATCCTACTGATCATGAATTGTTAGATTGCTGTAATTGCATTGATAGAATTCATGTCAGTAGATTGAGTTCATGATAATATTGATAATTTACTGTTATTTGAATCTGGAATTACTCTCTCTCTCTCTCTCTATACACACACACAAACACACATTATTGCTTATAATACAATATTTACAACAGCTACCTCTCTCCATTAATTATCCTCCACCACACCAATTCATCCTGCGTGGCAGTTTAAGAAACAGCCGACTATGATGCATTGTGAATGCCCATATAGCCCGATTGGGAAGCGAAATAATGAGAAGGGGAACAGGGAGGTTGCAGTGGGAAGAAAACTCCCTGCCTCACTCCAGGGAAGTAAATTTCCTCTCCTTTAGTGACAAATTCTCATTTCCTATCAATTCCCTCCGACCAACCAAGAGATTCTATAACACTATATCTAAATTCTCATTCCACCTTTTAGTTCGCTTGGACCAATCGCCCCATTAGGATTCTTCTTGCATTGTCTACAAATATACCCTAGTACTTATATCCTCAAAAGTTTAAACTGTACTAAGAAGTGTCGACAATACAATTTCTTCTCATATAACGATATTCCACCATCGTGTGCCCGTGGTTTTTTCCCAGAAAGATTTTCTACGTAAAATCGGTGCCTCGTCTTCTTTTATGTTCTTGATCTACTTATTTTTTATGTTCGTCGATTTCTAATGTCATATTTGAGCTTCGAGTTTGAAACAATTTGTTAAAATACGATCCAAATTCGTCTTAACATGGATCTTGTTAGAAACAAATCCGAATAAATATATGTTTCATATTGGACTCTCTCGGTTTGGCTCTTATTTCTTAACCAATAAATATACCCCTGTAGCCCATGACACAGATGTGCCGAGATGCGCCGTACGGCCCCGTGCTTCAAATCTATCCCCATATACTAGTATTCCTCCTTCGTGCGCCTTTGAATTTTTTTTCCGCAAAGATTATACACATTAAATCAGTGTCCTGTGTTCATCTATTAATTGTGTCGTCTCATTTCTAACAAACTCAAATGATTCGCGGTAGTGCAGTGTATGTAGGCGTTTTTCTCATCAGCTTCATGTCTTTTTGTAATTCCATGCTATTTCTTTGTAAAGTTAAATTTGTTCCAGACTGTCGCTATCATATGGAGCCTCATCTATCGATAACATTCGGTGACCTTGCCGGCAGCGAGAAGCAGGGATAGTGCTCCTCTATCTCCCCCTTCTGTCGAAATTGAATAAAATACCCTAACAGTTAAACCCAAAAAAAGTAATATGTGCCTAAGGAGTATGACGAAGAGAGGGAAGCTTGGGCTTAACGGGACCATGCTCAGCATACTCAGGGACGGGCGTCCTTGCTTGTGGGGCTTGTATACGAGATGACCATGAATCCTAAGGAAATACGACTAGATAATCGGGCCTAGTCCAAGTCCTAGACCGACTCGAGCTCTTTCCATATTTGCTGTCCAAGACTTCCTATTTATGAGATTTCTTGGAGTGCAAGTTAGTATGTTTTTAGGAATACATCTATAATTATAGTAGGATTCGTAAGTTAACGTGAGCGCTTTTCTGGTCGTATGGAACTAGGATTTACCTTATACTATAAATACCCCTCCTAGCAGAGGGGGAGGGGATTATCATGATCCACAACCGCAATAACACAAATGCATACGTGCGACTGGAATATGGTTATTATCTCTTCCCGAGAGGCTTGATCCAGGATAAATCTCTGTGTTTGATCTATTCTTCATCTCGGCGAATCTGTGCATCTACGATGAAAACCTTTTGGCAGGAAGGGTTATTTGGTCCCTCAATTAACAAGTAAGCTCGATAGAAAATCTATCTCCCAATTGTCGACACCTTCCCTCTCCCCCCCTCAAATAACCCTAACCCTTGTCAAAAAAAATAACCCTAACCTAGGTCTATTGGCGAGGCTAGATCCAATGCAGTTTTGTGTCACCGGCATTTGGTTGAGACGACGTTGCTAAGTGCGTGGCCTAGGATGTGGTGGTGGTAGATGAAGTTGGTGTTGACCTGGCTGGCGTTGGCATTAGGGTTTTGCTTTGCATCACTACAGGAATTGCAGCGAAAGCTGACCACACTAACCTGTCTCGATAGCCGCCTGACAACCGTTGAGACCGTAAATCTCTGTCGACAGGTACGCGTCAGCCGTCGAGTGAGCTAATCTGTCTCGACGGCCTAATCAGCGGCCGTCGCGATAGACATGACGAGCCATATAGCACCACAAGATGCACTCACGGCGTTAATCTCTGTCGACGGCTATCGTCAAGCGGTTGATACAAGGAGAGCGGGATACCGAAAAACCAAACGAGTATGTTGGCACGAACGGGCTCTCTCGACGGCTAGACCACGAACGTCGATACAATACATGATAGGCTTGCCTAAGAGAGTCCTCTGACAGGTGGGCCATAGTACGCAGACTGGCTCGACGGCCAAAAAGCGGACCGTCGAGAGAAATGGCCCACCGGGCCCATTCAACAGCCACGTGTGGTCGACAGCGGCTAATAAAAATGCGCTCCAATTAGGTCGAGAAACACGTAAGTGCGCACTGGTTACGGGAGTTGAGTTCGCGTCTGATCACCCACGAGGTTGTGGGTTTGATCGCCGCGAGCTCCTCCTTTTCTGAAAAATTATCAATCTCAACGGTTTTTCCGTAGACCATCGAGACAGCTCCATGGTAGCCCAGACCGATCGGCTAGGCCGCATATGTGTCTATTCAAGAGCTATGAATTGCTACAATTTGCATGTAGTTGATGAAATTTGCTATAAATTGATCGATTTTTCTAGAAATATGCTATAAATTGCTGCTATGTTGATGAATTTTGCTAGAATTTATTGTAAATTGCTCGCATATGTTATGAATTAATGCAAATTGTAGGCGCTTGCTAAAAAATAGTTGACAATATCTTGTTTCTTGTGTTTTCTTACGAAATGTCAACCTAGTCGTATGTCACCCGTTCGGGAACGTCACAGACCGTAATAAAGCAGGGCGGTGATTCGTCCGGATCAACTGCGCGAAGTGGAAAGCGTTCCCGAATTGTCCAGTAGACTGCCGCCTAGGGCGTCCCAGTGGACAGCTTGCGAATGACGGTTTGGTTACGACACAATGTGGTACTCGTGGATTTCGAGTCAAGATTTTGACGGCATGACCCTATGGTTCTCCGGTGCATAACATAAGTGTTGGACACTAGTAACAGCACCCTAACCATCGTTGCACCAGGAGAGCCTTAGGGTTATGTTGCCAAAATTTTGGCTAGGATCCATGGGTCCCAGAACGGTCGTAATCATTCCAGCATACGTAGGTGGGTTTAGAACCCTTCCTAAGCCTTCCTAACCCGGATGCTGACATGGTCTGTATGGATTGAAGAGCGATGCAGCAAGACAGGAGTTGGATGTATGATGGTTGGAGGCGGGGTGGACAACACACCGATAAGTGGTTCGAGAAGACAAAGGAATTCGTGCATCGTGCTTTCGAGGCGACGATGGACACACTCGCGACCTGTCCATGTGTCCAATGCAATAACTGTCGAAAGAGATCCCGGGACGAGATGGAGATGCACCTATGCAAGGTTGGGTTTAAAGTAGGGTATTATCGATGGGAGTTCCATGGTGAGACAACCCAGGTTACCCCAGCAGAGCCCGTAGAGGGTTTCGACGAAATTGATCGGATGCAAGACATGATGGAGGATTACGGCCACCAATTCGAACAGTTCGAGGATGAAGAGCCCCCTCTGTCGGTGAATGAATTTTTGAAACTCCTTGATCTGCGCAACAGCCTTTGCATGAGAAAACCACAGTGACCCAGTTGTTGGTGGTACCACGCATGATGGTGTTGAAGTCTAAGTTCAACTTCTTAATCAACTGTTTCGACGAGATTCTAGCTCTGTGGTGTCTCGTCCTCCCTGAAGGTCACAAGATGCTGTTGAACTGATATGAATCGAAGAAGCTGATCAGTGGACTAGGAATGCCGTACGAGAAGATCGACTACTGCCCGAACCATTGCATGCTGTATGAAAAAATCGGTGGAAAGTCAAGGTGCGAGCATTGCAGCGAGTCAAGATTTGTTGAAACTATCGATTCGGATGGCAATAGCAACACGTTGTTTTTCACACTTGCTCGGAGGACCTATCCAGTATCGATAGATGTACCCAATAGAACGACATCTGAAGAGCGTCCAAGTAAGTATGAAAAACAAGGCCCGGGTGGAAGGTTCTATAGCAGAGGCACGCTACATTCAAGAGATCTCCAACTTCACCAATAAATACCTGGCGAGGGAAAATAACGTGAACATTCAAATCCCGAGGTATAACACCATGAGTCTTACGGTCGATTTTGACATAAAGTTGATCCAAGTCCATGGCGCTCCGGTCGGACGGAGTACGACACGTGAGCTCACCCCTGAGGAACGGGTTGTGGCAATGTTGTACATCTTCGATAACATGGAAGAAATGGATGCCATGCAGCAACAATTTATACAGGCCGAATGGAGATGTAAGACCGAACCCATTGCAGCTCAGCTCCGCAAGCTCATGACAGATGGTGCTGGATCTGGCCGTGACAACTTCTTATCTTGGTTCTAGAAATACGTAAGTGCCTTCGATCTTTTCCTTTCTGTCGATCACTTCTATTCTTGGGTTATTAACTCTTTTCCCTGTCTATCACACAGTACAAACTACATGCCAGTATTCATAATGATCTTCAGCTTATGTCGCATGGCTGCAAGCATTTCATGAAAGTTTACGGTACATACAATATCAACGGCTTCCGGTTTCGGTCCACACCTGCCGAGCGTCTCAAGCCAAATTTGCGATCAGTAAACAGCGGGGTCCTGTGTAGTAGGGAAGATGGGGTTGAATACTACGGTGTCATCTAGGAGATACTCGAGTTGACATTCGATGGAAACAAGGAGATCTCGGTGGTTCTCTTTTGTTGCGACCGGTTTGACCCCACCAATGGTGTACGGCATCAGGATGACCTTGGGTTAGTCGAGGTTAAGCACAGCTCCAGATTTAAAGGGTTTGATCCATTCATTCTTGCTAACCAAACCGAATAAGTGTATTACATCGCCTACCCTTGTACTGCAAAGAAAGAGTTAGAGGCGTGGTGGGCTGTGTACAAGGTTCTATGCCCAAGAAAATTGCCTGTATCGATGGCCGATGACTACGAGAGTGCATTCAAGGAAGCCAACGAAGGGCCGACGCAAGAAAATCGCTTGAACGGGGGAATTGTGATCGATATTGGGCTGGGCCTGGATGGACTAAATGCCGTAGTAGAGGACGATGCCGAAGAGAAACGCGATGCAGTAGCGGAGGTTGAAACCGATGACATCGAACCGTCAACGCATAATCCTCTCAATGTCGATTCAGATTACTTCTGGTTGATGGTACATATGCTCTTAAATTATTTTTATACCTGCTTGATCTATTTAAATGTTGCTACCTTTTCATTTATATATGTCCTTGATTTTTTTAAATGTGTCCTTGATTTTTTAAATGTGTCCTTGATTTTTTACATGTGTTACTAACCTTTCTATTTACGTGCAGGATGGGTCGGACAAGGAAGACGTTTGTGGGGAGAAAGCTGACGAAGGAGGAGTTCGAGGGCTTCTTCGAGCGGACTGGCCAGACTTCTAGCTAGAGCGCCCACCAGGAGTCTAGCCAGGGCGACACTCAGGGGACTGGCCAGACTTCTAGCCAGGGCGCCCACCAGGAGTCTAGCCAGGGCAGTGTGGAGGGGTCCGGACAGGAGATGGTGCCCACCGAGGGGTTGCAGACGGCCCCAAAGAAGAAGAGGGGCCAGAACAAGGTCCTTCCGGCACCAGCGGACGTCAGCTCGAGAATCCCCATCCAGATCAACAGGGACAGGTACGTGTAACTGGTTTTTTTTTGTTTCACCTTGTGAATTTCTAACATTCTTTTAATGTATGTAGCAATATGTCGACGGTGGATCCTCGGTGAGGCAAAGCAATGGGCACGCGTTCTGGGACCCTGGTCCGCACGTACTACCCCGGCATGGTGAGGGTGCGCGAGGACACCAGGCCTGCCTACAGCTGGGATGGCTACAAGCCGGTCGTCCAAGGGGAGTCGACCGCCGCCAGCCACTGTGTCGCTGACTTCTGGGTAAGTCTGTCTCTAAGTTCATGACATTCTGATCACGTGCGTAATCTCCTTACTTTATGTAATTTCAGGCCAGGTTCCGTCCCACTACGGGATTGACGGAGGCGCAGTTCGGCCCCATCATCGACAGGAACGCCCGGTGAAGGTCCAGGACCTGATGTCTGGAGCGCGTGTCGTGACGGTGGAGGAGTACCACGGGTATGCAACCAAGCTAACAGTCCTTCTCAAATGGTGTTTACGATTTTTACATCTACGAATTTTTGTGCATTTTAGGAAATAGACCGACTAGGCCGTCAGCACGAAGGAGGCCCGGGACATCTACCTGCAGCCCGACGACTACGACCGGGTGCGTCCTGAGTGGGCGAGGGACCCGACAGCTTGGAGTGCCCTCGGAGAGAAGTGGGCCAGCAAGGTCTTCATCGCAAAGTCCCAGAAGGCCAAGAAGAACCGGGCCTCCAAGGACTACAAGATGAACCTTGGGAGGATGTCCATTCCCCCGCTGGGGAAGAAGATGGTAAGATCTCATCTCTTCTTTAATTTTCTTCTTTTTTTTTTGCTAACTTCGCATTCCATTCCTGCAGGCGCTAAGTGCCATTGTGGCCTTTAAGAAGGCCTACACTTCGAAGGCTAAGCCCGGCACCCAGTCCGTGATAGACCTCCTAGCGCAGGCCAAGCTGGTAAGTGTTGACGAAACCTACCTCACTTAGTACAATTATAGTTTACCTAAGTCTAACTCGAAACCATGCGAGATCGCTACCAGGAGCCATACACTCAGGAGCACGCCTCGGACATCTTCCAGGAGGATGCGCCCCTTGACCCGGTGGTGATCCACAAGCACCTGGGCGGCAAGGCGCACGGGAGGCTTGCGCTCGGAGGGGACCACCTCAGGTGAGCAAGTTAGTATGTTAGATGTTATTCCTTTCATAATGTTGATTTTTGCAGCTAGCCATGGTCCTCTTTAATTGCAGGTCCTAGGATTACATGCCAGATGTTCGGGCCTCCCAAAACGCCCCCGAGAGCCGGCGGGAGTTCGAGGCCCGGATTTGCTAGGGGATGGATTAGCGTGTGGCAGAGGTGGAGTAGCTGGCGGCGGAGGAGAGGGCGCAAATGTTGGGAGCGTTCCAAGAGAGCCTAAGGACTGCTAATGAGGAGCAGGAGCGGAGGATGGAGGAGATGAGGCGATGGATGGAGATGCAGCGCGGGGTAAGCAACTATGACCAAGAGAGCCTAAGGACTGCTAATGAGGAGCAGGAGCGGAGGATGGAGGAGATGAGGCGGTGGATGGAGATGCAGCGCGGGGTAAGCAACTATGACCACCTCATTTCATTTCGCCCGAACTAACAATTCTTTAACTAATTGTGTCGCGAACGTGTAGGTCAGCTCGAGCGGAACTGCGGGACGCAGAGGCGACGGTTCGGGATCTGCAGCTCCGGCTCGACGCGATGGCACCGAGGATGGTTCGACACGCCAATGGACCTCCGCGACGACACACCGTCCTCCTCCTGATCGGATCGGACTACTTCTTTTTATTTTTGTGCATTCTATTATACATTCGATGTTTTTGGTTGCAATCGTGACGATATGTGCTGTTTTGGTGAAATCTTGATCATATGGGTTGAAATTGTGATGATATGTGATGTTTCAGTGAAGTATTGGTGATATGTGTGATGATATGTGATGTATGGTTATTTTTTGTTGGAATTTTAATTATGGATGTATGTTTTTGTGAAATATGGGGATTATGATATATACGCCGGGTATTTTGGGTTTGCAGGTGCGGCCGCTGCTGCTAGGGCAGCGGCGGCGGCTAAATTGAAATTCTTTTAGCCATCTGTCCAGCTCTTTTTTTCTTGCTGGAAATCGGTTCTTCTCGACGGCCACCTGGTAGGCCATCGAGGCAAGTTGTACCCGAGGTCACCTGGGGTGCAGCCATTGCCAGGTGGGCTCAGAGGACTAATATCTCTCGACTCCAAAGCCGTCGAGGGAGTGTCCCTCAGGACCCCTGAAGGTGTAGCCACTGCCAGCTGGGCCCCGTGGATTAGTTTCTCTCGACGGTTGGGTTGGCCGTCGAGAGAGGGTGGCCCTGCGGAGCTCCGCTGGCTGTAGCTCTCTCGACTGCTCTCGAGGCCGTCGAGAGAGATTGCCCTGCCACGTGTCCAGGGTCCCCTTGGGTCATCAAGTTTTCTCGACCCCTGCTATGCCGTCGAGACTGCTGGAGACGGAGCTGCCTAACGGCCAGACGGCCGTCATCCCAGCTGTATCGACGGCTTCTCTTATGGCCGTCGATAAAGCCGGTAACGACGGCTCTCCCGTCGACACAGGATGTCTGTCACGACCTCTTAGGCCCGACGGCGGTTTCTCGACGGTCGGTCGTCGATACAGGGTTGTCTCGGCGGCTTCTTTGGCTATCTCGACGGTTTAGGCCATCGAGAAATGTGGCGATCCGCGTAGTGCATGCACAACAACGCGGTGGCGCTTGCCGCTAGATCGTGTGAAGTAGGGCTGCCATCCCATGGAATTTGGTATGCGGTGGTGCTTTAAGGCCGCTAGCAGTGGCCTTGGCCTCGTTGCATGTCATATCTCCATCTATCTATGTGTTGTAACTAGTACTTTTGAAGGCACTCCATGCGCTGAATGTAGATCAGGTTTTGGATGCGTCCGTCTAGATCCGATTGGTATTGACCAATTGGATAGGTCTAGCTGTTCTAGTTTGGGGATTTCCAAACTTTGTTGATGGTGACATGTCCTGCAATGGCTGCGAGAGGCTAGATGAGTATTGAAGTGTCAATTGCATGTCCTGCAACAAGTCACTTTTATCTCTTTTTTTGGGGCTAGCCGTTAGCCTTAGTATAGTAATTTGTATTGTTGTTTCGTTTTTAGTTTTTGGCATTTTGGACGGGAAATTTTCTGGTTGTGTAATGATTGTGTGCATCTTAAACCCGTGCAGAGTTTACTTTTGTTATAGAAAAATACGGAGCCTTAGCCCGCGCAGTGGCACAGTCTAGTAAAACAGTAATTAACCATATTGATCTTTTGGGGCTGTTTAGTTCGTGACCAGCACTTGCCATGCCAAAATATTGGCGTGCCTTTGAAATTGGCAATTGTTTGGTTTGCTTCCATCTGTTGGCGAACTAACGAAAAAATTTGGCACGCCAAATTTTTTCAACGTGGGCGAGCTCGTTGGCGCGGGCGAACGATTTCTTCGGCGCAGCCGCGGCGCTGGGAAAGTGAGCAGGGCCCACATGCATGGCGCTTTGATTGGCTGCCCGTACAGGGAAAATGACGAGCGGTGCGATTTGATTGGCTAGCTGCATGCGTTGCTAGCTGTACTAAGTGTGCATTTTATTTTAATCTTCACAATTTTGTGTAAAATTCATACGGTGTTCAAATTATATAAAATAAATTTTATAATTCATCTAAAATCATTAGCCACCTAATTTTAAATAATTTTGAATTTTTTCAAATTTTTTTGAATATTTTAATTTTCGTTAGCCATTTTTATTTGGTTACGAACCAAACACCTCATTTCTTACCAACAAATTGGCACGCCCTGGATCCAGGGCTATGAACCAAATGTTTTCCTTTCACCGATTCAAGAAGCCCGTCTGCTTCCTGCCTTCTTCCACGGGGGATCGATGGTGCAGTTTGTTCAGGGCTTTTGCCCCTTCATTACTCATCACCAATGCATGTCATATAGATTTTTTTTTAAGATAGCAGAATAAATTTCGGCCTTTACATGCAGCAGGCTTATATAGATATAGTTTTTTTTATAACAACGCATGCCTATATAAATTAGTTTATGTAGTAGTACTAGTAAATCGCGACGAGTTTAATAGAGCTACAAGCTGTCAACCGATCACGTGGTACCGATAAGATGGCGTTAAAACAATCTATCATCAAAAACAAAGAAATTACGAGGGACAGAATGGCAAGGACACCGACAGAGCAAGGCAATTTCCTTGCACTTCCCCCGTGCAATGGAGACAGCGCTGCAGGTGCACATGCAGGTGCTCCACAAAACGTGTGCTCGTAGCTCCGCGGTTGTATTGTCTACCTGAGAGTACCTGTAATAATGATATCCTTTTCTCTTTTCTGTGGCTGAGTTTTCTGTGATTGAGTTTATTAACGTAGATATGAGATTGTGAATAGTGAAAAAAGGGGTTAGGAGTAAAATATAAGAGAGAAATATGTAAGGATTAAAAAAATAGACGTATGATTGGATATGTTAATAGTAAAACAGAGTTATGAATAGAAGATAAATAATAAATGAATAATAAAATAAGGTTAGAAAACAGTGTTAGCATTACACGTGCTCGGACTTCTGGGATGAGTCTCGGTCCTGCACGAGAGCGTTGTTTCCTCAACGGAAGAATCTCCGCGTTTTTTCCCCGGAAACACGCAAGAATCTCGGCCAGCCGCGTGACCTTGGTCTTCGTTGGTCTTCCTTGTTTGCTAACCAGTAATTGTTCTGAAAAAACGGTAGAGATGGATGCGTCGCGGTCTCATAGTCAAGGATGGTTTCGGTTTCACTTTAAAAACCGTGTGAAAGCAGCGCCAAAATAGCTAAAAATAGACAAAATTTATTTTTAAAAATTATAATTTAGGATAAAAACTAATATTTTTTTTAAAAAAACCTAGTGCTTTCTCGCCAGAGCCGAATGGTTTCTCGAGAAAACAGGGATTTTTGCACCAGTGGTGGCGAACACATTGGAATGCGTTGGCCACACACTAGCGTGGTTTGAGACGCACAAGACTCAGCGCACGCGTAGGTATAACGGTGCAGAACAAATATGCCTTAAATTAGCTCGAGTTACAAACTAACAAATGTAGCCAATCAGGATCATTGTAATATGGCGGGCGTCACGCGTCGGACGTCCGTTGGATCGGACGCATGACGTCATCACAGAAACTTAGAAAAATAACTACTGAAATTTGAAAAATGTACTACTGAAACTTGAAAAATGTACTAATGAAACTTTGCTACAATATTGATGAATTTGGAAAAAAAATTACTGAAACTTGAAAAATGTACTAATGAAACTTGGTTACAGTACAGATAAAACTTCAAGAAGATCAATGAACTTGGAGAAATTACTAATGAAACTTAAAGAAATGCAATGAAACTTACCTAAATACTGTTGAAACTTGAAGAAGTTCAAATGAAACTTGAAGAAATAACAATGAAACTTGGCTTATATACTGATAAAACTTGAAGAAGTGCCAGTGAAACTTGGCTAACTACTGATGAAACCTCATATTTCACTATTGTTCAAAAATCACCCGATGCAAAATAAGAAAGTTTCATGAGAACAAAAGCAAAGTTTCACTAGGCAAAATCCCAAGTTTCATACGTACATATATCATGTTTCGTGGCAAAAATGGAGGGTACACCTATAGGTGGCCAATAATTTGGGCCCATGGGCGGCAGCACGGCACGCAGACGATTTTGGCCCGGCCAGCATAGTCCGACGGGGAGGCGAACTGGCCAAGACGGCCCGATGTCGCGTCGTGTCAGGCCGTGGCCTCGGCCCATGGGCGGGCAAGACGGCACGGCCGTGTAAGCCGTCGAACTCGCCAGCCGGCCTCCCATCGGCCTTCCGCGGTTTCGCTCGCTCGCCCTTCCCTGCTCCCACTTCCCAAGATAAACCCTTCTACTGCTCGCCTGCTCCGTTCAAATCCCGAATCCCGCTCGCCGTCCCACTTCCCACTTCCCCAGTGTACTTGTGTCAGTTGTGTGCTTATGTGCTCATATGCTCTTCTGTAAATCTGTAGTTGTATGCTCTATGTGCTGGGCCACGGCCAAGACGGCACGACGGCTCGCGGGCTTGTTGTTGGCCGGCAAGACGGTTATATCCTACTCGTGCGCGTTCAGGCTCGACTCAGCACGTGGGTCGGATTTTAATGGCACGACAGTCTATCGTCGCGTCTTGCGGCCTCGCTTACGCGCCGGCGTGCCTAAGCGGGCTCGGTCGGCCGGCCGGGCCGCCCATTTGGCCACCTATTGGTACACCTCCTCCTAGCCTTCTTCTTCTCTAGATCCGACGAGCCTCCATACCATGCTCGCCGAATCCGACCACCACTCGCTCGTCGTGCTTGTTAGAAAAAAGAGAGGTAGAGAGATGAAATGGGGAATACAAAGTAGAAGAGAGATAAAGAAAGTGAATACATTAGAGAGAGGTTGCGTACATCTGTGGTGGCATGGGCGCCGCTCTTTGCCGAGGCCGTCGTCGGGCCGGACCACCCCGCCGCCGTTGCCAAGTTCACCGAAGCGAATTTGGACGCGCCGGGCTGTGGTTCTCAAGGCGGCGTCGTGCTCACCTGCGACGTCCGAAGTGTGCTCCTGGGCGTCACGACGCCGTGGCGCCGCTCGCCATCGGTGGTACATGCAGCGTGCGCTGGCAGGGTGCGCCGGTGGCGGCGGTGCAGCGACAATGGTGATCGAGTCCTCCGGCCACTTCCTGCAGCTCACCGCGTCCAAGGAGTTTGTCCATGTCTTGGAGGCCATCCTACTTGAAGACTAGAAAAAAGAGTTATAGTGGGCTCCATGCACGTGCAGCGTGCAGAGAGCAAAAACCTTCACGCATGCTGGTTTTTTGGGCCGCGCTGGTCTTTTGGGCCGCGTCCGAGTCATCGGACGTTCTAACAGTAGCGTTTCCGTAGTAATATAGATTTTAAATAGTGTGTTTTAGTTGAGTCTAACAAATAATCTACACCATCAGTTATAATAGATCTAGGGTCAAAATTATTACAACGCAAACCAAAATATGATTTTTTAGTTAAATCTAGCTAACGGTTTGTACAAAATAAAACTGCAAACTAATAAATCACAGATCACAAGTACGCAAAAGAACTGAAAGCCCAGTTGGCATAAGGCCCGTATTACACCAATCACATCTAAGCATCCAACTTCCGGTCACTTGGGCTGTACATTCTTCAACAAAAGACGCACGCCGTGCTCCGGCTCCACGATGAGCCTGAGAGCCGGCGAGTGCTGGTACGCCGGCGACAGCGCCACCTCGAACCTGGAGAGCACCATCGAGAGCAGCACCTTGAGCTCGGCCATCGCGAAGCTCTGCCCGAGGCAGGTGCGCGCGCCGGCGCCGAACGGCAGGTACGAGTGCAGCTGCGGCCGCGCCTCCGCGAACCGCTCCGGGTCGAACTCCCGCGCGCCGGCGCCCCACAGCTCCGGGTCCAGGTGCACCGTCGAGACCGGCACGTAGATGTTCACGCCCGCCGGCACGCGCACGCCGCCGAGGCTCAGCTCCCGCAGCGCCTGCCGCGACACCACGGCGCCGGCAGGGTACAGCCGCAGCGTCTCCTGGATCACCATCGTTAGCTGCAACATTTGGACGCGATCAGCGAACACGTAAACAAACCGCATGTGTGTGTGTGGATGTTTGGGTCACGCGTCTACCTTCTTCATCTTCTGGAGCGCCGGGAAGTCCGGTGCCCGGTCGGCGGCGCCGCCGCATGCCTCCCTCACCTCGCCTCGCACCCGGTCCTGCCACTCCGGGTGCAGCGCCAGGAGCATCATGCACCACGCGGCAGTGACGGCCGTGCTCTCGTACCCGGCGAAGTAGATGTTCTTACAGTTGTCCACAACGAAGTCGTCCGCCGCCGCCGCCGCGAGGTCGCCGCCGCTCGCGCTGCGGAGCATCGCATTCAGCAAGTTGTTGTCGTCGCCGCTCTCCCTCACGACGTCCAGTATCAACCTGCGCACCTTCCTGTTAAGCCTCCATGCCTCCCGGTTGCTCCTCGTCGGGAAGAAGCTCAGCCCCGTCATTTCGGCGAGCAGGTTCGGCTTGGAGACGGCCTTCTGCAACTCCCTGATCATGCCGAAGATCTTCTTGCCCTTGACGTAGCTGCTCCCGAAGCACGTCCTGGAGATCACATCTGCAGAGTAAGCCCTGATGTCGTCGTCGATCTTGACGTCTAAGGCGCCATCATCACCTCCATCGTTTCTGGCCACTCTGTCTTCCCATGACCTCACCAGTGCCTGTGCCGAGCCCACCATCAGATTCACCATGCCCTAGGCACAATGTACAGGGAAAGAAAGAGTCAGATTATCTGGGATCAAAATTGCATTGAAATGATGGGATCAATGTGTATATACACTGTACATACATGAGCTCTTTTATGTACATAACGACAAATACACTAGGATGGTAGCTCAGTTGTCAGATCTAAATCATAGTAGCATAAAAAAATTAAAATCAATCTGGACCATTAGATCGAGAGGAATGTATGTATTGTATTTATTTTGTGTACCATAAAATCTCTGATATACATACCTTGACCTTGTCTAGGAAGAACTCGGGAGCAATGAGCTTCCTCTGGTAGGCCCAGGCGTCGCCGTTGGACTTGAGGATGCCCTCGCCGAATAGAGGCTGGTGCGTCACCTTCATGTAGGAGCTCTTACCCAGGTCCGGCGACACGCACAGGCTCATGTCCCGGACTACGTCCGGCAGGCTGACGTGCAGGAACACCATGTTCCCCATGGAATAGGTGAATATTGGGCCTAAAATAGAGCAAGTCAGATCATCCTCAATCCATTCTTACTTTAAGCTAGTTGGCCTAACTTCCTCAAAGCAATTTTTTTTAAAAAAAATGGTTTGCTACTTGCTAGTAATAAGTAACATGCATAATTAGAGTAATTTTATAGTCCTTGGTACCTATTAGCATCTGAGTTATTTTTAATCCGAGCCATCCATTCAATTAAATCTAATTGGTGTCAAGAGGAGTAACTTACAGTACCACTCCCTCATCCCCCATAACTGTAGGTACTAATATACATAAACATTAACCATGTATAAAAAAAATGGCTGATTAAGTAGGAAATTATTATTATTATTGACTGTCTGAATTCGGTTGGTCTGTGATCAGAAAACATTTTGGCATACTGTCATCGTGTAGCGTCAGCTGTCACCCAAGCAGCACAACGCGCTGCCTCCCACATGTAGTGTAGCCTGAAAGCTCAGCTGGGTCGGATTTCAGCGTCGTCTCGTCTCCAACAACCGGTCGACCATCGGCTAGCCAGGAATCTTTCGACGTCGATGCATGAAGCATCCGGGAAGTGCTCGATCATAGCAAGGACGACTTGTTGGCGGCAACAGGACAACCGAGGTGTGAAGGCGCAGCGATATGTGCCTCGCTTTTCGCTGGCCGAGAGATATCGGCGGCAAGGACAGCTCCCTTGTCGCTTCCGGGGGATCCACATCGAACAGCCGGGCGAGCCGCGGGCCGGGGAGCGAGGCGACGCCAGCGACGGGGACATGGCGCCTCGCCGCCTCGGAGAGACGATCGATCGACGTGCGCGCGCGCTGCACTGCAGCGTCCAGGTGTGGCCTAGCTCTGCACTCGCTCATGCCACCGCGCGCTGATCTTCTTGCCGTTTGCTTCGAAGTGGAGCCGGCCAAACGGGAGCAGCTGCAGCTAGGATTAATTATGCTTATTGGAGAAGCTAGTTGGCATCTCTATCAAGGATGCCATGCTTAGGGAAACCACAGGACATGGTCCTTGTAAAAACATACCCATCACTCCATGTCAAAAATACTTTCTTTTCATCTTATCCTCGAATGTCCGCTCCACACAAGACACAAGCACCTCCATGACTCCCATTTAGACTGTTTATAACATTTTGGGGCCTTGGAGCGAGACGGAAGTGAGGGACCTTTTATTAATCTCGGATTCATGTGCCTAAGAGAAAGCAGCGACATTTCAATGGACGAGAAACTAGGAAAGCGGATTAATTAAAGGAGAGAATCATGGTTTCATTTAAGATACAAGAGGGTAAGAGGAATTAACCTATGAGGACATGAGTGACAAATCCTCAATTTACCACTCTTTGAGAGTGGCAAATTCTCAATGCAACTGCTAACTGGACTTCAGTCGATGGCGTGGGCCATTGGATTGAGATCCTACAAGGCTCTCCTTTCATCTCTTCCTCCCCTCCCTCCCCTCTCCCCATCTCTGTTCTACCGTGTGTTGTTGCCTCTCATCGGAGCTCCGCCAATATTAGGGTTAGGGTTAGGGTTATGTCAACATTGGAAAATGGCTTTCCCGCCGAGTTTATTTCTTAATTGAGGGATCAAGATAGCCACTTTCTGCTAAGGTGTTGCTTTTGGGATGTTGCAGATTCATAGGATGATAAAATAAGTAAGATAAGGTGTTTATCCTGATTTGGGCCTCTAAAAAATGAGATAATAACCCTATTCCAACAGGTGTGTATTGCATATGTTTCTAAGTATACGAGCTCTCTCTTTCATTTACAAAAACGCTGGATATATATAGGTTCCAGGGAAGCTAACGTATGAGACTGTTAACATCACTAATTAATCACCATTATTTATAATAAATGTGGTCTTTAACCACGCGCGTCGGTTACTACCACATTGAAATCATGGATAATGGCTCCAAGGAAGTGGGGATCATGGTCACGTTGCATCTCACCAAACATCCAACCTCCAAGTGTAATCACCTCGACCAAAGCAAAACTGCGGTGCCAGCCCTGGGCATGAGGAGGCGAATATCTTGCCCAGTAAAGCAGATTGGCCAGACAGACCCCTTGGGAACATCGTCCAAGGGCATGTTTTAAGACTTCGAGCTATCAGGGGCACACCTAGCCTGCAGACGTTATTCAATCCTCATCCGTGCCCTGTGGGCTCTGAGGCAGGTTAGGGAGGTGGAGGCCTAGCAATGGGAGGCAATGCGGCAAAGCGGCGGTAGCTGCGGGTCTTCGAAGGATGGTGGGCGACGACCGCAAAGGGATCGACACACGATGGCTCAGAGATAGGGTTGGTGGGGCCAATGTGGCGGTAGGAGGAGAGGGATACGGGAGGAAGGAGGACCTGATTGTTTTTCTTTAAAAATTCTGTTTTTTTTTTTTTTTTGCAAAAGAGCATGTGATGAGAAGCCGTGGTAGTGCACAAATCTTGAACCAAGATCCAATGGTCGTGAATTTGTCTGGTGCATGCACATGGGATTGTATTTCTGCTCTTTTCATCTTATCCTCAAATGTCCTCTCCACACAAGCACCTCCATGACTCCTATCCAAGGCCGTTTTTGACATTTTTGGTGGCCCTGGGCGAGACTTAGTGCCTAAGGAAAGAAATTAAGCGACAGCATTTCAAGGGAAGAGAAAACAGGAAAGGGAATCAAAGGAGAGAATCGAGGTTTCATTGAACATAGGAGAGGATAAGAAGAATTAGTAACACTTGAGGATTTGTCACTCATGTTCTTCTCAAATCTTCTCCAACATGTTATTGATCTATGATTAGCAATCTCTCAATTTACCACTCTTGAGAGTGTCAGATCCTCAAATCTTCCATTGCCATCTGTTTCTTTTTTACTACCACTACAATTTCAAAGGGATTAATTATCGTGCAAGGTGATGGACGGTTCATGCACCAAGCTAATCGGCCACCTTGTCTTAACAGCAAAAGTAGCATAGAACGTCGGCAAGATCGATCAGACCAGGGATCTACCGGCAGGCGCAGCCACATGAACAGGGGAAAGCATGGGCTCATATATACTCCACACGCCCAAGGCGAAGGCATCATCTGAATCAAATCGATCATCTCGCCATCCGCGAAGATATATAATCTTACGTACAACGTGCTTGATCGATGTGCGTTTCGATTTGTAATGCGCGGCCAGCTAGTCGCGTAGACTAATCATTCATCAGATTCCTGAAAACGACGGCACTTAATCGGTGATCATAATCCAGTATTTTAGTGGCAAATCAGTTGTAACAGCCCAAATTTGGGCAAATTTTGAAAAATTCCTAAATTAGAAACAAACTCAAGATATTTACTATTCATCATCCAAAAAATTCAAACCACAATTTAATCAAATTCACCTAAATTCAAATTTAAAATCTTGTTGGGCTTGGCCCTTTGTGCATAGTCCATCTAGGGCTCAACTAGGCCCATCTCTCTCTCTTTCTCTCCCTTCCCCCTGCCTCGGCCCGTGCGGGCCACGTGTGCGCTGGCGTGTTTCTGCGGCTTGCGCCGCACCTTGTCCTGTCAAGACCGCTGCGCCAGCAGCCGCCACTGTCACCCCGCTTCGCCACTGCCGCTCGCCACACTTGCCGCGCCACTCCACGCCGCTCCCCAGCGCCGCTCCACGCCGTCAACCCCCTCCTGCGGGACGCCGTTATCCACCCTAGTGATCTTCTCTTCCTCTTTATAGCCGCAGCCCCGGTCCTAATTTTCCCTCCTCCTATTTCACTGCAGCCGACCTCCAGATCATCCTCTTTTTGTCTCTCTCGTGCCTCGATAAGCCATCGACCGATTTCTCACGCCCATAGCCTGTCCAAGGGTTGCCCCCTCACAGTCGTGCCGTTAATTTTGCCCAGGGATTGCTGGAGCGCCTTGGCGGCTTGACCCCTATTTCAGCTGCCGCTATCCCCACGGTAACAACTCGCGTCCGACCTTCCCCAAGCTCGGCACCGTCTCAGGTAGCTTCCTGGTAGCCCCTAGATTCCTCCTCCCAGACGAATTGGTCGCCGCCCTCTCCATTCATCTAGCACCATGATACTGTAGCCTACCGCCGCCCGTGCCCATGGCGCCGCCGATTTAGCTCGCTGCTGGCGATGCCCCGACCATCACGTTCTAGCCTGTGTTCGATGATCCTATTTTGACCAAGTAGCAACTAAACCGTAGACTGTAGCGCCGCTAGTTCCATGCTGTAGATTTGCCGGAGCTCGGCCGGAGTGCGGGGCGAAGCTGATACCTCGCTGACATCACCACGACGTCGGCCAGTGTTAATGAGCCATTGATACACGAGACCCCGACACTGTGCTTAGATTTAAATCTCCTCCCACGGATTAGTCTTGAGTCACTGACAGCTGGGTCATGGTCCTACATGTTGGTTTAAGTGGAAGTGTATTCCTTTGGAATACGTCTTCCAGTGTTAATGGCGTATTTTCATATCAGGTGTGGGAACACCCCGACAAGTGGGCCCCAAGGCCTACCTATCCATTGCACGCGCCCACTCACCTGTAGGTCCTGGACCCATCTGTCAGGCAGCGGCGCTTGGCTCGGCTAAAGGCCACGACGCAGCATTTGGCCGCATGAGAAAGAGCAGCCGATATAAATAGTAGCAAGCAGAGCCTAATACTGTTTATTGGATTTTCAATAAAGTTCCGATTTCCAGTAAATCCAAAATAGAAAGTTAATTATTAAAAATACAATAAGATATCCAAAAATCATAGAAAAATTCAAGAAAATACTAGATATAGTACTGGACCTAGAAAAAAAAAAGTTCATATTAAATTAAATCTTGTGCTCTGGAAAAAAGAGAAGAAGCTATTTAAACCATTTTCCTTATTAATATATTGCTAGAAATCAAATTAGCTTTATTAAAAATATGTAGGGACCTTTGTAAATTTCCAAATTTTCCTAGAAATTATTCTAACTTAGGAACACCTTGAGAAAAATATTAAGTCAAGTATTAACCTTGTATAAATTACAAAATTAAAGGAAATCCACTAGGGCTATATAGAATTAATAACTGTAGCACTTTAATTAATTCCAAAAATTATTTTCCAACAGTGGTATCTTTATTAAGGGTAATTAAAGGCATATTCATGCATGGCATACGATCACACATAGAAAATCTTGCTACCTTAACTAAGAGATGGTATGCTAAGTGCAGTTAATCATAAATAAGTCGTGCATACATGCCTGATCCCTTTATTGCATATGTTTATACATTGTTTTGATTTTCAGGAATAGACGTTGAGGACCCAAAGGGAAGATTTGAAGACGTCGAGGAAGGATACTATTCCATAAGACAAGGCGAGTTAACATGCATATATCATATCTTACCCATTTTTACATATGTTAATTCGATTCAACTAAGAAATTGCATGCTCTTTTATATATTACAATTTCTTGAACTGTTAAAGAAGCTATGCCTATTTTTTAATCATGATGTACACATGCCCTGTTTCTTGCTATGCTTTGATTAACATACCTAATTGCCTTCATTATCATGTCATTTGGAACCCTAGGAGATGATTTGGACTCATGGTCCTTGGGTAAAACTTGTTTAGATGTGCTTAAGTTTAATCTATGATTTCTGGAGTGTAATTGCCCCTAAATGGTGAACAATAGCTCACCACTACATCTGCTCACATCTTAATTTGAATTGGTTAACGTCTAAGCTGGTATAAAATTAAGGTATGTAACCGGGTATTATGGGATGCTGAGTCTGGTTTGGGCTACGTGCAGTAAGGGTCAAGATTCGATGATTGTATCTTTGGTTCCATGGAGGACTAAGTAAAATGATGTATATGTTAGAAAATGGGACCGAGGCTTAGAGGTCGGGGAGCTGATTAAAAGTGAGGCAAGGAGTGGAGTACGGGAACTCTTGCTCTCGGGCCATGAAAAGCGGGACCAGAAGTGGTCCTTTAAACTTGAACAGTGTTGGATGCGGTCCGACACAAACACGTGGTCATTACGCGGTAGTGCGGGTGTTGGAATCCAGTTGCATGCACCAAGGAGACCCCAGAACACCTCCAGCCCGAGCCGAAGGCGGAAGGGCGCCGTCACCGAGGGTGATCTTGGTCATGTACTTGCTGGACTGGCAATTTAGTAGAGTGGTGATCCACAACGGGAGTACCTAAATCCTGAAATATGATAAGGGGAGAAAGGAGGAAGACTGAAATTCTGGAAGCAGCTAAATTTGGGTAGGTTTGGTCATACCGAGGTTAGATACTAGATTTGGAAAGGTTTGGTAGAATATTATAATAGGAACCACAACCCATTCAACAAATAAATGATTATTTAACCATGATTTATAAGGTTGCTAAATCATAGGTTTGTATTATTAGTAGTTGCAACTGGATTTATGCAAATAAAATAACCATTAGCATTCCCTTGAAACCTCTATCATTGCTTGTTTTAGGAGGGTATTAACTCGCAATTGCGGTTTGATTACGCACTTACCTTCGCACTCATTCACTTTTTTAGATGGAGATCAACCAGAGGATCCTTACGAGTGTCATGAGGATGATGATCCGGTCTATGGCGGTCATAACGAAGTCTAGGGTAACCTCTTCAGTTATTTGTAAGATTGCATAGCTGTTGGATGGTCTTTTATTGTTTTTAACCTTTTCGCATTAACATTGAACTCTGAATTTTTTATGTTGTATTATGGTATTTGGTCTAATCGACCCTGTTGTAAACTATTTATCGAAAAAGACTAATTCAGCTATGAAGCTGAGACATATATGTAACACTTATTTGCAAATGAACCGATTATATAATTATGTGCATTATCATGCCGATTTAGGAACCGGTGCCCAAAATACAGGGGTCCCCGAAACGAGGGTTGACATCCTTGGCTCGTCGAACTGATGGAACGCATTAACAGCTGAAAGAATCGTCTTTTCGCTGCTACGGTGTAGGCGCGTGCTATGTATCTACACACACATCGATCATTCACGCCTCAGAAATCGGATTCGGGTGGCGCAAAAAAGCCGGCGATCCAGCGTGCACTATCACGGCGATTAAAATTCTTAAAAAAATTGGAAATATTCGCGCACTAGCGATTAATTAGTAATAATGGTATTATTAATCCAATCCAATCATATGTTATTTCTTCCTTTTGGACCGGATTGAATATATTCCTGTAATACAGCCATGAAGCATATGTCTAGCTAGCATGCATGGTCAGCAATCCTACTCAATTATTTCTGTACCAGCTGCCATTTTTGTGCAGGCAGGAAGCACACACCACACTGAACTCTATAATTTTTGCGATTCTATTCAATTATTGTTTCTAGCCAGTACTTCCTCTGATAAAAAAATCATTTTAGATATCAAAACAGTCATAAAAATGTAGCCTTTTCTTTAAAATATAAGTAGTTTCCTCCACTAATTAATATTATAATTTTATTTATAAAATCTAATAAATTATAATATTATGAAGATACTTTTTCAAGATGAAAAATTTAAATTGCTAGTCTGACGCATATCAGTTTCAAATAAAAAGATGCATACATGCAAAACGGCATCTTCTTTTAGATAATGAAAAAACATTTCCGTATCTACATCTTTTGATGTATATGGCCTAAACAACATCTTTTCTTGACCAGATGAAGCATATTCCAGTAACAAAGCACCGAGATTAGATCGAGGATGCATCAAAATTAAGACGATCCATGATTTATAATCTTAAACCGCGGAGAAATCGGCCATGCATGCGTGTATATATATTTACCTACACGAATCAAATGAAACATGCAACCAAACCAATTCACACTGATCCTGTAATCCATGCATATGTACGTACCGTACTCTTGTCTCCACTTCTCGTAGAAGGGGAACACGGCCGGTCGGTAGTCGTGCACGATGCCGACGTCGCGCCGGGACGTCGGCCTTGTGGCGGCGGCCTGCCTCATCTCGGCGAGGTTGCCGTAAGGGAAGGACGGGCGCGGCCCGGCGATCCCTTGCCGCCTTAGCTCGCGGCGAACCCTCTCGGGCACCAGCCAGAGGACGCGGTAGAGGCATAGCCCCAGACTGCACACCCCCACGAAGCACAAGCTCGCCGCCACCTTCGCCGCCGTCGCCATGGCCGCCGCCGCCGGTCCCCTCTCTGGCTCTCTCTAGCTAGCTAGCTCACTCTCTCTGCAGCGACGATAGTGTGCAGTGTGTAGTTGTGTACTACCCGGGTGCTTGCTGGTGACGATATATGCGCGAACCAAAGTGCGACGGAATTAATGGGATCTAATTGTTGGGAAGATATAGGGGTTTAGGTGGTAGTTGTACCGTGGTAGCTAGAGGCAGAGTCCAAGCGCCAACTTTAGTTTGGGACGGGCCAGGATAGCCGCGCCACGAATCATGACCAAAGCACGCAGCAAAAGCCTTATCGTGACCAAAGCACACAACAACAAGCGCGAACTTTTTGGTTGAATTGCGAGACTAGACTCCGAGAGCTTCTAAAATCAATCGGTATCGATAAGCTGAGCTCATCTGGTTGGACTTGTTTTTTAGAGTTTTAAGAATTAGTTTTGAGGTTTTCAAGAAACAGAGACGAGAAATCGAAGCGTTTGACTTTTAGAAATGCAATGACTAAATTGTTGATAAGTAGTGTTCATCAGAGAATTTAGAAATCCGAATATTAGAGTCTCTAATAGAGAGAAGAAATCTTTCAGAGGCGGTAGTATTGAGAGTGAAGAGTTTTAGAGGTTGTATAAATGAATTTTTAGGGACGTGAAATGCAAATTAAGGGCGCCATGTTAATTTGGTTCACTCTCACACTTTGCCAAACTTCTATGTGTGACACGTGTTTGGTTCTTAATCTGCCACATTTTAGAGTTTAGACAAGCCAAAGTTCTTAACAAATAAGACCTACTTGCCGTAGGCTCATTATTTTGGCAAGAGTAAATTGCACCGTAGGTCTATAAAATTGTCCCACACTTTTGGTTAGGTCCAAAATTCCTAAAACCGGATATTTTCGTGCACAAAGTTGTCTTACTGTTTCAATTAGGTCCAAAGTGGTATGAAAAAAGTGTTTTGATGACATGGGCTGCCTAATCAGCATAATATATGCCAAAAAATGTTCGCTTGTCATCCTAAATTAATAAAAAAATTCAAATTAAAAATCCATAAAAGAAATCCTAAAATTCTATAAAAACTCTAAAAAACCTTTTAAATATTTTTAAAATCTTAAAAAGTCCTAAAATTTGTAAAAAGACATAAAAATTGAAAATTCATAAAAAAAATAAATTCTAATTTTTTTAAAAACTTACAAGATCCTAAGAAACCTTAAAACTTTCATAAAATTCATAAAAAAAATATAAAATCTAAAAAAAATCCCAAATCTCCTCCATTGCTCTCTCTCTCCCCCCATTCTATTTAGATTATATTTTTTTAATGAATTTCAGAAAAGTTTTAAGTTTTCTTAGGATTCTCTAAGTTTTTTAGATGAGTTTTAGAATTTATTTATTTATTTTACAAATTTTCAAATTTATAAAGTTTTTTTTTTATGGATTTTAGGTTTTTTAAAAAAGATTTCTAAAAGGATTTTAGAGGTTTTTTTTAGAATTTTAGGATTTATTTATAAATTTTAAATTTGAATTCACTTTTTATTGATTTAAGATGGCAGGTGAGCATTTTTAGACACATATTATGCTCGCTAGGTAGCCCATGTCATCAAAACAACATTCTTCATACCGATCTAGTTGAAACGGTAAGACGCATTTTGTATTCCCAAATATCTGGTTTTGAAAATTTTGAATTTAAGCGAAAATGTGGGACAATTTTAAGGATCTACGGTGCAATTTACTCTTTTGCCACTATAGCTACGTATCAAGTTGTTAGCTGCTACTGTACTTAATTATTGTGGCAATGCACACTTTTGACATTTGAAGCTCGGCAACATGTGGTAGCAAACCAATGGAATGTACCAGCCAGGCCTGGAGCATGGTCACTATTACAAGAAAGTCTACAGAACGTTTCAACAGTACGTACGTAAAGCTAGATGATAAAAAATTCAAGTGCAGTGTTGGGTAGATACACTCCACTATTATAGGCTCCGTTTCAAATAGTTTAATTTAAACTGTTTTTAGCTCTGCACGTTAGAAAACCACACAAAGTCCAACCAAAAACTCTTTACGGTGTTACCTCTCGAAGCTGAGCGGATTTCGACCAGGTCCATCGGACGGGCGCTCTGGTGCATGCAATGACAATGGCACGAGTCAAATCGCCAGACCTGGTGCACGTACTGCGGACATGGACGGCCCCATTTGTCAGTGAGATTTACAGGGATTACATACTAGCTATAGATGCTAACTGCAGCCAAGAGGGGACAAGCTCGAGGGAGTACAGCTGGAGAGGTGTGCTTCGATCATGCGGGATTATTGGTTCGATCTGGTGTGCAATTTTACTCGCGGCTGGAAATCGTCCGCACGGAACAGAGAGATCATTCCACAACTGGATTCAGATCACATGGCGCCTTTTAGCAATCGATCGAGATTGACTCGCCACGTTGCGTTGCAGCGAAGAGACCGCAAATGCATGCATGCATGAATGCATGATCATGTGTACGTACGCGCATTATCCGTCTAATCGATCCACAGGATGGCAGCGCCGATCGAGGATTCGAGATTTGAGTGCGCGCATGCATCATCGATGCGATCGATCTCCACCAATATGGCTAGCTAGATAGATATATCGGTTTTTGGTCCATTTCTATGGACATATCACATATATCTCATAGCTTTTCCGTTCACACACGTTTAGCTTTTCATCTATGATCTGCTGCCGCCTGAGCGCGGGCGCCATTAATATGCTGCGCGCATATCTCCCAGGTTAATGCACGTATTATATATATATGTACTGTGCATGCATGCTTTAATCTCTACTAATAAAAAGTTTGCTGTGGTGGTGGTGGTGGTGGTGTTATCAACTTTGCACCTCCACCCTTGGATCTGATCCAACGCCAAAGAACATCCCCTGGTCCTAACCTCCTCGTCTCACCAGCAGCTGCACATATATCCCGTCCCCAGCCGCCGCCCGCCCGTCCTCAGCCACCGCCGCCTGCTCCCATCCCCATCTCCCGCCGCCATCTCCCGCCCCAGCGCCATCAACTCTCTCGCTTGCTTGCTCGCTTCTCCACCACGTCTGCGCTATGCTTAGAGCTCCTCCTCGCACCGGAGAGAGCCGCTTACGCCCCCGAGTGCCGCCGCCAGCAGCCTTCTTCAGCAAGCTTCTCGACCGCCTCCTCGAGCTCACTCACCGGAGCGGGAAAAGGAAACCAGAGGTGAGCAGAAATCGACTGAGGTTGCTCACTTGCTTGATTTCCCCAATCGAAAGGCGATTTTTTTCCCCAGCTGAGGGCCCAAATCTGAGCGGAAAGGCTTGATCCCTTAATTTGATGTCGGGTCGTTAGAGTTTGAGGGCGATCTCAAGCTAGCCTTTCTTTCTAAAAGGAATATACATATAAGAGTTCCATGGATTCTGACAGCGATTAACCTTTTGTCCTAGAAAAATTAGTACTGAACAACTTATATTTGATACTACCTAAATATAAACTGATATATTCGTATGATAAGCATGTGTGGATTGAATATGGTCATGATGTCTCCATTATGTGTGAATAATATGTGCAAAATTGTCAATCCAGACATTGTGACGGTCGTAATTGGGAGGGATTTGGTTGGGAGCAATGATGCGCAACAGCTTGTCAGCACAACTGAGTCAGATCTAGCTAAATTAACATTATGGAACATGCTAATCAAGGTCTGGGACTTCGGCTTGGTTGAAGAGTAAAAGCTATCTTATATCTTGGGAGGCTTTGAGTAAAGCTTAGGTGTGGATCATCCATCCATCCAACCTATGCAGAATTTGGCTAGCTAACAGAGCTCAGAGTGATTGTGAGGCACCATGGATGGGTTTCTGGTTAACACAGCCACGGAAGCGTTGAAGTCAGTCCTTGAGAGGCTTGCTGCTGTCCTGGGTGATGAGTACAAGCATTTCAAGGGGATGCATGGCCAAGTCAAGTCTATCAGTAATGAGCTTGTGGCCATGCATGAGTTTCTTCTGAAGATGTCAGAGGAGGAGAATCTCGATGAGCAAGACAGGGCCTGGATGAGAGAGGTGTGGGAGCTATCGTATGACATCGAGGACAGCCTCAGTGAGTTCATGCTCCATGTCGATGACAAATCTGCAAAACTGGATTACTTCATTGAGAAGAGCAAATATTGGATGCAAGTTGAAACGACAGCTAAGCAAATATATATGTTTCAAGCAAAACAAAATAATTATTTTAGATGGCAGGTGCACACGTTCTCATCCTTTATTGCACCCATGACATAGCGACTCATGTCAGGTCATCTTACACGCTGACTCATTTCAACCCGGATATTGGAGTTGCTCATGAATTGAGGCGAAGGTAAATGGAAATTTGATGATACTTAGTCTATCATTTATTTATGTGGCTATTCATTGCTTCTTACCATTTTTCAGAATTAATAACGAGCTAAACCGATTGTTTGGAGCCATCTTGTTGGAAGGATAGGAAGGATGATCCGAATTTAAAATTAGTTTTTAAAATATCCTTTTGCTCCCCGATGACACTATGAATGGTTAGCATTATTGTGTTATTTTGTATGTAAGGTTGCTACTAATGGACTTTTGGTCTATGTATGGTATGAACAAGTGTTGGTGTTAGTATCTCTTTTGTGGAATGTACGGCGGCCTTGCTCTCTTTTGGATTTTAAAGTTTGCTTCAATGTGATGTAATGGACAACTCTTTCCAAAATGCATTGGATAATTTGTGGCTGTCTTTTTACTCTTTTCCCTATGGTTGATGTCTTGGTATGGTAATAGATGTTGATGGTTCTATAAACTCAAAGAAGAATAAGCTCATATCATCAAGAAATGACTTATGGCTGATTTTCTCTTAATTTTGTAGGTTTTTTCATAGCTATGTGATTTGTGCTCTGTTTTAGCATGTATGTGAGTGCTAAACATTGGAATCTGACAGTTTCAGGTTATGACCTTTGTGAGTGCTAGCCATCATAACATGGAATGGCTAGAGCATGCTTCTTCAGATTGCAATACACCTGTCATCATGTTTATCTTAAGAATGAAAGTTACAAAAACCTTAGAACCGTTTTTCTTTTAGACTTGATTCTGGCAGTAACTATTCAAATTATTACATGTTTTGTGATATGGTCTTGATTGCTAATGAGTGCCCAAAATTTATTACCTATAGGATGTATCTCTTCCTAGAGCAAATATGAAGAAGACGTATCGATCACAAGTTATAATTGGTTCAGTATAATTTAGCAGTTTGTTTTCTAAGATGTTTGCAATTAATAATTAATTCTATAAATATTAAAAGCGTGTGTAATTTAAGAGTTTATTTACTCCATTTGAGATTCCGTAGCAAAGCACAGACACTCAACTAGTTTGCTATGAATTCTCTGTCTGCAGCACAGCCTGTGGCTCGATCGCCGTCGTACGATTCCTTCAGTTTCATAAGGAGGCATGCAGTAGCTAGTACGTACGTACGCATGTACCCAGCAAGCCATTGATACGCTTGAGTAGTCGATGCATGATGGGTGCGTAGCTAGAGCTAGGTTTGCATGCATGCATGCATGGCGATGGCGTGGTTTAATTTAATTGTTTGGGTGATACATGGATGGATCATGGGACGAAGTACATGGGGTTGGGCACTTTGAAGACGCGGTCGCCGACGCAGTCGCCCTGCAGGTCGCTCCACTGGTCGCCGACGTTGCCGCGGATCCGGTACCCCTCCTCCACCAGCTGCTTCCTCACCGCCGACTTGAACACCACCGAGCTCTGCCCCCGGTACCCCGCGCTCCTGCACCACCATATCCATATATAAGCGCCATTAATTAATTACTTCATGCATGCATGCATGCACACCAGGCGTGTATATATATAAATATAAATATATCCAATGAAAAATCACAGCACATCGATCGATCGATAAGCTGGAAGCTATAGCACGATGTCGACGTTACAACTACTGTACGGCTGTACCCAATTCCCCAGCATACGTACGTACTTGCGTACGTGCAGCAAAAATCAATCAATGGAGCGAGCAGTACGTGTATATATCGATCATTGCTACATAATTAAATTTGAAAAGTAAAATTGACACGAACGGTCGCAGTCCACATGAACGCACGTACGGTTACACACCGTGCTGCTGCGCGCACAGCAGAATATGCTCCTGATTTTTTTTTTAATGTGTGTCTCTGCACGCGCTAGGTTTCGAGTACGCTGTCCATGGCCATGGGAGGACGAGGCGAAGAGCACGGTCCGCTTCAGCACGTCACACACGATGGAACGTGTCTAGCTGCTGCTGCTTCTTCTTCTTATGTTATTTCAAGCTATGTCTAGCTTTTTGTAGGCCAGGTACCACGCAACACTGGGTGTTTAGAGAGATGTTTATAAAAAAACCAATTTTTTTTTTCATGTAGCATAGACAGGTGCTTAAAAAGGTGCTTGTTGGAGGTAGATTGCTTAATTTAGGCAGTGTTATTTTCAGCTTATAAGTTAGAAATTTATAGTTCCTCAATAAAGACATTCAAGGGATCAAAAATTCTAGAAAAATGGTTTTGAGAGTTTGAGAAGAAACGGTAAGACCTACAAAAATTGACTACCAAATATCAAAGCGTTTGACTTATACGAAAATAATAAATTTTCAGCTTATAAGCAAACGCAGCTTATAAACTGAAAAAAACATTGCCTTAGCATCTATACTTAGATAGCCGCTTATATATAAAATAGCTTCCTTGCATTAATTGGGAGACTTGTTTTCTATATAGGTGCTTAGTAATGTGCTGTGCATCCTCTCACTTCTTAAGCGGTTGTGCATAAGAAACTTGTGAAGTTGATTGATTGAAAGAGACCTATCTTCTTTTCTTTAGGGATCCAAGATGAAATACGACTACCTCAATTGCACCAAAAAAAATCAACTCTTCCGATAATCCAAACCACCTTTGGATGTCATCACCTCTTGTACCAAGGACCATCTCGTAGGAAGGTGCCGGTGCAAATGTTTGTTGCCTCTAATTCCCTAGCGGCTCCTAAGTCCTACTATGGCCCCGTTTGGCACAACTTTAACTCCTAACTCCATCTCAGATATGGAATTTGTAGGTTAAAATAAAGTGACTTAAGTTTATATTTTTAGTTTAAAATATAAATAAGATGACTCACCTAAACATCCTCAATGTACCCACAATCAGCTTCATAAATTTCTAGAGTTAGAAATATGGTGCTCTACCAACTCCACCAATTTTGGTGGAGCTGGAGCTATGCCAAACGGGGCTATATATAGGTACAATTGCAGTGCTAGAGCTTGACCATGAAATTTAGAGGGGTCAAATGAATTAATGCAAACATTAACGGGGCCAAAATGCATATGCATGCTAATCTTCATTGTGTAATCATACATAAACTAAAAAAAAATTGCTAAGGAGCCATGGCCCAGCTTGGCCCTAACCAAGCTCCGCCCTTGTACAACCATATAGTTTTCTCTTAGTTTTGTTTCCCCTTTGTTTTCCTTCCTTTTTCTCCTCATTTCTTTTTCCTTTTAACTTGTTCCTCCATCTATCAATGAATTGAATGCAACTTCTTGCCTTTATGTTAAAGAAAAAGTCAGCTGCCTGTATTTTGCTTAATTTCCGGCCGTTCTTGGAGTGCTTATTTTGGCCCATTCGTTGTGTTAGTCTGGGCCAGATGCATATGTTACTGTGTTTTTAAAATAAACTGCGAAGGCGTGAGTCCTAGTGCTATATTGGGCGAGGCTCGCCAGATGGCCCAACTGTCCCCATTCGTATTTTTCTCACGTCTACTCACCCTTTTGTTTTCTTTATTTTTTTGGAGGGATTTTGTTTTCTTTCTTTTCCTTTTCTTTTTTTATGAAGCGAAATCAGCACGAATTCATGATAGCAGCTGAGAGAGCATCAAGAAATTGTGTTTCTACCTCAAGATGAGCCGGTCGTACCCTGCGAAGCCGGCGGTGACCAGATTGGCGGCCGTGCTGGAGCCCAGAGCCTGCTCGTCTCTCCCGGAGATGAGGAAGACGGCGAAGCCCCTGGCCTTGAGCGTCTGGAACAGCTGCACCACCGCTGGTATCCCCGGGCACATCCCTCTGCTCGCCCACACCTTGAACGCCACTGGATCGTACGCCCTGATGATAGTGAGCAAGATTATAGTTACATGATCGTGTCTCTAAATTAATTAATTTGCTCGTGTTTCTCATGATGATTGAGAGATGATCCAATACGTGCCCGAACTGCTTTGCCTGGTAGTAGAGCATATTGGACAAGCAGGTGTCGTCGATGTCGAGGACCCACGCGTCGAGGCCGTCGGAGCCGGCGGCGAGCTGGCCGGCGTAGGCGGCGATCTGGTCCACTACGCCGCCCACGTCCCGGTTGTACTGGCCCCAGGTCATGTAGCTCGAGACGTACCCGACGCACGGCGCGGGCACCGTGCGCCACCCCTTGGCGTTGTTGGCCTCCACCATCACCCGCCAACTGAGGCAGTAGGGGTCGTCGCCGGGCAGACTCGGCGGCCAGAACCACGGCGCCCCGTCCGCCGCCTCCAGCACCAAGAAGCTCGAAAGCACGACGAGCGCCACCACGGCGACGACCCGCCGCAGCTCGACAGCCGCCGCCGCCGCCATTGGAGCCAGCTGGATCTTCGCTCCACTCCAATGCACCATTGATCACTCACTCAAGATTTTTATTATATATTATATTGTGGTGTGTTGAGGAAAGCAGCAGCTGATCGACGCATGAATTTTATAGGCGATTCCACGCCGCCTTTTGGTCGACATTGCCCTGTGGAAAAGTAAGCAGCTGCTGCTCCGCGGTGGATCAAAGGCGCGCATGATCGCAGCAGCGAATTAGCTCAAAGATATTGCCTGCTTTCGCATTAGACATCTAGGTCTACCTCAGCACGTACGATACGCCAATGCCGCGCCATTTGCACGCACCGTCAGCGCCCCGGCGGCGTGACACGTGGAATCAATCGACACCCTCCGGCATGTAGCTGCTATCTCCTATTCTGCATATATATAAATAGGGAGGGACTACAAAATGGGGTACCGTCGGAGAGACAGTACAACAGAACAACAAAAATGCTACTGCACAAAGTATCCCTTCTTCACTCTATGCTACTATCTTCCTCCCAGCCGCTGTATACAAACAAAGGACAAAGCCCCCTTTCTTCGCCGCACGCGGGAGCGCACGCGCCGCCATCTTCCTCCCCGCCGCTGCACATAGAGGAGAAAAGCACCCTTCCTCTGGTACAGGACAACAGGGCCACCAGCGATGGCACAAGAGGCTAGGCGTCGGGCGATGTGGCCAAGAAGGCAAGCTCAGGGCCGGTGACGTGCAAGGGGGGAGGGGAGAGAGAGAGAGAGAGAGAGAGGAACAGTGTGTCGACCAGAGGTGGCACCGGCCGGCTTGCCGGCACGGGCGCAACACCTAGTGCATAGAGCCTGTCGCCCTGCCTCCTTCTCTTTCTACTGCTCTGGTTGGGATAAAACGAGAAGGAGAGAGAGTGTGTGTGTGAATAGAGATCTTCTCTTTATCAAGTATTATTGTCAGGTATCATTGAAATATTAGCAAAATATTATTATAAAGTATCACCATGTATCAAGGAGAAGCAAACATGTATCATTCTTAGTTGTCATTGAGTATCATTTAATTTTAGCAAGTACCATAGTAAAGTATCATCAAATATTGTTGAATATCAGGTATAATTGAGTATCAGGTATTATCGAGCAGATATGGAGTATCGACGTGTTGTCGAGTATCGGGGAATATCGGGGTTGTTGAATATAGGGTATTGTCAAGTATCAAGTAGGTATCGTTGAAGATCAAATATAATCGAGTATCGGGTTAGGTATCAAGTTGAGTATCAGAGGGTATTGGGTTAGGGTATCATGTTGAGTATCGGTCGTATTGTCTAGTATCTAGGGTATCATCGTGTATCAGGTTGAGTATTGAGTCGCGAGTATTGGTTTGGGGGTACCAGATCGATTGTCAGCGATATTGTCGAGTCTTGAGGTGTCTGGGGTATCAGGTCGATTATCGGGGGTATCATCGAGCCTCAAGGTATCATGTCGAAGATTGGGGTATTAATGAGTATCAGGGAGGGGTATCGGGTCAAGTATTGGGGTTATCGACGAGTATCAAGTCTCAAGGTGTCGGGTAAAGGATCGGGATATCATTGAGTATCGGGAGTATCAAGTGAGTATCAAAGTATCGTCAAGTATTGGGAGTATCTGGTATATCGTCGACTATCAGGGGTATCATTGAGTATCAGGTTGTCGAGTATCGTGTTGAATATAAAAATTTTGAATAGAAAATTACAATAAAATAAATTCATAAAATTACAAAAATTAAAACTTTACCCCCACGTTCTCATCTAGAAATAACGCTCGTGAAATGAATTGATAAAATAATAAAAAAAATCCACAAACTAAAAAAATTATGGAATTTTACCATTAGATCTCGATTTTATAATATTCTTGATTTTTGATTCACTAGATTTGGAGATCATATGAATTTTAAAAAATAATTGTCAATGTGTGCAACACTACAACTAGTAGTCTTCGTGTGGTGTGGTCTGGGGCCGTGTGTTGTGGTGGCATGCATCAGCATGGGGCACGCAGAGTGGAGAGCAACGTGGGGTGCACAGACATGGAGAGCGCGGACATGGAAAGCGAATTGCATGCGCGCCGATGCGAGCCATGCGGAGCGGGAACATTTTGTCGTTTTGCCATACCGTTGTTTGATGTGGGACGGTGTAGGGTTGGCTAGAATTTCTCATATAAATATAATTGTACTCACAATAATACATTATATTATATTTGGTATAGTATGTACCATACCATACGGGGTAATAACAATAGTAGTTGCACTACCTATGGATGGATCCATGAGAGGTCGCAATGAAATGAGACAGCTGATGCATGCATGCCACACCGTTCTTGCTAAAGGTACACACTATATACACTAGCTAGTGCCAATGAGAGGCAGAGGAGTGGGTGTTGGTGTTGGACCATCCTAGCTAGCTCAAAGATAAGCTAAGCGAGTGCAATTTTTGCACTAATACAAACAATTGTACTATCTACACCGTCCATTGTGCACTAAGCTTGATGCAACTATTTTTAAAAAGCCACCCATAGTTCTCTTTCTGCTTCCCTCAACTCCCTCTTCTTAATCATCTCTCCTTGAATCCAGCCTCTCCTATCTTTCTCTCCTCTAGCCTAGCCGGCTCTTCCTGCACCCTTATCCAATGATGGACAAAAGCCTCGCCAAAGATAGATGGAAACCCTGTCGAAAATATGGACAAGGTTTTCGGTGATCTCCAGCAGGATTTTTCCGTCAACGGCAACATAATCCCCAGGTTTCTGAG
This sequence comes from Olyra latifolia, assembly GCA_036346145.1. Taxonomy (NCBI): domain Eukaryota; kingdom Viridiplantae; phylum Streptophyta; class Magnoliopsida; order Poales; family Poaceae; genus Olyra; species Olyra latifolia. Next base: position 55,874,711 of record CM070529.1, on the reverse strand, counting down.
GTTTTAGTGTTGTTGATGGGAACCGCCAGTTTTTTGTCCATCTTCAGTGAGGTTTTCGGTGGGTCGGGGCGGCCTGGCTGGCAGAACTGAGAAGCAAGCCAAGGCCAGGCGGCACAGACACCAAAGTGGAGGTTGGGCTAGGGAGAGGAGAGAGAGGGAAAATAAGAAGAGGAGGAGGAAGAAGGAGAAAAAGGTGGTTTTTTTTTTTTGCAAAACTAGTGCACTAATCTCGCTGCAAGTTTGATGGTTTAGATAACACAAGAAAGCTCTTATGTCAAGCTTACGCATATTGCCTTAGGCTAAAATGCTGAAGGAAAAGAGAAGAGAAAGCAGAGAAGCGTCGCGGGGTGGTGGGGACCTCGCCATGCTAATATTTGTGAAGTTGACAGCGAGCAGAAAGCAAGTAAAGAGATGGATCAACTTGGCGCGCGGTACCATGCATGCATCAACATTCGGAAAAGCAGCATGCAATAGCAGCCGAGTCGTAAGCGAGTAACCCAGCTTAAAGCTAGCTCCTCTCCTTTTCTTTTTCGCTGGTGTTGCTAGTACGCTTTCGTTGTTCACGCACGTAAATCAACATGTTGTAATCCACGTCATGGTTATTAATTAGCAAGCGCCGAGGACAGCGCGCACATGATTGTGTCCGATCCTGCTTGCGTCGGCGGGCGCAAAGCCAAGACCGATGGAAAATCTTTGTCAATTTGTACCTTCCACGAATGATCGATCGAGCTAAGTCAAAGCCGGGGTTAATCCCCACTAAGATTCGGTGCTTATTGGACGTGTTACCACTGAACAAAAGCAAGAGATGAATGAAGGGGGAAAAAAACAGCTGATGATATGAGAGCCATGAACAGCGGGTGCCACTCAGTGTAGATTAGTGGCAGGTAGATTCTTAATCAATTGCACCATCTATGACATTTGGACAGTAATAATTAATGCGCCTAAAGATAGTATTACTGCATGGCAGATTCGACTACATTTTTCGCAGATCCTGGCGGTTAGAACTGGGACACGGATATCATGCAACCGCGAAGCCTAGGCTATCTACGGGATCAGATCAGGAGATGCGGTGGTGCAGTTCTTTCCGTTATAAAATGGACGCGAGCACTGACTGAACATGCATGATCTAGGAGCCGGTTGTCAATGCAATCCAACTTGGTGAGTGTATCCGCTGGCCTGTAATTCTCTTGGAGCCCAACCCACACATGCTTAGCTAGCATGTGCTATGTTTAATCAAAAAGGGGTTAACCTAAAGTGCTACGGTTTAGGACAACATGTGCTATGTGTACGCGGAACTCAAGGTGAACTGTGTGGTAAAGAGCGGGCGGCACAAGGAGCGGTCGAGAAGGGAAAGGAAGGACACTGTTCTTGCCTTGAGATGCAGGGATGTGCACAGGGGTTCAGGTTATTCAGCTGATGTCTGACTTAACCAGCTAGCATAGTAGCATGGCATGGAGTGTCAGCCATCCAAAGCATTTTGGAGGAAAAAGCACACCTGCTGGTCTATCAGCTGTGGCAGTACCCAAACAGCAGGATCCAGAAGAGTCAACGCAAGGAAATCTTCCTGGGAAAATGTCAAAAGAAGGAGGAAGAAGAAGAAGAGGGGAAGGATGACTCTGGGGGGACGATGCGTTGATGCCACGGATGCTGAAGAAGCAGGTTGCCTGGGCTGCAGCTACAGTTACGTCTCCGTGTTTTAGCCGGGCTTACGTGGGCCAAAACAATGGCCCATGTTTTCGCGGCCGCACCGCGCGCCACGCTACGGCGGCGGCACGGAGGCCAGGTGCCAGCAGCGACGCCGCAGCGGCGGAGCACCCGCCGGCGGCCGGCGAAGGAGGCAGCGATCTGGACGGGGAGCTTTTCTTGTGTTGTTGGCCCTCCGCTTTTGCACTTGGCAGAAAAAAAAGCGCCGCTGGTGTCCGGCGACGACCACGCCACAGTGTCACTGCCCACTGGCCTTTGCAGATTCGATCGGGTGGACACACCAGGAAAAAGCGCATGCAATGGCCCGCGGCGACGCACCACTGGGTGGAACCGAGCTGAGCTTGAGCGAGCCAGGCATGTTCGGGCTCGGGCTCGTTTTGCGAGCGAACTGACTCGGCTGGACTCGCTCGGATGACCGAGCTGGAAAACTTGCTCGGCTCGGGCTCGCAAAAGCTCGCGAGCGCTCGTGGCTCGTTGGCTGGAAGACCAAAGGGAGGAGGGCGGTGCTAGCTGGAGGTGGAGAGGGAGGGAGGCGGCGTGGGGAGCCGGAACCGCCACACCGCCTGGGCCGCCGCAGCTTCACAAGCGCCATCGCTGGCTCGCTCCACCGGCGGCGCCACTTGCACCCAGCTGCGTGGTCGTCATACGGACTCCACTGCTGGTCGGACTTCTCCACGCCACCGCCACGCCGCCGCAGAGCAAGCAGCGTTCCCGAGCCTTCGCGTTCTGCTGCGTCATGGGCATGGCCATGTGACCTCCGTGTCCGGCCGCACCCTCCGCCACCTCCTCTCCTTGTCTTCCTCCCCCTTTCTCTCTCTCCCTTCTCTCTTCTCTCTACCCGCGCTTCTTCTTTGCATCTGCACGTGCTCTGTCTCCAGAGGAAGCAACGAGAAGAAGATAAGAACGGGTAGGAGATTTTTAGGATCTTTTTCATTTTAGCTCTTGGGCTTTGGGATAAATATGTAGGGGCTATTAGGACCTCTCTATGTAATATGTGAACGAGCCAAGAGCGAGCCACGAGCGAGCCAAGCCTGGATCGGCTCGTGTTCGTTTTTTGAACGAGCTAAAAAATATGTTCGGCTCGTGCTCGTTTGTAAACGAGCCGAGCCCGAGCCCGAGCTTTTTCCGAGCCGAGCCCAAGCTGCTCGCGAGCCACGAGTTAAAGTTCCAGCCCTACGCACCACCATACACACGAGTTAACATGACTAGTCATGTAAGCTTAGTTGGAATATGTGAAATGAGAGGAACATAACTCCTGTGTATATCCACTCTAAAACACGAGACACCATGCACCGGGGTAACGTTCATGTCAGCTTGCTTAGGCTTAAAACTTAAACCTAACTGAATTGAAAAGCTAAACGTTTTAATTTTTTAGTCTAATTTTTTTTTTCATAAATCCACCTCTAAGAGCTTTTAAAAATAATATAAACGAAACAGATTTAAGAATCTATCGAAATCCAATTTAACATTCAGCTCGGCCACTCCAAGTATTCTCTAAATCTGATGGTCAGTGTGCACAGCGCCACAGCAGCACAACTCGCCACCGAGGCTTGATCCTCACCGGCTTTTTTGAGGTGGTAGCGCGCGAAAGATGCGATGCCTACTAGCTAACTCATTCTCCCCCGGTCATTTCCATGTGCGGTGAAACCAACCAGGCTACAGCACGCGACGCGACTCTGCCACAGTGGCCAGCATCAGCAGAAATCGTTGCCGCAGAATCTACGATCGAGTACTCACCACGGCTAGCTACCATTGCTAATTTGATCCTTTCAACTAGCAAAGGCAGCAGTTAAATTAGGCAGCTGGGCTGAGCTGATGGTCCACACTGCCCAGCGAAGCAGACAGTGCCCAATCTACGCAACAGAGGATGGGTCAGGTCAGCACAGCAGCCTGCTGGTTAAAGATAGAATTAGCCTAACTGACGTTTCGTAGCCTAATTGACGTTTCACTGGTGTTTTGTTTTTTCGGTTCAGCTTCTCTGTTGTACCAATCGGTTCAGCTTCTCTGTTGTACCGCCTTTGTAGCTCCAGTTCTGGTTTATCCTTGTCAAGAATCAGAGTCAGCCCCAAGACGCTCTGTACTTTGTATCTATATATATGATGGCTAATACATAGAAGCTTGATTGATCGAGGCTTTGCCCAATTCAGTATTCTCTCTTGTTTTCTTTACATGGTATCAGAGCTTACAATCATCTAACGATGTCATCCAATTCTTCATCTTCTTCCACCAATTCTACTATGAACACCACTGGATCGGGTGCTTCAGCCAGTGCAGGAATTCTTCCTCTCCCAACACTCAGTCACCTGATCAACATCAAGTTGAATCAGGAGAATTACCTGCTCTGGAAGGCTCAGATCCTTCCATATCTTCGTAGCCAACAGCTGATTGGCTATGTTGATGGCACAATTGTTGTCCCGGCGAGGATGATTACTCATGGATCCGGAGATGGTGCTGCCGTGATCTCAAATCCTGAGTATGTTCAATGGCTACAGAAGGATCAGTTAATTCTTAGTGTTCTTCTGTCTTCCCTGGCTCCAGATGTTCTCTCACAAGTTGTTCTTCTCTCCACTGCTCGAGAAGTATGGGAGGCACTTGATCGCATGTTCTCGTCTGGCGGCTCCAGGGCGAGAATTATGCAGATCAGGCGCGAGCTCGCCACTGTGCAAAAGAAGGATAAGAGTGCAAAGGATTTCTTCAACAAGGTTAAAAATCTCGCCGACACGCTGGCCACTCTTGGTCAGCCCCTAACAGATGATGAGGTTACCACATATCTGTTTATGGGACTTGATAGTGGATATGACTCTCTAGTCACCTCTCTCAGCACGAGGACTGAACCTCCCACACTGAACGAGGTTTACTCACACCTTTTGAGTTTTGAACTCCGTCATGAACAAGGCAATGCAAATTTTCATCTCTCAGCAAATTTTGCATCTCGTGGAGGAGGTTTTCAAGGCGGCGGTCGTGGCCGTGGTCGCGGTGATTTTGGACGTCAGGACGGTGGTCGTGGTGGCACTGCCGCCACTGCCGGTCGCTATCACCATGGTGGACGTGGCAACCGTGGCGGCTTCAACCGCGGCGGATCTCATCAGAGTCCAGGAACGCGACCCACTTGTCAAATCTGTGGCAAAACAGGACATAGTGCTCTGCGCTGTTATAACAGGTTCAATCACTCGTTCCAAATGGAAGAGAATCCTGTTGCCGCTACTGCTTCCACGCAATCCTATTTGGTGGATTCAAACTGGTACTCTGACACCGGAGCAACTGATCACATTACAAGTGATCTAGACCGTCTCACCATGAGAGAGCAGTATAATGGCCGCGAGCATGGTGAACGTGGCAACCGTGGCGGCTTCAACCGCGGCGGATCTCATCAGAGTCCAGGAACGCGACCCACTTGTCAAATCTGTGGCAAAACAGGACATAGTGCTCTGCGCTGTTATAACAGGTTCAATCACTCGTTCCAAATGGAAGAGAATCCTGTTGCCGCTACTGCTTCCACGCAATCCTATTTGGTGGATTCAAACTGGTACTCTGACACCGGAGCAACTGATCACATTACAAGTGATCTAGACCGTCTCACCATGAGAGAGCAGTATAATGGCCGCGAGCAGGTCCAAGCGGCTAATGGCTCAGGTATGCACATCAGCCATGTTGGTCATTCGAGTTTTCATACCCCTTATCGTAATCTTAAACTGAAAAACATCCTCCATGTTCCTGAAGCATCTAAACATCTTCTGTCAGTTCATAAGTTCTCCAAAGATAACGATGTTTTCTTTGAATTTCATCCAAATTTTTTCCTTGTCAAGGATCGCATAACGAAGACAGTGCTTCTTCAAGGGGGATGTGAGAGGGGACTCTATCCCATCTCACCAGAGTCCTTGGATCACCTTCATTCCGCCTCTCCAAGATCGAGATCAAACCATCCATCGAACAAGTGGCATTGCCGACTGGGACATCCATCATCAGCCATCACTCAACATGTCATCCACAAATTCCATCTTCCCAGTCACAAGAACCCTAATAAAGCAGCTGTGTGTGATGCCTGCCAACAAGGCAAAAGTCATCAGCTCCCTTACTCTTTGTCTGATCATGTGTCTTCTTCTCCACTTGAGCTGGTTCACTCTGATGTTTGGGGGCCAGCCCAAGTCTCTGTAGGAGGTTTTAAGTACTATGTCAGTTTTGTGGATGATTTCAGTAGGTTCACTTGGATCTACTTGTTGAAAAATAAATCTGATGTATTTGATATCTTTTGTCAATTTCAATCTCATGTTGAACGTCTCTTGAATGCAAAAATTCTTGCTATGCAGACGGATTGGGGAGGTGAATACCGTCGTCTCAATACCTTTTTTAATCGAATTGGTATTGCCCATCATGTAGCTTGCCCATATGCCCATCAGCAGAATGGAATAGTGGAACGAAAACATCGTCATATTGTTGAAATTGGCATCTCTTTGCTTGCTCATGCAACCATGCCGGTGAAATTTTGGGATGAGGCGTTTTTCACAGCTAGCTATCTCATCAACCGTACTCCCACAAAGGTTCTCCATCTCGATAGTCCTATCCAGAAACTCTTTGGCCGTGAACCTGATTACTCCTCCTTAAAGATTTTTGGGTGTGCTTGTTGGCCAAACTTACGTCCATTTAACACACACAAGCTTCAATTTCGGTCCAAACAATGTGTTTTTATCGGTTATAGTCCTCTTCATAAAGGGTATAAGTGTCTTGATATATCCACAGGACGTGTCTACATTTCCAGGGATGTAATTTTTGATGAAAACGTTTTTCCCTTCTCCAACCACACACAAACATCAACACAAAACTCCACTTCTCCGGTGCCACTTCCTGTCTCTCTACCTATCCAACCGATCACTCATCCACCGTGCTCGGTTGCCGGGGGTGAAAACTCTATGACTAACATTAATCTTTGGCAAAGATCTCAAATTGAACAAGGTCTTTGGTGGTGATAGCACAAACTCAAATTCAAGCTCAGCCACAAATTCAGGCACAAGTGGTACTGGACAGCAGGAGACCATATCTGAACAGTCTGAACAAGTTTTACAGCAACAGTCACAGCAAACTGGGCATCCCATGGTGACAAGGTTGAAGGGTAACATTCGAGTACCAAAACAACGAACTGATGGTACCATACCCTACTCTCTGCTGACATTGACAGAACCAACCTCCTATCAAGAGGCAGCAAAAGACAGTAAATGGAGAGATGCTATGGATGAAGAGTTCGATGCACTAATCAAGAACAAGACTTGGAAGCTAGTGCCATTTGATAATCAACCCAACATTATAGATTGCAAATGGGTCTATAAAGTAAAGCAGAAGGCTGATGGATCCATAGACCGTCACAAGGCAAGATTAGTCGCAAAAGGATTCAAACAACGCCGAGGAGTGGACTATGAGGAAACTTTTAGTCCAGTAGTGAAACCAACCACTATCAGAGTCATCTTGTCTCTTGCATTTTCACAAGGATGGAATCTTAGGCAACTTGATGTAAAGAATGCATTCTTGCATGGTGTTCTTGAAGAAGTGGTTTATATGAAGCAGCCTCCAGGCTATCTAGATAAGAGATATCCTAATCACCTCAGTATGCTCTTGAAATCGCTATATGGATCAAACAGGCTCCAAGGGCATGGTTTCTTTGAATTGAGCTCAAAATTACTAGAATTTGGATTTGTGCCATCCAAGGTCGATGCATCTTTATTTGTATTCGACACAATGGAGAAATGGCATATATTCTAGTGTATGTTGATGATATAATTTTAGCTACTCTTCTCAAAGACCTTGCACAGAGATAATTGTCGATTCTTGTAAAGCATTTGCCATCAAGGATCTTGGTGATCTGCATTATTTTCTCGGTGTTGAAGTTAAGAAGGACCCTGATGGTATCGTCCTGTCTCAGAGGAAGTATGTGTCTGATCTTCTTGAAAAAAACAAACATGAGCAAGTGCAAACCAGTCAACATTCCAATGTCAGCTACTGAAAAATTGTCTCGAGCTGAAGGTATGCTTTTGTCAGAACAAGAGGCAACTATGTATCGAAGTGTGGTAGGTGCATTGCAGTATTTGACACTCACTAGACCTGACATTGCATATTCAATGAACAAAGCATGCCAGTTCTTGAGTACTCCCACAGATAGACACCGGTCTCTTTGTCAAAAGAATTTCGCGATTTCTAAAAGGTTCGGTTTCCATGGGTTCAAGACATCAACAAGAACTCAACAAATCTGTTGAGTGCTTTCTCCGATGCGGATTGGCAGATGTCCAGATGATCGACGGTCCACAGGAGGTTTCTTTGTTTTCCTTGGATCAAATCTGGTTTCTTGGAGCTCTCGCAAGCAAACGAGCAGTGTCTCGGTCTAATCTTGAATCGAGTACAAGGCACTAGCCAATGCGACGGCAGAATTAGTCCGGATTCATCCTTCCTAAAAGAACTTGGAGTGTTTCAATCAAGGCCACCAAGTTTGTGGTGTGATAACCTCGGTGCCACTTATCTCTCAATGAATCTGTGTTTCATGCTAGAACCAAACACATCGAGGTGGATTATCATTTTGTTAGAGAAAAGTAGCACTCAAATTGCTGGACATTCGGTTCATTTCATCTCGAGATCAAGTGGCCGATATATTTACCAAAGCATTGCCGATCAAGCAATTTTCAGATTGAGTTCCAATCTCAACCTGATCGGTTTGTGATTGAGGGCATGTTAAAGATAGAATTAGCCTAACCGACGTTTCGTAGCCTAATTGACGTTTCACTGGTGTTTTGTTTTTTCGGTTCAGCTTCTCTGTTGTACCAATCGGTTCAGCTTCTCTGTTGTACCGCCTTTGTAGCTCCAGTTCTGGTTTATCCTTGCCGCAACTGCAGCCGTCCGGCACGTCTGTACTTTGTATCTATATATATGATGGCTAATACATAGAAGCTTGATTGATCGAGGCTTTGCCCAATTCAGTATTCTCTCTTGTTTTCTTTACACTGCTCATCTCTCAACCACTTTCCAGAGCATTTTCAACTCACAGGCTTCAATCCAATCATGCACCGCTATTTTTCAGCTCACCAATGCAAACGTAAATGATTAGTCCACGCAAACAAGATGATTAGTCGACAGATGCAGACGAAACAATGGACGCAGCAGTGCATCACATGACCTGTATCTCTCGCCCAGGCAGGACAAGCTACGAGATGACAAACAGCACGCAGATATATATTCTTCTTGAGAGCGAAGTGTCTTTCGGGATAGAGCCATAGAGGGCCCCCCATGCTGTTTCTTGCAAGCATGCTTTTGGCTGCATTACCATGAAATCAAATAAAAAAAATAGGATTTGGCTAATTTGAGGCACTACATGAACATGAGCATGTGTTTACTACATCTTCCAAATTCCAATACCTTATACCTGCAGGTTCTTGGCTCAATCTCATAGTGGTGGTATCCTGTATGCTCTTGTTTTCTTCCTGAGTGAGATGAAGAGACAGAAGGGGTGATCTTGTAATCTGAACATGCTGACCTACACTGACCCAAGAAAATGGTAAACAAAGCAATGGTAATGTTAACAAGTCAAGCACAAAAATAGAGAACGAGAAACACGAGATTTTTACGTGAAAAACCCTTGCGGGAAAAAAACCACCGGCGCACGAAGGCGAAATCACTATATGTGCTGAAGAGTTACAGCAGGAAGATTACAATGAACTGTGGAGAGAAAACTTCTTTATCTACCCTATGGCTACAGGGAAATATTTATAGGGGTATACCCAAACGAGTCCGTGTAGAACTACAGAGTCTGTATAGGACTAGAGCTCTATCTTAATAAGGAAATCCATAAATTTGGATCACAAATTAACAGGTAAACACAACCTTAACAATCTTATTTGTCCCCTGGATTAGAACCCTGGCTGCAGAAGATTCCACACTGGCAAGAGGAGCCAAGTGCATGTGCCTAGTTCTGCACTGAATATATCAACTGTTGCGTTGAAGTGTCGGTTCCAACCAACTGGATCCAAACTGTCAATTATCACTTCTGGGTTAACTATTCAGTGCTCTTTCAGAGTTTCAGTAAAGCAAAAGCATGCATATTGATCAGTCAAAAATCACAGTTCATCAGCGCAATGCACATCCATTTCATCTTTGTTTTCTCAATCGTTTTTTTTTCTTTTGTGGGCCTCTGAATGCCCACCCAGGTACATATTTCTTCTTGTTCAGTCGCAGCGATGACCGCTACCTGAAATCGACATCTTCTATCAAGCATTGAATTAAATAAAATAGCTTCCGTCAAGCTATCCTCCCCAGTAAGCCAAAGTGACAATCCAAACAAGAAACAAGCTTTCATAAGCGGCTCAGCTGCCTCTCACTAGAAAAGCTACTAGAAACAATTTCCCTTTCGGAGTGGAATTAACTCAGCTTCTTGTCAGCTAGTAGACTCATTGACTTCGCTGTGAGAGGAAAAAATCGTGTGCTGCTGTCAAATTTGACTGCCAGGCTGTCAGCCATGCCAGTGAAAGACCAGAATAGCTACAGTAGTAAAATACACTTGCATCTTGTCAAAAGAGAGAGCGAGCATACTGGGACACAGGAAATCCAGAAAATACGTTGGAATATTTTTTGCTTCCAGCAAAATTCTTCACGATGACTCTATTTTCAAACACAGCAAGTCCACGTGAGTTTTTTTTAAACCTTTTCGGCTGTATTCAAAAAGTAAGGAATTAAGAGCTATTTACAAGGTGTGCAGAGGTAGATCTAAACCGGCCTCACCTGGACCTACTTTCTAGGACTCATGGATTGCTAATCTCCTGGTTTTATGGCGTCCGCTTCAATTTTTCCTATAACCTCCCTAGGTGAGTTGAACTCATCTTTGAAGTTCTACCATTCCGCTTTGTCTAGACGTTTTAGATGCCATAGATTAGTACTCCATCAATCTCTTTGAACCTGACCGCCTTCCTCAAGGATCTCAGGTAATCAGACGCGTCCTAAATTGTGTTCCACTGGTCTTGTGTTCCTTGCACTCCCAATAAGGATGCCATTCCCCGCCACACCTGTTTAGCAAAGGAACATTTAACGAACAAGTGTGAGTTGGTTTCTGCCTCCATTCCACATAATACACAGGCTTCCCCATGTGGCCATCCCCTCGCTTAGGGTCTGTCAGCAGTGGGTGCTCTACTCTTCATGACCAGCCAAACAAGGAGCTTTTCTTTGTTTTGTCTTTGCTTTCTAAACTCTTAGATAATAATTGTCAACAAGTGTTCCATGAACCGTGCTTTATAAGCTGATGCTGCCGAGTATCTCTTGATCATTGTCCACCTCCAACGGACTTTATCTGGTTCTCCTCCCTGTAATGCAAATTGTTCAATCTCTAGCTAGAGCATTAAGATCTCCTTGGCCTTCTGCACTGTTGTGGGTTCTAGGAGGCTCATGGCTCATTGCCGTTTAGAATAGCCAAATGTTTTGACTTCTCAAGTTTTTTTTAGTCACAAACTTGAAACAAGTTAAACAAAGCGGCTTTCAAAATCCAACTTACCTAAATTTAGAGCATATTAATATCAATATGATTAAAATAAAGAAATTCGGTTGGAACTTTCCTTGCGAGTTTTTCTTAGTCCACTCTTCTTTTTCTTTATCATAGGGGTATACTTTACCTGTTTGAAACTTGTCATAAATAAGATTATTCCCCGCCTATTTTGTTTTTTATTTTAAATCTTTCTATTCTGAATTTAGTTAATGACAAGATTTAGTAAATTTCTTATCAACTATATTTTTCAGACATAAAAAATCCCTCCTTTATTTCCTATCGATGGGAGAAGCGAAATTGTAGCTTCGAAATCTCACTTAATTGAATCTCTTGCTCTAGGCATAATTTTTAGGTGTTCTGTATACAGGGTTTCACTTATCGTTTTCCCCCTAAAAATCGCTCCGGGCCGGTTTTCGATTTGCCGCGACAAATCGCGATAAATCGGTCAAAATTTGGGATTTGAAATTTGAATCTTGAAATGGTTGCCGAAACCACAAAAATCGTTCGAAAAGTCGGCAAATCGTTCGATAAGCTCGGCAAATCGGTCGATAAGCTCGGCAAACCGTGGCACACCGCCAAAAAGGCAAGTCGTTTGATAAACTCGGCAAATCGATCGGAATTTGCGGAAAACCGCTTGGCCGGTGGGAAAAATTGAGAAAAATGTTTATGGTGCAAAAAAAGGTAAAAACTATTTTAAAAAATGAAAATGGTGAGGCATGACTTTTTGTAATTATGTAACATTTAATGAACATTTGAAATTATTAGAAAAAATCGCTTTGAAACTTTGTATGGTGCGGAAAAATGGTAAAAATTGATTTAAAATTATGTAAATGGTAGGCATGACTTTTAGTAATTATTTAACCTTTAGGCAACATTGAAAATTATGTAAAATGTTAGGAAATGAATTTTTTAAAAATTTCGGCATGACCTTTGTTAAATTCATATGTATTTCATGTATCTATTTGACAAAAACAATTCATTGGATAGATAAATTCATATATACTCATATGTATCATACGATATGACAAGTTACATTTCATATTTGCCGAGTTGCCATTCAGGCTTTCGATTGTTGACGACGTCCTTTGATTTGCCGAGCCGACCCGTGATTTGCCGCCTGAAGAATGACTCGCCGCCATTGTCGTGGCCTCGGCTTGTGCATTGCTTCCTCGACTTGTCGCCGTTTCCTCGGCAAATCGCGAGCTCATGGCGAGATCTCACATGGAGGAGCAAGGAGCAAGAAGTGACATGCTAGCCTAAGAGGGACCCGAGGAGGAAAGGCAACATGAAGAATCACGGGACAACACTGTATGAACAGAGCATGCAATAATACAACGGTATGAAGCAAGACATTTTTAATTTTACACGATTTCAATTCAAATTTCCTCGTTATTTCAATGTTGTTTTTGATTTTTTTCACCATTACCTTCATACGACTTATAGATTTTTTGAGATTTTTGGGATTTTTTCCAATTTTAAATTCAAATCAAAATTTTGAATTTAAATATCGATTTGCCGTTGCCGACTCGCGGCGATAAGTCGATTTGTCAAGAATCGTCGATTTGTGACAAATGAAACCTTGTTTGTATATGAACCCTTCAAACGGGCTTATTGCTATCGATTCGATGATCCCTATAGGATGCGGTCAGCGAGAGTGAATTATTGGGGACAGACAGAATGGAAAAACAGCAATAGCCACAAATACAATTCTTAATCAAAAAGGGCAAGATGTAATATGTGTTTATGTAGCAATCTGTCAAAGAGCATACTCCGTGGCTCAAGTAGTAACTACTTTCCATTATAATATCCATAATGATTTAGTTTATTAGAAAATTATTGCCTTGCGAAGAGTTTTACTTGGAGAAATAGAAGCAACATGTATCACATGTGCACAATTTGGGAGCATGCCACACATATATTTTACAATAGCAGGTATTGAAGAATCCGTACAAGAAGTTGTATTAAAAAGTAATCTCTATGGAGTTAGAGACGCATCAATTTGTGTCAAGGGTCCTGCTATTGTAGATTCATTCCATATTTGTGTAACCCAATTGATGTGATTTCAATTTGTTATTTCCATCGAGCTAAATCAAAAGCTCTAATAAATCTGAGATAAATAAAAAAAATGAAACAAGTTAAACGATGTGGCTTTCAAAATCAAACTTACCATTTATCTCAACTATAAGCTATTAAGCTCAGCCGAGCTAAAGATCAATTCCCGGCCTAGCTCCTGGCCCTCAAGTGTTTCGGCTCCTCCCGAAACCAACATATAGTCTCGGGTCCAGGTCCCATTAGGCCTGTTATATCTATAAGTCTAACCGGAGTCACAACCAAAGTCTTGAGTCTACTCAACCCAAAAGACTGGTATGATGGGTGATAAATGTCCTTTAAGTTATGCTCCCCCATGATCAATAACCGATGTGGGACTAAACTCAACAATATAAACGAAAGCATGGATGGAAACAAGATCTCCACTCATTGACACTTGCAATTACTTTGGTCGAATCACATGTTCCAGAAGCATGGTCGAAACACACGAGTTTCACCCGTTGACATCTACGATCACTTGGGATCAACGAAGCATGGCAGCACACTGAATGGACCCAACCACTCTCCATTCTCTATCCAGTGCAGCGAGAGCTAAAGCAGTCGCCAAGATATCATTTTTTTTGCTGCACCAGAGCTATCCACCCGTACGTACTAACCTACCACTGTACCTCTATTATTGTCGGATTGATGGTGCCAACTCAGTTGATCCTTCCCATTCTTCTTTTCTAAGGCATCCCTCCTCGGCTTGATTCAGCTCGATCTTCCAGCAGCCCTGAAAAGCCGATATATCGTAGTAAATGAGATACCACCGGCTCGATGCTACGGTCGTACGTTGCAAGTCATGCGTTGCAATAACACTCTAGCTATTGCCGCGGCTATTACGTACACTGCTACCAAGGCAGGGGAGCCAAGCAAGAATGCAAGACTGTTAATTCTATATGTGTGTGGTAATTTGGTTATTCTGAGGAACATACCAGTGGCATGATCGACCGGCCGGCTTCGTGCCCTACCCTAACTAAAGGTATTGTTAGGCCACGTAATCTTGGTCCTATTTCACTATTTACTTACTATTCATCTTCTATTTACAACTTCATTTTACTATTTACCTCTACAATCTTGATCCTATTTTTTCAATACCAACATATCTCTCTATTATATTTTACTTCAAACCCTATTTTCACTATTTACAACCCCAATTCTACGGTAAGAAGACTAACTATAATAAAGATATAGGGGCACCATTAAACATGCCCTTAGAGTGCAAGAATATCCTACGAATCGAGATTTTGCAAAAAAAAAAAGAGAGAGAAATAATTCAATCTATCCACTATTATATGTATAAAACAATATCTCAGTTTAAGCGCGAGGATGCCTAAACTTTTTGAGTCTTGCTCTCCAGACAAGGTCTTCCGATCTTACCCATGGTAAAAATGAATGGTAATCATTCTTATTTTTTAAAAAAAAAATCACAAGAGAAAAATGTGACATTATTCCTAATAACTTGTTTCTAATTACACCGAAAACCATAATTTATATCGTGATGATGTCATGTCAAACATAGAAGAGAGTTTTGAGCCCAAAATAAGTTATGAACCACCAGCAAATGCAAAATTGTTGATGGCTATATCCATCAATACCTTTTGTCTTCCATCACACGCCATTCCTAATAATGAGCTATTTAATTATCGGCTTTAGCAGCTAATAACGTACTATATTTAATCATGGGCTCTAGCGGTACTAAAATGGTTTTGGCCCTTGAAACACTGAGCTAGGAGGACATGTCTAATGTTGACTCTATTTCTTTACTGTAGCTATCCATATTATTATAGAAATAGGACTGTAAATAGTGAAAATATGGTTGTGAGTAAAATATACGGGCGAGATATGTTCGAATTTAAAAATAGAGCCAGGGTTGGAGATGGGATAAAATAGGGCCAGGTAAGGTAGAGAGGTAAATAGTGAAATAGGGCCACCATTGCACGTGCACTAAGACACATAGACGCTATTATACCTATGATAACTATAATGGTAACAGCGATAAGCTAGGCGTTCTTTACAACTTATCTGTTATCTTCGTTTTCAAAATACATAAGCTTTGATTTTTTTAGTTCTTTTTTTTTTTTATCTTGAAGGCCCATTTCAAACCTCTAGAAACAAGCATGGTTCTGGCTCTCGAGTCCATCTTAGGAAGCTCTCAAAAATTAGGCAAAAAAATAAATAAGTAGGTAAGAGCATCCGTAGCAGGTACTCTATAATACCGTAGATTGAAATAGAGTAGCTGGTGCAGGGAATGAATCTTTTAGAGTGTAGTGTAAAGTGTGAACGAATTTTAGAGTGTTGGATAGAGGGAGTAGTGAATAGTGTTATAGAGTGAAAAGATAGAATAGCTGATGTGGATGGTCTAAGATAATAATAAATAAGTCGTAAAAGTCGCTATGGCTCTTTTTTTATAAGTTCTTTTTCTATATATACCTAGTACTCTATTCAAGGTGGGTAGTATTGTGAAATAGGATTGCCGTTGACATGGCTTTTGCTATATTTTTTTCTACCTGCCGCTATGATAACTGCGATTTAAATGACCGCAAATAATGCACGCACAGTAATATATCAAGTCAGTTGAACACTTGGAAAATCACGTCTGATATTTCGCGGTTGATTACTGATAGTATATTGTCGCATTTCATGTTACTATATTTACAGTTCATAGGTGGATTAAGCCATCAACAATTTTGCATTTACAGTTCATTAAGAGAGCCGAACAAAACGATGGACTAAGAACAAGTGATCTTTCTGTGCGTCTCTCTCTGGTTTTTTGGGGGGCCAGCTAACTCGGTTTTGTGTGTGTGGACGCCTTGCCTGCGCTGACCTCACCACACCTCTCCTATCTCTCGCTCAATCTCACTCCTATCTCTCTCTCCTCCCATTGCTCTGTCTCTCTCAACTCGATCCCTTTCCATCTCTCTCTCCTTTGGTGCCCCTCTAGAGCAGCAGCTACCACCGTCGGTAATGGTGTGGCGCCACGGTGGCAACGAGAAGAGGCGGTTGGCGCAGGGAGGAGAATGAGGCGGTCAGCACGGGAAGGAGAATGAGGCGCCGGATCTGGAGCTCCGCCATCGCCGGCGCGGGGGAGGAGCTGGGGCGGTGACAACTCCTCCTTTTCTTCTTGAGAGAGAGATGAGCGAGGAGAGGGGGATGGGGAGGAGAGAGGGATGGTCGGGGAGGAGGATGGCCTGATGCCGCCTCCACCAGCTCCTCCTCCCTCCTTCGCTGGTGTCGCCACCGCTAGCTCCTCCTCCTGCGTCGGACACCGCCGCTGCCTCCTCCTGCTCCTCCTCCCGTGCCTCCTCCCTCCTCCCGTGTCGAACACCGCTAGCTCCTCCTCCCGCGTTGGAAGATACAACAATAAAGCCCCAAAGCATATCCTGTCAAAGCAAGATTACAATTGAACGTGAATCGATAAGCACCCATATTAGTATGGCTACTTTGGTTTGGATGATAGAGGGATAGCACAGGACAAACTATAATACAAGCAACAGTATATAGCAAAGGTTATTGTACTGTACACTGGTAGTTTGTAAGTTAGGATGGTAGATGTGATGGCCACCATGCAATCGATTAAGAAAGGGCTTGGGGCATTCCAGAACAGAATGGGAACATTGATCTAAACAAGGTGGTGAGGCTGGATTCCTCAGGAAATGGCTACAATGGTTGGTGGCACAATAGGGGTTTGGCGGTCATGGCTTAAATATTATGTCATGATTCTTGTCCATGGAACATCAAGAACAAGTTGATCCACTCACTGAACGAGAAGAGTAGATCTCAATAAAAATATGGTTTATGGAGAAATAACATAGAACGGTGTCGATCTTGGTCCTAAAAGCTTTTTGGACAACAATCTTATATGAGCTATAACTATTGGATCAACCAATAAAAAAAATATGAAAATTGCTGTGAAGCTATCTAGATATGTGGAACACAAAAGGATGTGAAAGGGTTTTCAAGAATCTCACCCATGCGGCGAGGAACGCCGACCAAAGACGAGCTATGACCGTAATGCAAGGGCGACATGTGTTCTTCAGATCTGGATATGCAAGAGTGTGAGCACGGTGTAGAACACAAGATTACGAACAAGTAGGGAAATACTTGACCTAAAATAGACGACGTAGGAGGGAGATATCATCCGTTCAAGATCGGTGGTAGCAGCGACTTTGTCGGTCTCGTTCTTACTGCTTATTGATCGGTCTCGTTCTTACTGCTTATTGATCTGACTGGAAATCCCTTTAGTGGAAAGATAGAGGGAGATAAGGAACACAATGTGGTGTGGATGGATTTGCCATAGGATCAACTGAGAGGCAAGGAACACGTGGCGAACCAGTGGCAGTGCAACAATGACACGACAGCAGCTTTAGTGGCCGACTGAAGGAGATGGCGGTGGCTCTGGGGAGGGTGGCGGCTAGGGTTAGGGAGAAGAGTGTATGTAACATCCTGACTTTTGGTAAGTCCCAAATAATTTGTTTTAACCTAATTATTAGTGAAAATCCATGCTTTGGTTTTTCCCATAATAAAAAACCCCTAAAAATAACATAGAGCACTAAAATAATTTAATAGAATAATATAATAGTGAACAGTGCTTTATAAAAATTTCTTAGGTTCCAGATGCTCTAGAGTATTTTTGAGAATTTTCCCAAATTTTTCTGAAATAATTTAGTAATTTTAATAAATAAAGATCCTTAAACAACAAAGCTATAAATAGATAATCAAAATTTTAATTCTTTTCGGGTTAAGAAGCGACGTGGCTCAATCTGGGTTGCCCATGTGCGTGCGTGCATATTGTGGGCCGTCTAATGCCACTTGACTGCACGAAGGGGTACGCGCGAGTCGCGTGCGTCCGATGGGGCGACATGGCGCATTCACGGCCGTTGGATGCCGCCGCCTTCGTCTCCGACACTGCGCTGGAGTCGGACGGGGAGGCCGCGCCTGCGGCGTCCGTGTCACCCTAGGTCACCCCGAGCCTATTTAAGGCTAGGGAGAGGTACGCTAGAGCCTCTAGGGTTCTTTGCCGCCGTCGATTTGGTCGAAGAGGAAGTGAGTCGCCAGCGAAGTCAAAGGGGGTGCATCGGGTAGGGGAACTCTGGCAAGCAATTTGCGCCGACACCGGCGAGTCTCGTGCCCTGATTTTTGGTTGGGAGGCGTGTTTTGTGGCTGCGATCCTCATTGTCGTCTCGGTTGGGCAGGTTAGGCACCGAAGAGCTGCCGCCGTTGAGCTAGCCGTCGCTGTTGCCATTAGAAGGCGTGGGAGCTACCCGAAGGTCCTCGAGCCAGTTCTTCGCGTCGGTAAGCACTCATTAGACCCCTAGAACCCAAATCTAGGCTTAGTTTTAGTCGGAAAGGAACGTAGATCGGATTTCCGTGTAGATCGAGCGCCGCCGCCGCTTCACACCGTCGTGGCTCGCCGTCGGTGATCGTCGGCGGTAGTTCATGGTCCCAAAAGGTGCGTGTTGTCGAGAGAAACCCGTAAAACCCAAGATCCCATGGTTTGGGGCACGGGAACGCCGAGTCGAGGAACTCCGACGAGGTCGCCGCCGTGCTGGCAATGGCGCCACCGTGCAGCGAGGTCGCCAGAGTGGCGTGTCGACGTGGAGCGTCAGGGTCCATCAGATCTAAGATGATCAGGTCAGATCAGATCGGTTTCGGTCCGATTCAGGTCGGGATGGGTCGATTCGGGTTGGGTCGATCCGGGTTCAGGTCTGAGTCGCTGACGTGTAGGGCCCGCATGTCAGACTCACCCGAGGGAGCATACGCAAGAGCGTAGGCCAAGTGACGTGCAGGGCCCACTGGTCAGAGCGGTGCGCGGTGGAATATTAAATTAGAAATTAATTCTAAAAATTGTTTAATTAGTTTATAAATTGATTTAAACTTGTAAAATTCATATTTTTGATCCAGAAGTCCAAAAATTACCATTCAAGTCTCTAAAAATTGCTTGATTTTTCAAAATATTTTATTATACTGTTTTATTTATTTGGATTTTTGTATTATTCTTTTGCGTAGAAACATGTACTTCGAAGGTGTTTCAGTAGAAGACTTTGGTACAGGACTAGAGTAGGAGTGGCAGCAAGGCAAGTTACACATAGTCCTTGATCATGTTGATCCTATTTACAAATAAAATGAATTTGATTTAAACTTTGCATTGCTATGTTTAATTTATTTTATTGAAAATTTAGTTATTCCAATTTGAATTATATCTATCCTTTGAAATGTTATATTACCAATTATCCTTTGTAACCTAGATGTGTCATCATTTTAGCTGGATAGTGATGATACCGTGTGGGTTGGTAGTCGTATATAGTTTTCTTAGTCATGTACATTACTTGGGTTTAGTTTAATTAACATTGATTAATGAGAGATATGAAACTGAGAGTAAAGCGTGGACGGCGGTAGGAATGGGGACGATCCAGAGATAGGGAGGGGGAATCGTGGAATGTGGATGCTTGATTGGATGGTCGCTTGGAGCATGGACGGTGAGGTGTGAAGCTCAAAATTTTGACGGTGAGGTGGGCATAGAAGGATGAGAGAAGTGGAGGGGCAATTTTGACGTCGGAGTAGCAATTGAATGAATTCAAATATTTTTGAAATTGTCATGACATGCAGTGGGATGATTTATGGTGTGCAATGATATGCCCGTGATTTACGGTGGAGTGATTTTGGTTGGGACTAATTCAAATTTTTTGAAATGGCTGTAAGGTGTGGCGGATGTAGTGCTTCGTGATGGCGGCCGGGAGCGCCTCCAGGCAATGGAAGGAGGTGTGGCAGGGAGGAGGCGGGGCCAGGTGCGACGGGAAGGAGTGATCTCCGGCAGTGGGGTGCGGCGGGGTGTGGACATAGGAGAGGCAATGCCAGCCCATCTAGGAGCTGGGGAGCGTGAGGATGGGGGAGGGCACGCCACGCCACCTATCTTGGAGGAGGAGTTACAGCGTCGTCTAGCGCTGGGGAGGAGAAGCGACGGCGCCGGCCAGGATAGAAGGAGGAGCGAGGGCCGGCCGACGTTGGGGAGCGCGGGGATGGGGAAGGAGACGCCGGCAGTAGGAACAGGCGCCCATGACTAACGACGTCTGTGGGGAAGTTCAACACACGATGACCATGACAATGCCTAGAGGAACCTATCGGTGGTGCACGCTTGGGCTGGGATCACCAAACACCGGAGATTAGGTGGCCAGCATCAGGGAAGAAGGGCGTGGCCACGAAGCTAAATCGTGGTCCATTGTAGAAATTAAATCTATGGGACATGTAGAGGGAGTGATGAGGTTCACAGTGATGTAAGGAACTGGCTAGTTACTTGCCGACAATGAAGAATTGCTGGAGGCGGCAGCGGTCATGTGGCTGCTGGACTTTTAGAAGAGAAGGGCAATGGGTTTCGTCCGGGATGGTCCACCATAAAGACAACCAAACTAATCTCCCTGATCATAGATAATTAAAGTTTAAGATACGTATCAGTCAAGGTTTTGAAAACTGAGTCACGGATGTCTTTTTTTTAAGTAATTAGATTGTGATGTAATAAAAATTATATTTATAAATTTGTCTTAAAAGGTACTTCAATAATATTATAATCTTATTGAGGTTTTCAAATAAGTTATAGTAATAACTAACAAGGTTAAACTTATCGACGGCAAACCACAATTTGCCGCGGCAAATCGAGGTATCGGCCCGGATCGATAACGGTAAATTAAAATTAGTTTGGATCGATTTATCGAAGAAATCGGTCGATTTATCGAAGAAATCAACCAATTTATCGAAGTTTGGCTCGAGATTTCGAAATTTTAATACCGATTTTTTGTTTTCAAACGACTTATCGAAGAAATCGATCGATTTATCGATAAAATCGACCGATTTCTCAAAAAAACAAGCGATTTCGATTTATCGAAGAAATCGACTGATTTATCGAACTTTGGCTCGAGATTTCGAAATTTCAATACCGATTTTTTGTTTTCAAACGATATATCGAAGAAATCGGTCGATTTATCGAAGAAATCGACCTATTTATCGAAAAAACAAGCGATTTCTGATTTTTTAAACCTCCGGTTAATTTAAAATTCAAAACTCAAATTTCAACCGATTTTCTGGCCCGATTTTTGGTCTTAAATCGATTTTTCAAACTCTGATAACTAATAGTCAAAGTCACATTTGAAGACCATGTAAAATAAAAAAAAGGCCAAATATTTGTGACCAGAAAGAGTGGCTCGTAGCTCTCAGGATGACCTCGTCAATCCATCCGGATGGTCCGGATGGATAAACAAAACACACCCTAAGTAACCGGGCCGGCCCCGGACCGCTGGGTCAGTTGGCCTTAACCCGGTCCGACCCGGCGACCCCACTCGCCGCCATGGACTGAACAAGCCCAGGCCCCAGAGCGACCTCGGCTCGTCGCATCCGTGCTCTTCCATCCCTCCTCGTCCTCTCCACCCCTTCCCTCTCCTCCGACCAGCGCGCGGCGGCGTGCTTGAGAGCCGGGCGACATCGAGCTCGTGCGGGGCGGCGACGGCGGCACCGAGCTTTGCTTCGCTCCGGGTGGGAAACACTTCCTCGTGCCTCCTCCTCCCCTCTCCCTCTCTCGGTCAGTCTGTCCCCTCCTCGCAGCGTTGCCCCCCTCCTCCTCCTCCCTCTCTGCACCGCGCCGCCGCCCGGCTTCCTCTTCCCTAGAGCCGATGCTCCCCTTCCCCTTCCCCTCCCCAACTGATGGCGGCGTTGCTCGGTCTCCCTCCTCACCTTGACCGGATCCGGCCGACCGCAGCGACAGCGGAGGGAACCGAACAGAGAAGACCAAGCACACGTGGGCAGGGGAGGCAGCGAAGCTGCCAGAGGTAGGGCGGGGGAGAGCGCGAGGAAGGGGGGGGGTGGGATTGGTGGCGTGGGCGGCGGGGCGACGAGGCGTGTGAGGCAGAGGGGCGCTGGGCCTGGGTGTGGGGCCGAGCCAGAGATGGGAGGGGGGAATCGTGGAGCGTGGATACTTGATTGGATGGTGACATACTATTCACCACTCACCACCTCAAGAGACTTTTTAAGTAGTAGAGATCTGATGCATTTGCACCCATGAGCGTCCTCAGCTCTTCCTCCTCCTACCAGCGCGGCGGGGTGCTTTGGTGACATCGAGCTTGTGCGGGGCGGCGACGGCGGCACTGGGTGGAAAACACTTCCTCGGACCAGGAGATTTCATCAAATGACACACTTTACAATTCGCGTTTCATCAAATGACACCATGGCCCACTATTATAGACTCAGATGGTCCCACATGTCATACACACATGCTCAAAAGCACACGAATTGGGTGTCATTTCATGAAATTTCTACCTCGGACCTCCTTCTCTTCTCACCCTCTCTCTCTCTCGATCCCCTCCTCCGAGCGTTGCCCCCTCCTTCTCCTTCCTCTCTTCGCTGCGGCGCTGCCCGGCTTCCTCTTCCCGTCTCCAACTGATGGCGGCGTTGCCTAGTCTCCTTCCTCACCTTGACTGGATTCGGCCGGCCGCAGTGACACTGGATGGAGCCGAACCGAGAAGACTAAGCACACGAGGGCAGAGAAGGTGCTGCGGAGCTAGTGGTGGCGGGGCTAGATCCAACCAATGGAGGTCTTTGCGGCGGCAGAAGGGCGCATGTGTTAGAAGCAGCGAAGCCACCAGCAGTAGGGCGGGGGAGGGCGCGAGGAGGGGGGGGGGTGGGGGGGTGGGTAGGGGGGAGGTATTGGATTGGTGGCGTGGGCAGCGGTCGGGATGGGGACGATCTAGAGATGGGGAGGGGGGAATTGTGGAACGTGGATGCTTGATTGGACGGCGAGGATGAGTGATGTACTCACCACCACAAGAGGCTTTTTAAGTAGAGAGATTCGTTGCTCTTGCAGGGGAGAGAAGATGGCCGAGCATCTCTTCGAGGACATCTTCATCGTGACCAGGCTTGATCCTGATGGCAAGAAGTTCGACAAAGGTACCATAATAATTCCTAGATGCCCTCTCGCCAGAGAACGATTCCTGAACCGTGCACTGCCGGTTGCTATTTCAGTATGTAGTGTTACAGGCACTAGTCTAATGACAATGATGTTCTCAGGGTTCAGTTTGCAACTCTGCATTGCTCAAAGTCTGTGGCTGCTCATGCTGTAGTGTGAAGATTTTGCCAATGCCATGTTCTTCGTTAGCTCTATGTTCGTGCTTCTGTTATAGCCTTGTAGACGAAAAGGGTGTTCCAGGCAAAATTTCGTGACGTGATCTGACTTCACATCAAATAAGCAATGAAAGTGTAGTCACAGTTAGGGTGGATTTGAAACTTTTCCACTTGCTTCGGTACGAACATTGTCTCTGACACATTTCAGTTCCTTTTTTAGTCATTCTGGACCACCGTGTTCACTTGATGTGGGTGGTTGATGCTGCCATTGGGCACCTTCCTAATTGTATCCTGAATCTGCTTTCAGATTTTGAGCATTTTTTCTAATGATTACTGATTTTAGTTTTTTTACGCACAGCCGACTAAAAAAATCCTTTATTTTTTTTCTTCGGAGTCTTTCTGGCTACTAATCCAAGGAGTTGTTTTTCAGAACTGTGTAATTTAAAAAAGTTTTACTGTACTTCCAATGATGTGCCCGTGAATTCGGATAATTATATGAATGTCCTTTTCTATCAAATGTTTCCCTGTATAATTTAATTGTGCAGAATTTCTGCTTGGATAGATACCATAGATATATGATAACCTTTTCCCCTTGGTGTGATTTTGATATTCATCTCACAAGTATATTTCAAGTACTGTTCTCGGTGTTGTTCAAATGACCTAATGTTTTTTCTTTTTGTTCAAAAAGGTGAACTGCTGTTAAATTGCCCTTGCATTGTTTATGTGCAGTTTCTCGTATCGAAGCACGCAGCGAGCAGTTCGATATGTACATGCAGCTAGATGTTGCCACAGAGGTTTATCCTATGCACACTGGGGACAAATTTACAATGGTATTAGCTCCTACGCTGAATTTGGATGGTGCCCCAGATACTGGCTACTATACACAGGTGATTAGCCTTGTCACTCTGCGAAACATGCATCTTACAGGATGACCATGAAATAGTGTAATTATAACATGATATGAATGCTGCAAATGCTGGTTGTAATGTCTTTTCTCTTCATAAGATTTCTTCAATGTTCTTCATGGAGTTGGATCTGATGAGACATATAGACAAAACTCCTAGTTTTGGGAAGTTAATACTGAATTATCTCCTTTTCAGGCTGGCAGAAAAACTCTGGCTGACAAGTTTGACTATGTCATGCATGGGAAGCTTTACAAGATCTCAGAAAACGCCCCCTCTGGTCAAAACGCTAAAGTGTATGGTTTTCCTTGAACCTGAAGCTAGTGAACTTATGCATCTCTACGTTTTAATACAGTAGGACTGTTCTATTAAAACCGTGTGTATGGTCAGCTTGCCCCTTGGGTGTATTTTGTTCACTTGTTGCTTCCTACCATATATTCTTTATCAAGGTTTTGGTCCTATAATATGCTCCTGTGGTTTACATATCAGGTATCAAATCTTCAACTGCTATTGATTCTTGAACTAATAGTAAATATTAATTAGATTTCCCCATCATTCGGGCTTGTCAGGGTAGACACCTCAAAATTAACTTGGTATGTCTCATGGTCTTAGAGGACATGTAACCAACCATCTGAGATGTAGCCTATGCCTGTAAGCATGATGAAACATGATCGTGACAGAGTTTTAGCCTGCTGAGGCAATTCTGTAAAGTGCATCGAACATCAAGGGACCTTGGTTTTGATATTTCATCAATCAGTGGATGTCATCTGATGATAACATCCACTGATTGAACATGAAAATTCCTTCAAGATCAATCTGGTTTTTATGAAAAAAATGAGGAAAATTGTTTTAATGAATTTGTTTAGATTAATTTAAACTCCAGCCCTTCCTATGTCTTTAGTTTTTTGTTTTTGTTTTGTTTGCTATGTTTTCTCATGTAGTACTTTTCTTTTTCTTCCAGGGAGATTTATGCATCATTTGGTGGTCTCCTAATGATGCTCAAGGGTGATCCTTCCACTGCGTCCAGCTTTGAACTGGATCAGAGGCTTTTTCTACTAATGCGCAAAGTGTAGAACTGCTAAAAAAATGTGCTATGTACCGAGTATCCTAATGTTCGTGTTTTCCTTCAAGCCTATGGGTTTAACCTTACTTCCCCGTTTTCTATCCTTAGCGCATGTCCTTAACACCTTTCTTAAATTTGGTCAGTTGGACGCTGAAAATTATGATCTGGTGATGGATATCTGTGTAATTCATCATGGTGTTATCTCTAATGGCGTTCCCTTCTTTTTGGAGAATGTCATCATACTTAGATCAGATCCTTTACTTTACTAATCCGTGGTTCTATGGTGGTCCTCCCTCCGTTCTTTTATGTTGAAATATATGAGTTTGACCTATTTTATTAGGAGTAGTTCCTAGAAAATATCAAAGGCCTACGTATGGAAGGAAGGGGGTGTGAGAACTCTTTAGCGTCACATTGCTAGTTGAGGTAGAAAGATATCAATTTAAATAGTGAAGTATGTTTCACTCTATTAGCTTATATGGAAGAGAGAAAGAGAAGAACACATGTACACGCGCTCGTCTTGCTAGGCGCTTGCCTTGCTAGGCCAAAGCTAGGATGGGGCGGCGTGGGTGCAGGGCACCTGCGTGAATTATCTGTCGAAATTAGGTCTAGTTGTTTGTATAGACGTGGCTTCTTTTTGCAGTTTTATTTCTTTTTCGCTCTGAAAAATACCGAATCGGTTATGAGATATGGAGATAGTGCAAGTTCGATCGTGGCACGTCTTATGACACATTCAATCATCAACTTATTCCATATATAAACCGTATGGCCGTCGCCCAAAAGAGATAACCGAAGTTAGGGTTTTTAGCCTCTTTCAATTTTCTGTGTAGCCACAGATCGACTTCCCCGTCCCGCTGCGCGGGCGTGCACCGGTTATCGGGAGAGCAAGTCTGCGGAACCCATTGCCCTTGAGATCCTGCATCGGAGGGCGAATAAGGTTTTTAGAAAACGCTCTGCGCGACTGCTCGCGATCTGCTTTTAGATTTTGCTATGTATATCTGTTGAAAATTAAAGATGAGGCTCTTGATTACTTTAAAATTTATAAGACAGAAGTTGAAAATCAATTAGAAAGAAAAATCAAAAGACTTAGGTCGAATCGTGGTGGATGGTATTTCTCTGGTGAATTCGATTTATTCTGTGAGAAACATGGTATTATTCATGAGAGGATGTCTCTTTGTTCGCCCCAATCAAATAGGGTTGCCGAAAGAAAGAACCGCACTCTAACTGATCTAGTTAATGCCATGTTAGATACTGCAAGTTTATTTAAGGCATGGTAGGGAGAGGTCATGTTGACCGCGTATTATGTCTTGAATAAAGTTCCTTCAAAGAGTAAGGAGAAAACCCCTTTTGAGGAATAGAAAAGGAGAAAACCATCACTTTCTTACTTGCGCACTTGGAGATGTTCGGCAAAAGTCAACGTACCAATGATTAAAAAGCGCAAGCTTGGGCCGTAAGACAGTGAATTGTGTCTTTCTGGGATATGCTCATCGAAGCATTGTCTATAGATTATTCGTAGTCAAATCTAATGTGCCTGACATGCTGGTCGGTACAATTATGGAGTTTCGAGATGCAATCTTCTTTGAGAGCATCTTTCCAATGAAGGAATTACATAGCTCATCTAGTCAAATTCTTGAGTTAATTCCTGAACCAACCACTTAAACTGGATATCATGAATAAACACATGATTAGCAAGATCCTGAGGAGCATGACAGTGAGGCTATAAAGAGTAAAAGATAAAGGACAGCTAAATCCTTTGATGATGACTTCATTGTCTACCTTGTGAATGACACTCCCAATACCATTTCAAAAGCCTTTGCATCTATAGATGCAGACTACTGGAAGAAACCAGCCTGTAGCGAAATAGATCTATTTTTTCTAACAAGACTTGGGACTCACAGAACGACCTTATGGTTGCAAACCTATGGGGTGTAAGTGGATATTTAAGAAGAAGGTTAGGTCTGATGATACTATTGAAAAGTATAAGGCATGACTTGTGGTCAAGAGTTATACCTAAAGAGAAGACGAAAATTTCTTTGATACTTGTTCTCCTGTCGCTAGACTAACCACCATACAAGTTCTACTATTTTTTGCGGACTCATGTGGTCTTCTCGTTCATCAAATGGACGTTAAGACAACTTTCCTTAATTAAGAGTTGGACGAGAAAATTTATATGGAACAGTCTGATAGATTTGTAGTAAAAAGTTAAGAAGACAAGATATGTAAGTCGTTAAAATCTTTATATGGTCTTAAACAAGCTCCAAAGTAATGACATGAGAAGTTCGACAGAATTTTAACTTCTGATGGCTTTGCCGTAAATAAGGCTGATAAACGTGAATATTATCGCTATGGTGGGGTCAAAGAGTTATTTTGTGTCTTTATATTGATGACATATTAATTTTTGGGACAAGTCTTCATGTGATCAACGAGGTCAAGTCTTTCTTATCTCAAAATTTTGATATGAAAGATCTGAGAAAGGCTGATGTAATTTTGAACATCAAGTTGATCGAATGTGAGGATGAGATTACACTTTCGTAATCTTATTATGTGGAAAAGGTCTCAAGCCGTTTTGGCAATATGGAAAGCCAGCCCTCTAGAAAACCTTATGATTCTAGCTCGATTCTTCGAAAAAACAAAAGAATAGCTAGAAATCAATTGAGATACTATTAGATCATTGGATCTCTTGTATACTTAGCTAATGCTACAAGACCTGACATCTCATTTATTGTGAGCAAATTGAGCCGGTTTAGTTCTAACCCGGATGATGATCATTGGCGTGTACTCGAGCGAGTCATGCGCTATTTATTAGATACTATGAATAATGGACTACACTATACCGATCCACTAGTACTAGAGGGCTATAGTGATTCAAATTGGATATCCGATGCTAAGTAGATATGCATTCACTCTTGGTGAAGGTATTATTTCATGGAGGTCTTGCAAACAAACTATTTTGACAAGGCCAACCATGGAAGCAGAGCTCACTGATACATTCACTGTTGAGACAGAATGGTTGCGGGAGCTCTTGATGGATCTTCCAGTGGTTGAAAAGCCGATTTGGGCTATCCTTTTGAACTGTGATAATTGAACGGTCATTGCCAAAGTAAACAGTTCTAAGGACAATATAAAGTCCCCAAGACATGTTAAAAGACGTTTGAAATCTGTCAGGAAATTGAGAAACTCCAGAGTAATAGCCTTGGATTATACCCAAACTGTTAAGAACCTAGCAGACCCTTTTACAAAGGATTATCATGAAATGTGATACACAATGCATTGAAAGAGCTGGATATGAGACCCATATAAATTATACCATAGTGGTAACCCAACCTATTTGATCGGAGATCCCGTGAATTGAAGTCTAGGAAGAAACAAGCTATTGGTTAACTGAAGGAGAGTATTTTTTAACCCACTCTAGTGAAGATGCAATACTCTCAAAATCTGTAAAGCAGGTTGGCCATTGCCTTAATGTGTTCTGTTAGCTTTAATTAGCGAAGATGTCATCTTACAGAGCATTCTTGAAAGAACACACCTATGTGAGCCTGACTGTTAGTCACAATCTATGAGACCTGAGTAATCTCTAATAAGCCATGAAGAGACGAAGGAGTACGACTTATATGCTCCACCTGAGGGTAGGCTATTGTCAGCCAAGTATTAGTTATGACTTAAAATAAAACTTATTCGCACAAAACTTGCAATTCAAGGCTCAGTCCATTGTTCAAGTTGTGAATGAGTGCAGCTTGGAGCTCTAGGTGGATGTTCAACTCTAACATGTCTCCATCGAAAAACTGATATATCGAACAGTTTTGGAACAGACAAATCTTAGTGGGACTTTAAGATCTGGTGGGGGATTGTTGGAA
This sequence comes from Olyra latifolia, assembly GCA_036346145.1. NCBI lineage: Eukaryota > Viridiplantae > Streptophyta > Magnoliopsida > Poales > Poaceae > Olyra > Olyra latifolia. The sequence goes on along the minus strand of CM070529.1, from coordinate 55,845,494 downwards.
TATATGAGCTTGGCCAATTTTATTAGGAATAATTTCTAAAAAATCTCAAAGTCCTACATATGGAAAGGGGTGTGAGAACTCTTTAGTACCACATTGCTAGTTGAGGTGGAGAGACACTAACTTAAATAGTGAAGTGTGCTCCACCCCACTAGCTCATGTGGTAGAGAGAAAGAGAAGAACGCACGTACGCATGCTCGCCTCGCTGGGCTAGGGCCAGGGCAGGGTGGCGCGGGTGCACAATGCCTGCATGAATTGTTCGTCGAAATCGAGTCTAGTTGCTTGTGCAGGCGCGGCTTCTTTTTGCAATTTTATTTCTTTTTGCTCTCCAAAAAATACCGAATCGGTTACGAGATATGGAGATCGTGGGAGTCCGATCGTGCCACGCCTCATGAAACGTTCGACCGTCAACTAATCCCATATATAAACCGTATGACTGCCGCTCGAGGAAGATAGAGAACAAAAGCTAGGGTTTTCGCCTCTTCCAATTTTCTGTGCCATCACAGATCGACTACTCTGTCCCGCTGCACTAGCGTGCACCGGTGATCGGGAGAGCAGATCTCCGGAACCCGTCGCCCTTGAGATCCTGCACCGGGAGAGGGCGAATAAGGTTTTTAGGAAGCGCTCTGCGCGATTGCTCACGATCTACTTCCTCTATGTCGTTGTTGCGATTTGCTTTCTCTACGTCGTTGGCGCGATTTGTTTTGGCTACCACTTTGTCACAACGGGGTCGTTTTCATCTCTTCTCGGTTTCACTTCCGAGAAAGACCGGTACGTATTGCTCTCTGACCTAATTAGTATTTTCCAGCTGTATCTGTTTACGAGTATATTAGAGGGACATATGAATATATTTGTTTCATCTATTTCTACAATATATCTGTACTACATGATGTTGCTAGTTAATCAATTAGAATTCATGATTTATTTGATTAAATTAAACCTAAAAGTGTTGATTTATCCAACAATCCAAAAACCTTATATTAGGCACTTTGGTTTAATGATGGCTAGCTTTACTGATGCACTGAGGCCGGATTAATTTACCAGTGTGCACTTTAAGAGATGACAGGTCAAAGTTACCATATGTGGCTTACATCTATGAACGTTTACTGGATTGCGGTTGGCAAATCGGAAGGAACACTTACTCCTGAACAGGAGAAAGCGTTCAAAGATGTCACCACACTCTTTGTAGGTGCCGTTACCAGTGTTCTTGCTGATCTTCTGTGTGATTTGTATATGCACATAACAGACGCAAAGGAACTATGAGATGCACTAAGTACTAAATTCGGTGCATCAGACGCTGACAGTGAACTGTATGGCATAGAGCAATATCACGACTACAAGATGGTTGACAACCGTTATGTAGTCGAGTAGGTCCATGAATTACAGTGCATTATAAAGGAACTTGAAGGTAGTTTGCAAATTTTGGCCCGTTTCGTCTGACTTGTTTCTAAGAGCTCTGAGATATGGTTTCGAGATAGAAAAAAAATAGACTTGAAAATCCAAAGTTTTTAAAGTTTCAATTCGAAGATAAGTAAATAAATCGAAGAGAACAATCCTAACCTTGTTTTTTCATCTTAATTCAGCCGTATATTATACTTAAAAAAAGTTCATTAAGAGAGCCGAACAAAACGGTGGATCCAGAAACATTTACGGTTCATTAAGAGTGCCGAACTAAACGGTGGAAGCAGAGAGAGCGCCAGTGAGAACTGAGAAGTGATCAGTAAGCAAGAGAGTACAGTGGTGGATCCGATGGCCCGACGCAGCCAGCCTGAGCGGAGCCCCGGCTCCGGCCGCAGCTGCTGGCTGCTGCCCTTGTTTCATTCCACACATTAAATGCGCTTCGCTCTCTTCCTTTCCGTCTCTCTCCTCTCTCGTCTCCTTGGGGCTACCTCTCCCTCTCGCACCCCCGCGGCCCGCGCCCTGGACCTCTCGCTGTCTGTCATCACTCAGCGAGCAGATCTTCTTCTACCCTGCGTGTGCGAGAGAGTGAGAGTGAGTGGGAAGTTGGAACAACCAGCGAGCTTCTGCTGAGCGAAGCGCAAGCGCCCGTGCACGTTGGGCCTGGGAGGTACCTCGCTACTCCGGCTCTGCATTTACAGTCCTTATTTAACTGACAATCTTTGGCTATTTTCGTTGCTGTTCTTGAGTTCTCCATCAAGGTTGCAGCTTTTATCCCATTTTCTTGAAATTATCGGGGCATTCCTGTGTCCATTTTTTAGGGGTGTGGGGACTAGAATTTTTATCTGTTTTGCCTTTGGAGTGTTCCCATCCAACCCCACGGGCCGTTTTCTTGATTTCGTTTCTCTTCTTTATTTCAAAAACGACCGCTTTGGATTATGCCCTTGCATTTCGAGCTGCAGTTGTAACCCTCCGTGCTAACTTATAGAACCGTACTGACTTTCTGTTGTTCAATTTGGTTTAGTCAGGTGCTGCTAGCTCTTTCTCAGTGCGAAGGTGGGTCCTTCCTTCCAAGTTTCACATTTCAACTACTCAATCGAGCCCAATTCTACCTGTTTACCTACTAGGAATTTATTATGTTCTTACCCGTGTTTTCATGTACTGGACTTGGTTTTACTCTTGTTTCCGTACCATTAAACACTAGTTCTAAATGTTTTGTGCCCGGTTTCACTTCACGCCGCCATTTCAGGTAAATTTGGTGGATTTGGTAGCATTGTTTTGCCTCCTGTTTCCTTATTGTTTGCATGTTTATGGGGTTCTACACTGGTTTTTGTGTTTGTTTGGTACTTGGTACCAAGCGAACAAAACCGGTCATATATAGCCGCAATATTTCACTTTTCACTATTTTTCTTGCAACCTTGCTGCTTTTGTTAGCTTGGAATGCCAAAGATTGGACCTTTGTTGAGCTCCAGTTCTTGTTCCTGGCTTCCTGCTGTGTGGTGGATCTGGCAGTAAACAGTAGTTTCCCCATGATGCTATTAATTTCTTGCATATTCCTGCTGTAATTTAGAATTGGCTCAATCAGTAAGTTTCACATGAGCTAAATTGGTCTTGCTCCCTGGTGGGCACTCTGTGTATTCATTAGGATTTAGGGGTCACAAGCTAGAACTTGGAAAAATGTGTGGATCCCTGCAATTTGCAAAGAACTATAGGTGCTAAGCTTGAACCTTGGACTTTGGAGTACTGCTCATTATTCATTTCTTGGCCGGGATTAAGAAACTGCTTCGTCTCAGGCTCCCTTTAAGTGAAGACCAAGTAATTGCGTACTGCTCTAGAGTCTAGATCTTGTAGTCAGTAAACAAAGCGGTAAATCTGCACGCACATTGCCATGTGCGGTAGTTCCCCACATTTCACATCACCAAATTTGCATTGGTTTATTTCTCTTTAACTTCACCCTTGTTTACTGGACTCTCCGGTGAAGCAGCTTTTTTATGCGATCACTGATCAATATCGCATTTGGCGCACCAATAGACCTTTCATGAAATGGTAAAGCTGCTCCATTTTAGTCCTAGGTGTGCACAAAGTTGCCACTTGTAGGTTTCATCAGATAAGTTGTTCAATTCTGTCGGTACTATTGCATTATGGGTGTGAGCGTGCTGTGCCTGAGGCTAGGCTTGTCTGTGCTGACTGCTGAGCTTCAGTCTTCAATCTAAGCTAGAAGTAATAATAGTATATACATGATGTGATATGCTCATCTTTGTGGGAGCTATGATGGGTTCAGCTTTGGTTTTGCTCTCCTCTTCCCCCTTACTTTGTTGATGCTTTTGGCTTTTATATGCTGACCGTATCATTTTACTTTTTTTTTTCTTCTTCCCCTTTAATTGCTTTCTGCACACAATTTTTTAGGCAATGTTTTTTGACTTTATACTTTAATGGGCGCCTTTTTTTGAAGGTGGAATTTCTGTCCCTATCTAATTAACTGTTAATTTGATTATCAAGTGCCCATGGTTTTGGCATTGCATGGAACAAGAGAAAATCATGTCTTTAGTCTTTACTCTTTAGTGAATAGGGAGCACAGTAAAATACCAGATTGCTGGTGTCCCTAAATACATAGTAAAAGCAGGATTCATATCAAATTTACTGATGGTTTATATATACTGATCTCACGGAATAACAGTCTGCGTGCAATCTTATAATTCACTGCTGAAAAAACAAGCCGTTCTAGTTTAGAGAAATCTGTAATCATTAGGCATTGATGGGAATTTCTTGTCAAGGTGTCCTGGCTTGTTTTTCTGTCATGAGTAATTTGCTGCAAAAGAAATATGTTTTGCACTGCTCCACCGTGTTTTAAAGTCATACATGATTGACATAAGCGCATGCGTTTATGGATTTGGGGCGCCTCACAGATATATGTGCAATGATTGCCAATTTGTGTTTGTTCTCTTCTGATGAAATACTGTTGCTGTTTGCAGCTGCAATTGAAATCCTAGTGCTAGTCACTGAATGTCACCATTTTTGTTTAACACAGGGTGGGTTACTTATCTGACACAAGCGCATGAAGATTTTGCTCATCTAGTTCCCTGATTTGGAGATTCACCAAATGGATTCTCTCAGTCTTAGAAGCCATTTTCCTCATCTGCTCTTACTACACTTGTTACCATCGTTATTCAACACCTTGGCTGTAGCGGACTTAGCCACTGAGAAGCAAGCCCTTCTTGCCTTTGCCTCTGCAATCTATCATGGCAACAAGCTTGATTGGGGCCAAAATACATCATTGTGTTCATGGCATGGTGTTAAATGCTCAGGAGATCAGTCGCACATTGTTGAATTGAGGGTACCGGGTGCTGGTCTCATCGGAGCAATTCCTCCAAACACTCTTGGGAAGCTTGATTCTCTCCAAGTTTTGAGCCTGCGGTCCAATCGTTTATCTGGAAGCCTTCCATCTGATGTGGCCTCACTTCCTTCGTTACATTCCATATACCTTCAGCACAATGCACTTTCAGGAGATTTGCCTTCTTTTTTCAATCCTAACCTTAGTGTAATAGACCTATCGTACAATTCCTTCACTGGAGAGATTCCTACAATCTTACAAAACCTTACTCAGCTCTCTCTCCTAAATTTACAAGACAATTCTCTCTCCGGACCCATCCCTGATCTGAATCTTCCAAGTCTGAGACTATTAAATCTGAGCAACAATGAATTGATAGGCCCAATTCCTCAGTTGCTCCATACTTTCCCGAACGGCTCGTTCTTGGGGAATCCTGGATTATGTGGGCCACCCTTAGCTGATTGTTCATTTTGTTCACCAACACCCTCACCAGAATGGTCTTCATTGCCACCGTTGCCACATCATGAGAAGAAACTGGGCACAGGGTTCATAATTGCCGTTGCCGTTGGGGGATTTGCAGTACTGATGCTAATTATGGTTGTGCTTGTTGTGTGCTTTTCAAAGAGGAAGAGCAAGAAAGAGAGTGGTGTGGACAATAAGGGTAGGGGGGCTGGTGTCAAGAGTGAGAAGGCAAAACAGGAATTCAGTAGTGGTGTCCAAATTACTGAGAAGAACAAGTTGGTTTTCTTGGAGGGTTGCACCTATAGCTTTGACTTGGAGGATCTACTGCGAGCTTCTGCGGAAGTCCTTGGCAAGGGAAGTTATGGGACAGCATACAAAGCTATACTCGAGGATGGTACTGTTGTGGTTGTCAAGAGGCTAAAAGATGTTGTGGCAGGGAAAAGGGAGTTTGAGCAGCAGATGGAGCTCATTGGGAGGTTGGGCAAACATGCAAACCTAGTCCCACTCCGTGCTTACTACTATTCTAAGGACGAGAAGCTTGTCGTCTATGATTATATTGCAACCAGCAGCGTTTCAGCCATGCTGCATGGTATGCTTCTCACTGCTGAATCTCTTTTGTTGATGTATAATTGTGTGATGAGAAGAAAATTCTTAGTGTCTGACATTGATAAATGTATCAAATCCTGACATAGTAAATACTTGGCTTGCACTAATAACTTGCTATATCCATCCCATGTTATAAAAATGCAGATTATTAGCTAAACTTAAAAGCTGAAATTGTGTAGTTAACTAGAGATTAGTGATCTTCATTCTTCAGTAGAGTTAGAAAGAAGCCTTTTTCCTGCATTTCTGTATCTTCCACTTGCTTGAAGCCGCATTGTTGTTCCTTTTATAACCTTATAGCTTACAATGTTCTTTGTAAGAAATGTAACTTGTGATAGACATCTCAGGAGCATATTTGTTTGATCACTTTTTTCTTTTTGAAATAATGGCATTCCCCCTGCTTCAGTAAGGAAAATAATAAATTATATATTTACTTACAATAGTTCAAGTGGCCAAAGAGAAGATAGAGTTGAATGATGTGTAACATGCAATTGTCATTCTGCAGCTTCAACTGAAAATGACGCATTTCCAGGTACTAGAGGTCTAAACTACACTAGTCACTATGAGCTTCATCCAAATTCAATTCTATGAACTGTTGTAGCCCCATTGTGCATGGTAAAATACTTCAGAAGCCATCTTTTAGAACCTCCGCAATCCTTGATGGAAAGCTTCACTGATCTTTCCCTTCTGCAAAGGATCTGATAGCTTGTGTTGAAAACTAGCATATTCCTCACACTCAAGACAGTCCAAAGTACATCTGCTACTCCAACCACAGCAATTTGCACATAAGCATTATTGAATTATTTCCACAACAAGGTCCTGTAAAGATCGGGGTCTTGTTTTAAGATTAAGAGCATATTGGATAGCCTCCATTGTTTGATCACTTGTTAGTATTTCTTATTGAATTTGCTGATCAACAGGTATCAGGGGTGTTGCTGATAAGACAACATTAGACTGGAATACCAGGGTGAAGATCATTCTTGGAACAGCATATGGCATCGCGCACATCCATGCAGAAGGTGGTGCAAAGCTCACCCATGGCAATATCAAGTCAACTAATGTCCTCCTCGATCAAGATCACAGTCCTTGTGTTTCAGACTATGGTCTCAGTTCTCTGATCAATATTCCGGTTAATGCATCTCGCGTTGTGGTTGGCTACCGAGCTCCAGAGACCATTGAAAACCGAAAAATCACACAGAAGTCTGATGTGTACAGCTTTGGCACCCTCCTCATGGAGATGCTTACTGGAAAAGCCCCGCTTCAGTCTCAAGGAAATGACGACGTCGTGGATCTCCCAAGATGGGTGCACTCTGTGGTCCGAGAGGAGTGGACAGCTGAAGTGTTCGATGTCGAGCTGATGAAGCACCAGAACATCGAGGAAGAGCTGGTTCAGATGCTCCAGATAGCAATGGCGTGCACGGCAAGGTCGCCAGAGCGACGCCCAGCAATGGATGAAGTGATCAGGATGATTGAGGGTCTCCGGCAGTCTGTGTCGGAGAGCGGCGCTTCCTCTGATGAAAAATGCAAGGACTCCAACCCTCCCTCAGTGTAGTTCCATGTTCTTTGTTCCTTTCATAAGTCTCACCAGCTGCCAGCTGCTGATCATTTTATTTGTTAGGTAATTTGTGGATTTCAGTTCATGCCAAACATGGTTGACACCAGGTGCAGACAAGACTGAGCATTCTCATTGAAAACTCAAGTCTCTTGAACAAGAGTAGAACTAGAACCCATTCTCATTGAAAACTCTGTATCTTGGGCAACTGTTGAATCTTTCACTGAATTCTCATTGAAAACTCTGTATCTTGGGCAACTGTAGAATCTTTCACTGAAAAATTTGATTGTTAGGATTGTTCACTGTTGTGGTTATGCTGTGATCTCTCTAGCTCCTTTCAGAGAGTTATGGTAAACAAAGAACCTGATCAGCATCACCCCTAAACCAATTGGACAAAGGAAGCACATTGGGACCGGAGGGATGCACTTACAGATCCAATGCGGCGGAGATCGAAGCTGTCAGCGACGCTGCTCACCGGAGTGCCGCCGCGTACTCGAGGAACCCTCGGTCTGCCATGCCGGAGAGGCCGCACGGCGGCGGGAGGGTGGCGACTGAGACACCTGGAAACTGGAGTCCTTACAATACCATGTATTACAGGAAAATTTAGCTGAGAGACACTCAATTGACTGACTTAGAAAAAATTGACACCCAATTCGACTCACTTTCTGCTAGAAACACTGTGGCAACGAATTGCTTCGTCCAGTGCAAGGTTATCCGAGACGCTAGGCGGGCGGAGAGGGGCCGCCTAGCGTCTACGTGGCCTAGGCGAGGCGCTAGGCACCGCCTAGGCGACCAAACTGATTTGCGTGCTATATGCCGTATTTAAGATGTTAGAGGATAAATTATATTTTTTTCAAATGAAATTTTCTACATAATAAAGCCACAATCATTAATCAACATTTAAAACCATATAATCATCATCTAGACACCTCGTATGGCCGCCTCTTGAATCGTCTAATTACTGTCTCGGACTACATAGGCGGCTAGCTGCCTAGGTCACTGCCTATGCCCTAGACAGGGTGGGACGCCACTGCCTAGCGCCACTTAGGCGGGTCTAGGGGCCGCCTAGGGGAACCATGGTCCAGTGATATTTTCCCTATTTTCTACTCATTTTCCCTATTTCCCCTTTTTAGGCCTATGTCAGTTTTTTTGGGACACTTATGCCCCTGTGCCAACCCGGGACCGCACCCGCGGGGCACATACCGCAGCACGGAGTTCCCTCCAACGACGAGCAGGACGACGCATTCCTCTCCGACGATTCCATTCCCCGACGTGGACGGACGACTGCACTCGGACGTCCTCCTCGGTGATGCTTCCCTCTGACTGACGGCCGGCCCTCGCCATCGCCATACGTTGCCCACGCAGCCTCCCAGCCCTGCTGCCGCCGCCTCGAAATCACCTTGTCATTGCCGCTGTTCACAGACCGCCAAGGTTGCCGTCGTCGCTTCTGCCAACCGGAGGAGCCGCGCCATGCGATCGCTTGCTTCACCGCCATTGTCGCGCTATGCGCTGCCGTCACCTCCTCATTGTCGCCGCCAAGACTTGTTGTCCCTGCGTTCGTTGGCGCCACGCCCGCCGCCCGTCGTCATCGGCTAGAATCGCCGCCTCATGGGACCTCGCCGCCGGTCACCGCGTCTGCATGACTCGTTCTAGCTAGCGGCTCGTTCAGCAAAGACTCGGCGAGGGCAAAACGGTTTGCCTCAATAGTTCAAAAGGGCTGAAAAGGGGGAATAGGAAAAAACAGTGAAAATAGGCGAAAATGTCACTAAACGAAGCAATTCGTTGCCACAGTGTCGCTAGCAAAAAATGAGTCTAATTGAGTGTCAATTTTTCCTCGGTAATCCAATTGAGTGTCAGCCAACTAAATTTTCCTACACTACGAGATCCAAAACTGAGATGGCAATCTCTATTCGTTCGATCCAAACTAAGCAGCTGTGATTGAGACGATGGATGGACCTTTTCAATGGAGCTAGAGCATCTACACTAGAACCTCTATCCCTATTTTTTCTCTCTTCTACTCCATTTTTTCTCTTTATTACTCTAAATTTCTTCACACTTTACACTACACCCTAAAAAGATTCATTCTCTCCACCAGAAATTCTATTTTTAAAACTCTATTTCTATACTACCGTGGCTCTGCTACCGATACTCTTATATAATTTTCATGGGAAACCTGTAGAGAACCCGAGGAAACCCTACCCGAAGCCCCGCGCCGCCGTCTCCGCCGCCTCTCTCGCGTCGCGCTCTCTCCGCCGGTGAGAACTGAGAACACCCCAAGGCGTCTCGCATTGATCGAACTAGCGCCGCGTGTTTGCTTCGCCGGTTGGATCTGATCACCCTCTCCTCGCTCGGTTCGCGCCGTGCAGGGATTCGATCGCAGCAGGCGGTTTCTGATCGGAGCGGGGAGTTGGTGAAGGCGAGCTCGGCCATGGCGGACGAGGAGCACGCGGAGAAGAGGGAGGAGGTCTCCGAGGTGAACTGGTCCGTCTCCCACCATGCCCTGATAGATTGCCTCGCCGTGGTTTTGCTTCCGATTCCACTTGGGGCGCCTAGAAACTAGGGATTGTGCCGTTTATCGTTCATTGAATGTTAGTGCGTCTTAGATTTGCTGATGAGCTAGGTAAAAGGATCAAGGGTGGGTGTATTCAGGTTTTAGAGTTCCCTTGTGGTGGCATCGACGAAGGATTTGTAGATGCGGCGTCTAATTTTTCACTGAAGTCCTGGAGCATTGCAACAACAGAACACGATATCGGGGTATATTTTGAATGTTCAGGTCTGACTAGCTGCGAAGCCTTGTCTTCTGAATGGGTCATTTTTCATGTGGCCAGTTGAAATATCATTAAGCTGTCCTGTCTTGTGCGGAAGTTAGAGTCTTAGCTGAATTTTGACAGTTTAAGATGACGTAGGTCCAATAGTTTAGGTGCACAGCTTCTAGCAAGGCACATTTGTATTTTTCGTGGTTCTGAATATTGAGCATCTCATTTTTGGTCAGTTGACCTGGTCACTAAAAAATGCCATGCAAACTCTATTTCAGAGGATATAGGCCTATAGTTTTTGTTTACATATGCAGTGGATGTAAATTATCCTGATGTTATTGTTACTTGTTCATTTTAACAGAAGCAAAGATGAACCTTTTGTTTGTTAATTTCACTAAGGGTGAATTGCAGCTCAAAGTTTTTTAATAAAATCAACTTTTCTTTTTTGTTAAACGTTTGATATGAAATGCATGGCTTGTTCTAATAATCATCACATGGAACTAATAATCCTATGAATGTTAGCTGAAAATAATGCATAATATAAGGATGATTCCACACAACCAACATCTATTATCATTTTGCATTTGAAAATGGCACATGCTGAAGAGATGCATCTGGGTGCAAAGATTTATAACCAATAAGCAAAGATACTAATTATTAGAAGGAATGAATGCGAGAGTTACTCGGTCGGAGATGGTTAAGGATCGGATTTCTTATAGCATACTCATGGTTGTCTATAACTAGCTGAAAAAGTTTGTGCAGATCTTATCACCTTCTTATTAGTCACTTCATAAGTTTGATAAAGTGAAGCTTGCTCATTTTTATGACATGATTGATCATACTTCATACTTTTGTCATGTTTTACAGCTTGCACCGTTTGACCCAACCAAGAAGAAGAAAAAGAAGAAGGTTGTTATCCAAGATCCTTCTGATGAGGTGGACAAGATGGTAGAAAGACAGAAAGCTTGGCAGGTATGTTTAATTTGCTAAAAAAATCAGTAATTCACCTGAAACATCTTCGTTGATTTTTCACTTTTTGTTCCTTAGTCTCAGAGCCTGGTGAACTGAGCTTTACTGGGATGAAGAAGAAAAAAGTGAGTTCTCTCGGACACTAGCTAGATTGTGTGTGTCTGAGAACCAGAAATTGCACTGAAGCTTTGTTCATTGTGCAAATTTCAGGTTGATCTCGACTCATCTATTGCTGACATTGGAGATGGAGAGGACACTCTAGGTACAGTTCATATGTCACTTAATATTTTTTTTATGACATTTGTTTGCTATATCTGAGTCCCCGATCTCTAGATGGCCACATTGGAGAGGAGGAAGAAGGGGAAGGTATTGTGCTCGGAGGTGTCCCTAGTTATCCTTGGGAGGGAGCTGATAGGGACTACAAATATGAAGAGGTGCTTAAATACTTGTCCATCAAATTCCTTAATGCATGCATGTTAACGTTGGTTAGACAGTTGATTACTCAGTTGTCTTTTGGGAAACTTATCGTGCAAGTATTCTAGTGCTTGTGTGCCTGATGTTTTTGTGGTTTCATGCTTAAGCCACATTTAGTTGTTCCACTGTATGACTCGCATGCTGATGTTATTTGTTGCATTGGGAACATTGAAACGTGCTTACACTATGGCAGTATGCTTACTGTTTATGAACTCTGACCTTTGGGTATTTTGTTGCAGCTACTGGGCAGTGTGTTCAACATTCTGCGTGAAAACAATCCAGATCTTGCTGGGGATAGGCACAGAACCGTTATGAGGCCTCCTCAGGTTCTTAGGGATGGCCCAAAGAAGACAGTTTTTGTGAATTTTATGGATTCGTGTAATACGTGGGTTTCCATATTGTTTGGACTGCACTTGTACCTGAACTTTCCTGAATGCCCTTTCCAATTGATAATGCGATGACAAACTAATTGTAAATTATATCTCCAGGATGCATAGGCAACCTGAACATGTGATGATGTTTTTGCTTGCTGAAATGGGAACAAGTGGATCACTTGATGGGCAGCAAAGGTTGGTGATAAAAGGAAGATTTACTCCTGAAAACTTAGAAGCAATCCTGAGGAGGTACATCAGTAAGTTATCCAATTTCATTGTCCTTGATTGAACAAAATTGCTTCTAATCTTTCCTTTTATAGTCATTTTGTGCTGTTCTGTTGGGAAGGGATATAATCATGTTTACTGTTTTGGTACCTGTTAGTTGCCCTTAGATTTTCCTGAATTCAAGGAGCTACCTGTAACTCATTCAATTTCTAAACCTTTCAGCTGAGTATGTCATTTGCAATAATTGCAAGAGCCCAGATACCATTCTGTCTAAGGAAAACCGTCTGTTCTTCCTTTGCTGCGAACAGGTAAATTGCCATATCTAGTTGCACTTATTGCATTACATCTAGTTTCATTCCACATGGCTGGTCACTCCCTCTTGAATCACTGTTAATTCCCAATGATGATTTGCAACATTATTTCCTACACTGTTTGAAAAAGATTTTCGTGATAAGAAACACATCATCTAAGGCTTATAACATGTATTACCTCCTATCACTTTTGCTAATCGGTTATCTAAGATTTTGTTGCATGAGAATCGTGCATATTTTCTTGCATCATTTTATTAATGAAACAATTGCTCACAGACATCAGATTACTTTTAGTGCACCTTATATTTTTGTGCCTCGTCTCTGTTTACCACAATACAATCTGTTAGCCGTTGTTTATTTTCACCCATCTACACTAGTAGCCTATGAGGAATTGCAGAATTATTTGCCTACATTGTTTGAGTAAAGGAATGTGATAGTATCTGCAAAATTCTGAGGCTGCCGTTCTTTTTAATCGTATTGGAAGACCTTCAAACTTCTTTCCTTTTCATCATCCAAGGTTTGGCTTCAATTCTCAATGAACATTGGCTTTTTCTGTCTAGTGTGGGTCATCAAGGTCTGTTGCTCCAATCAGGGCTGGATTTGTCGCACAAGTTGGTCGCCGGAGGGCCTGAACATAAGCCAAAGCCTCATATTGTCGACCCTGTGAGCTGCCAAATGGTGTAAGAATTGACTTTGCGCTCCATTTTGGTGACCAGTTTTGCACTGTGCCCTTGTGTGGCCATATATTGTCTTTTTGGGGTTATGTTAAATCGTGAATGCAGATGAGTTACAATTTATCACAGGATGGCTTTACGACCCTGATTGAAAATCACGGCTTTTTGTACAATTCATTTTGTACTATGAATAAATGTAGATGTCAGCTTATGCTGTGAGGGTAGGCTGTGAGGGTAGATTAGTTTAGGGCAGTCGAAATGCACGTAAAAACAGTCATTTTAAATACCTTACATATCACACAGAAACTAGATATATCACCCTAATACTCCCATTTCTTTTTATAATACTCCCGTGTGTAGCATAAAAGCCTAGGTGGGAGTCGATTTAAAGTAAAGAAGTTTTTCATGTAGGAAACGGTTAACCCAAAGCATAGCAAAAACAACGCCAAAAAAAAAAACATTGGGGTGTTTCTTTGCAGACCATAGCGCAAGGAACGAATTAAATATGCATTTGGAGATGTTTCTTTATCCTCTACGCTTACAAGGCAAAGGCCACGGTTCAGTAGCTCAAAATCTCCCCTAAAAAGGGCTCAAACTCGGCTATTGAAATGTTTCACCAACGATAGATTGACCTGCATCATCCAGCCAACAAAAACGAAATGCGTGCAACGTGGGGGCGTTTCATCAAGGCCAACTCGCACACTGATGCTCGTGAGCTTCAAATTTCAAGCCGCCGCACTTGATTATTCTTTCCCTTGCCAGCACATATACATTGTTACCATCTTGGTGACTGCATACATGATAACAGTTCGCCCGGGTATGTCTGCTGTAAGGAGAGATGCAACACCTGAACACCATACACTAAGATCAAAATTGCCATTTCCAATGCGCTGCAGCTACACCAGCTACTCCTTGAGCCTCGAGGTGGAGGGCTTCACTTCCTGGAGGAATGGCGCGGGCCTGACGTAGGTGAACCCTGCGAAGTTGCCGTGTCCACCGCCGGCGGTCACAGGGGTGGCCACCGGGGAGTCCAGGACGGGCATGTTCGTCCAGCACTCGTCGAAGTTGGCGATGCAGGTCAGGCCGGCGACGTTAGGTCGGAAGCTCGGCTGGATCTGTCGCGCCTCCAGCTTCCTCCAGTTGATTGGCTTGAACCACCTGTGCTTCTTTATCTCCTCACTGCCATCAGGCCCGCTTCCCAGCCGCCTGCCAGCTTCTTTGTGGAGCAGCTGAAATGGACAGTGGAATGCGATTTTTTTTTCAGATAAGAACACGCCAAGCAAAAACCAAAAGGTTAATTAAACAGTTTGTAATTCAACTGATGCTAGCACGTTGCTCCTATTCCTACTATCCATGGAACCCATGTTTCTGTAAACATTACATGAAAAAATGGAAGAAAATATAGACGACATGAAAAACTTACTCCTTTCAAGAGGGAATGAGCTTCGCTAGACAAAAAAGATGGAAGCTTCAACTTCTCTTTCACTACCTTCTGCTGAACTTTGTCCCTGTTCCCAACAAATGGGGGCTAAAGTATATGTAAAGAGTGAGAATTATTATTCATGAAATTAGACGAGGTGGCACATCTGCTATGAAAGGCCTGTCTGATGAGAAGCTTGCCCTCTCACCTTGCCTGTGAGCATTTCAAAGAGGAGGATTCCCACACTCCACCAGTCAGCGGCCTTGTCATGCCCCCTTCCAAGAATAATTTCTGGGGCCATATACTCAAGGGTACCACACATCGAGTTTGATCTGGTGTTCTCACGAAATTCTTTGGCAAGGCCAAAGTCAGTGAGCATGGCCTGCAAAGGTAAGGCAACAAAAGAGGTGTCAGCCAAGTGAAGTAGTGGCAAAATGAGATTGTCGGTTGTAAAATATTCTTACATGGCCATCAGAATCCAACAGGATGTTCTCAGGCTTGAGATCTCTATGCATAATCCCATTGTCATGAAGGTGAGCCACAGCAGATATAATTTCAGCGGTATAGATTCGTGCAAGTTCCTCCCTGTTATATAAAACTCTCTTGTTTAAAGGCAGGTGACATTATCTGTTGACAAATAAAACTACTAACAAGAAGTGGAGCAGCACCTAAATAACCCTTGCTTGTAGAGCTGGAAGAAAAGATGCCCCCCATTTATGAAGTCCAGGACAAGGTAAAGTCGATATTTTGTCTGCACAGGCAGAACAATGTGCTTGAATATCGGTACTAAGATTTCACCAAAACTAATGCCAGCATAAAGATGAGAATATGGATATAAACGTCCTACCTGAAAGGAGTACCTCAGCTGCACTACAAAAGGATGGTCAACTTTTGTCAGTATATCTCTCTCAGCTTTCATGTACTCAGCATGGTTATTTTCCAAGATCTTATCCTTCCTCATAACTTTCATTGCATAAATCTCTGAAGTACCTTTCTTTCTCACCTGAAAGACTTTGCCAAATGCCCCTTGGCCTACAAGTTTCAAGATTTCAAAGTCATCAAGCCCAACACCCTCATTCTCTGTCATGGTGTTATCAAACTCTTCATCACTGAGCTGCCCTAGGTTCCTTTCCTTTTCTTCTGAGGGGGAGTCTACAAGTTCTGATAATCCCTCTGTTTTGTTTAAAGTGAGCTTGCTAAGTTGCAAGGACCGGCTAACAAGCGATGTCGGACCAACAAGAGAATGGGATCGCTTGATGATGACAGCAGGATCATTGTAGACCTCCTCATTGGATTCAATCAAAGTTGTAGGACTGAATG
Source organism: Olyra latifolia (assembly GCA_036346145.1). NCBI lineage: Eukaryota > Viridiplantae > Streptophyta > Magnoliopsida > Poales > Poaceae > Olyra > Olyra latifolia. Next base: position 55,829,631 of record CM070529.1, on the reverse strand, counting down.
GGCTGACAAGACAAAGATCTGTTGGAGTCTGGACTGGAGTGGGGCCAAAAACATCAGAGAAATCATACTCAACATTTTCAGAGGTGACAATATCTGGGGGACCCATTGGGAGAAGTATATTTGCCATAAAGAGCTTTGGGCCCTGTTCAAGGGTTGGCCTATGCAACTGAAGGTGCTGGCTACCAGGACAAGTTTCTGACTAACTGAAACTAAGATCTATGCTGCACTATGGGCTAAAAGTAGGTTTCCTCCACAAGGCTGACGAAATATGCAGTGCAGTGAACAACGTCCTTGAGCAAGTGGAAGTTTCGACCAGGAATTCCCAAATATCCTGCAAAAAGGCAGAGCAAGAAGATGCTGCTGTTCCCTGCTGAATAGGAGATGTTGGATGCTGGACTCATGAAGCAGAAGTCTAAACTGGAAACAAAATGGATATATTGTCAGCAAAGAAAAAAATGTTGCAAGGACAAGCGTTACACAGGTGAATTGTGAAATAGTCATGAAATATATAATCCTTCGAAAAAGGCTACAAGAAAAAGGTATGGATTGCTATTCTAGTACATTCGTGAATACATTTCTCTTACTATGATTTCTATAATCTCTAAAACAAGAAACAAGTATCCTACACGACAGAAAAATGTGGCGGGAAATGCCAAGCAAAAATACAATTTCTGAAACAAGATACATCTACATTTAACTAGGATGCATAGCCAAGAATGCCGAATATCTTGAATGCCTGCAAACATTCTTGTTGGTCTGACTAGCATTGTACTACCACGAGAAATTTGAAACTTCTGAATGCAGCAAGTATCCACAAGTTCCCAAAATTCACTCCAAATTTTTAGAGCAAAGGCATAGGCCTCATTTGTTAAAAAGCACAAAGGGCTTACGCTTTTACTTTAAAATTTTAATTACAAATCATACAACCCATTACCCTAGCCACACTGTTGGTCAACAACTCGAACAACTCGACTACACTAGCTCGGACTCCGGGTACCCACAGCTCCTAATTAAGCCGAGAGATTGATAATTTTTCTTGACGAACAACCAGTCAATTATCAACGACATCCCGATCAGGACCGTACTCCATCCCATTAACCCCGAAAGGCTAAAAATCAGAGTCTCCTACGCCACATCGAAATCGTTGCAGTTTAACTAATCAACCACACCAAGAAACCTCAAGGTCTGCACTGGAAAACGAGTGAGAGAAAGGATTGGAATTTGGAGCCAACAAACCCGGATCAAGAAACCGAAACGCAGGGCAGAGGGTAAGTGGGGGATTCAGATAGCAAGTGAAATTAAAGAGGGCAAGTGGGGGATTCTGAGCGAGAGACCTTTCGGATCTTGCGGTTCTTCCGAGGGGGGAGCGGGAGCGGGAGCGGCAAGGCGCCGGCGATCTGAGCTGAGCTCCGCTCCCAGGGGCGGCGGGGCCGAGGAGCGCGGTTGGTCACTCGGTTGAGTGGTGGTGACTGGTGAGGTGAGGAGGTGGAGAAACGGAAAGGGTGCTTCCGAATTGGCGCACGTTGGGGAGGAGGCAAAGGCAGAGCACGCGGCGTCCAAATCCAACGACGCGGACGGGGGAGGCCCACCGCCAGTGACTAGCGGGTAGTGTGCCGGGCTTAGCCGCGCCGCCAGGTCGTTTCGCCATTTCGCGGGAAATATCGTTGACCAGGTGGGAAACCTGGATGGATGTGCAGCATCCAGGTGTCCAGACGGTAAACCATGAAATCCAAATGGTCCAGTTGGCGCTGGGGCCAGCCCAGCTGCTTGCCAGCCCAGTGATTATCCACCTTTTCTGCTCTCACTCCATCAGCAAATGTATCCGAGCACAAATATATGTCAATTTGATGTATGTACGGGTTAAAGTTTCGGTACATGAGACATTAATGTATTTTTTAAATTTGATGGGTATGTTTGTCTCGAAAAGTACTTATGTAATGTTAATAATTTGGTGGGTTTTAACATTTTTATAACTAAATTGTAATAGTAAATGGTGATTTTAGGAATCATGTTGATGTCCAAAATGCCATGTATTTTTTTTAAAAAAACTGAAAGCAGGTGCTCTGCTCATCCGTTATAGTTAGGGGGTAAAAAAAAGATACAAGCAAAGAAACAAAAGCGCAAGATCAAGAAATGCAGGAATGAATCACAGCTGGATTGCGCAAACAAAACGTGCTGCAGTCATTCCAGGAGCAACAGAGTAAACTAAAGCAGGAGAACCTTTCTAGAAACTACGAACAAAAACAAGAAGAAAGACCCATCCCAGGGATAGTCAACCGTGATCATCTGACATGAAAATGAGGACCCTATTGAGAGTGTCATGCCAACTGATGAGGCTGGAAACTTGCAACACTGAACTATAGGAGTTCTAAAATATGCGTTTGTCTCGTTACTTACAGACATTTCAACATGTGTATGCAACGATTCCATCAAATTGTCGCCCATGCAATTTCTGAAAATTGCGCCTTGCATTATGCCACCAAGATCTAAACTGTTCCAAAGGAACTGCTGGACTCATCTGACCTTGCATTTGCTCATTCAGATCATTCAAAATGTTTCACCAAAGGACTCGGGTAAAAGGGCATGAAGCAAGAAGATGGTTTGTAGTCTCAGGTTGGGTTCCACACAGCGGGCAAAAAATCGAATTCGGCCATCCACGTTTATTCAAGTTCTCAGCTGTGAAGATTTTGTTTTGCATTGCGATCCACTTGAAGAATAGACACTTAGACCCCTCTTTTTTGAGAACTATTAATCGACTTATCTGTCTTATCTCGAACTTGAGAATTTCGAGTTAGCCTCGAGAGTCGGATGGCCTTGAAATTTAGGTTCTGAGCTTTTAGACTCGTCTACGAGATAAAAATAAAACGGATTCAAAAAGTAATAAAAAAAAGTCAGATGAGTCAATATTAGTCAGATAAGTCACAAAATTCACGAAAATTTCGTGACTTATCTGACTAATATTGACTCATCTGACTTTATCTGACTAATATTGACTCATCTGACTTTTTTTATTACTTTTTGAATCCGTTTTATTTTTATCTCGTAGGCGAGTCTAAAAGCTCCCTAAATCCTAAATTTCAAGACCATCCGACTCTCGAGGCCAACTCGAAAAATTCTCGAAGTTCGAGATAAGACAGATAAGTCAGAGCTCATAGGCCCAAAAGAACACCCCTTAGGTTCAGTTTGTGCCTTCCAAATGCAGCTATGGTTAGTATCTCTCAAACATCCATAGAATTGGACATCCTAGACAGTCTTAGGTGTGATTTTTTCCAGCTTATCTTATCATCTTATTTGACTTACCTCATAACTTCGAGAATTTTCTGAGATGGCCTCGTGAGCCGGGTGCCCTTTATGTTTAGGGTTTAGGAAGCTTTTAGACACGCCTACGAGATAAAAAAATAGATTCAAAAATTAATAAAAAAAAGTGAGATAAGTCAAGTAAGACACATAAATCTGACTTATTTAACTTATCTCACCTTTTTATTAATTTTTGAATCATTTTTTTTATCTCGTAGGCTTGTCTAAAAGCTCCCTAAACCCTAAACACAAAGAACACCTGGCTTTCGAGGCCACCTTGAAAAATTCTCGAAGTTATGAGATAAGTCAAATAAATTGAAAAGCTGAAAAGGACCCATACTTAGTGTTGTAATTACCATCGTTGGCCCAACGCCAATGCAGGCAATCCGGTGTTTCAGCATCAAGTGTTACCATCTGCAGACTAGGCCATAATTTGGGGAATTGAGCAAGCACTTCCAAGGAGTCTAGCATGTCAAAGGATCGCAGTCACTCTCCATGGGATAACGCATCATACACTAAGATCTTGTTTCTTGTGGTCTGCTGATAGCACAACAAAGCCAAAATCCTTAAAGGTAGCAACACGAGCCACTTGTCTGTCCAAAAATCAATGAATTTCTCATCTCCAATGCTAACCATGGTGCTTACTCCGAAAAGGTCTATATTAGAGGAATCGCACGGGATTGAAGACCCATGCCGTGTATTTATGACTGGCGGAAGAATATTATAAGAGAGAGGCAGGCGGTCTTGAGCACCAGTAACATAAGAATGTAGAATTTGTACCGTAATCGTCGTTAAAAATGCTCCAGTGATATGTCGAAAAACAGCGTATATTTATAAACAAAAGAAGAAACACGCCACATGAAGTACATTTAGCTTTTCAAAACCGACACTCCAGTTACGCGGACAAATTAACGACACAAGTATATTGTGCTGCTTCTACTCAAGCACGGATTTTGCGACAAACAGTGCTTAATTCTCGCAGAAACGAAGGGGAAAAAATCGCACGGAGCCACGCTTAGAAAGACGGTGGTGGAATTACCCCCCGGCCGTGTGTCATGGCTGACTCGCTGCCGCCTGCCGAGTGCCGGGTGCCGAGCGTGTCCTATCCGGTTGGTAGCTCGCAGTTGCTTGGCGGCTGGCACGGCACCGTCCCTGCGGCCACACCACGCACGGCTTCGTACCACCGACGGTGCAGTGCTTCGTCCAGCTCCTGAGCCTGATCAGCTCACTCCCGTTCCTGTCTCATGCTTGCCAAGGAACGCCTTTTCCGTTTCAGTCAGGCGGAGGCGGCGGAGCCTCGTTTATTTGGCCCGTCCTACCGCACCGGCCAATCTCCATCACCTGCGTCGTGCGAACGGTTCAAGGGAGAAGGGATGGTGGCTTCTTATATTCTGGAAACTAGAAGTGACTGTGATTATGCCTAATAGCTATACGGGCCACATGAGATATAGACTCTCTGTATTGTGTTGGGCCTATAAGTAGAGGTCCACTGTAGAGGTTATATAAAGAGAGGTGGTGAAGAGGAGATAAACATATCAATCCTCTCTCTTAAACCCTAACCGTCGTAGCATATAGACGCTTAGCGACCGAGGAGGAGACGTTGCGATTGGATTCGCGAGGAGGCATGGCCGACGAGTGCTGAGGAGACGTGGTCAACGAGTACTTTGTGGTGCTTATTGGATTTGCGAGGAGACATGATCGGTGCTGATTGGATCCGCGGGGAGACGTAATCTTGCACTGCGCATTGGATCCACGGGAGACGTGATCGATGAGTACTTTGCGATGCTGATCGGATCCACGAGGAGACGTGATCGACAAGTGCTTTGCAGTGCTGACCGGCGACGAGAAGGATACGTGTAGGGATGGCAATAATACCGTGGGTCGGCACCGACCCGACGGTCCGGTCCGGTCGATTTCAGACCCACGGTATTTTTTTCGGTCCGGTCCGGTCCCGGCCGGTATGGGTCCATTTTTATACCCGTGGGTACCCAATGGGTACCCGAAATCAACTGACATGTGGACCCATGATACATGATATATAAGCCAATCTAACCCAAACCCTACCCCTTTTCCACATTTCTTCTACCGCTACATTGGTACTGCTAAAATTGCTCAGATTGTTTCAGGTCTCGGGTACCCAACGGGTCTCGGGTACCCGTCGGGTCCGGGTATGGGTCCAAGTTTGGACCTGTGAATGGAATCGGGTTCGGGTCCGGGTATATTGGTCGGGTCTCGGGTCCGGGTCCAATTCAGTTGGACCCGGAGGGACCCGACCCGATTGCCATCCCTAGATACGTGTTGATTGGATCCACAAGGAGACGTGATCGGCTAGTTCAGTATGACTATACCTACATTGTGATTGAACCGTCTTCATCAACTCTATTTTCGCTACTTTGCGCAACTAATGGTAAAATCTATGATTCTATACTTCTCGGTTCGTAGTTTGCACAATAGATTACTTTTAAGCGCTAGTATATCATGTAATCCCTCACCTGTCACAACAACTTTCTCACTCCCGTTCCTGTCTCATGCTTGCCAAGGAACGCCTTTTCCGTTTCAGTCAGGCGGAGGCGGCGGAGCCTCATTTATTTGGCCCGTCCTACCGCACTGGCCAAGCTCCATCACCTGCGTCGTGCGAACGGTTCAAGGGAGAAGGGGTCACTACTAGGAATCGGGCCTTTAGTCCCAGTTCTAAACGGACTTTAGTCCCGGTTTTGGAACTGGGATAGCCCATGCGGGACTGACGCCCGGTTCCTTTACAAATATTTAAAAATAACTCGCGGATATATGAGAGTAGTGCGTCGTGCGAACGGTTCAAGGGAGAAGGGGTCAGTACTGGGAATCGGGCCTTTAGTCCCGGTTCCAAACGGGCTTTAGTCCCGGTTTTGGAACCGGGACAGCCCATGCGGGACTGATGCCTCATAGGCAACCCCTCATAGGCATCAGTCCCGGTTCCTTTACCCTGGACTGATAAGTATTACAAATATTTAAAAATAACTCACGGATATATGAGAGTAGTGGGACTCAAACCTAAGACCTCAAGACTACCCACTCACCCTTCTAGCCAACCCACCCCACCACGCGTTCTGATATAATTAGGATATGCATTCCTTTTGAACTTTCCTCAACGAGGCATTAGTCCTGGTTCGTAATACGAACCCCAACTGATGAGGAGGCATCAGTCCGGATTTGTGTTACGAACCGGGACTGATGAGCACCCATGCCAGCTGTTTTGTACCCGTCTGCCAAAGGACTTATTAGTACCGGTTCGTATCACAAACGGGGACTGATGTCAGAGCTCAACAGGGATTGAAGCCTTGGAGCCACAAACCAGGACTGATGCTACTATCAGTACTGGTTTGTGTCCAACTGGGACTGATGCGCCGGTATTAAATGCCTATTCTCTAGTAATGGATGGCGGATTCTTATATTATCGGAACTAGACGTGACCGTGTTTATGCCTAATAGCCATACGGGCCACATGAGATATAGCTAGACTCTCTATATTGTGTTGGGCCTATAAGTAGAGGTCCACGGTAGAGGTTATATAAAGAGAGGTGGTGAAGAGGAGATTAAGGGCCCCTTCTCTTCGGCTTATCTTATCCTACTTATTTGCCTTATCTCGTCACTTCGAGAATTTTTTGAGATAGCCTCGAGAGCCTGTTGACCTTCAAATTTATGGTTTAGGGAGCTTATAGACACGCTTACGAGATAAAAAAAAACCGACTTAAAAAAGTTATAAAAAAGGTGAGATAAGTTAAATAAGACACGAGATAAGTAGGATAAGTCAGCTTTTCTCGTGTCTTATTTGACTTATCTCACTTTTTTTTTTTTTTAGTCGGTTTTTTTTTATCTTGTAAGCATGTCAATAAGCTCTCTAAATCCTAAAATTGAAGGCCAATCGGCTCTTGAGGCTATCTCGAAAAATTCTCGAAGTGACGAGATAAGGCAAATAAGTAGGATAAGATAAGCTGAAGAGAAGGGGCCCTAACATATCAATCCTCTCTCCTAACCCCTAGTCGTTGTAGTATATAGACGCTTAACGACCCAGGAGGAGACATTGCATTGGATTCGCGAGGCGGCATGGTCGACAAGTGCTGATTGGATCTACGAGGAGATGTGGTCGGCGAGTACTTTGTGGTGCTGATTGGATTTGCAAGGAGACATGATCGGTGCTGATTGGATCCGCGGGGAGACGTGATCTTGCACTGCTGATTGGATCCACGGGGAGACGTGATCGATGAGTACTTTGCGGGGTTGATCGGATCCACGAGGAGACGTGATCGACAAGTACTTTGCAGTGCTGATCAACAACGAGAAGGATACATGTTGATTGGATCCACAAGGAGATATGATCGGCTACTTAAGTACGACTACACCTACATCGTGATTGAACCGTCTTCATCAACTCTATTTTCGCTACTTTGCGCAACTAATTATAAAATTTATGATTCTATACTTCTCGGTTCGTAGTTTACACAATAGATTACTTTTAAGTGCTAGTATATCATGTAATCCTTCACCTGTCACAACAACTTTCTTCCCTGGCGTAGCAACTTTCATCTCTCGCTTGAACAACGACAACGGCCATGACCATGAATCTTTCCCTTGCCCGCCCACGCCACCGTACATGCTGCTCGCCCACGCCACCGTACATGCGAGTTAACCATGTGAATCCCGTGCAGGCCAAAATAATGTCCCCTTGTGAGCCGTGCTACTTTAATTTGTGATCTAGCCAAGGTTTCGTCAACCAACCTGCTCCAGAAAAAATGATAACCCTGTATTGGGTTTTTTAAAAACCGTGAAAACCCAATAAAACAAAAAAAAACCACTTTTTAAAATTTGAAATCAATCTCGAAAGCAATCAGTTTCTTAAAAACGGGCAATTTCATAGCATGGTGTGTTTAGGGTGTGCATGGAGCAGCATACCTTGCGTATCCTAGGGCGTGCGTAGGGTTAGGACGCACAAGAGGAAGGCAGAGACGACGTGTCCATCATATATTCAATGAAACACAATTTGGTGCAAAACCAATTCCATTGAAAATTTTTTTACATGATGCCAAACATTTCGAAACATACTAATACTATTTTCATAATTATTTAGAAGTGTTTACAATTTAAGAATATAGAAAATAAGTTAAGGATTGCTATGGATAAGGTTAAGAAATAGGGAGTGAATACTGAATAGTGATAGGACTCAGGAATAGGATAGAAAAAATTGGATGACAGTTGAAGCTGCGCTGAAGCCCTACTCCTGTCCACGCCAGGAAGTTGCAGGTTTCCTTTGAAAAAGACGGCGCGGCGCACGCTCGCGTCAACCGCTACGTTCCGAGACGCCGACACCCGCACGCCCAGTCGCCCAGAGTCCAGCCTCCAATCCACGGTGGCATCCAGAAGGCTGGCTGGTGGCGCCAAGTATGACGACGCGGTGGCAGCGCGACTGGCGTCGGCGACACGGTCGCCTCGCCCCACCGCGACCTGGCCCTCCCCTCCCCACCCGAGCTGCCTCTCTCCCACGCTGTCGTTGAAGCAGTCGTCCACCCCACACGCACCAACGCGCCCACCCCTTCTTCTCTTCCTCGCTCACATATAAATATTTCTCCAGCACGCGCCCTCGTTTTACATCATGAGGCTCCCCTTTTCTTTTTATATTTGCTCTATCGGCTTCTCCCTAACGAGAACGCGCCTGCTTCCTCGCTTAGCTCGCACGCACCGCAGCTGCCGCTCAACCAACTGCCCACCAGTTTATAAAGCCATACTGCCCCCAAGAATTGCGAATTGGGTTTGGGATTGGGGGAGCGGCGGCGAGCTCAGTTCCCGAGGAGACGGCCGGAGCAGCAGGCGAGGCGGCTCCGGTGGACGCCGAGCGGGGAGGAAGGGGGAAGTGGAAGAATAACCAGAGGTGAGTGGCTGCTTCTCTTCTCTGCTTGATCGGAAGCTCTGCTCTGCTCCTCTAGGCTTCAGATTGCATTTGGTGTTCTCAATTTTTGGTTCTCTCATGGACAGTGTGGCGCAATTTTAGTAGTTCTTGGGGATTATGAACTTAAGTGGAACTGTGCAAGTCTGAACAATTCGTACCGCCTAGAAAGAAAAAAAAGAGGTTTTTTTTTTGTTTGTTGCCGTTTGCGCTATTCAACAGATGCAAAATTTTAAGCTATATTCTACACGGAGATTCGTCTGGAGTTGTGTATTTGTTGTGCTAGCTAAGCTGAAAGGTGTTTTTTTTTTGTTTTCTTTTTAAAAAGTCAGGACTAGCGTAGCAGCGAGAGTTCTGACATGTGAGAGCACTAGGTTCACATCATGTCCTCAACGAACAGTTCAAACATTAGTGTTTTTATTTATTTATTTTAAAAAAGAGAGGAACAATTCAAACGTAAGGGTCGCTTTTATATGCTTACCATGCATTATCCGTCATCATTCGCACTCAACTAGGTTTTCTTTGAATTACACTATTAACAGTCAAGCCTAACTTGCTATATATTTCTCACAAGTACAGACCGTTGCTGCTAACTACTGTCCCTGACATTCTTTTGTTCATCCATCAGAAACAGAACGCTCATGAGTTTTCTTGCAACATTTGCCAATGCAGGTAGATAAGCACCGGAACACCTGTGCCTGCGAGTGATGTTCTGGGGCCTTGTAGGCTCATGGCAATCTCAGACGCCAGAGGGGTTCGCCATGTGAGGTGTCCCAGGTGCCACAGTGTTCTTCAGGAGCCCAATGCCCCGGTCTACCAATGCGGTGCATGCGGCACTAGTCTTCGAGGTGAATTTCAAGTTGTGCTCCGAATTTGGGAGCTTTGCATTTGGATATGTTTCGTGCTACAGGTTTCTGATGGAATCATTTGTTCTTGTGCAGCGAAAAACCACACCGGCAACGCACAAGTGGCGGTCAGTGCTCCCTCTTTAGAGAGTGGCCTGCCTCCTCAGAGCAAGCACTTGGGCTCCAACGATGTTCCAAGCACCAGTGCCTCCACCACTCCTGATGCTCCAAACACCGGGCACCAGGACGCCGACACGACAAGCCGACGCGATATCGGTGATTCGGTGTCGGAGAGGAAGCATGTGTCTGAGCAAGTGCCGGCAATCGAGAAGGAAGAACATGATCGGAGTTCCAGTCAGGAGGCCGATGGCAATTCTGAACCTCGCAGAGAAAGGGATGTCGGTGATGCAGAGTGCACCGCTAATGCTCGCAGCGTCAGAGCCAACCTCTCCAGACGAACCAGATATGCCGTTGAATCGAAGGGTTCAGACAAGAGGAGAGAAGCCGAGCCTGAACCTGATGCTGCTGCAGAATTGCAGGATTCAGAGAAGAGGAGTGAAGCCAAGCCTGAGCCTGATGCTGCAAGCAAGAAAGGTTCAGGCGAAGCAGCGCAACCGCGGCCCCGGGACACCGACCAAGTTGCACCGGCATCCGCTCGTGCCGCAGCAGATTCCCCACCGGCACCGGCTGTGCTGAAACGGGGAGATGATGCCGCGGCGCCGGCGACGGCGGCCGAGGGAAAGACGGCGAACCCTCCTCGCCAAGCGCTCCAACCACAGAGCTTGTCACCCCTTCACAAGAAGATTCTCAAGACAGTGGATGAGCTGAAGGGTGATCTCTCTGAACTTTTCAGTAAATCTCCAGAGGTCCAGCCAAGGTCACCTGCACGTCCTCCTCGTCTTCCCAAACAAGAAGGCCACGTCTCTCGCTCGGCCAAGGCCAGAGGCCTCCCTACCAGCAGAGCGCGTCACGCTGCTTCTGCTGCTGTCTACCATCCCAGCAAAGCTGGTGAGGTTGCAAAGCATGGTCAGGTGGCTCCCGTCGGTTTGCCGTCACGACGGTACCGCCAGTGCAGGGCTGATCCATGCTGCCACAGCGTGCACCAGAGACTGTGCCATCACACTTGCTGCAACCACGGCAAGCCGGAGTGCAGCAGCTGCCGAGGGCATTGCTGCAGGCCCCGAGCGCAAGGACCCGCGCCGACGCGGAAGCCACCGGCCAAGGAGGCCAAGCGGCGCGCGCCACCGAGAAACCACTGCCGGCCGGTGCTGAAGGGCGCGCCGTTCATCGTCTGCTCCAGCTGCTTCAAGCTGGTCCAGGTGCCCGCCGACTTCGCCGTCTCGAGCAAGAGCGTGCGCAAGCTGCGGTGCGGCTCCTGCTCGACCGTGCTCTCCTACTCCTACCGCGATCCGGACAGGAAGAAGCACCAGCAACCCGTCGATCAGTGCAGCACGGACGGCTCCGAGGCGTGTGGCGCAGGCTACGCTCGGCGGCCGGACCCCTTCTCCTTCATCGAGGGCTTCGGCCGCGGGGTGAGCTACTCCACGGAGGACGAGCAGCCGCTGCATGTGTCAAGAAACTCGTCCTTCGACACCGTGGACGAGGTAGCCGGCGTGGGGGTGAAGCAGAGCAACAGCCTGCACCGGCTGATGGGGTACGGCTCGGCGAGCGAGCTGCTGTTCCGGCAGTACTCCCCTGACCTGTACGAGAGCTTCGACAAGCGGACGACGCCCGACGTAAGGCAGTACGACAGGAAAGGCAAAGGCGTCTGCCTCGACGTCGACGCCGACGCCGACGATTCAGACGAGGAATACAGTGGCGCACTGAAGAGATCAGTCGTCAGAGGAGCTGACTGGGCACTGCCGCCTGGACCGGGAGCCATCAGGATCAGGTCATAGCAACAGAGGAGACTCGTATATATCCGTAGAGATCAGAGAAACATTCAGATGCTGGAATTCTAATGGTATTTTGAGTTATTAGAATTCTGATAGGTACATTGAATTGTAGTTTTACCATTCATTTAGGTAGGTGTGATATTGGATGTGTCGCCAGTTTGTTTGTTCCTTCTTCGAGTATAACAATGTTGCATAAATGTAAATACCCAACGAGGGAATCCTCAAGGAAAACAAAATATCCAGGTCCTTTTACCTTTACATCATGTGTTTGGTTCCTATCGAGTTGAATCTACATAGAATGACACAAAAGAATTGGATGATCCTATATGGAATGGTTTAAGTGGGTTGATAAAAAATTTCGTTTGGTTACTTAGATGGATTGTGGACCGTATAGTTCGACCAAATTAGCCGAATGAAATAGTACAACATATGAGAGGAATATTTGTATAAGTTATATCTCACATCCCATACGAGAGGTACCGTCCTCCTAACCAAAGATCGTAGGCTCTTAATCTAGGTAGTGTTTCTTTCAGCGTTTGCGTTCGCGTTTGCTTATAAACTGAAAATTTGTTATTTTTGTACAAGTTAAACGCTTTGATGTTTGGTAGCCAATTTTTGTAGTTCTTACTATTTTTCTCAAAGCTTTCAAAACCATTTTTTATATAATTTTTGATTCCTTGGATGTCCTTATCGAGGAGTTACAAATTTCCAGCTTAAACACAACCGCAACCGCCGAAAGAAACACTACCCTAGTCATGAATTATAATCTGAAAAGGATGTGAGTGCTTGCTAGGGGCTTGGAGAGCCCAAAAAATTTTAAAAAATAGTTTAGAACATTTTGAGAAAAACCACTAAAAGTCTTTACAAATGCTACAAAATGCTATAAACGTTTGGCTTATATAAAAATAATAAATTTTCAATAGTAGCTTTAATTTATACTGAAAAGAACGTAGCCTCAAACTATATCTTTGCCATTATATGCAGGTTCAACCTCGTACAGGGAGCTAAACGCACCCCAACTGATCAGTGTCAAGTGATAAGAACTAGAATTATCTTGAGCCGGAACAGGTGCAACAATTGAATATATTGTGTTGGATAAAGTGCCAGTGTATATCGAATATATGTAAAGTGAGTAGAGTTTTGTCGGGGATTGGTTAACGGTCCATGGGCCTAGACTAACCCCAGCAACTCTGTAAATTGGCGAATGCCTTGGACACATTTCCTAAGACAGCCCAGTCCGGACAGAGTATTTGCCCGGAGCGGTCTTTGCCTAGGAAGGGACTGGGTATTGCCCTTATGGGGTTGGCCAGCCCGCCAGGACGTTAGTGTCATGCTTTGGCTCAGTCTGGGCAACGTCCCAGTGTCCGAAGCGGTCCTTCTTGCCCGGGCACCGGCGTAACTGAGTGGCCCATCATAACATGCCACGTGGCCACGTTCCCCACGATGTGGGAGCCGTTGCCCATGATCCGTGCAGTTCGTGGGGTGGTCACGCGTGTGGCGCGCCGTCAGTTTCCTCGCGCCACGGTGCGCGCAACCGTTTCCCAGAAGTCCGGAGCCGACGGTTGAGGATAGGCCCTATAAATACCAGTTTTGCGATCATTTAAAACACGTTTTGCCCCTTTTTTACACATATCAAGCTAGCTCTCGAGCTAATTGTAACCTCGCATTCCACAATATACGCACACTGGATTACGGCTATTATCCTTCTCAGGAGGCCCGAACCAGGATAAACCCTGTGTCTTGTCTATTTTTAACTCGCTGACACCAAGAAGTCTTCGACATCTCTGAACATCACACTTCAGCAGAAAGGGACTTTCTGATCCCTCAATCAAGAAATAAGCTCAACGAGGGAATCTGGTTCCCGATCGTTGACAGCTAGCGCCGTTCGTGGGGATTGTAAGTCTTCTCTGCCGAAGAATTCCTCTGGGATGTCGAACTCCGATGATATCCACGACCTCTGCGTCTTCGACGACGTGGATGACCATGACGGGTATTACATTGACAGGGAGGTGGCTCGGATCATCGACCCTAACTGCCACATTGAGCGGGAGGAGGATTTCCTTGCACACGTTCCTCGGTCGCAGAGATTTGGACTCGGAGTACATTCTCGAGCCCCTTCTGGACCAATTCTAGGACGTCCCTGATCGGGATACCCCCATGCTGGATGGGGATGACGATATGGAAGAGCTGTATCGCGGGATCGACATCCCGGACTGCAATATAGTTTCCTTCGGCGAGAGCGCTTCCTGTGGCGACACAGTGATGACGCCCACTGACCCGATTCCCACCCGCCAAGTCAGCATGGTAAGCGAAGAGAGAGGCGTCCTCGCGCGTTGGTGACTATCGCTACGCCAGAATCACCGCTCGCACCGCTGGATGAGTCGTTTAGCAAAACGTTGGCCGAGATGAGGGACCGGGCAAGAGCTTCTGCCCGGGACCGACCGCGGACTCCCCGTGGTCCCCGGCTCCGTTGCATCACACTCCGGCCCAGCATTGTGATCTGCCCGCGTCTCCGCCGAACATTCTCCTTAGGAGTAAGAAGTGCCTCCAAGCGCTCGCCTCTGTTGTCTTGGGGATGAGAGAGAACCTAGGCGACATGGATTTTGCTGCCATGGGAGGAGCTGTGGCTGATGACTTGGAGCGCCTTGCTTTCGGGTGTTGACTTCTCTGACGCGCCCAGGTGCAGTCTCGACCTGGACGATTCATGTCCACGACACCGGGCCTCACCCCGCCACAGTGAGCAAACCGTTGGCCGAGACAGTGACCCTAGCCATGATCGAGCCCGCAATGCACACCGGAGCGCTTCCCGGGGTAGTACTAACCGAGAGGAGCGCAAGAGCCTATCCTAACTGGAGTATCGAGAGGCCACCGGCTCTGTACGGTTGCCACACCGCTCGCGGCATGAGGTCTTCTCGCGGCTTGGTCCACGGGAGGACAAGGTTGCCTCGGACGCCCCTGGGCATCATCCTATGGCTACAGGGCCTTTTTGAACGCCCTGCGCGCCGTGGTGTGGCCCGTGAAGTTCAAACCCAAGCACATGGAGAGGTTCAATGGGACTCAAAACCTGAATGAGTTCATCTCAGTATATGCCACCACCATCCTCGCGGCTGGGGGTGATGAGGCCGTTATGGCGAACTACTTGCCTATGGTTCTGAAGGGCCTTGCCCGGACCTGGCTGTTCAACCAGCACGACGGGTCTATCGTGGATTGGAAGCAACTTTGTGATGCTCTGCGGAGCAACTTCCTAATTTGTTACACTCGTCCAGGCAGAGAAGAAGGCCTCCATCGTCTGATCTAGATGGACGGTGAGTCGCTGCGCGCCTTCATGCAGCGGTTCATCAAGGTCCGCAACACAATCCCTAATGTCTCGGACGACGCAGTGCTTCGCGCGTTCAAGTAGGGGGTGCGAGATGTGCGGTTTACCCAAGACCTAGAGATCAACGCATCATGCCCAATGAGCTCGAGGATGGTAGACCGCTACGCCAATGCGGCAGAAGCGGTGGACTGGACGAGGATGCTCGACGAGGGCAAGGTTCCACCTCGGCCCGGCATCTAGCCCCTGAAGAAGAAGAAGAAGTCTTCCTCGAAGAACAAGAAGAATACGAAGAAGTGGGGCTCGTCCTATACGATCGCGGCTATGGAGCGGGAGCCTGCGCCGAGGTCCGAGTAGAGGAAGCAGTACTCTTTAGGCAAGGGCAAGGGCCGGCCTCCCCAGCGTCTTTATGACGACCATGGGGAGAAGCCCAAGAATGGCAAGTATTGCCCCCTCCATCAAGTCTACGGGCACGATCTTCGGAATTGTCGTACCTGGATGCCCAGATGGAGGACTTCTACAACGACAAGGCCCCGATGCCCTCCTTGTAAGAAATATGCCCTAGAGGCCAATCATGCAGATGATTGTAATATGTTATGCTTGTGTGATTCCATTAATGATCTCATATTACAGATCATTAAGTACGACTTGGCTGTAAAACTCTGTAATACATAATGACATCATTATAAAAATGTTGACACCGATTTTGTCACAAGGTCAAAATTTGATTAAAAAAAGAGAAATTTAAATATTAATATTAATATTAATAAATCATATATAATAAGGTAATGACTAAGGCCATGTTTGATTGGGCGTTAGATTTAATCCATCTCTAGCACCTAAAAAAAGTTGAGGTCACTCAAAATGTGGCTCAGAAAGGTTAAAAAGTATATAAAAAATATATATATATTTTGAGACCTTTGAGAAGAGCCATTTTTAAAAAAAGTTATATGAAATTTACTACAAAATGCTAAATCACATGACTTGTACAAATTGGACTGCCGTATATGGGTGTGCATGGTCCTATGTACGTATGCATGGATTATCCGGCCAATTAGCAAAGCAACTAGGTTAATCAAACCCAAGTATGCATGCATATATAGGACCCATGAAACAAGTTCATAGGTCACAACATTGCCTACGTATCGACATACACGTATACGTACGTACGGCGTCGACGGCGGCGACGGCAACAAACACCATTGAGACATCGACTAAGCAAAAAAAAAAAAAAATCAAGCCAAGCAAAGCCCACGGACATGCATGGTACTGTGTACATATGCATGGATTAAGCGGCTGATTAGCAAACCATGTGGCTTACCATGTTGAGCCCCGATGACAACCCATAGCTAGATAGCTAGCTAGCAAGCACGTCATGCACTCAGGCCACGCATGGCAGTACACGTAGATGCATGGATTAGTCGGCTAGTTAGCAAATGGATCAGATTAATCCAACTTCATGATATTTAGGCCCAAGTTAACCAAGCCCAGTGCTCAACCGGCTAATAAATGGCGCAAGGAAAAGATTTCAAACAAAATTAGCGCGAGTAGTTAAGAGGAAGACGTTCCCACGTCCGGCCATAACGCGCAGTTAGCGAAGACTGTTCGGTGCAGCGCGAGGCCGCGAGCCGTAGACTGCGCAACCGCGCTTGGGCTCTATAAATGGGACTCACGCTCGCTTAGAAGGGGATTGAACACCAGACACAAGAAGCAAGAGACGGAGGTTCCTTTGGGCTCAAAACGCCGGAGGAACACCGGAGAGAAGCGAGAGACGGAGTTTCTTTTAGGCTCAAAACGCCGGAGAACTGCGGTTAGAAGAGACACTGAAAGGCTAGAGACGCGGTAGACTAGTAAAAAGCTAGCTGCCGAGATCCCGAGCCGCTGCAACACTGCTCTGCTGCGTTCCTGGGCGTGAAGCAATCAGTGAAGGAAGGAGAGAAGGTAAGAAATATGAGTTTGCTTTTTTTTTCTCTTCTTTCTACATCCCCTAAGCAAATCATCTCTCCTATGCTTGATGTGCCTCTTTTGGTTCATATCAAGAGCCATGAGAGGGTTAAGTCTCTAAGCAAATCATCTCTCCTATGCTTGATGTGCCTATCAAGGGCCATAAGAGGGATAAATTCATGTAAAATCTATGTCAAAATCATATTGCATTTAAGTTCTCGAAAAATGAACTTGCATAAAGACACAGTGGTTAATCGCATAAAAAATTTAACCTCTGTTAATGGACATGAGCATCATACGGTCGTGTGCATGGTCATATTGCATTCCAGTCTATGCGTGTGCGTATACGCTCGCTTCCAGTCTCTGCGCGTATATGCTCGCTTGTTCACTCATCTGATTATAGTTAGCTATATGCGCCGTATACGGCATGCCAGTGCATATATATACGTACACGAAGGGCGTTGCAATGCACGCACAGCATTCATATTAAGCTACGCTGCTTAAACACGTTCCAAAAATGGACTTGTGTAGAAGTAAGCATTACTTAATCATGTAGAAAAAATGATTAACCTCTGCATCATGAAATTTTTAACACATACAAAATGTCTTGCCCCATATAACATACATGGGTATATACGTACCGAATATGTGCGTATAAATGCACATGCGCATGTTAACAAGTTTAGTTCTGTACTATATATGAGCTAGGCCGTATAGTATCTAGCATGTCCCTCATAAAAAATAATAATAATAATATGATCCACTTCATATAGCCGCATATATACTGGTATGGATCTCTGTATTTTGGAAAAAAATGCTTGTACATATGAGGCGATTAAATATTTTGCACGGCAATCAGCAGGCACATGGTTGGTGTGCTAAGGATTATATTGGAGATTCATCTGCATATGTATATCCTTGCACAAAAGAAAATGTTAAAGTGCAGTAATCCAAATCACGGATTAAAATCCTCGTGCGCTTGATTAGTTCATTAACGAATCAAGGTGAGCACGAGGATCAAAATCCCTAAATTCACTGGGTATATATGCACATCTCTACCTATAGAGTATAAATGTGCATGTTAAAAATAAAATATCATGCATAGCTCCTAAAATATAGAGTATATATATGTGCATGTTCAAAAAATAATAATAATAAATTTTCATGCATATAATCTTACATATAGAGCATACATGCATGCGCAAAATAAATTCTCAAAAAATAATAAAAAAAACATGTGCCACGTAAGATATTACGTTGCTAAGAAAAGATAAATATATAATTTAAAATGCTTTGAAATAGGCATCCCAAACTTATTAGCCCATTATGTCGCGCTAATAAAATATAAATCAAATTAAGATGCCTTCATGAAAGCATCTCAAAGGCACTAGCCTTCCATGTTGCGCTGGTAAAATAAAAGTCGAACAAAAATATCTACTAGCCACCCATGTTGTGCTAGTGAAACAAAATCAAATCAAAAGCCCTCTGATCAAGCATCAAGTCGTCAATGCCAAGAAGACAGAAGACCATTTTCTTTTTTGTCTTTTGTAATTTTCTCTTTATGTTGCAATTTGATGTAATTTGTATGTTGGAATTCTTAATCAGGGGCTTTCTCTTTTGAGATGTAATTAACAGAATTTATATGAAAATGTATGAATTCTGGAAGTTTGGTACTCGCATTCCCTGAATATCGTCTTTAATATTCTAAATAAAAATAAATTTGTATCTAATGACGTGGAACTAGGGTAAAACCCATTAAAACTCAAAACCTAAGAAGCGTATATTTTTTCTCGTCGTCAAAAAGTTGTCCCTTGATTTTGTTTATTGGCTGGGACATCAATAATAGACATGATATAATCAAGCACATGGGTTGTTGTGATGGTCATGTTTTGCAGACTATGGATATGTGATATCAATATAATCATGTGGATACACATGTAGGAGTACATGGTATCGGATTGACCCACTTTGTGAAACACCTTTGATGATATAATGTGTCATAGGTGATTTCGTACAATGATATAATGTTTGATCCTCAGACCTGAGATCAACACAATTTCCTACATGAGGATGGCATGCTTTGATATTGTCTAAAGTTATTCCGTAACTGGATAACGATAAGGATTTTACTCGGGTATGTTTTGAATCATGCGGAGGGAAGTGATTGATCAAGATGGGAGTTGTCTTCCTCGTTCAGAGGAAAACGATATCTTGGGCCGCTCGATGAAATAGACTAAAGGATGTGCATGGCCATGCCCGAGCGATCAAGGAGTTGGTCGATCGATAAGGTTTAGCCTATTTCGAAAAATCGAGTAAAAGGGTTTAACAGCACAAGGATGACACATCTCGACCTTGGGTTAAATCAATATATCAATAGAGACGAAAGGATCAACATTTGATTATTGAGAGGTTCGTCGGATCGCCGACCTTCATGCAATTTGAGTAGTCGCAATGTTTTGCTAGAAACCGCTTGCGACTTGTAGATCGAAATGAGATTTCGATTTACGGTCAACATTGCATGAACCTACAGGGTCACACACATACAATAAGATTTAGGCAGGTTTGTGAAACCTCCACTCGTGACGTATGTTCAATGCGATTGAACGAGGTATCTGGTTGTTTTTGGAAAGCCGAAAACACTGTAGCAATGCTGAATACACTGTTCCTATGCTGGAAACACTGTGGCATGTCAGCAGCACTGCAGCAGCCGCCATATGAACAGTGCACATGTTGGTGGTACTATGGCAAACCGACTTTGCTACAATAACAGATCTGGGTACTGTAGCTACAATGTTTTGGCTGTATATAGATGGTCATGGTTCAAGTAAAAGATGAGAAAAAGTGAGAAAAAGAAGGAGAAGAGGGAAGGAAAGAGAGAAAAGGAAAAAGGTGTAAGAGTTACACCTGTTCCCGAGAAAGTCACGAGGGTCGTGTAATCCGGTGCTAGCACACCGACGCACGAAGCCGAAGGCCTGTTCGTGTGGATACCTGAAGGACACAGCTACTTTGCCGTGAAAGGTCTGACGGGTATCTCTGCGCTACGACAACGGGAGTTGAAGGCTACGAGTAAATCCATCTCCGAAGCTCCATCCTGATTCTCAGGGCCACGATATGTGTTTATAAGCTTTTGGGTGCAACTAATCTTGGTTCTAATGCATGCGATGATCTTGGGGAGGGAATGAAATTTTTGAAACACATGGGTCTTACCCTAGCCATTCCCCAGCAGTGGTATCAGAGCCGGGTTGTACTGCATTAGTTCCGGATTAGCGATGCATATATGAGATTTATGCAGGTGTTTGCTTTTGTTGATATGATCAGCATGGTTTTGCCTTTTATGGATAATTATGGCTTGATTTGATCATGTCTCTTTTAGTCTCTATCCTGTTTATATTATCTCTTGTATAAGTTGTTATACATGTCCCCATGATTTTATGTGTATCATGTTCTATGCATGTTGCTATGACAGCTATATGATAGCAAATGTATTGATGATGCCTTATCAATTCTGTCCACTGTCAAGATTTCGATCATCGGCTGATGGGCTTGCCAAAGCAAGGTGTCACAGATTATCTTAATAAGGCAGATGTGAGTGTCGGACACTTACGGACTTAAGAATTGATTTGACTCAGGAGGGCTATCAAAACAGTTTTGGGATCTAGGCATCGAGTTGGTAGGATTGCATGAGATGTCTTGCTATCAACCAAGAATTATATGAGATGTAATTAGCAAAGTGTTTGCTTACCTAAAGAGCCTTGTCTGAGCAGTGATGCCAAAGCTCACTTGGACATGGCGAAATATGGATCTTGGAAATGCCGTACATTTGGGACACTGTTTTGTAAATGTATAGCAATGTTTATTTTCATATGATGAAAATAGTAAGCATAAACATCTCTCTTATATTCTTTTGCATATTTGTATATTGTAGAGTATGGCGAATAGTTCGTCATCCAGCTTCACATTGTGATGTATCCTTGAGAAGGAGAAACTGAATGGAACCAATTTTATTGATTGGATCCGGAACTTGAGAATTGTTCTCAAGTAAGAAAGGAAGAAATATGTTCTAGAGAGTCCTATTCCTCCTGTGCCAGCTGTGAATTCATCACGTACAGAAAAGGATGCTTACAAGAAGCATTCTGATGATGCAGTGGATGCCACGTGTCTCATGCTAGCCACCATGAACTCGGAGCTTCAGAAGCAGTTCGAGAACATGTCGGCATATGACATGGTCATGCATTTGAAAAATTTATTTCAAGTGCAGGCGCGTGTTGAAAGGTATGAAATGACAAAGGCATTGCATGAGTGCAAAATGGCAGAAGGTACTGCGGTTAGTACTCATGTAATCAAGATGATTGGTTACATTGAGAATTTGGAAAGGTTGGGATTTCCATATAACCGGATCTAGCCATCGATATTATACTTGATCCTTGCCACCTGTTATGGTCCGCTCATAATGAACTATAACATGAATGGCTTGGAGAAGTCACTCATCGAATCGCATAGGATGCTAAAGACAATGAAAGCAGAATATCAAGAAAGAGACATCGATGTCTTCTTTGGTACGAAAGGAAAGCGCTTTAAGAAGAAGGGAAAGGCAAAGGGTAATGATCATGCTAAAGCTGGGAGCTCTGGCAGTGGTCATAAACCTAAAATGTCTAAGTCTGGCCCCACTTCTAGCGCAACCTGTTTCCACTGCCAAGAAGTTGGTCATTGGAAGAGGAACTGCCCAAAATACTTGGAAGAGAAAAACAAGAAGGGAAGTTCGACTTCCACTTCAGGTATTTATGTTATAGAAGTTAACATAACCAGTTGTCCTTCCAATGCATGGTGCAGGAGCTCATATTTGTTCAAATATGCAGGCGCTCCAAGGAAGTAGGATATTGGCAAAAGGAGAAGTTTAGTTTGGCGTCGGCAATGGAGCAAGAGTTGCTGCCATAGCTGTAGGAACTTATGTGTTAACTTTACCTTCGGGTATGGTATTGGAGTTGAGTAAATGTTATTATGTACCCGCCATAAATAAAAATATCATCTCTGTTCCATGTTTGGATATGGAGAATTTTGAATTCAGAGTCAAGAACAAATGTTGTTCATTTTATCTGAATAATATATTTTATGGCGATGCTCCATTACAGAATGGACTATATTATTTGAATCTCCAGATACTAATCTATAACATAGTTACCAAGAAAGCTAAAGCAAATGATTTGAATCCCACTTTCTTGTGGCACTGTCGCTTGGGTCACATAAATGAGAAGCGCTTAATGAAGCTCCATAAAGATGGACTTCTAAGCTCATTTGATTTTGAATCTTATGACACTGCGAATCTTGTTTATTGGGAAAAATGACCAAAGCAACTTTCGCTGGTGTTGGCGAGAGGGCAAAAGACTTATTGGAACTAATACATACAGATGTATGTGAAACAATGAGTACAGTGGCCAGAAATGGTTTTCAGTACTTCATAACATTTACTGATGACCTCAGTCGTTATGGTTATGTCTACTTGATGAGACATAAGTCTGAATCATTTGAAAAGTCCAAAGAATTTCATAACGAAGTACAGAATCATATTGGCAAGACAATTAAATTTCTACGATCTGATCGTGGAGGGGAATATTTGAGCCAAGAGTTTGCTGATTTTCTTAAAAAATATAGAATCGTTCCAGAATTGACTCCACCTAGTACGTCTCAATGGAACGGGGTATCGGAGAGGAGAAACAGAACCTTGTTGGACATGGTTCGGTCTATGGTGAGCCAAACAGATCTTCCATTGTATTTCTGGGGATATGCTCTAGAAACAGCTGCATTCATTTTGAACAGGGCACCATCAAAAGCAACAGAAAAGACACCATATGAGATATGGACTAGGAAGCAATCTAGTTTATCTTTTCTAAAGATTTGGGGTTGCGAAGCTTATGTAAAACGTTTGACGTCTGATAAGCTCACTCCAAAATCTGAAAAGTGCATCTTCTTGGGCTATCCTAGGGAAACCAAAGGGTATTACTTTTATAATCGGCATGAGAATAAAGTGTTTGTTGCCCGTAATGGTGTTTTCTTTGAAAAGGAGTTTCTTTCCAAAAGAGTTAGTGGGAGCACAGTGCACCTTGAAGAAATTCAAGATGTACCTCGGTCTTCTTCTAACCTGGAGGAACCTTAAGAAAATCTGCAAACAGTTGCAGAACCTATTATTGAAACACCAGCCCCACGGAGATCAGAAAGGGTACGTCACAAACTTGAGAGGTTCATGTTTCTTGTGAATAAACAAGGTGACACATCATTATTAGATGACAATGACCCTGCCACTTTTCAAGAAGCGATGGAAAGCCCGGACTCCGAAAAATGGCTCGAAGCCATGAGATCCGAGATGAATTCCATAAAAGATAATCAAGTTTAGAACATGGTTGACTTACCGGATGGTGTGAAAGCCATCGAGAATAAATAGGTATTCAAAAGGAAAATTGACGTGGATGGAAGAGTTCACATCCATAAAGCCCGACTGGTGGCTAAAGGGTTGCAAATTCATCGTATTGACTTTGATGAAACCTTTTCACCAGTCGCGATGTTTAAGTCAATTCGGATCATCCTAACAATTGCAGCATATTTTGATTATGAAATATGGCAAATGGATGTCAAAACCGCTTTTCTTAATGGAAAGCTCAACAAGGACGTGTATATGATACAGCCTGAGGGTTTTG
Organism: Olyra latifolia; assembly: GCA_036346145.1. Taxonomy (NCBI): domain Eukaryota; kingdom Viridiplantae; phylum Streptophyta; class Magnoliopsida; order Poales; family Poaceae; genus Olyra; species Olyra latifolia. The sequence continues at coordinate 55,805,731 of CM070529.1, read as the reverse complement.
TCGATCCTACAAATGCTGGGAAAGTATGCAAGCTTGAAAAATCCATTTATGGATTGAAGCAAGCATCACGGAGTTGGAATCTTTGTTTTGATGAAGTTGTCAAAGAGTTTGGATTCATTAAAAATGAAGAATAACCCTGTCTTTATAAGAAGGCAAGTGGGAGCGCACTGGCATTTCTGGTTCTATATGTGGACGACATATTGTTATCGAAAATGATATTCCCATGCTTGAATCAATTAAGACATCACTGAAAATAAGATTCTCATGGCGAAGCAGCCTATATTTTAGGCATCAAAATCTATAGAGATAGATCGAGAAGGTTAATTGGATTATGCCAAAGTACATATATTGACAAGGTGCTAAAGAGGTTCGGCATGCAGGATTCCAAGAAAGGATTCTTGCCCTTGTCACCTAGTACAAATCTCTGCAAGACTCAGTGTCCTATGACACAGGATGAGCGAGATCACATGAGTGTGGTTCCATATGCTTCTGCTATTGGATCCATCATGTACGCCATGATATGTACACGCCCAGATGTTTCTTATGCATTAAGCATAACAAATCGATAAGCATAACAAGTCGATATCAAGCAGACCCCGGTGAGAGTCACTGGACAACAGTCAAAAATATCCTTAAGTACTTGAGAAGAACTAAGGATATGTTCCTTGTCTATGGTGGTGAGGAAGAGCTCGTTGTAACTGGTTACACCAATGTAAGTTTCCAAACCGATAAGGATGACTCAAGATCGCAATCTGGATTCGTGTTCTGCCTCAACGGAGGAGCGATTTCTTGGAAGAGTTCAGCGATCGACCGCTGCAGACTCGCTGCAGAGGTCGAGTATATTGTCGCCGGAAGCAAAGAAAAGAGGCTGTTTGGATAAGAAAGTTCATCATTGAACTAGATGTGGTTCCTAATGCTGAGAGCCCAGTGGATCTTTATTGTGATAACAATAGAGCCATTGCGCAGGCTAAAGAACTAAGGGCACACCAAAAATCCAAACACATACTGCGGCGATATCACCTTATTCGAGAAATTCTAAATAGAGGTGATATCAAGATATGCAAAGTGGCAACGAAAGCTAATGTGGCGGATCCATTGACAAAGCCTCTCCCGCAAGCAAAGCACGAGACGCATACTAGAGCAATGGGTATTAGATACATGCATGATTGACTCTAGTGCAAGTGGGAGATTGTAAGAAATATGCCCTAGAGGCCAATCATGGAGATGATTGTAATATGTTATGCTTGTGTGGTTCCATTAATGATCTCATATTACAGATCATCAAGTACGACTTGGTTATAAAACTCTGTAATACATAATGACATCATTATAAAAGTTGTCCCTTGATTTTGTTTATTGGCTGGAACCAATAATAGACATGATATAATCAAGCACATGGGTTGTTGTGATAGTCATGTTTTGCAGACTATGGATATGTGATATCAATACAATCATGTGGATACACATGTAGGAGTATATGGTATCGGACTGACCCGCTTTGTGAAATACCTTTGAGGATGTAATGTGTCATAGGTGATTTCATACAATGATAATGTTTGATCCTCAAACCTGAGATCAACACAGTTTCCTACATGAGGATGGTATGCTTTGATATTGTCTAAAGTTATTCTGTAACTGGATAACGATAAGGGTTTTACTCAAGTATGTTTTGAATCATGCAGAGGGAAGTGATTGATCAAGATGGGAGTTGTCCTCCTCGTTCAGAGGAAAATGATATCTTGGGCCGCTCGATGAAATAGACTAAAGGATGTGCATGGCCATGCCTGAGCGATCAAGGAGTTAGTCGATTGATAAGGTTTAGCCCGTTTTAGAAAATCGAGTAAAAAGGCTTAACAGCACAAGGATGACACATCTCGACCTTGGGTTAAGTCAATATATCAATAGAGACGAAAGGATCAACATTTGATCATTGAGAGGTTCGTCGGATCGCCGACCTTCATGCAATTTGAGTAGCCGCAATGTTTTGCTGGAAGCTACTTGCGACTTGTAGATCAAAATGAGATTTCGATTTACGGTCAACATTGCATGAACCTACAGGGTCACACACATAGAATAAGGTTTAGGCAGGTTTGTGAAACCTCCACTCGTGACGTATGTTCAATGCGATTGAACGAAGTATCTGGTTGTTTCCGGAAAGATGAAAACACTGTAGCAAATCTTTGAATACACTGCCCCTAAGCCGAAACATCAGTAGCATGTCTAAAAGATCAGTAGTACCGCCATATGAACAAAGGCACATGTCGTGACATGATCAGTAGCAAACCGGCTTTGCTACAGTATCCGATCTGGGTACTATAGCTACAATGTTTTGGCTATATATAGATGGTCATGGTTCAAGTAAAAGATGAGAAAAAGTGAGAAAAAGAAGGAGAAGAGGGAAGGAAAGAGAGAAAAGGTGTAAGAGTTACACCTGTTCCTGAGAAAGTCACGAGGGTCGTGTAATCCGGTGCTAGCACACCGACGCACGAAGCCGAATGCCTGTTCGTGTGGATACCTGAAGGACACAGCTACTTTGCTGTGAAAGGTCTGACGGGTATCTCTTCGCTGCGACAACGGGAGTTGAAGGCTACGAGTAAATCCATCTCCGAAGCTCCATCCTGATTCTCAGGGCCACCCCTGGTATGTGTTTATAAGCTTTTGGGTGCAACTAATCTTGGTTCTAATGCATGCGATGATCTTGGGGAGGGAATGAAATTTTTGAAACACATGGGTCTTACCCTAGCCATTCCCCAGCGCTCCTTGCCCAAACCGGGTGAGAGCAGCAAGGGCAAGTGCCCTGCCCGCGACAGTGAACCATGCTGCGATGAGTTCCCTGAGCTTGAGAATCACATCGCCATGATCTTTGGTGGCTCCTCCGCTTATACTTGTCGGCGCGACCTCAAGCAGGCCGCCCGAGAGGTCCACCATATCGATCAGGGCAAGCCGTAGGCCGAGCAGCTCAAGTGGACCGAGTTACCCGTCATGTTCTCCAAGGACGATGGTCACCTTGGAATGGTCAAGCCCTAGAGGCTCCCATTTGTCGTGGCTCCGTGAAGCATCTAGGCCCCAAAGATTACTGGAATCCATCTTGAATTAAGTTTTGGTGTTGATAGACAAAGTCTGGTTCTTGTTTAACCCTATTAGAGCAATCAAGGCTCAGTCAAGGGTGTCTTTCTTAATGGTGTGGCATCAAGCTTAAGATCAAGAACTAACTAGTTAAGGCTTAGGAGAAGTATCAAGCCTGTAGTTAGTTTGTTTTTTAAACTCCTTTTGCTTTACCATTGAGAGGGGCTGCATATCAAAATCTTGTTGGATTTCCTAACTCAAGTATAGTATCTTGGACCAAAATTAGCTTAGAACCCAGGCCAAAATCTATCACAGACACATCTTTGCATCTTGTCTATGTCACCTTTCAATCCAGTAGGATCACCGTTCACAACAGACAATACTTATTCAGAACCTTTTCCAATCCAGTAAGTTGACCATTCACAACAGACAGTCTATTGGAAGCTACTCTCACTCGTTCTCAAAACCCAGTGAAAACCTAGTTCAAAACAGACAGTCTCTTGTGAACTATCTTTGCTTGAGTTTCAAACCAGAGTTTTTCCCGTTCACAACAGACAGTCTGTTGTGAACGTACCTTGCCAATCCCATTGTCTATTGTGAACGGCAAACCTTCTGTGTGACACTTTTGAGCGTCTGTTTCAAAAGAATTGTACTTTTAACTTTGTTTAAAATTTTGGCAGTATACCCCAACAGCTAGAATCTGTCCCAAACGACTATTTCCTTGAATCCAAGCCTATTTAAACCCATGGAAGGCTTACTTCTTGGGTTGCTGCTCTAGAACGTAAAAATCAACTCCTAGAGCTTTCCTAGAGCCTTAGAACTCAAAAGTCTCCATTCCAACACCAAGTGCTCATACATTTGAGTTGCTGTGAGTGAGGAAGTGAAATCTCTTGAGATGTTCTGATTGCAGCCTATTACTCTTGAAATCAATCTTCTACACGATTGGTGACAATAGCTTGAGGAGCTTGCCAAGGGCGTTTGTGGGAGCTCTCAAGCAGTGGAGTTGTGAGGGCTTTGGAGGTTGCCCACCGGAGTGGTGAAAACCTGCCATTGAGTGGAAAGAGACCAAGGGCTCGAGAGAGAGCCGGTCCTGGTTGGAGGACTTGTCTCAACGGAGAGTAGGAGGAAGAATCCGAACTTCGGTCAAACAAATCAAGTGTCTCCTCTTTTACTTACCAGTTTTTACTCTTATTACTCTCTGTTTTAGCTCTGTTTACCTTGACTTACTATTGTTCTATTAGTTTGTTTCCGCTGCTTATCTTTTACTAGTGATAGGACTGAATAGATAGATTGGGTAACAATTTGCTAAAGAATATCAACTTGAATAAAATTTTATAAATTGCCTATTCACCCCCCTTTAGGCCAAGTAGATCCTTACACTCCGACCATCGGGAACACAAGGGTGGGCCACGTCCTCGTCGACAGCGAAAGCGCACTGGACTTGATTTCGGTTTTGGTCCTAGATGAGATGCAGATTCCTCGCTCCAAGATTAAGGACATCGCTATGCCCTTCTACGGAATCATCCCAGGTAAATCGATGAGACCCCTTGGCCAGATAGTGTTCCCTACGACCATCGGAGGGCCGTCGAACTTCAAGACGGAGTTGATCACATTCGAGGTGGTCGACTTTACTTTTGCATACAATGCCATCCTCGGTCGTCCGGTGCTAGCTAAGTTCATGGCTGCCACGCACCATGCTTACCAGTGTCTGAAGGTCTCGGGCCCTAAGGGAATCATCATGGTGAGGGGTAGCCACAAGGCTGCTCTGGACTGCGACAAGCAGGCCCTAGCCATCGTAGGGCAATTCCATCAGCACAACCCAGATCAAGAGCCGAAGAAGTCTGCTCGGTTTAAAGTTGCCCTCCAGCCAGGAGAAAAGACCAAGAAGGTGCCTCTGTATGTGCAGTAAGGAGAAGGATGGCGGGGGTGGCCCTTGCCCTATTTTTTATTGCTAAAATAGAGGTCCTGCATGAGCCAAAAATGACATTTGTTTAATTTTGAAAATCACGAGGATACCCTATTTATTGTGAGTGAGATAATTTTCCAAAATTCCTAGCTCCACACCTTGCGACGACAGATTCAGGGAGGGTCATTTTCGGAATTTCTGTAAGATCTATCAAAAAAAAATCTGGATGATACCCTGCTGCCGGAGCGTAACCATTTTCCGCAGTCCAAATATTTACAACACAAAGATACTAAAATACCGCTTCTAAAAAATACTAAAATACCCCCCTACTTTCAAAAAAATCAACCGCGATTGCCCTTCCTCCTCCTCCCCCGTCGGCTCGTAAACCCTGCGCGTCTCCTGATTCTCCTCCTCCTTGGAGGGAGCATAGATAAACGCGACGAGAGAGAGGAAGAAGCTCCAAGCCTCCAACCTCACGAGCGCGGCGTGATCCCGTCTCCTGACCTCTCCTCCCTCACCTCGGAATTCCTCCAATCGCCGAGGCATCGCGAGGTTCTGGAGAATTCTTCGCCACAGAGGAGAGGCCGCCCGGTTCCGCCCCGGCTGAATGCTCGAGCGAATCGCTTGAATCGCCGGCATGGGGAGGAAGAAATCGCGGCCGTGTCGGGCGGGAGGCCTAGGCGCGGCGCAGCCCGACGCGCCGAGCCCTAGCAGAAGCGCCCCCAAATCGAAGCGCGCGGCCAAGGGCGGGGCGAGGAGGGACGTCTGCGTGGAGGTGGATAGGAGCACGGTGGGTATGCCCGATGGCGACCACCGCGACCTCGCCGAGTTGGTTATCCGCGAGGTGAGGCTCTCCGACGAGGGGATGGAGCCGGAGGACTATGCGGCTCTGGAAGATAAGGCAATCAGGGAGTCGAGGTTGTCGCTGCGGCTGCGGGTGCGGGACGCGCCAGAGGATGGGTTCAGATTGGGACAGTGGCCGGTGGTGCCCTCGGATTGCGTGCTCCTGGAGTATGTCATTGGCGGGGATGCTGAAGGGAAGGATGGGGGTGGGGTGGTTGTGTCAGGTTTTTTTGATGGTCCTGATGAAGGCATATCTGGTCTCGTCCATTTGGTTAGCTTGAGATTCGTCACACTGCGGGTTTATGTGTTCAGCACAGTTTGGAATGGTGGTTCAGTGATGGGTAGGTCTTTCAGGGTTAGAGTGGAGGTGATGGAGCAGGCTTTCGACACATGTGAGTCGTTGCTGGAAGTGGCAAGGCATCCCTGGAGGAAGAGCTTGATGAATATGATGGCTTGGGTTCGTCCTGAGGTCACGGCATCGGCTACAATATATGTGATGGATGGCCATGTTCCACTGGTGGACGATGGTGCTAACGGTGATTTCACGCTGAAGAGTGATTCACAGTTTGATCCTACTGCTTTCTATGAAGCCATTAAACCTTCGGCGTACGTACCTTACATCTCATGATCTCATGTGTTTTTATTTGGAAACAGTTGAGGAAATTATTTTAAGTTGCTAACTGCACGCTCCAAGAAGTATGTGAAAGCATTTACACTGAGATAAGCGAAGTACTTCCTGCTGTCGTTATGATGGCATGTATATGCTGCCTTAGTGGAAACCTATAAATTTTTATGATCTTGAGTTATGCCAAACAATTTTTCTTGAGCAGATATGCAAAACAAATTAAAAGTATTATGATGCACCATGCTCTTTCTGGCTGTTATATGATTCTTTTATTTTACTACTTGTTGATAGCAAGGCAGGACTGCTGGAAGAGGAGCTTCCTGATTTACTTCCTCATCTCAGACCATATCAACTTCGTGCAGCAAATTGGATGGTTCAACGTGAAAAGGGAAATCCAATGGTTTCAACACCCAACCAAGGATATGTTCATTGTGCACCATATTGTGTCCCAGTCAATTTTATTCACAAGAATTCCAGGATGTTCTACAACCCTTTCAAGTAAGACTTAAATGCATAATACTTATACTTACCCTGATGTTGGTATGTGTTCCTTCAATGCAGATAATGCCTACTATCTGTGTGATCGCTATATTTTCCATTCCTCTTCATTCTTGTTTTGTTTTGTGGTAATGATTGACATGTTCGGGCATACTGTACATTAATTATCCTGAGCTTTTGTTACCATCAAGGATGCAACGCAAATAAATGATAGTTTGGTTTCATATGTGATGATGCTGGGTAGCGTTGTCTCATCTCTAAGGAAAAAGGTTTTGTGTCTGTGATCGATATGTTGAGATTTTTTTTCTTTTGGGCAAAGATTTGTTTGGTTGACAATCTCATTGACATACTCTTTTGCATGCTATTTTGATTTGGTAATGAAAACATCTTTAATGCCTATGCTGCTATGCATATTACTATTTATTTTGCATATTTGTTATTTCACTCATTTGATCTTTTTCTAAATGTAAATTGTTTTGATTGCTCTGGATTTAGAATTTATCTGTTCCTATAAATATCCTTGATTTTCATTCAATCTGTTGCTTCGCAGTGGAAATGTTTCATTGCAACCAGAGCGCTCTCCACCTTATGTCTCTGGCGGCATTTTGGCTGGTATGTTGATGTTAAGTGTGTACGTACATAATTGAAGTGCATTAATGTTTTTGCGCCCTAAGGATTTCTTCACTAATTTTTGGTGTGGCTAAATAATTACAGATGAAATGGGCCTAGGGAAAACTGTCGAGCTTTTAGCTTGCATTTTTGCTCATCGCAGACCATCCTCCATAGACTGTTCTATCTGTCAAAACAGAAAAGAAAGAGATCAGACAAAAAGGCAGAAAAGAGATAGGATTGAGTGTACTTGTGGTGCTGCAAGTGCAAGTTCTGCATATGAGGGGGTGTGGATTCAATGTGACACTTGCGATGCTTGGCAACATGCTGATTGTGTTGGTTACTCACCCACCGAACACTTACTTTGTGATGATGGTGCCAAATCAGACAGTGAAAAAGGCACCATGAAGTCAAGGACCAGAAGGAAAAAGAAACCCAAGTATTCAATTGTGGAGACGAAAGAAAATTACATTTGCCCATCGTGCTTAGAACTTACTGAAGCAGCTCAAACTAATATGTGCAGTCATGCTACACTGATAGTCTGTCCAGCACCAATATTGGCACAGTGGCATTCTGAATTAACTCGGTATGATTTTGTTTATCCAAACCATAGTTGAACGATACTATGCCCATCTAATTCGTGAATACTAAATAACAGAATTAATTTTTTTTAATGTTCGAGATACACGCATCAGTCCAATAGTCCATCACTATATAGAAAAGTGACCGCATGACCATCCTATATGCTACTATTTCTTTCAATATTTAGAAGCTAATCTATATGATTAGTGTAAAATGATGGCTTTGCTTTCACTGTTTTCAGTGACATAACTACTTGTCTTGTAATCTGTTCATTGTAGAAGTTCTGCAACTTTGAGTTGAAATTTTTTGGCCATGATAAAAGGCCTTTTAGAATAAGATAAATAGCTTTTATTTTTTCTGGGAGAAACAACTATTAAGAACTTTTCAATTTTGGCCCATACTTTCATTCTAGCACAATCTATGCCTAGAACTGAAGCTTCAAATTGTTTACCAGCCTTGATTTTTTCAATGTTATACTGTTACCTCTTTTGTTTTGTATGATCTGCATGTGATAATACCGCTGACTGCAATTTTCCTTTTCTATTAGACACACAAGGCCAGGATCTCTGAAAGTTTGCATTTATGAAGGTGCAAAGAATTTGGACTCTGCTTCTACCTCTAAAATTGATATGACCGAGATAAGCACTGCTGATGTTGTTTTGACAACTTACGATGTCCTGAAAGAAGATCTATCACATGATTCTGATCGGCATGATGGTGATCGACGCTTCTTGAGATTTCAAAAGAGGTTACGTGTACTCTTTTCACAGTGAAGCTTAACGAGTTTACTCTTCACAGTGAAGCTTAACAATACAGGATATTAATAGGGTGTTTGGTTTGAGGGTCACTTGATCATAGGATGGGTTGGTCCATCATTAGATCATCCCATGATTTTGGTGGGAGGATGACCCCATACCTCATTTTGTACTAACATTGAGCTTACGAGGGATGGGGGTACTTATGTATCAATCCATTCTAATCCTGAAACCAAACAGGTGGGTTATGTTTGAAGTTAAGGATTCGATGGTCTACTCACCATACAGTTCCTCAAACCAAACACCATAAAATTGATTCTGTTAGTTTGGAAGTTAACTAGATGAAAAATGCAAAACCACCTATTAGAAGATGGGGTGGTGGCTTGAGTTTTGAAAGTTTACATTGCTGATGAGGTACATTGGATGGTGGAGCTATATGTACAGTGGGAGAAGAGAACCATTCTCTTCTTTATATTCATGGCATCACTTTAGGTCGTATGGCTGTATGTGTTTGGAAGCAGTGGCAACAGTTAGTAGTCTTTCCCTGGGTGTGTGTTGGGTGGGTGGGTGGTGCTTGCATACCAAAGCATCAATTCATTAAACAAAAGGCGTTCGGACTTGGAAGATCCTTGCTTCCCAATTTTTTTTAATATGATAATCGCATGCTCTTTTTACCGCTCATACCTTTATCTTGCCATACCTATGTGCCGGTCTTGCATGATCTAAAGAGGGAGATACAACTGACAATGCCTACATTTAAAAATTAATTGACTTGAGCTTCTATTATGTTTAGAATCATGGTACACTGACACCAGCTGAAATAATAGTGAACTAGCTTATTTGTTATCTATGTTTCATTGAATGCTTGTAGTCCTGTATGCCTGCCAGCTATTAGCCCGGCCTGCCATTTATGCAATAGTTAAAATAACTATGTCTGTACTGTCGTTACACTCTCTTAACTCTCTAGGTACCCTGTCATTCCAACTGTCCTAACAAAGGTCCATTGGTGGCGGCTTTGCTTGGATGAAGCTCAGATGGTTGAGTCTAGCAAGACTTCTGTGACTGAGATGGCAATGAGGCTAGATGCTGAAAACCGTTGGTGTATCACAGGAACTCCAATACAACGCAAGCTTGATGATCTTTTCGGGCTTCTACGCTTTCTTCGAACAAGTCCATTTGACACATATAGATGGTGGGTGGACATTATTAGAGACCCATATGAGGTATGTTGACTGGCGGCAGTCATTAACTGCCACTGGTAGATACTTTAATAAATTGTCTATAGCGACAGAGCTTGTAAATTAATATTCTTGGTGGCTACGGTGGATGTAGTGAGACAAGCAACATCCTGGGAATGGTATGGTTGTTACTGTTAGCTCACTGCTCTCCTGTAGTTCCTTATATTTTGAAAATATAGGCAGGGTTAATGAAGTTATCTTGTAAAGAACTGAAAAACCTGATAAAATTACTACAATTTTAGTGCAAATTTGTTTGGCATAGCAGTATGTGAATGATGCTATGATGGCCACACATGTAATGATAATTACTGCTCTGTATGCTTTGATAACATTCTTTTATGAGATGGTTGGATTGTTTCATTTTTCTCCTTTTCTTGTTGTATTGATCTTCAGAGGGGTGATATGATAGCTATGGATTATACACACAAGTTCTTCAGGGAAATCATGTGGCGCTCCTCAAAAATTCATGTCTCAAGGGAGTTACAACTGCCTCCACAAGAAGAATGTTTTTCATGGCTCATCTTTTCTTCAGTCGAAGAATATTTCTATCAGAAGCAGCATGCGGCTTGTATGGACCATGCACATGAAATTATTACACGTTTAAGGAATGATGCCAACAGAAGGGAACCAATATCAGGTATTTTTCCATTAAATCAAGTATTTTCTGCTGCTGGTTGTCAGATTGATTCTGCAGGAACAAGATTTTCATTCCATTCCATCCCTTTTCTGCTGCTGGTTGTAATTGTTTTGTTTGGATGGAGATAATGAGAAAGAGGCTATAGTATATGGTATTTCTTAGTTCTTTTTTTCTTATTTTTTAATACTCTCAAATGACTAACCGATGAAATAATTTACTGTTTGAAATTCCCTTTTTATTTTATTTTCTATCTCTACAGTCAAACAAAGCAATAATGTGTACAATGCGCCTCAACGGGATTTGTGGATGATCACAAATTATATTCCCTTTATTCAATAACCCTTTGTTTTTGTAGATTCGAATGCTTTATCAAATATATACCTCTCCAATAATGACATTGCCAAACTTCTAGTCCCACTGCTCAAACTTCGGCAGGCATGTTGCCATCCTCAAGTGGGGAGTTCTGGTCTCTGCTCTTTGCAACGCACCCCTTTATCTATGGGTGAAATTTTACAGGTGAACTAATGGTGTTACCTTCCCGATTTGCAACAAATATTTTTAGTGTAGTTGCATGATAATGTGCTCAAATTGTTGATGATCCTTTGGCATCCAGGTTCTTATTGGTAAAGCAAAAGTTGAAGGGGAGGAAGAGCTTAGGAAAATTGTAGTTGCCCTGAATGGTCTTGCTGGAATTGCTGCCATCGAACAAAAGAACCAGGATGCTATCTCTTTGTACAAAGAAGCACTAGATTTGGCTCGTAAAAATATTGATGATTTCCGCGTTGACCCTTTGTTGAATCTTCATATAAACCACAATCTTGCGGAGCTTCTTAGAACTAGTTCTGAATATTTACAAGAATGCCCAGTAAAAGAACAACATTTTGAAGTTGACAGCAAACGAAAAAGAAAGGAAACTATTCCTGCTGACTCAGATCAATGTGGCATAAAACGAAGTAAAATATTTGAGAACAGTGGATCAGTTTTGGTGGCTGATTGTCCTGAAACCTCTGAAAAAGAAAGAAATGTTATTAGACAAGTTTGCACAAGTAGAGAGGTGGTTGTAGAGAATGATGCTGGATGCCACCCGTCATCTACATGTTTTGCTGATAATTGTTTGAGAAAGACTTGCAATGCAATCACAGAAAAGTATTTGTCAGTTTTTACTTCAAAGCTACTAATTGCACAGAAGGAGTTCAATGCATCATTCAAAGAGGTCGATCACTTCACTTTGTCCTTATTTTTGGGTTACACCAAGAGATCTTAATCTATTTATCTTTTCTTGTCTCCTATTCTTCCTCCATGAAATGTTCTCTCCTTGTAACATTCTTTTGTGAATTCAGTCTTGCTCAATGCTCTATATTAGTATCATTTTAGTTCTTTACAAGGTTGTAGACTAAAGTTTAATTTCTGATGAGCTTTCACCTCTAGGTCTCAACTCTCAGTGCAGAGCTAGAGAAGCAAGATATGAATTGGTGGCTGTATGCTTTGGACTGCATTGAACAGAACAAAGATACTGCCAATGAGCTCATTAGGAAAATTGATATTTCTTCCACTAAGAGCACCACTGGCTTGGGTTCAACCGTAATACCTTCCAGGTAAGCAGCAAACTTTGTTCAGTTATCCATGCAGTTTGTTCTCCTTTCTAATTAGAGTGATTGTATTCTTCATGACTTTGTATAACATTATTATCACTACTGCTACTGCTAATACTATTTTGTTGCAGTTGATTGTTAACTTGGTTCTTTTGTTATGTGCACAGGGTTCGGACTATTGCTGGGTTAAAGTATACCATTCAATCTTGTATTGATTCTCTGCAAAGTTCAAGGCAACAACTGATGCTTAGACTTTTGGAAGTTGATAAAAGGATGGATAACCCAAGAGACGAGGATATTGTCGGTCAGCGATATTGTCCAAACTGCTATGATGGTACTGGTTCTTTATGCATCCAGTGTGAATTGGATGAATTGTTTCAGGTAGTCCTATACATGAGTTCTTTTTTGTCTGCTCAAATGAAATTGATTGTGAGCTTATTTATCTTATTTATTTTTTTAGGGGTATGAGGCACGGCTATTCCTTGTTAAGAAATCAAACAATGATTCTGTTATTGCCTCAGTAGAGGAGGCACAAGATTTGCAAAGGAGAAAATATGAGTGGAATCACTTCTTCCGTAACAAAAAAACCAATGGGAGATCTGAACTTGGTGAGGACAATAATAATCCAAGATCTGCTTGGGAAAACATACAGGTTTGTTTTTCTTCAGATAATAATTGTGTTTCATTGTACATATAGTTCAGTAGTTTCCATTCCAATTTTTTCTTCATTTAAATTTTCTTTTGCTAATATTACACATTTTATTTCTTTTGGAAAGGAATTATTCTTTTCATTTTGACTTGCTTGGGCCACGTCTTTTTTTTTTGGTAGTCCATCCTCCTTTGTATTGTATCAAGTATTCACATTTTTTTAGAACTCTTCCATTTAAAACTTATGTTTTGGATCTCCTAAATTATTAGTTATGAAGCCACAAAAATCACCACCTTGGAATTGCTATATATCATTTTAGTTCAGCTTCTTTTTTATTGGGAATTATTTAGAAATGGTTTTTACTCAACTATTTTCAATCCAACTCGCATTTAAAGCAATAGAAAGTGATCCATTTGTACTGTCATCAATTACAGGTCTACAGGCATCCTTCCCGAACTGAGACTACCCTAAGGGTTATACAAAACCACTCAAAGACAATATTGGGAAAGCAATATGTTGACATTGCTAAAAAACATTTTCTTCTTTTTGAGGTATATAATATTATGTATATTGCTACTTTCGCTTCTCACATGTTTGAGGTGGTAACTGCGATAACAATTAGCTTTCACTAAAAAAAAAAAATTAGCAACCAACAATTTATAGCTCTGCAGATCATTCTACTGTAGCACAAGGAATTGCAAATAAAAAAAAAAATAGCTGCATGTGAATGGTAAACAAGACTATCTCTTTTTAAGTAATATTTTGTTGGGTCATGATTTCTTGCTCTTAATCAAAGGAACAAATCAACAAAATTTATTTTTTCTTTTTACAATTTCCATACTCAAGATTAATTATCTGTGCATGATGGATTTTTAATGGTTGATTTACTGAAAAATTTGAGTATCACAAGCAACAAACTTATGCATATAAACTCAGATATTTTTTTGTTTGTTTATAACTTATGTTATCATTTATTTGGGATCCATTGTAACTCATGAGCATTCAGGCTAGTCAGTATGAAATTTTTTGATTGCTGTGTGGCACCAATGCTACATCCTGTTTGATGATCACTTGTGTTTGGTATATCTGAAAAAGCATCAAAGGAAGACTTGGAGGAAAATCACTTTATTTGGTCATTAATCTAAGGAATCTTGCCACGTGTCAAACCTTGGAATCTTGCTTATCTAGTGGTTGATCCATATATTTTTGGTTAAATTTTAAATGTTTCAAAAATACCCCAGCTAGGATATTCTCTGACCATGCTGTATTAATTTAGGCTATGCGCAAGGAGTTTTCTCTAGCAAGGAATTTGTCAATTGCTCAATCTCAATTTCTGCGTGCCCATGATGAGATCAAGATGTCTATCTCACGGCTGCAGCTCAAAGGGAACAATGATGAACCCAGCGCTGTCAATATTGTAGCCATGGAAGAGCTCATACCATACAACATGCAGTTTACAAATGAAAAATACTCGTCACTTTTATCGTTAGATCGTATAAGAGGTCAACTCCGGTACTTGAAGGTGTGCTGTGGACTTCACATTCTGTGCTACAACTTATTTATTCTCAAAGACTGAACAACTATATAATTTTTACCTGGCTGTCATCATCTACTTGGATAAATATTATCTTACTGCCTGCTTTGTCAAAGACTGCTTCGTTTCTTCTCAGCATGATTTCTTTATTGATTTACATGTATGTTTCCATAATCCTTTTTAGTGAGTTCTTTTAGAAATCTTATGTTTCTTCTCAGCATGTTTTCTTTGTTAATTTACTTGTATGTTTCCATAATCCTTTTCAGTGGGTTCTTTTAGAAATTAGAAATGCTGATTGCATTGCCATGTACTTTCAGGGATTGGTGCTATGTAACAACAAAACACAGATTAACCATGATGAATCACTGCCCAAGTCAGGCACAGTTGCTATAGCGTCTTCCTTCCCTGCCGTAGTGCAGACTGTTTCTGATATTAATAATGAACTGTGCCCAGTTTGTCAGGACAAAAATTTCGATAAGAAAATGGTTTTCCTGTGTGGCCATTTCATGTGCTGCAAGTGTGAGTACCCCAAGCTTTGTTTTCAAATTTACTTACAAGTGATGCTGTATGCAATCTTGTTTTAAGTTTACTTCAACTGAAGAAAACTAGTGACACAGTTAATGCTTATAACCTTGTATTGTTGATTGTTCTCTTGCAAATATATAATGTGTCTGCCCTCTTGCTGTGTTATGGAATTGACTTTATTAATATTTCCATTTTTGCAAATCCAAGTCCGATGCTGATCTAACATCTGTACGGATAATTGAGTATTCATGACAATTGCGTGTTCATTTGATGTATAATAGACCCTTGATCTTCACTGGTTTTATCTGCTTGCTGCTCTCAGGTTGTATTGCCATGACAGAACGAGCTGCGCACCAAAAATGGATTATGTGCCCCACATGCCGTCAACGTACAGATCTTGAGAATGTTGCTTTTGTAGCTGAGAAACAGAGTGAAAGTGCTGATGAACAAGCTGAGGATTTGGCAGAAAGAGCTATTTCTATCCAAGGTTCATATGGAATAAAGGTTTCATTTAATCTTCTTATTTCTGATCTTTTTACCTGTCCTGTGTTTCAAATATCTTATTGCAGGTTATTGAACTTTATATTGTGAATTTGTGATTTAGCTTTGTTTAGTTGTCTGTTTACATTAATATAACATGGCAGTCAGCAGTTACTGTTTCATGCAGCAGTAGTAAGCTTCAGCATTAGCTAAACTTTATGTCAAACTACATTCCTACTTCCTTGATATTTGGCCAAATATGTGGTAGTTGTGCAGTACATGCATATGAAAAGATGGACAAATCTGTATATTGTCAGAGTTTTTCCAAATTTCGTTACTCCAGTGCATTTTTATTTTTGTGCTTAGATAGTACATCTGTTGCAAATTCAAGGCACATGGAATAAAATGAATTAAGAGCAGAGAAAAACAAATGGCATGCACATGTCTAAATCATAAGTAGCTAAAGGTATTTTACATACCAGTGTATAATTAGTATGTTCTCAAGTCTGCACCGTTTCTCACTGCACATAAGACACATAGTAGTACATGTTATATTATGGTCCATGGATCATCTGTGGTCATTGCCAAACTTTACCTAACATTATATTATGCTATACCTCTCAAGGTTTATGCTACTTATTTAACTGTAATTTGCTACACTACATTCAGAAAGTAGAAATTGTGATCAACTTTGTTTACAGTTCTCGTTAGCTGAAACTATTTGCTGAAAATATAAACTTCAAGAGCTTCTAGAAGCAGCTTGAAGCCAGTCCACTTGGTTCCTAGTGTTTTTGAGAGCTTTCATTAGCGACTTCGAGATTCTAAAAAAGGGGATCAATAAGCCGAAGCATTTAGCTTTTGCAAACAACCTTATAGCAACTTAGCAAGTTGTTAAGCTGAAAAGAACAAACAAGGCAGCAGTTACTGTTTTGTGCAGCAAGAATCAACCTTTTGCATTAGTTAAACTTCATGTCAAACCACGTTGCTTGATACTCCCTCCGTTTTTTAATATAAGGTGTATAGTTTGAATGGTCTTGTTTTAAAATATAAGGCGTGCATGTAAATTTATTGTTCTTCTTCATTGTCCATCCTTATTTATTGCACGATTCTCTCTCTTGCATTTATAAACAACTATCACATGATGTTCTCTCTCATGTTTCCAAGGTATTTATAACATGGGTAATATGGTCATTTTCTCTTGCTCTTCTCTTGATTTCACAACTTCCTTTACTTATGTGTCAATTCAAAATACACCTTATATAAATAAACGGAGGGAGTAGTTGATACTTGGCCAAATACATGAGCACCTGTGCAATATATGCATCTGAAAAGATGGACAAACTGTATATTGTCAAGAGTTTCTCCAACATTCATTACTCTGGTGCACTTCTATTTTTGTGTTTAGATAGTACGTCTGTTGCAAAGTTAATGCACATGCAGTTCAATGAACTTTGAGCAGAGAAAAATTATATGCCATGTACATGACTAAAAGCTACCAACTCAGGCTTGTTTAGTTTGTAATCCTGTGTTCAAGTTTGGTGCAATAACTCATGAACTCCCTTCTTGTTCTAATTAAGATTGAAGCTGTGACAAGAAGGATTTTGAGGATCATTTCAACTGATGGAGCAGCCAAAATACTTGTTTTTTCAAGTTGGAATGATGTTCTTGATGTATTAGAGCACTCCCTTGCTGCTAACAATATCACTTTTGCTCGGATGAAAGGAGGAAGGTGAAGTACTTTTAACTGAGGATGCTTGATTCTCTCACTATGCAGAGCTCAATAATGCCATTGTATTTCTGTGTGCACGCCTTTGCTAGCAGATAGCACAAGGTGCATATGAAATTAAATTTCTTGAAGTTATCTTGAATGTTTTTTTTCTTGTTCTGTTTCTGGTCCCGCTGCTAGAATTCTATACCGGGGAAAGTCCTTTTCCATATGCTTCACTTTTGTGGACAATAGAGTGGCTTTTTAAAGTTTATTTGATCTACAGAAAATCGCAAGCAGCACTCTCACAATTCAAAGGTCTGGCAAGCTGTATAAATGGAGAGAAAGTGAAAAAAACATTTTCCAAAATGCAGCCTGTTCAAGTATTGCTAATGCTTATCCAGCATGGCGCAAATGGTCTGAATCTACTGGAAGCACAACATGTAATTCTAGTGGAGCAATTAATAAACCCTGCAGCTGAGGCACAGGCTATCAGCAGAATACATAGAGTTGGACAAGACAAGAGAACATTTATCCACCGTTTTATAGTAAGCCTCACATCTTGTGCTCCTTTTTTATTTGAACTGTTCTTGGAAAGCCCTTAAAGTGTTCTTTGGTTTACAGGTGAGGAGAACAATAGAAGAGAGCATCTACAAATTAAACAGGGGCAGAACTGTTTGCTCCACGATTAACCGTAAATCAAAAGGCTTCAAAGATGAACTTGTTTTGACGCTAAAGGATGTCGAGTCACTATTTCCTGTGACAGCACCCGATCAACCTCTAGAACACGAGAATATGAATCACTGCGACAGTTTGAGGAGTTTGCCTCCATCTGTTGCAGCTGGGTTAGCTGCTGAAAGGAGGCAACTAATGGAACAACACGGCAACCAGCAAAGAGCCTCAAACCATTGATAGTGCTTATATTAACTTCATTGAATTATTTATTTGGCCTCTTCAGTTCGAAGTAATATTCAGATTACAGAAGAAAACAACCAGAATTATAGATGGATATGATTTTGTCTGGAAGTTCCCGCAGCAGGAGAATCCGACTTCTCTGATAGAATGGTCTAGGGCACCCAACATAGTTGGGTGTAGTTTAGGGATAAGTAAAAGTGAAACATAGGTTGCTTAATTGGTGTGACATCATGTGTATGTAACCCACTCTTTTTGAGTTTTGATTTTGTAATTATACCATGTCGACATATGTCTGATCAGATGTACATATTTATGAACGTTGCCGTATTTATCAAAGGGAAAGCTAATTCAGATCATCTGTGCCCAAGCCAGTGTTGGATCCGAAATACAATTGACATACGCATGCGCTACAGAAATGCAATTGACATACGCATATGTGCTACTTTTGTCGGTTCATCTGTTGGGTTCTTGGTCTTGGGGATCCCCTACTTGGATGGTTTTCAAAGATGCAAAGATTTATATGCAGACTTGCATTATAGTTTGTGTTACGGTGTGTTTTCTTTCGTGCTTTAGGTTTAGGGGGTGGCTTATAGTTAGCTTCTGCGCACTGAAGATCACGCCCGGTGACTGCTGGTTTCTGTTTCAACTTGCGTAATTGCGTTGAGTATTTTTTTTTAAGGGTACAACATTATTTCCTGTTTCGAAATGCATTATTTTTTTAGCGGTACAATTTGTTTATGGACACACTACACTCACGCGTGCGCATAGCTAGACAAGAGGTTTAAAGCTTCCTTACGAGTCTCACACGTGCATATATAATCAGAACCAGATATTTAAAGCTTCCTTATAAGTTCCACTAAATATGCACGCATGTGATATATGAAAAAGGGGAGATGTTTCTAGCCTGAGAAAAATCATAGGGAAAAGGCGAAACCTAGAAGTCGCACTGAGCTCCCAGTTCTCCTTGTTAGCTCCAGAGTCCAACAACAATCTAGAAACCTATCTGTCCGCCTGACGCGCGTACGCACGACGGTGCTGATCCGTTGGCTCCTTCACGTTTTTAATTGCCTTTGATCTGCCAAGCACGTTAAATTGCTGGCAATAGGAAACAACACATGCGTATATATATGTTCGCTAACTAGCAATCAACGGAGAGACTTCTTTGCTAATTGCGAACTAGCCGATGGATGCCACGGAGAAAAACTGCATGTAGATTTGGTGGTATGCTCTAGTCTCGCACATTTTCTCTTGCCACCAACTCTCTATTTAAACTATAAGATTACGTCAAAACCGATTAAGTATCTTTATCTAAGAATGAAAATCTATCTATAAGTCCTGACTCTTACACGAACTCAATTCTACTCACATACAAAATAGACTCAATAACGTTATCACTAGCACCTGCCAAAACTAATAGCACATACGTACCTATTTTGTGAAGATTATTTCCAATGCTCCTTGCATCGAGTATTCGTCTCTGCACGTCAACATCGCAAATGGGCAGTATTGTCTTTTGTGTTGCTTCTTCATTTGCCATTTTTCTTATGAAGTTTGGATTCCTTGAATACACGTATTTGGAGGAAATGGACGTGTTTTCCCCTCACATAAAAAGAAATAAAACTAGTGGGGCTCTTGTCTCATATTAAGTTAGGGTTCTCTGTGTTGCCATCTTGCAGCTGTCAATGCAAAGACCAGTCTTCCTAGGTGCATATGTTTTCAGAAAAGTACTTGTCTTCGAGTAGTTGTCTTGGCAGAAGCTCTCCCTTTGGACAATTCGCTGGTGTGTACACTACACTAGCGCATAATTGATGGAGAAATCATTGGTTTTAGAGGGAGAAAATTATTAGTTCGTACATATTGCATGTCCAAAGCGTCCTGAACCAGATGAAATGTATGACCTGTATATGCATGTAGGTCCTCTATTTGCCCTTCCCACTTCGGAATATTGCATTCCATGACAAGTGAAAATTCTAAGGGCCAATATGCATGGCACTTACAAAACATACCACAACTATATATGCACCAACTAATCATAGTAGTAGTGCTAACATCATCACTGTGCAATTAGTAGCGAAAAATTCTCTAGCAAAGGTAGGAACTTTCTGCTAGCGACATAACTACACGTTACATCCATCTGATGAAAAACCAGTACATGCTGGACCACTCACTCGTCACATAGAAAAACAGTTCGTTTAAACAAAAACAAATTGTCAATAAACTAGTCAGTTGGGCACCCTAGAATATAATGCACTACAGTATGAAAAGTTCTTCGCTATAGTCGGGCCTTTTTCATTTTCGCATTTGATACAAGACAACTATATTAGTTTGTTTCTTTTTTTTTCCTGAGATGTAACATCCCAATTTTGGGATCAGTAATTTTTTTTTGAAAATTTTTAAAACTTAAATATATAAATTAATTCCTTAAAGGCTTTAGAGTGATAAAATTATCTAAAGCCAAAACTTAAAAGATTTATTTGCATATCTTACTTGCTTATCTTCCCTAAAGTTTTGAAATTATTTAAAATCATTTCAAAATACAAAACTATATTAATAACATTGAGCTAATTTAATAAATGTATAAAGTACATTTATACTAGGCTCAATATTTAAAACCCTTTATTTATTTGTGCTATCTCTAGGAGTTATGATATATATAGAAATATTTCTTTTATATAGGAACTTTGTCCTTTTCATAATCTAGTTTATTTACTAAAAGAAATCAAAAAAATATTTTGATAAGCATGAAATTTCATAATGCTAGAAAATACCTAGTTGACCTTTTCAAAGGATTTATTTCAAACCTTTTGGTCAAAACCCATTTTGAACTCATTTTATAAGAATCCAAAATGACACCCTCCCACCTTTAAAGCTCTCAAATTTATTTATCCTAATACAAGAGCTAGGTGTTTAATTATACTATTGATTCCCTTTTGATGACTTGTGCCCATTTCCAAAGAAACCCTTGTATATAGGAAAAATGCTATTATCTAGATTTCAAACCAACCATTTAAACCTCTAAAACTCAACCTTATCTAAATACAAGTCCCTATCTTAGACAATAAGGTTTTGAGCCTATATTTCTATATGTCAAACATATTTAGAACCCATTGTTGGATTTCAAACCTACAATATGTAAATCTAGATTTCTTTTATTAAACTATCAAATAGAGCCTTCTTGGGTCATATCTAGGATCTTGTGCCAAGTTTATATGTGCAAATAAATAAGAAATTGTTTTCTTTTCAAAATTTGAGAGGACGACCTATTATCCAATTTCATTATAATTTCGCAATGCATAGTTATATATATGTCTTGTGCAAAGTTCATATTTTCATATATATGAAAATATATTCAAAATCAACTTTTGTTTGAATGTACCTTTTTACAATTCAATTTTTGCAATACATGTATATATATAAATATATAAAATATGTATTCATGCATGTTTTTAAACCATGAATAGTGTTTTCAAGATTTTGAATAGTATTTTCTATCTCTAGCTTTAGACTCCCTTTTCAATCCCTCCTATCCCAGTCAAATTCTTAATTTAGCACCCTATTGGTTTAATTAAAATTTGAAATCCAAATTTGAATGTATAGTGTATTTGCAGTTTTGCCCTTGGGCCTAGCTCTTGGAAATCCCCTCTATTCTAGGCCTTCTTAGCTCTGTTCCAGTCCATCTCCTCCCTTCTTTCTCTTGGGCCAGCTTAGCGCATGCAGTGGCACACCACTGGGCCTCCTCTCACTTTCTCTCAGCCCAGCGGTGGCCCATCCTATTAGAAGTAGGAGCTCCTCTGTCTCTTTCTTTGTTCTCTCTGTCTCGGACCCGAGCAGGAGCACGGTGCCGCCACTGCTCCTCTGATCACGCCGCTCTCACCGCACCGAACCCATGCACACTGCGCCCTCGCCATGCGCCACCGCGTCCTACATCGGACGGTCACGTCGCCATGTCGTCCCGCATCCAATAGGCTCGACGCCCTATCCTTGCTTCCTCTACCTTGACTTGCTCTCTCGCGGGTCTCCCACATCCTTGCTTGCCTCCAATTGGCCGCTCGCCCTTCGCCATCCTCTCTCTTCCCTTTTCTAATCGCCGGAAGGACGAGGTCACTCCCTTGCTGCTATGCGCACCTCACAGTCTTCCTTATCCCTCCTCCAAGCCAACTCGCTCATCTCCTCCGCCTACTTAACCCACAACACCCTTTCTGAAGGGAATGTGCCCTAGAGGCAATCATATGATGATTGTATAATGTCTTTGTTCATGTACTTATATTAACATTGCTTATTGGTTCCATGAATTAATGTCACGACTTTGTTCATCAAATACGATTTGGTTGTGAGACACATTGTTATTGTGATATTATTCTAAACGATCCTTGGTCCATATCATTACGAGGAACGGTGATGATTTGATCGGCACATGTATTGATTGATGGTATTGTTTCACATACCACAAATATGGAGATATCAAATCAATAATGTGGACACATGTTAGAGAACATGGGTGGTTGGATAGACTTATTCCGAGACACTGCTGAGATTATTACCTATAAAGTGCCATCAACGTGTAGTCTCGAGTGGTGCACCTATATGGTCCTTAGACCTGAGATTATCATGGAGACCCAGCTTGTAGAGTCGTATGCTTTGGTATTATCAAACGCTACACCGTAACAAGGTAGTTATAAAGATAACTACTGGGTATGCTACGAAGAATGGCGTAGGGATGTGATTGATCAAGATGGAATTTGCCCCTCCTCGATGGCGGAAGAGATATCTCTGGGCCCCTCGGTGTGGATAGATAAGGAAAGCGCACGGCCATGCTGATATGATTAAAGAGTTAATCATGATATTTATATCCATCACATTGACGAGTAAATGGTCGAGTTATCACAAGGGTGGCACGTATCTGGCCTTGAGCTTGATTGGTATCGTGTGGCAAAAGGATCGGTATGTTGAGTGTATCACGGTTCAGCCGATGAGATCATTCTGTGAATTTGGGGGTCAATATGTACTACTAGATACCACTATTGATCTGTGGATTAGAAAGGGACATTCCGGATTCACGGCCGACTTGTACATGAACCTAATGGGTCACACACTTAACGGGTTGGAACTTATCTAGTGGATTTGATCTATTATAAGAAGGGTTTGCGTGCGGATACGATCCGCGTAGGAATTGGAGTCCTAGTAGGCCTCGACTAGAGCCTACTAGCGTATCCATAAAAGGGGAGGCTTGGGACGACGTGCTTGTTATAGACGAGCTCTCACCAAGCCCTAGCCGTCGCGCCCTTCCTGCTCGCCCGAAACCCTAGCCGCGTGGTGAGGTGCTAGAATACCCCGCATGACGTTCCTTCCCCGGACGTGTGGATACCTTTAGAGGCGCTGCCGCATATGGACGCGCTGATCGGTGGAACCTCCAATGACGATGGCCATGATGACCTCGCGGTGTTCGGCTACGACCACGCGCTGTTCGGCGCTGCTCGGGGACGTTTGACGACCGGCGAGGAGGAGGTGTTCGGTGTGTATGATTACTTCCTCGATGCGCGTGACTCTCCTTCCGCTGTCTCTGCGCGTCAAGGGCAACGATCCGTGATCCCCTGCTTACATGTGATCTTGGGTGTTCGTGGTAGAAAATTTTCGATTTATGCTAGCATAGCCTACCCGTTCCCCAACACTTTCTTCTTCCTTAATCCCATCCGTTTTGTTCTCGGCCAAGGGCCCTTGCTGCCGACTCGCCACCCTGGTGAGCCTTCTCCATTGCTGTCTCCTCCCATTGCTTCCCCTCCCTCTCCTCTTGCTCTTATCGAGTTTAATCAGACTTTGCTGCTTTGTAGCTCACAGAAGAGTTGTTCCACCGTCAGCAACGCCTTCACCCCCCTTTTCGATTGTTCGCCGACGACGACTTCCCAAGGTCCTTCTCCTGTCTACACCACTTCAGCGACCTCCTCGACCTCCCCTAAGACACAATTGACCCGAAGTTCACTGGAGCTCACTGGCGACATCTCCCCTGCTTAGGCCACCTTCGGCTTTCACGTCGCCGGCACAATCCAGCAATCCCCGTCCACAACCATCATCACGATAACCTTCCTCGTAGTCCCTAGATGCTCTAGCTACCATGTAACCATAGGATCTCCGTTGAAATCGTGTTTGCCATGTATAGCTGTAGTTCTCCTTCGCCTCTGCCCATGGCACTGCCATTTTAGTTCGCCGCCGGCAAGATTTCTAGTGACACGTCCTTCATCTTATTCCCGTAAACCCATAGAGATCTTCTACACGCGTTATCGTGCCCTACAACACCGTCGAGAAGATGCTGGAGGCTTGCCAGAGCTCGGCCAAGGAGGCAGGCGAGCTGACATCACGCTGATGTCATTGTTGACGATTTGTGTCGGCAATGTATTTTATAGGGCTACGCGAAAGATCACAACTCGATGGTAGCACAGGGGGCAGGATTTATACAGGTTCAGGCCCTCGGAAAGAGGTAATACCCTACTCCTGTGCTCGTGGATTTGTATTGGGGGTGTCGATCACAATGACCGTATGTTCTCGTCGAGATGGCACGAGAACAGACGATGATGAAGATATAGATGTAGAATTTGATGATCTAACTAGGGACCCTTGACCCCCTTTATATAGTGCAAGGGGTCGGGTTACAGATTGGTTCCCTAATCCGCATAAGGAAGATAAGAGATATAGCCTAGTCGGCTACGCCTATCTCTACGTATTCGAGTAGAATACGAATTCGCCTCCTTGTAGAGCAAGTCGGGTCGCGCCATCCACCAAGCCTGTCTTCTGGAAGATCCACGCGACTTGGCCCAAGGAGGTAGTATGTCCAACCGTCTGTCTCCGAATACCCGGGGCCCATGTTGTCCACAGTAGCCTCTGAGTGCTTCGTGGCTGAGTTGTTTTAATTCTGGGTTTAGCTTGCAGCCTATCAAATGTAGTCCGAGTGACATCACTCTTTGTTCGGTTGATGAAGTTCCGCTTGCCGAGTAACCTGCTGATCAAACAACACAGTTGCAAAAGACTCAAGAGAAAATCTCAAGTCTCTCAAAAAGATGTTTGGTATCTAGTCCGACTGATCGGTATGCTGGCTATTGGCCCTACGGAGAGACATACCAAAAAAGTGGATGTAGCCGAGTGATCAATATCACCCTGCCTTATCCTCCCTGTTACAAATTATGACATTCGGATCTGACTGGCAGAACTCGACATTCGGTCCAACAAGGGAAATGTCACAATTCGTGTAGGGTGTTCAGGCGCCCTGACCCGACTAGTGCGGAGTCAAGCTAATGATTCTCGGGAGAATACGCCCGTCTCCAAGTTGAGGTCATCTGAGTGGTGTTCGTCTTGATGATGAACGATCCAGAGATGTGCCACTGAGACCCAACTGAAGAGGTAACTTTTGATGTCCGATCTGACTAAAAGTCAGACCGACCATTGACCCCAGGAGGTACATAAAGAGTTGAGTTATAATCCGGGACGCGCCCAGTCCTCAGAGACTGACAACCGGCATAAGGCCCGACTAGGGGCGCGCTATTTTTCTCGACTAGGTTGGATCCGAGTGGCACCTGTACCCGAGTGATGACGTGTACAACTTGCGGCCTATGTGGGGCGTGCTCTCTGGAACCTAAGTCCGGGACCGAATCTTGAAGCGATGATTTTAGGGCTTCATTCTTTCCCGCCCAGCGCGGAAACCGAAACGTCGCCCACTTCCTTTTAAATAGAGCACGCCGGGGCATTTGAACAGTTACGCTTGTATTGTGCGCCCAAGTCCATTCGTCTCCCCGAAACGCTCCTGCTAGGGTTTAGTGCTTCCGCCGCCACAAAGCAACCCTAGCGCTGTCGCCGCCACTAAACTCCAAACCCAATTTCGCCGCTCCCTATCCCCCATCACACTCCAATGGCAGGGAGCTAGGCAACCTCCATCACCACCGAGGAGCGGCTGCAGGCCCTGGTCGACGCCGGCGTTCTCCCAGCGCAGGAGCTCATCGCGCCGCCGCGGGTGAGTCCTCCCCCACTCCTCGTCAAGAGGAGATAGTTGTCTTCGAGTCCTTTTCTCGCGGATTCGGACTCCCCGCTTCCTCCTTCCTTTGTGGTCTGCTCAACCACTACAAAATCGAGCTCTTCCATTTGAACCCCAACTCCATTCTTCAAATCTCTCTTTTTGTTCACCTTTGCGAAGCTTTTCTGGGGATTGCTCCCCACTTCGCCCTTTTTCGCCATTTTTTTCCATTTGAAAGCCTTCCCCATCGACAATGCCCCTAAGGCCGTCGGCGGGGCCGGATTCCAACTCCGGAGTGGCCTCAAGAAGGAGTACTTCTCCTTGCCGCTCCGGTCTTCCCATTACTATTTTGACCCTTAGAAAATCATAATAGCCATGTTTTAGTATTTTCCTTATATAAAGAAATTCCAAAAATGGTATTTGTCACGGACGCCCAGAATATAGATGTCCCACGTAGCACAACCGCCTAGGATTCAGTTGCGCTCAGAGAAGATACCAACCTGCATAGTTAGCTAGCATGATATGAGTTATTTGGTAATTGAAATAGTTTGTAAAGCTGATATAAACAGCCACCGTAATACTTACATTATTAATTTACAATCAGAAAAACCACTCTACACCCACAGGCAATGCCTGAGCGTAGGAGTGACCTAGGTTCCGCATCGCTCCTCCGGACCAATGCCCTTTTTCTTCCGTCTCCCATAGGGCCTTCTGTCGCATAGCTTTGACCTAGGACTGCCCGTTGGAATGGACAGCCCGCATGAAAGACGGGTGAGTACACGAGTACTCAGCAAATCACATGGTTGGTCATCTCTCAACCACCATGAGCTAAAATTGTTAAATGATTAACTCTCTAAGTTCATATTTTAACCTTTTAGTTATTAGCATTGTACCCTTTATCTACCTATAGCCCTAAAAGTACACTACATGAAAATTATAACAACAAATTAAATCTACTTATATCCAGATCAATGGATCACCCATTAACACAGCTTCATATACCGGAAGCACAATACATCGATGGTTTAGGAATTTCAGTTCTGAAGAACCTGCTAAGCTTTACCCATACAATGCAACGACTTAGTTAGGGTCGACGCACCAAAGATCTGAGTTGTTCCATTGGACTAGTTTCCGCCCAGCGAGACCCTGTCCACCCTCTGACCATGGGAACCTATAGGCCGATAGGTTTTGTCACCCCATAGAAGAGTGGTTCTCAGCTGTCATCGAGACCTAACAGGGGGACTGAGGCCACCATACCTAGCTGTCAGCAACTTATTGCAACCGCGGAATACCTCATCCAACAGTCCAAAACATTTCTATGTCCGATTTCTCGGTTGCATGGAAGGGCGAAATTGTGTTATGTTACTATGACACAAGCGTAATATCCTTATGGCGCCGGGCAGGAACTTATATGACATAGTCCACCCCATAGGGACTATCAATCATTCAATTACATTTTATGTTCGATTTCTCGGTTGCATGGAAGGGCGAAATTGTGTTATGTTACTGTGACACAACCGTAATATCCTTATGGCGTCGGGCAGGAACTTATATGACATAGTCCATCCCATAGGGACTATCAATCATTCAATTATCTCTAGTTTCATACTAGAGTCATCATTTTCCTCTGCCCTCAGCATGCAATGGCATTAATCCCAATGTTACCTAACTACCTTACTTAACTCAACCTTTTTCTATGTTTAAAGTATCTATGTAAGGCAAATTTTATAGAATTCTATAGCACTGGAGTTGACAAATGATCAAGAAACATGTGACCTGCCTTTCAGGGTCAAGGCCTTTTGCGGATTACTGTCGTCAGGGATTCTTCTTTGGCATCGGTTGTGTCCTCTCTTACCCCGATGCTATGAAATCTTCATTCATCTTTTGTCTATGATTTGGTCTGTGTTTACCCAATTTCACGTTCTACCAAATGCATTTATAATTACCAAATTAATACAAGAATGATATGCATAGAACTTTAAGGTTTATATTTTAAAATATTCCCAAAGGCTTTGTAATGTTTTATAATGCAAGAAAAACCAAGTTTTGTATTTTTATGGAAATCTAAACTATGATGATATGCATCAAGCATTTACAATGCGTATGGGTATAGGATTTTGCTGAAAAAGGTACTTCAAAAGATATTTAAGAAATATGTAGTTATATAAAATAATCTTATCTCACTTTTAAATATAAAGTTGATGCTGCCTCTATTCCGATTTCTTTTCCCGAAACTCTAGTCCCTTCTTCGTCCTTGTTTGCTTTCCTTAATAATTCCTCTGTCTCGATTTTTATTTCAATTTATGCAGTAATTTAAATATAAATCAACATGTTTTTTTATGCAATAAAAATATTAACCCTTATATAAGTTCATCCCCTTTTTATTTGCTGGAAGTATAATTTTATAACAATAACCAATTTGGACTTTAGGAAAATACAATGTTATACATATTTATTTTATTAATTTCTATATGTTAAATTATATTACAAAAGGTGAAAAATTAATGTGTCGGTATGCTTAAAAGAAATATATAAATCTCAAGTGAAATATATGGTTTTATAGGATCTGAATATTTCATTTATAATAAGTTTTATAGCAACAAGGGTAAATATTTAATGTATCTATATGTTTAATTTGAATATAATTTAGAAATAGATAAGAATATATGACTTTAGAAACTTGGTAATGCATTATACTGATTTTCTATATATCTCGAATGTCTTATAAGATATTTACTAGATTTTTCATTAAGTTTTAATATTCCAAAAACTCATTTTCAAATAATCCCTTTATTTGGTTTAAATGCCCTAATTGGATTAATTTATAGTTTACATATATTCTTGTTGTTACATATAATTAAAATTCATATTTAGGTGTATTTTATTATTCTAAACATTTTCTATTTGAGCACAGTTCACAAAACCGGCCTAAAACAGGGTGAATCAGGCTTAAATAGGAAAAACCGAAAAAAAAACAGCCAAACCAGCCCTGATCACTGTCGGGCCTTCTTCTTCTTCTTCTATCTTCCTTCTCCGGCGATCCTTCGGCGATGGATTCTGGCCACTTCTTTGCTCATCTGGCGATGACCTTGGGCTCTACGGGTTTCTGAATTGATATGCAGGACGTGTCGACAATGTGCATGGTCAAGGATCCATGGTTTGGTCAAAATCGAGCTCGGGGCGAAGCTAGGCGGCGGTGTCAAGGTGGCACGGTGTTTAAGGGATGCTTTTGGCTAATAAAAGACATGGAGGTGGTTGTGGAGTTTCTAGGGGTTTAGCGGTGGACATGGAAAAGTTCAGGGTGGATGGTGACATTGGTGATTGCTCGCCGGAGTCGAGAAGCAGGGCAAATTAGGACAACATGCTTGGTTGAGCTTGGGGCCAAATTGGCAGGGGGCCAAATTGGCAGGTTAGGAAGCATCTAGAGGTCACAGAGCATTATGGTGCTAATGGTTTTCTTGTGGCTCCGCATTTACCTTGTGTAGTGATGCTGCGGGACGAATTGGGAGGCAACGGCGGCATCACTTGGCCTATACGTCGTGTGGATCAGCTCGGGGCTAAGCCCAAGCCACATAGGTGCTCGGGCCGGATGCGTGGTGCACGCCAACGCAGCACGAGCACTGCTCTCTCATGACTCGGCCTGTGACGACAAAGACGTCTTCTCGGGAAGGGAAGACGTATTTTCTAAATCAGGAAGTGTTGCCGAAACGGGTAGCTTCCAAATCGGGTACTTCCCTGGTTAAGAGGGAAATTCAATTTTCTTATTGGATAGTAATTGCAAATAAAGGCTAGAAAATAATTAGTAGCTTAAAAAATAAAATAAAAATATTACTAGGTTCAGCAAATTATGAGGATTCCAAATATGTATTTTGTTTTGGCAATTGAAATATATTTATTTTATGTAATTTTAATTCTTTTCTTTAATGCTTTTATTAGGTATAAACAATTTAATTATCAGAAAAATATAGTAAAAATATCATTGAGTCCATAAAAATATGAATACTCCATTTATGTGATTTGTTTTAATGTGTGGAAAATATTTATTTTATGATACTTCTAGATATCCTTTATTGCCCTTTGTTGATTATAAATTCTAAATATTTATATTCTAATTTGTTAAAGCTTTTGGAAAAATATGGGAAAAACCTCTATGCACATAAAAACACGCATAGGTGGTTATATGGTTTACTTTTTTTTTACCCTATAACTTATAGTATTTCTTCTCGAGGTTATTTTTGGAATATAGCTTGCATATCTAACCTTTTGATATCTCTAAGTGAATTGGAACAGGGAAAGGTTATCCTTCCTAATTCTAATTCCTTTGTCTAACCAATATAGGTCCAAGATTCACTACCATTTGATTTTATGAGGTCTGGAAACCTAGAAGCTTATGGGTGTATATGTGTACATATATGCAGGTATACACCAAGCCTCGTCTAGTTTTAAGGCAAAGACTAATGGATAATATTTCCAACTTATCTTTAGAGGATATATGGAACTGGGTTTCACTGGTTATATCTAGCCTATATGACTTCATGATTTGGCAAAGGAGAGAATACTTAGGGAAATTGATGAATTACATGGATTGGATATGTTCCTAACATCACATGTGATATGGATCAATAGGTAAGAGGGTTTTAGAATAAAATGATCCTCTTCAACCAAGAGATGGCATTAGAGAGGTAACTCTGATTAGAGCTCCTAACACACGAGTCCAAGCATATTTGAACTTGGGTTTATCTAGATCAGTTGGGGGTGGTTAATGGCAACAGAAGGGGATGTCCCATCATGGGGGAAGGCCTCGAAAGAGATTTGCATGGAATTCACCTCAAAAAAATATATCTAGAACTCCTACTAATTTAACGATATAATTCTAGATGTTTATAGTAGCTAAGATTTTAGTTTATGAAACAAGTATCATTTATTGCATATAAATTCATAGAAAGCTTTGCAAAATAAATAAAACGTCGTAATGACCTCTGGAAGACTTATCATGTTTAAGGCATGCAACTTATGTTTTAATTCGTGAAAAAAGTTTTATACCCAAAATTTTGGGATGTTACAAATCCATTTATTAGAAATACTATTTGACCTCGAAAAATCTTGATTATTTTTTTGTAAATATTACAGATGGTTTGGAAACTAGGAAAAATAAGATATTCACTGTTTCATTATTTATTATTCCAAGGAAAATCTGAAATGCTCTCTTTAAGACTTACTTGGATATAATTATTAGTGTAAGTGCATTTTCTTTAAAAAATTTTAGGAATATGTTTTTACTTGTATTTTAAATTATGGGGAATATATTTACGGGTTTTTAGACACATGACATACATTGCATACTTAGCACGTTTATCGAGAAACTCTAGGAACTTTCTTGATAAGTAGGATTTATAGATAATGATAGATATAACCCCGGTGCGGAGCGTCACCCACGCGATTAGACGCGATTGCATCTCAAGCATAATATTTCCAGCATATCTTGGTATTTATCTATGTTTGATTATTCACGATAGATACTGAAGTTGCAGAAGTGTAGCCTAAAGATTGAGACCCGAACTTCAACACGAACGATCGAGGCAAGCCAATATTCATAGATCATACTTCTAACCCAATTTTTATTAAATTGATATATTGTTTTATTATATGGAATTGCATTCTTACTTGCCAAGTATTGCCCTATTTATTGAAGTGCAGAGCTAATAGAGCTAGTCTAGTTATTACCACTTGGCTAATAGTGTTATTAAACACAACCCTTATCCTTGACATGATTTCTTACCTTGTCCTTTGGAATCCTAGGAAATTAATCTAAACATCCCTAACTAGTAAGTCTTTGGAAATGCTTAGAATTGGCTAAGTCTATAGTTATATGGGTTGATCTTGGCTATCAACGGTTATGGTCTTGTATGAAGGACCGATCATAGTTGCACCAGAATGGCTTGCTATCAACGCTGGTACGCATGGCTGGTGCCGACTATCAACGTAAACGGAGCAGGTACCTCACGTGGGTCGATCTCATCATTGCCATGGTGTGTATTATGAGCAGATTCAGTCTCTTTTGCCTGGAGCGTTGCAGCATATGTATGCTAAAGCGTTGTGGAACCAAGTTAGTACTAGAATCTTGAGTACATACACTATGGTGATGTGTAGTGCCCTATTTCTCAAACATCCCTTAGCAACCCGATAAGCTCAGGAGAAGGCTCATGCACTTGGGTGCCATTTCTACCTGAGTGCGAAAGCTGGTCAATCAATTTGTTTGTTGTACTTGATGAAATATTGATCTACGGATCTAGACCTTAGTTGAGTTTAAGGGGATCATGCCTCTTAGAGAAAAGGGTGAGCCTTTCGCCATATATTATGGGAGACGTGCGCCATAGCTATGGGCACAAGCTCGCCAGTTGTTTTGAGGATAGTACGCCATAGCTATGGGTACGAGTCTGTCAACTTGTTGATAGAAGGGCCTCATGTCCATAGCGATGTAATGAGTTACCCAAAAGTAAGAATCATGTCCCATAGCGATGGGAATGAGTCCAGCGAATGTTGAAACCCCTAAATTTCTGAGCAATTTGCATATATAGCACAATACGTCTTTGATTGGTTAAAGGGATAATTGATGATATACCCCAAAGTACTTGCTCAATTGATGATTTTCTCTCTATTATATGCTCCTCTACTATATGCCCCAAAGTTCCTTCCCCAATTGATAAAATACCCTATTTTGAAACTTTAACCAAATTTTGTCATATAACAAGTGGAAAATATCCTTTATGCCCCTCATCCCACAAGACAACCAGCATAGCTGCATTCGCACTTCGTAGGATGATGTGGTAATGCCAAATTCATAGCACACTGGTAAAGCGAACGCGATTATAGCAAATTGGCATAGCACTGAAATACTATGGTTTAGTGCTCTTAGCACACCTACGTACAACAACAAAAAAAAAGGCAAATTTCAAGGATGCTCCACGTACAGCAGAAAAAGTTCAGGACCTAATTTCAGGGGTAAAAGGCAAATTCCAGGGATGCTCCACGTACAACAACAAAAATCTACCTATGGTGGTTCTAGCAAGAAAAGTAAATATAAACAGGTCTAGCAGTGTGTGGCACTTGTTGGATGAGGGGTAGAAAGGACTTTTTACACTTGTTATATGGCAAATTTTGCTTAAAGTTTTAAAATAGAGCATTTTATCAATTGGGTAAGAAACTTTGGGGCATATAGTAGAGGAGCATGTAATGGAGGGAAAATCATCAATTAAGCAAGTACTTTGGGGCATACCATCAATTATCCCTTTGTTAAATGGGTAAGTCACAAGAATTTTAATTATTAAATTATTCTTTAATTATTAAATTATTACAACTTTGGCTTTCTACAAATAAAATAGTCTAGCCTCTATCAAACAGCCTCTATCATTATAATGCATTAGGTGGGGTCTTGGCTAGCTAGCACGGTTTGACTGCGCGCTCACCCTCGCACCCATCCACTCTTTTAGGTAAAGGCATTGAGGATGAGGATCTGGGCTACTGCGATGGAGACGAGGAGATATAGGAGGCTAACATGCAGGATAGGTGTTAGGTGGGGCTCAAGTCGCTTGTCTGATGAATTGGACACAGCCTTGAGACCTGACAGTTCTGTTTCATTTATGTTTCCGCAATATTTGCTAGACTTTGATAAGAGTATATTATGGTATTGTAATAAATGTCGTTTTGACGATATGTATGAGATGATTT
This sequence comes from Olyra latifolia, assembly GCA_036346145.1. Taxonomy (NCBI): domain Eukaryota; kingdom Viridiplantae; phylum Streptophyta; class Magnoliopsida; order Poales; family Poaceae; genus Olyra; species Olyra latifolia. Next base: position 55,771,848 of record CM070529.1, on the reverse strand, counting down.
AGCGTTTTATAATTCGTACCGCGCTAGGAAGATAGATCCTGGGCTAGTGCAAGGTGCACGAAGGCTTCAGGTTGTCCTAAAAACCTAGGGCCCACATGAGAAGAGACAAATCAAATTTGGAGCAACTTTTTCTGACATTTTTTTTTTGCCAAGGATACTTTCATGCATGGAGGAGGCTGTGGCATTCTGGCATCTGAGCCTTCTCAACAGTGATGAGGCCATGAGCAGACCATGAGGCGGTCGCGCATGAGCTCACCCGGCTGCGTCACAGCCATGACGCACGCAGGCGCGGCTCCCGCTCGGTGGCCTTGCAGCCTAGCGCGAGGCGCGAGCGACACACATCGAGGCGGGGCCTCGTCTCCAAGTTCCACGCCACTTCCTTCCTACTTTTCCTCCCAACTTCCCACCACCCGCACCAATAAAAACTGCAGCTCCCAAGAACCCTATCTAGCTACATACCTACTCTACCGAGCCTGCAGGATCGGCTATCTTGCCCTACCGCCAGCTTTCGATCGAGCAGGAGCAGCTAGCATGGCGGCTTCTGGTTCTGGCGGCGCTCGCTCGCCTGCGGCCGCCACCAGGGAGCTGGTCGACGATCTCCTCGACGTCCGCGACCGCGCTGCGAGGCTGCAGACCATGCTGCAGGGGGGGTCGCCCACGCTGCCGAGCCCCTCCGGGGACGCGGACGAGCTGGTGGACGGGATGATGATGAAACTGTCCAGCGTGCTCTCGGCCCTGGACACCAGCGACGGAGGACGGGGGGAGAGCGGAAGGAGGAAGAAAGGCGCGGCTGCGGCGGCCGGCGGGCCGCACCGCCGGACCAACCCCTGCAGGAGAAGGTGAACAAAGTCTAGTTAAAACCCTTAATTATAATCAACTCTGCAACTAGCTTCTGATCACTACATGTATATTAGTAATAATATCATAATTAACCGTACATATATGCCTAGCTCCTTTTCCAATTTGGAGTATAGCCCAGTGTGGTAATTGTGGGGCATGACTTAATTTATCTGCCAATCATCAGGGGGAAAACAACTTTTACTACTGCTAGTAGCTTTCTTCTGACTAGATCAATCTTTCTTGTTAGATTGAAAAGAGATCAAAAGGTTCTAGCTAATAAGCTAGTAATCATGGGCCGTATGGTATATATGACACGTGTATGCATGTATTGTGATTTGCCAAACATGCTAATCAAGATTAATTTGGGCATGAATATACATTATTTTGCTTCTGTCTGCTATAGCATATCGCAGATCGATTGATCTCAGAAACAAACATGTCAGATCGAAGAGCCCTTTCCTCAAGACGGTGACTGCCAAGGTAGTGGAGGACGGCAAGCAATGGCGAAAGTACGGGCAGAAACATATTCAAGACTCCCCTAACCCGAGGTATGAATGTATTGGTAATCTTCTAAAAAAATAAATATATGAATAATTCATAAGTAGGGAGTAAGTACTGGCGTGTCAGTCAACTTGCATGAACTACTACTGTCTAAATTAAACTAAATTCTTCTCGCCACATGTATCAATATCGGCGATCATTCATTGAACCCAAGGGGGAGAGAGGTTAATAGTTCCTTAATCAAAAAGAAATTAAAGGTACTCCGAACAGTTGCCAACTTGTTAGCTAGCTAGATAGTTAAGTGCTTCCGATCATAGTTGAGTGTCTTTAATTAGCTTGCCTCATGTTCATTGCTTACTAGTTCTTAGACAAGTGCATGCATGCATGTAGTGCTTCTATAGAACAGTACTAGTTGCTCTTAGTTCTCAAAACAAAACCCAAAGAGATGACAAGCTAGTTTCTGCCTTGTAGCTAGCTTAGCACACACTGTTGTAATATGCACGTACGTTCGTATGTATCCAGGAGCTACTTCCGGTGTACGCATAGGCCAGACCAAGGCTGCATGGCCACAAGGCAGGTCCAGCAATCCGGCGACAACCCGCCGGAGTTCGTCATCAGCTACTTCGGCGAGCACACCTGCAGGGACCCCTCCACGATCCCGCTCATCATCGAAGCCGCTCCCATGGCGGATTGTGCAAACCTCATCAGCTTCGGATCCGCCCCCGCAAGCGCGAGCACCAGCACTCATCCTTTGATGAGACAGGCCATCGATCCGGTGCTCTCCGGCAGCCTCGCCAGCTACGGCTCCCCGCTGCCTCAACAGTGCGCCAGCGAGGAGGCGTTCAGCAGCAGCTCGCCGGTGGGGCAGCTCGCAGCCGTGGTGGGCTCGACGACGTCGCCGACCGTGGGGTCGGCACCTGCAGAGATTTGGCCAGCCGACATGGCCGGCGGCACGGGCAGCTTCCCTTCTTCGCCCAGCAGCCTAGGGTTCATGACAGGCTCCTTCGGATCCTTTGGGAATGCTGGGGATGACGACATGTTCGGCTTCGATCCGTAGCGAAGAAGGCTGGCGAATGGTGATGACGACTTGTTTGGCTTCGATCGATGCTAGCTCGCGAACGCAGCAGCTTGGTAGTGGTAGATGCATGCATGCTTGCCATGCTAACGTATAGCCAATAAAACAGTTGCAATTTGCATGTAAGCATGCATGCATGCTAGCTGTTCTTATATGATAGTAATATATATACGAGCCATATATATAGTAATTAGCTAGCTAATGACTTTAAATTAAAGAATTTAGTAGCTAATGTACTATTGATTGTAGATGTGTGTATATATAGCTGGTAAATTAATAAGGTTAGCTAGCTTGCTTATCTAGTCAATATATAGTTGATCTGCACTACTAGTGTGTTGTGTACTTGTGTGTAAAGCATGCATATGTATGGTAATTAGGGCCAGTGTGTACTGCTATTATTTGTACAGATCAATGATATTGATGTATATTGTAAAGTTTCGGAGATATATAATTAAGATTGTTTTTTGAGCAAGAGATAGTAGACAGTGATCGAGATTTCTGCCACGTAGCTGACTAGCTAGCTCGATCTCTAAACAAGATCAGGGCTCTAATGGATTGTCAATTGGAATTTGGAATACAAATGCAAAATTTAAAATGAAGTTAATTAAGTGGAATACTTGAACGTATTGAAGTGCAGTGGGACTCCTCGACTCAGCTATGGAGCGAGTAGTAAACTTGCAATCCAACACTTGGACTCGAAGGTTCGAAATGGATGTATAAGTACGCATTAACAAAGGCGACAATCTTCGAATTGCTGAACCCCATGACCAGTTCAAACAAGTTGATAGTATGCTCTTATACGCCGTGTGACTTATTTGGATTGAAAGAAATCCGAGGATCTTTCGAGGTGTGCACAGTTCTTTCCACGTGGTGTTTATCGACATCATCGACAGGGTTAACTTGAGGAGGTCAGCTCTTACTTATAGCATTGGCCGTTAGCCTAAGCCAATTGTTGTTAGAAAACCAGACATGATGCAATCTAGGATCAATACCGGAGGCACGATGTTTGATAATGTAATTTGGCCGATGGCTACATTTGCGGTAAATGATTATAAGCACTCCTCTCTAATGCCGTATCATATCGTCGCCCTTGGTCTCAGCCTAGGGTGCCTACGATGCTATTTTTATCGTTATGGGTTACAACAACAGTGTTTCTTATTTATAGGGCCCAGGATTACAGAGTCCAACATAAACTCTATCCTACCCTGTTTATTACAACTCAGTCTAAACATAACCCAACTTGTACATATATTCGACACAGACAACACTAATGTTTAGCATGATCCTGTCATAGGCTCCCCCTACACTCCTTTTATGTATACTAGAGTTACCAATTTGTTTTGCTCCTATCTAATGAAATAAGAGTTCTGCTCCCTTTATTTTTTTAGAAAAAGACAACATTCCAACAGCTTAGACATGCATATGACTACGACTCTTGCGGAAATGCCTCCCCAAATGTATACGTTTTTCGTGGCACACTCACCAACCTCCAATTCACATCAAGATTCATGCCACACCCACAACAAACATTTTGCAATCAACCCTCTAACTCTCCCACTCACTCACATCCTCTCCCCCTCCGATTTCTACCTCGCTGGCTCTCGTCTCCCATCTCTCACTCCACTCTCTCTCTCTCTCTCCCCCCCCCCCCAAACAATGCCGGCCAACCCCTCTAGCTTCAATCATGGAGGGGCCACTTTGCCAGGCACCACCATCGCGGCCTCCAGCTCCGCCGCCCCCTTTACCCTTGAAGTTCAAATCCGACACCAGTGGCTCAGCCTAGATTCGGTGAGGATAGCTCGGTCGTCGGCCTGGCAAGCTTCGCTGTGTTGTAGGGGACAATGCTGCCCACTCCAACTTCACCCAAATCCGGTGTTTACGGCTTGGTCGTCGGCCTGGCGAGCTTAGCTGCACCGCTAGGGGCCAACGTCGCCGGCTCTAGCTTCGCCCGAATCCAGTGCTGACTGCTGGATAGTTTGGTCCAACTATGTTTAGAAAAAAAAATGTATTTGCTTCTATGTTATATATACATGTTCTTGCAATGTTCGGATTTTTTTTTCATAGCTTTCAATCGAACCATCTGTTCTTTGTTTTTCGGAAAAAATTGATCGAGGAAAAAATGAAATCGACAATGTATGTTCTTTTTATTTTCCTTATCTATTTTTTTATGGATGAAGTACAAGTGTTAGAATTCTTTTCCCCCTTGATCCGAATATAGGACATTTTCTTATTTGATTTGATCCTAAAAAGAATTGAGATGTCGATTTGTTTCTTTTTTTAAAAAAAGATTATAATATTCCTTGAAAGTTTCTTCCCTAATCATTTTTATTCTGATTCTCTCCCGATTTTTTTTTCCTCTGCGTTCCTCTCCCAATCCGATTTGGTTGTCTCCCAATCTAATTTTTCCTTTCCCCTCTCAATCTAATTTGGTTTTAAAAAAAATTCCTTCCCCTCCCAAATTCCCAGTCCGAGTTGGTTTGGAAAAGAACCTCATAGAATCGTTGAATGTAACCGTTGGAATCCTTGATTTTTTTTATTTTACAAGATTGGGAAAAAATGTAACGGTTGATTGGGGAAAAATGTAACCGTTGATAAATTGCAATTTCTCCACTTGTTGCAACTTGCAAACTTTCTTATTTTATAGTTCCGAACGTTGCAAGCTTGTTTCTTTTGCATATGTACATGCGTGGAAGATCTGAACGTTGCAAAATCTGATTTTTTTTTTTTCCCCTGCATTTTTGGGTGGTGGAAGATTAGAAATTAACCCATGGAAGAAATATTTTTTTCATTGCATTTTCTGGATGGTGATATTTGAATGTTGCAAACTTTTTTTTTCCTCGTTAACTCTTTTTTTTTATCAAGATGCGATGCAATGTTACAATTTTTTGTACACGATGCAATGTAATGATTTGAGAAAATGTAACAGTTGATCCATTGCAAATTTCCGCACTTGTTGCAATCTTTTTTATATTTTACAGATCTGAACGTTGCAAACTTTTTCTTTTGCATGTGTTTACATGCTTGGACGAAGATCCGAACGTTCCAAAAACTGATTTTTTTTTTTTGGTGCATTTTTGGGTGGTGAAAAATTAGAAATGTAAACACATGGAAGAAATCTTTTTTGTGATTGCATTTTCTGGATGGTGGTATTCGAACATTGCAAACTTGTTTTTTTTCATGTAATTTTTTCTATCAAGTTGCAATGCAATGTTACAAATTTTTGTACTCGAGATGCAATGTAATGATCTAGCAGAATAATGACAATTTTGTTTCGTTTCGGTTCATAGTTTGGCAAGAGAAAAATACATTTTTCGACAGAACAATTTCATTTTGCATTTTTGGTGCGAACAAAAAACTCAGGAAGTTTTTTGGCAGGAACAAAATTCGCTAGTACATGTAAAAATGGAGGGTAGATTTCTCAGCGAGATCAATAATGTGCAGTCAAAATATTTTTTGACCGGGCTGGAATTTCAGATTTCTTAGAGGAACAAAATCATGGGGTACATTTTTTTTAGCGTTGATAAAAATTGTGGCTACTTTTTTTTGGCCTGAACAAATATCAGCAGTCAAGCACATATTGTAGAGAGAGTGTGTAGATGTGTAGATGGGAGTGGGATGGTGAGGGAGGGTGAGTCTCCAACTTGTTAGATAGTTTGAGGTTTAACTGTAAAATGCATGAGAGGGATGGGGTGAGGAATCGATCTGCACTAATCTTGAAACACTATGAATGGTGTTGGATTGATGCATAGAAAAAAAAATGTAGTTGTGGGAAATCCCTTCTTGGAATCTTGCAGTTGCATTTGCATGTGTACTGAGAGAAGCCTATCATTTTCAGTTATATTAGTACTTTTTATTCTTTACACATGTGTGACTGTGTGAATATCGAATCTTCAGATGGAATAGCATTATGCCAATGGCAAAATCTCGGCAAGATTCAGAATGCATACTTTAGCTAACTGCTTGATGTATTAGTTAATTGTACATGGTTTGCCTATACCAACCCGGTTTGCAGCCAGCTTTGCAAGCCTTTTAATCAATCTATTAATACGGCTTTGTTTAGATGATGCATGTCACTATAAAGCCCTTGCAAACACCACTAGGGTCTTTCTGCATCGATGCTTCGTTGGACCAACGGGTATCCACGTTGGCCCCCCATGACAACAAAAGTTAGAGAAGCTTGTCTTTTTGCAAGGTTATTGTCACTCCAACAGTCCAACTTCATATAAGATTTGGTCTGCTTGGTCCGCTTCCAAGTCTTTCACTCCAAAGACTTTGACTGTGTGGCTAGCTAGCTCTACTACATTGTATAGTACGTGCTAGCTGCAAATGGCTCAACCACTCGATCCACACATGGCGCCAAACATTTCACATCAAAAGATCCAAGATTATTGTATGTACATACCACCAGTGTGGATGCAAACCTCTGCTTGCATGGAAGCATTTAAGATACTTTTTCACTGTTTGCATGTACGATTAGACGACTTGGAAAATGGCAAGAGTTCACACAGTCCATCCGTCCCAGGAGTCGTGGCATCAGCTGCAGCCAATCGGCGTCCAAATACAGTCAGGATCGAGTACTTCGGAGGCCCTGGTCAGTGGCTACATTGATAGGCTTGAGGTCGACGTTGTCGCTTAGTAGGTCCTGTTGATCCAGCTACACATGATAGTTTGATCAGTTCAACAACGAATGCAAGGGAGCACACGTATGCATGCATGGACCCTACGACAAATCAGTTCCATCGGTTAGTTTATGCAGGCAGGTCTCTCAAATTCAGAACAAATTAAAAGAGATTAAAAGGTCGTCGTCCGTGCAATATGCATTAGCTTTTGCTTGCTTGGTGATAAGCATGGGATCACTTAGGAAGCAAAGAAAACTTCGAGACCAAGTCGTGGTCTCAGGCTACCTCTCAAGTCAGTTAATTGCATCCATTTCTTATCGATGGGCGCTTTGGATCTGTAAAAGTTCAGTACTTTTTCCCTTGGCATATGCTACTTAGGCAGAGAGACCTAGCAAGCTAGGCTAGAGTTTAATTCCCCACTGAAACTGAAGACTAGCCTAAAGTCTAGCTAATTAAAGTTTAATCAATTATAAAAGTTCTACTTTCAGTTTAAAGTTTAACTATGAAGAAGCTGCAGGCACATTTTGAGAGCCTTCTCTAGATAGTGCATGCATTGCATTGCTATTCTAGTGTACTGTTGCTCGGATCCTTCTCCTCGTGCTCATCAGCTCACATAAACTATACCATCCGAGTGTGTTTCTTACGTTGGAAGTGCACGCGCTCTAATAATTTCTCCATGAACTTTACAATCAAGCAATGCATATAATTGTTGCCATCTTAAACCTTTCAGTGAATCTACCAGTTCGGATATGTGAGGCTGATGGCTGTATTTGTTTATTCGCAACTAACAGTTGCTTTTTAGGTCGAAAGATTTTACGTGCCGATGAAAACCACCTGCCACGCAAGTACAATTAATCCTAAGTGAGTGTGTTGTTGAATCTTTTCCCTGTTCACTTCACCTAATCCATTATCAAAGAACACGATATGGAAAAGTTCACATCAACCCAAAAACATGTGGCATGCGTTCAAAGTATGGTGCACTAATTCTTGGGCGATAGGTATGGACACTACTAGTAGTTAAATTTTGATTTGGCCCTGAATGTTTTAACTAACTCGATCGATCACTGTAGTAGTGTTTTGTCTCTATCTGCCGTCAAGACCACCTGGGACACATTATTGATTGCCCGTTCTTTCTAGCTCCTGTCAACTAAGTTTTTTTTAAAAATTAGTTGGCCTGAACAAGCACGCAATTCAATTTGATATCATATTCGTTCTTGTCAATATAGGTTAGCAAAGCATGTAGCAAAACATTGTAACGCGGCACAAGAACCGTCTTTTCCGCGAGAAAAAGATACATATACCGGTGGGTATCTAACACGTATTGGGACCTGTGTCTATTTGAAAACATGTTTATTGCTAAACCTCAACAGAAATGCTAGGGAACTTCCGCTTTATGTGCTATCTGATGGAATAGTTGTCTTGTACTTCCGCTTTATGTGATTGTGTGCCGCACTTCACCTCCCTCACGCATGCTGTGCTAGACTGTCAACTACCAATTAGTGCAATATGTGGAGGGGGTGCTAGCAGTGAGTTAGATATGAGATTATACAATTTATGCTATCCTTTAATAGGTCACCAAAAATTTATTTTTACTCGATTGCGTTGAAACGAATTTCTAGCATCAATTTATAGCTAAATCTAGCTCTCATTAAATTTTCATATTTTTAAAATTATTTTATTATGTATATTTTTCTATGCATGTATTAGTGTTCAAATTGTATTTAAAATTCATATAATCTCAAAATTAATGAATCAAAACAAAAAATCATACAAAATTGAGATCTAGCTACTGGTAAAATTTCATAATTTTTCAGAGTCTGTAAGTTATAGGGTCCTAGCTGTCTGATGCTATACTCTAGTATACTTTGAAACACCATAACACACAATGAGTGATACACTTGGTACATCATGGTACACTCTGAAACTTCATGACACACTCTCATAGCATTGTTTCGCTCTGGTAAACACCATGAAACACTCTAATACACTCCAAAACAACATGACACACAATGAGCGGCTATACTTGGCACACTATAGTATACTCTGAAACTACATGACACACCTTGCACACCATGCTAAAATACGAAACGCCATGACACTCTGATACACACTCCGGTATATCATGACACACTCTGATACACGGTGTCTCGTTCCCTAGTTGCTCTCAATCCTTAAAGATAAATATCCCTCCTATCACAAATATTCATTATTTGAAATATGTGCAACTGTGTAAGTATAATTTTAACAACTTTAGCTGGTTATGAATATCGATCCCTTTTTAGATATTTATTAGACTGGGTACATAAATATATATTTAGTGGATTTTATAAATAAATTGTAATAGTAATTAGTGATCAAGGAAGTTTTTTGAAACCGTGACCATGTCCGAAATGACAGATTTTTGTGACTACAGTAAGGAGTAAATTATTGTAACTAACTACACACCGTCGCGCATAAAAAAACAGTTACTACACGAGGCAATCCAACTAAAAAAATCATTCCTTTCCTGGGACGAGGTGTTACTGGGAATTTTTTATTTTTTATTTTCTGATATAAATAAATAATTTTCTATTTATAAAAAATAAATAAATAGCCTCCCGTCACCACTCCATTGGGCGAGAACTATAACCCACCCTCCGGTCGGACGAGATTTTACAAATCCGCCCAATGGATGGACAGGATTTGATCCCAATGGTCCGCGCACGGGAGGAGCCTAAACTCGCCCGACGGAAAGGCGAGATTTGAGGGGAACGAAAAATCCCCCCACCCGTCAGGCGGGATTTGAAGCACGGGGAAATCCTGCCCGTTCGTTGGGCGGGATTTGACCATTTTAAAGCCGCGCGGCCGACCGGCGCTGGCACTGTTCCCATTTCGATCTGAGACAGCGAGAGTGACGAGAGGAGAGGGAAAAACGAGAGAGAGAGAGAGAGAGAGTGGGGAGAGGAGAGGAACGACGAGGGACTCTTCAATTTCGCAAGTAATTTCGTTATCTAGTACTAAATTATTTTGGCAAAACTTGGTAGGATAACCATATGAATTTAGTGCATGCAGTGTTATGTGTCGACCATGTTAGGGTTAGGGTTTAGGCTAGAAATAGCAGGGTAATATTTAGATTTTAGATTGAAAATAGTACAGTAAATAAATTGTACGATTATGTGGTTAGCACACGTAATGGCATGTAGATTGTCGTAATGACATATTTGTAGAGGGCAGATGTGGCATGAAGTTTGTTTTTCTAGATATGTGTATAATAGTTGTTAGTTATATTTGTACCGATAAGAAAATGAGGTATTAATTTATTAAATTTTGTAGAGTACATTATTTGTAGAGATATTGAACAAGATGTTGCCCGACATTTTGACCGTAGTAATATTGTAAAAAAAAGGCTATAGAAAAGGAGATTGACATATAATAATCCGTGTTGAAATTTTGTTGGGCAGGGTAAATGACAGGCAAGGTAAATTTTCAGATCCATTATGGGGAAGGAGAGGTTGTGCACGGTCCTTAAGGGGTAAATCTATCAATGTTCCAATCATATACATTAGGGGATATCAAGGCCCACTGAAAGGTCATTTAGTGGACTACAAAATTGGTTTTTACTGACGTTTCAACTCAACGAAGAAGAACATGTGATAACAGTTCATGCGTTGGTGAGCCGTGCTGCTAAAGGTTTTTTTTGGGAATTGATACCTATATCGGGTACTCGGAATTGGAGACGCTACGTTGAGATTGCAACTGAACGCGGCCTTCCTCTAGTTCTCTTAGTCCAGGCCGAGTACAAGCAATATTTCGGCAGAGGTGACGAAGGCGGTGAAGAGCTAGGAGAGACTAGTGGTGCTGGAGTGGAAGAGGAGGTGAAAGGTGTAGGGAACACAGAGGTGATAGATGACGTGGGAGAAGTGCCTGCGGAGACAGAGATGGGGGAAGAAGGGAATGAAACAATTGAAGAGGCAACCGGGGTGGCCGGTGAAGGGGAACGAATCGAATCAATAGTTGCTGAAATAGAAGCCAAGGATGCAGAGCATAAGGAAGTCTATGATGAGGATATGTCAGATGATGTGAGAAATTTTCATGATCGACCAGTGCCTGCAAAGTGGAACACTTATAACTTCCAAGATTTGTTTGTACATGAAGACACGTACGCACCATGGGATTATCATGAGAACGAGGTGACCCAGGGAGCCATGTACCCGACTAAGGAAGCTGTATTAGATGCCGTGAAGTATTGGTCATTGACGGGAGTTGGGGGTGTCTCAATAATTACCCCCGGGATGACTCGGTCCCAACTCTGTTCCCGAGTAGGCCATCCTTGCTCGGGGCCCGAGCAACAATTTGCCTCGCTTGGGAAACGTAGGCCCTCTCCCGTGGCCCGATCATCAATTGTAAGGGGCACGTAACCACTCCGGGAGAGCCTCACTTTCCGGGCCCCGTAATAACTTTGCTGACATCCTCATGACTATTACATCCCGTTGCTACTGTATCGAAGACCGTGGCTACCTGCCCGGGTCACCTGCCCGGGTCATGTTCTACTATTCCGACCCCTTTTCCCGTCACCGCGAGTGATGGAGAGACTGTTCTCGTACGACGCTAGCCAGTGGACGGCCTTCGGACCGAGGGGAAATAGGATTGTACATCCATTAATTCATAGATCACGCCCATGTATAAATAGAACGCACAGATGCATAAGCGCGGAGACACATAAGAGCCAAAAAATAGTAGACATCATCCAGACTAGAGGCATTCGGCCATAGATAGAATAGGAGTGAGCTCCACCCTCTACTTCCGGGAAATCCAGACACTCCTTGTTCGGGTCACTCGGGAGCACCATTGTAATCTCTTTTATTCCTTTCGAGTATAGATCACTGGATGTAGGGTTGTTACCTCTCTCCGAGGGGCCCGGACCAGGTTAAAAACGCCCTCTCTCCCTTTCCGGTTGTCTGATTGGGTTGGTCTTCTCACAACGACTCCGAGGCTGTAGGAACGAGGCCTATTGATCCTCACCTTCAACAAGTAAGCTCAACACTTGGGAGCTCTGTGCTCTCAACCGTCGACAGTCATTATCTCTGAGGAGGGAGTTCAGGGTAGTGAAATCAAGTAAAGCATGTACGATGTGATGTGTGTTGTTCCTGGTTGCCTGTGGCATATACATGCATTCAAAGGAAAGTGGGTGGATTACTGGGTGTGTTCAATTGTAAAGGAGCACAATTGTCAATTGGAAAATGTACAACAAATGCACAAAAATCTGATATCAACATTTACTGCAATTGTAATGTACTCACAAATTGTTAATAACATGAGATATGAGCCTCGGTCCATTATACGAGCCATTGAGGAACAATTCTAGTACACGATAAAGTATCCCACAGCCTGGAGAGCAAAACAGAAGGCTTTGAAAATGCGGTTTGGAACATATGAGCATCCTATGCAAATATGTTCGCACTGCTCCAGACGATTAGTACAAGAATCCTTGACGTACTATGATATTAAGGAGTATCCTGCTTCCGGCGTCGACACCGGCAAGTGGGTTCTGTAACCGGTATTCTTTGCGTTGGGTCCGTGCATCAGAGCCTTCACATATTGTCCACCTGTGCTATGTGTAGATGGAACCTTCCTCACTGGCAAGTATAAGGGACAAATATTGATAGCAATTGCTGTGGATGTCCACCGACGCAGCCGTCACAGAGTGAGTTCGCGATGCCTGTAGCACAGGATTGTCCGCCGGGACGTTCACCTGCCGGACCTCTATACCTTCCCTAGCACATAGCTAGGGCATGGCCACAAGGCACAGCCGGAGGGATCAATCCACGGGGTGAAACCCAAGCGGGGCCGACAGTAGTTTCTGTTCTGTACATGGAACTTTGTACCTTCTCTGTACTCCTGTTGTCTCTATTCAGTACTTACATGAACATTTTCGCCATTTTTTATTTTCGGCTTGAAAGCTTTTCTCAATTTCGCCATCTATCGTGCGATGCCAAAAAGTCCTAGGTTGCTTCACGAATATCGTAGACCCTCAGTTGGTGCACACCGGGTAATTTTCTAAGAAATTTTTAGAACCAACAGCCCCCGCCCAATAGGATCTACGGGCCTAAGTGCCATGATTGTTGCACAAACATACTGACATCAACTGCTCACTACGTAGTGTCCCATCCCTATCGTCAACCGTTAACCCAATGTCCCGTCCTTTTCGTGTTCAGTTCACACCGCATCAAACAGACATCTAGCAGTGACCAGTGACCATTCATTGCTTATTTGATGCGACGTGTAACTGCACACCGAGGGGTCTACCAGTCGCAGATTGTACCGATGTGTGATCTACTACACAAGTGCGCATTCCTCTTTGTTCCTTTTTATCAACATTAACCCGACGACACATTCTATCTCCATCATTTCGCCGCACTGCTGACCAACAATACCGCTATTCACCGTCCGGTCACATCAACTGCAGCATCTATTAGACAATACAGTCCAATTTCGTCCCCTATGTTGCTTTTCGTACCCTGAGACCGATGTGACAACGCAATACAGTGATCCCCTCGAGAGGGATGCATACACTTCCATGAACTCCGTCCGTGCATCGAACAAACTTCGCTATAAAAATCCTACTGCCTTCGGGTCCTCTACGCTGCAACTTTTCCCTCAAACTCTTATATTACTCTGACCCCTACACCCCACGAGTCTCCTTGTAACGAGCAATGGCATCCTTCGGCTCAGAGACCCCTCCGAGGAGCAAGTTTAACACCACCGTGCCAGAAGGGGTCAATGTTACGATGTGTTTCTACGGTGACCTTTGCAAGTTTATGTAATCCAATGAACGTTTCTCATATACTTACGGAAGGAGGTTCTTCATGTGTGCGAACTACGAGTATGATCCACCCAAGGTTGCCTCCGATGACCGTGCAAAGGTACTTACTCACCCTCTCCTGTCTGATTATATCTACTTATATGGCACATGCGATCTGTACTAACTTATGTTGAACAAATAGTCTCTTCCACCTCTCTGTGATTTCTGGCAGTGGCTAGACACGGAGCAATCGGAGGAGGACAAGAAACACATCAAGCGTGAGGTTCGTTGGAAGAGGGAGTTGTTCAGACAGCTCCAAAATAAGGAGGAGCAATAGGAGAAGCGCAAGCGTTGGCAGGAGGAGTACCGCAAGCGACAAGAGGACGCTGAACATTAGGTTGCCAAGGCACGAGAGGCTGAAAAGGAGAGAAAGCGCGAGAGAGCACGTCGCGCAAAGGAGGCTAGACCTGATGCTATCAGCAAGGGAAAATATTCCCGTTGTACTCAGTATGAGCTTCCTTATAATCCCGATAACCTTCAACACTATAACTGCTCGTATGCGAGGAATGCTTTGTGTCATGATGAAAATTTTTCCTTTTTCAATATAATAATAGAAAAGACGAAAATTTAAACTGTCAGTGCCTTCCATACAAAATGGCAAAATTTTCCCCTTCGTAAATCCAATTTCGGACCACGCAAATTCAGTACACTTTATTTTCGAAAAACATATTAAAAATATAGAATCAATAAATCGGTCAATCCCTTTTTAGAAAACAAACATATTTGGCATTTTGATTTATATATTATACTTTTCATTGATTTTTTCCCAGGGCCGGTCGTCGTCACCGTGGGAGGGTCGAGACTCGGGGCAATGGTGGGGGTGGCGCCCTTCGATATGGTGGAATTTTTTGACCCACCCTTTCAAACGGTGCCGGGACTCCATTTATTTAATTTTATTTTATGAGACAGTACTGATTTCAATATGACAAAAAAAATTTCTAATCTTCCACAAAATCGCTAAATAATCGGGTCGATCAAATCCCGTCCGACGAACGGGCGAGTTTTCTCGGCTTTTAAATCCCGCCCGACGGGCGGGCGAATTTTCAAATCTCGCCCTTTCAGCGGGCAAGTTTACCTTGCCCCCACGCGCGGGCCGTTGGGAGCAAATCTTGCCCTTTTGTCGGGCGGGTTTTTAAAATCTCGCCCGAACATAGGGCGGATTATAGTACTCGCCCAATGGGATGGCGACGGGAGTCTATTTATTTATTTTTAATAAACAGGAAATTATTTATTTATATCGGGAAAATAAAAAATAAAAAAAATTCGTGTTACTGGGGCCAGCCAGATGACGAAAGGCTGTCTCGGTTAGACCATATCACTATCTGGCTCGGCCCATATACGTAACGGGCCAGGCCCATACTTTTTTCTCTCTGGTCGTTGATACGGCCTATGTAGACCCACCTGACGCGCAAGAAGTAACAAAATTTTCTCTTTGCTTTCTCCTCTGCTCTTTCCTCACCTGCTCTCTCGACGCGAAAGGCAAAGCGGGATTAGCGGCGGCGATGGCTTTCCCGGCATCGAGCTCCGGCCTCTTCCGCTTCCTCTCGCCCCGCCGCCGCCCCCAGCCCACGGACATCGCCGCCGCTGCCACCTGGGGAGTCGCCGCCGGCAGCGCCGCCATCTACCTCGTCCAGGTCAGGGTCACCAAACCCAATCCATTTGACCTGCCCTTTTTTTCTTTCTCATGGTCATGGCTTGATCCCTAGGTTTGTATATCTGTTCTAGCGGTGTAAGGGTTTTGTTCTGTACGTTGGATCTGTCATGCCATGTTTGCTTGCTTCTTGTTGGCCTGGATCTGCGGGCGTGTTAGATTGCCATAGCCTCCACGATGGTAGTGATTGGGTGATCTATTCTGGAATCGTGACTTGAAGATATCTCTAGTGGTCGTTGCGTTGGAGTCATTCTAGCGGCCTGGATCTGATTATTAGTGAATTGCAACAGGAAAAAGTGAACCTTTGGTCGTCACAAACGTATCAACGGGTTTGCTATCGGTGAATCGGAACGTCTTGCAATAGTTCAGACGTTAAGACGGCGCATGGTGCAAACAAACTAGTTGACCAAACGACCGAACGCACATCATATTGTAGAGGCAAATTTAGCGAAAAATTGTTGCCACATTTGACGCTTAACATGTCATTTGAATTTGGCAACACTTCCATTGATAAATAATTATGTAGTTCACATAATGTGTTAACCGTTAAGTGTTAACATAGCTTTGCTTTCAGCAGACTAAAATAGTAAAATGTATATTTTTTCCCCATCTGCTCCTGGGAGGAGCTTCTGTAAACCCTGAAGGGGTCTGTGAAACATTGTACTAACTTTAGGTGTTTCAACAAGAAAACAGGGCTTATTTAGGTTTATTGATCTGAGAGAGCACCTTCATCAGTTATGCTTTTATTTAGGGTGTGGACATGTGGTATATGATGAAACTTACCATTTTGAATTACACTGGTATTTTTTTTTGAGTTATATGCTATATCAATTAGCTGAGAACTTAGAAATGATCTGCAAATGCATACACCATTCAAATTCCCGTTTACTGAAGCTTTGATGATTTCATACTGTTATGGAGTTAGCTAGGTAAAGGTGTTATATGTACCAGTGTACAATAAGTATGCTCGCAAGCCTGCACCATTTTTCTCACGACACAAAGTAGTGCTTGTTATATTATGGTCCATAAATTATCTGCGGTTATTGCCAAACTTCACCTAACATTATATGATGCTATCTTAAAAGCCAAAGGTTTTATGTTTTCTTGGAATTATGGTGCATGTGGTTGTGGTAATCATACCTTATAGACATCTTCCTCTTGCTATTGTGGTCCCTTCCAATTCCAATCAAATTTCAGGATACATGTGCTGCATTTAAAACTAGAGATTTGTGAACTCCTATGATCTTTTATATATGGGGTTACCCTTTTTAACACATGCCTCCAGTTGGAGGGAACTTACTGTATCTAGATGTTTGGTGTTTTTGGCCTCTCTCGTAGTTCTTTTTTATTAATGAATTTTTCCACATTTTTTATTGTGTCCTGATCCATGCTTTATTAGGTTTAGACTCGTGTCGCTCTGTAAATTATTTTGACCTTTTTCTTGCAGCCATTTGATTGGATTAAGAAAACGTTCTTTGAGAAACCTGAACCAGAGGCATAATCTTCTAGGCATGGAAGGCTGGAACTTTTGCTACATTCACATATCCGGGATGATTTCTAAGTGAAGAGAGCTTGGAGGACCCAGCAAATAATATAAGACACTTAACATTCCTTTGATTTTGTTCAGTTTTAGTTTTCTGTTGATGCAATCATCAGGAGAGTGATGTGGCTTCCATTTCATCAAAAATATTGTGTTGTCAACTTTGCTATAAATCATGGTCCTGATAATTAGCTCTCTATGCCGGGTGGATGGGGAAACAAGCTAAAACAATCGAAATAAATCTAGAGCCAACTGGATAGGTTAAGGGTATTTTGGAAAGGAAGAAATATTTTGATTTAATTGTTCACAAAAAAAAAATGAATAACTCTTTGTAACAATCTAAAAGCAAGTGATGCTAGGGGTTTCGACCAATAACTTCACAGCAACCCAGTACAGGGGAGGAGAGGGTAGCTCTTTTGTCTTCGGTGCAAAGAGGCCCGCCCTGGATGCTTCTTGGGTGTTGCAAATTGCAAAGATAGGGTTAGGGGCTCAAGAGTCAGGGTTTCTCTTAGATGCTTTTGTTTGGTAATTTTTGAAGTGAAAAATGACGCTTTATTCGAAATTATAGCAGTTTGAGGAGAAACACAACAATATTGTGATTGAATTAAGATAACTTCTCTTCGGTTTATCTTATTTGCTTATAAGCTGAACTTCAAAAACTTTTTGAGGTAACTTGGAAAGTCTGATCCATTTCATTTGACTTAATTTTAAGAGCTCTCAGACGTAATTTGGAGATAGAAAAGAAACGGAATGCAAAAACCAAAGTGCTTGCTCTTCGATTCAGAGATAACCAGAAGATAAGCTGAAGTGAACAGATTATTATTTCATCTTGTGTATAGATTGTATTAGACTCAATCTTATTGTTTATAGCCCGTTAAACTTTTGATCCACGACTGTAAGTCTTATTCGAGAAACCCCATCTCGAGACAAGTCTTCCAAGCATGGGAGGCAGCAACTTTTTATGACCCACTAGATTAGCTCACGTCTTATTATGGGTATTATGGGTATGTTTGGTTCATTGCCTAAGTTTGCCACGAATTATAAAGGCTTAGACAAATGTTTAGTTCCCTCCTAAGCTAAGGGTTGCCACATAAGTTTAGACAACTTTTCATTCACTTTCCCCAGAAAACTTTGCCACGATTGGTGGCAGACTTGCCACACCACGCTCATCTCTGCTTCTGTCCCAGCATGAGCGCGCCGAGGCCACCGGGATGGAGCCCGTCGTCTCCAACGTTCCAGATCTGTCTGGACTCCACCGTCAGGAGGACTCGTGGGGATTGGGAAGCAGCTCGCGGGGGAGCTCCTCCTGGGTTAAATTTATCGTCGGCAAGCCGCGATTTGCTGCGGCAAATCGAGTTATCGGGTCGGATCATAACGGCAAATCGATTTGTAAATTCAAAATGTGATTTGAATTTGAAAAATAAAAAATCTCTAAAATCCGTAAAAAAAAATTGTAGAACCATGTATAAACACAATGGTGAAAAAAAAGAATCAAAAACATATCCGGATTTACTTGGAAATTTAAATTGAAATCACAAAAAATTAAAAAAGGGACGGCCCAACTTGGCCCGTTAGCGAAAAATTAAAAATTGATGACATGCTGAATATACATAATTACCAAAAGTCTTGCCAACCATCTACATAATTTTAAATAAATATTTACCATTTTTCCGCACCATTTAGGGGTTGTTCTTTTGGGTTTATCTAATAGTCTAATTTGATTTATTTCGTAACTTTGAGAATTTTTCAAGGTAGCCTCGAGAGTCGGATGGCCTTGATTTTTAGGATTTAGAGAGCTTTTAGACACGTCTACGAGATAAAAAAAATGGATTCAAAAAGTAATAAAAAAAGTCAGATAAGTCAATATTAGCCACGTCTTATCTGACTTAGGCCTTGTTCTCCACAGCTTATCTGTCTCATCTTATCTACTAATTTGACTTATCTCTCTGACTTCGAGAATTTTCCGAGGTGGCTTCGAGAGTCGGATGTTCTTGGTTTTTAGGATTTAGGGAGCTTTTAGACACGCCTACAAGATAAAAATAAAACGGATTCAAAAAGTAATAAAAAGTCAAATAAGTCAATATAAGCCACGTCTTATCTGACTTCTGACTTATTTCGTGTCTTATCTGACTTATATTGACTTATTTGACTTTTTTATTACTTTTTGAATCCGTTTTATTTTTATCTCGTCGGCGTGTCTAAAAGCTTCTTAAATCCTAAAAACCAAGGGCATCCAACTCTCGAGCCCACCTCGGAAAATTCTCGAAATCAGAGAAAAAAGTCAAATTAGCAGATAAGCTGTGGAGAACAGGGCCTTATTTCGTGACTTATCTGACTAATATTGACCAATCCGATTTGGTTTCTTGTTCGTCATTTACTAGGCATACGTTCGTCCAATTTTAGACTCTTTGCAACAAATAACCCCTTTTGGTTTTGATTAAACATATTTCATTGCTCCACGAACATGTTGATGCAATATGCAGTGGTGATGTTTTTTTGAGCAGGATGAATGTGCGGTGAGGAAGCTTAGGCGAGTTATTTTTTTTCCCAACCAAATGTCTACTTTTTTCCATACCTAATGCTAGCCATAGCTATGAACCAAATAAAATTGTGTTGCTACAAAGTTAGTTGTGCCATATATGTGGCAAATATAAGCTTAGACCACGAACCAAATATGTCCTATATTTTTTGTTTATCATTTTTTCAGCAAAATGCCACAGTTTTTCAAAGTTGTTTCTCGAAGGTCTCGGATGTCTATCAAACGAAACTTCCAACTCCTTGAAGCTCAGTTGTTCATCCACACAGCTGTAATGCATAGATGCATGGGTCCATAATTTGCCGGTTATTTTATGTCCATAATTTGCGGGTTATTTTATGAGTGAAGAGAATTTGAATGACCTAGGAGAAATATGAAGCCAAAATGTTTCTTTTCTGATTTTATTCAGATTTAGGTTGCTCTTATATGTAATCCCGCCGGGAGGGAGCGATGGTGCGATTTGTAAATTTCTAAATATAAAATCAAATTTGACACGTGAAGAAAGAAACTTATATTTGTCTGGCCCTGTTGGAACACCTGTCGCTTGCAATCTTCAGGCGCGTCTAGGGATCAGATCGGCTGGGATTCCGCGGCCGTTGCCAGGCACACGCTCCTGTTCCTGTAGCTGCAAACCGAACGGATTTTGGTGTTCTGCTCGACTGCTCCCCTCCGATTTCGTTCTCAATTCGGATTCGCGTCAGGTTCAGGAGGCGCGACTCTACAAACTCCGAATTTCCGCACCCGGCAGGTCGAAGTAACCACAGCCAAGATTGGATTTTTTTAGGCCGCAGCGCCCCGAGACATATATAGACAGCGTGCAGGCGCAGAGGGGCGGGATGCGACGCGCCAGGGCAACCAAAGCCAATGCTGCATCGCCGGCAAAAGGCTGCGGCCAACGCGAAAGAAGTACCTGTACGTAGTATTGGATGACCGTGATAGCGGCTTCAATATCCACAAGATTGACATCGACAGCTTGGAGTCCGACGAGGACCAGGGCTGTAGCCTCGGATTGGGGAGATTTCTGGAATTCATATTTCAGCATATGACATTCTGATCCACTGTCATTAACTCATAAGGTCTTATATGTTATAGACACATTTATTAGGACATGCGAATTGAGTGTCATTTTCTAAATTTTCCTCTCGAATTGCGGCACCTGCCTGAGCCTGCAGCCGTGCGGATATTGGATCCAGTGCACAATCTCTGTGTGTCCTTCGCTGCCGCAGGAAGCTCG
Organism: Olyra latifolia; assembly: GCA_036346145.1. NCBI lineage: Eukaryota > Viridiplantae > Streptophyta > Magnoliopsida > Poales > Poaceae > Olyra > Olyra latifolia. The sequence goes on along the minus strand of CM070529.1, from coordinate 55,751,011 downwards.
ATTCTCATCGCTAACAGTACTGACACGAGCTGTGACCACTGACCAGACCCCAACCTTCGTCTACGACACAGAGACGGTGGCGCTGTCTATCGGCACTCGCCTGCCGGCCCAACTTGGCGGCCGCTCGAAGGTAGCCGTGGCCGTCGGTGACATGGTGTATGTGTTATCACATTGCTAACCTTTGCGGCAACACCCCTTTGCAGTGTCGCGGGCACCCACGGCCATGGGTTGGTCGTGGAAGAGTGCAACCCCGCCACCATTTGGCACCGAAGTATTTAGGAAGGAAGCATCCTGGAGCTCGGCTGCCACTCTCACCTACATGGGCAAGAAAATTTTTTGCCTTGTCGAGACCGAGGAACGCAAGGGGGTGGAAACGGAGTACCTCGGTGAGCCCAATAGCCATTTGCTTCATCTGACTGTGTTTTCCCTCGAGCACAGCAAGAACAGAAGGAGAGCTTCGAGCTACCATTCACCACCCTACTCACACCTACGTTATGTCTCGGCATGAAAATATTTTTTTTTATAAAGCATTCTAGATGTAGGAACCGTTTGGTGAACCATGAATTCTACTAGCTGGAATCCTCTGCCGTAGCTACCGGTCACTACCATGTGGGTCCGGGCCCACGCGGCAGTGACTGTAACTGCACGTGCATTTACGGCAGGGGATCTGCACTCGGGTTCTATATGTAGGTTATGTTTTGTGGTGCCACAAAGAGAAACCAAATAGAGATGATTTTCTTCGTCTTGGAAGATCTTTGGAACCAAAGATTTGTGGAGCATAATCTGTTTCTTTTTTACATCCGCTAATTACGTAGGAGAGATGCCTATAATCTCATGGTTTAACAACTAAAATACTCTGCTGCACACTTTTGCTCTCCGCAAGAATCGTGCTAAACATGACCCAAGGAATTCAGATCTTATCTCATGATACGCAGGAGAAATAATATGCTGAGGGGCTGTTCCGTACCGACGATTGCAATTACCTTTTCGGTTTTTACAGTCTGTTTGGTGCTAGCAAAGATAAATATGTATCGCACAGTTTAAGATATAGAAGTGACTAAGAGCAAGTTGCCTGATAATAAAATAAATGTCAGCCGATTATTAATAAAATTGCACTATAACTATACTAAAATTATACATTCTAAATAAGTGCAAATTTAGTTTTACCAGTGTACAATTTTAGATTGACTGAAACAAACGTGATGGTTTGAAACATAGAAAAATAAAAGCATGTAAGCACGTGTATTCGACAGATTTATGCATCAACAAAGCATAGAAATCAACGAATAAAACTGATGATTGATAAGTAGCAATTTTGATACTAAAATTGCACCTTTGTAAGCTGTGCAATTTTAGTCTTACTAGAGTGTAATTTTAGATTGACTGATAGTTAAAAAAATTTCAGTCGCCTGAGAATTAGCAATTCTGTAAGATATATAGGGTTCTAGCTTTCTGTCTGGACTCTGGATTAACTCACATTTGCCAAAAAAAAAAGTTAATAACATGTCTTGCTTGATCTTAAGGACAGAAGCATAGGAATCTCCAGTGATTCGTCTTCTCCAGATGGTACCAACAGATGGGTGCAACAATCCCTTCTGATATGTTCATTTACGAAGAGAAAGATAACTAGTACAACGTATTCTATTCATTAACAAAGAGAGAGAACTTCTTGGCAACTAACTTCTTTTACAAATTACAACCTTACACTCGGGAGAACCAGCGGGATGGTTGCTTGGCATAAAATAGAACTGCCCAATACCAGCAACAAATCCCTTCCATCGCCCTTTAGCATAAGCCCATATGACACACACAGCTTTCAACTATCAAAGAAGCCCATTCTATGCCCTTAACCGGAAACCTTGTTATTGAACATCCCAATTTGATGTTTTGAGCCCGCGGTTTTGCTAACATGACATAATGTCAAACAAACTTCAAAGTATTTTAAATTTTTGATTCAATTCATGGCTGCCAGACAGGATGTAATGAAGAGTAATCAGATTGCTTAGCAATGTCACAGGTAAATCAGATCATGTAACACACATTTGCTCTGTCCATCTCTGATTGGTGCAGAGGCCGGAAATTATACTTGTTTCATCAAAAAAATATACACCAAGGATTCTCCTAGAAAGCATCTGTCGACGATTGAAAAATAGATTCCCTGCTGAGCTTATTTGTTGATTAAGGGACCAAACAACCTCTTCCTGCTAAAGGGCTTTCATTTAGATGCACTGATTCGTCGAGATGAAGAGTAAATCAAACATAGAGATCTGTCCTGGTTCAGATCTCTCAAAAAGGGATAATATCTTAAGTGACATGTGTTCGTGAGTTGTGACTCGATCGAGTATACGTTTGAGATACATGCAAGTCCAAGTTTTAGAATTTTATCTATGTTTTTTTAAAACTATTTAGGTTAAGTAGCACATGAAAATCATATATAAAGGTTCATATCGAAGAGTTTTTTTCTAGTATCATAATTTTAGTGAATTTTATAAATAATTTATAATAGTAGCTCGGTTAAAGTTGTATTTCAGACGAACACGGAGAGTATATCAGTAAGAGACCGTGTGCCCTTATATTCAATTTTTAATTGTGACGTAGGCCTCGTTGGGAACGCGTACCCAATGAGCTGATGTAGCGCGAATCTCCGAGCAGAGGAAGTCGTCGCGATGTCCCCGAAAGCTCACGGTGCATGACCTCACCTCACACCAATCTTTTTCTGGTCACGGATCACAAATAGAAAAAAGAAAAGGCGCGAACGACCACAGCCAGAGCAGTCGCTTGCTTCCACGAATAAATAAAGGGTTAAGCGCATCCACGCCACACTAAAAACCCTATCCTCACTTCTCTAAAACACTATTCACCACTACTCTATCCATCACTATAAAATTTTTTCGCACTTTACACTATACTTGAAAAGATTTCTTCACTCCACCAGAAACCCTATCCTCAAAAAGTCAATGCTACGGTGTTATAGGGTCTCTACTACGGATGCTCTTAATCGATAGATACTGCATAACTTTAGAATTCGAAATTTGTCAGGTTCCTTTCGTATTTATATATTTATCATTATGAAATCGTGTAATTTAGATATATGCCACTCCACGCGACACGTGTCCCATTTTCATATTTTCATATATCTGACTTGTATTTATATATTATGATAATTTTGCCCTCATCTTCAACCTTCCCCTCTTCTTCCTCTTTATTCCTTCTCTCACTATCTCCATGGATCTCCTAACGATGTCTTGTTGGAACTCCTTGTGATAGGCTCGTGGGCGGCGACGACCGTGCGAGCAGGGCGGCGATGGGGCGCGGTGCCTATGCAGGTAGCAGTAGTGGGGTGGGGCGCACGGACTTTGTGGGCTGTGGCGATGGTGCGGGGCGTAGCGGGCATGGCAACAGTGACCATGTGTGGCGCAGTCTTCCGGGAAGCGGTAGCAATCGAGGCGCGGTGGCGTGGAGCCCAGCGGTGATGGCCTTGCGAAGCGCGTCGACAGGGGGTGGCGGCGTTGTGGGCAGCGGTGACGGCCTCGCTGGCGTTGAGGATGGCCGGAAGCTAGATCTAAGAAAGGAAGAAGGAGGGGGTAGAATAGAGTTGAGAACAATGGCATTTTAGTGTAAATAGACGATGAAGACAAGGGTAAATTTGTCCGATTTCAAAAATACACACCACACGGAGTGGCATATATCTAATTTACATGGTTTCATAATAGCAAATATAAAAATACAAAAGGAACGGTGGCAGATCTTGAATTTTGAAGTTCTACAAGTTCTGCAGTGGCATCTATCCAATTAACCCATAAACAAACGGATGCCTTGGAAGCATTCCAACTTCCAAGTTCGTTCCTCCAAATCAAGAAACGCTCGACCACCAAAAGGCAAAAGCATCTATGTGCTCTCTCGATCGCTCCCGCATCCCGTCTCCCAAAAAACCCCAGCGCCACTGGCCCCTCCCTCTTTCTGTCCGGCAACCTCACCGGAGACGAGAAGGAGGAGTCCTGTTCCCTCCCTCCCTCCTTTTGTCTTTCCCTCCCTCCTCTCCCTCCCATCTCCTCCTTCAGGCTTACCCGGCCAGATTTGTTTCTCTACTCCACCGGTAGTGAGAAGGGTCTATGCCTTAGAGGGCCCGGTGGTGGAGGTGGCTTGCAGAATTTTTAGGGTGGGGTCAAGGTCTAATAGGTTTAGGTTAGGAGTAGCTAGGGTTTTCTCGTCTGCGGCTTATCCGATCCGGCAGAGCTTTTGTCCTCGGTGGCAACTCCGACATCAGTAACGTCAACTTCCGGCAGAAGCTACTGGAGGTTTGCTTTCCTCATCGTTGCTCGTCTCCGTAGAGGTCTCACGGTGGTGGATGGGGTACGGAGAAGAGGGCCGAGACGCTTCTCTGCTACTACTCTTCTTTGTGATGGGGCCTTCCCTGGTGGTGGCTGCGATGTGGTCTTCAAATCTATTGCTGATAGCTTTCTTGGTGGTGGCGGCATCGACAGTGTGTCTCTCCATTAGCCATGGTTGGGGATACCCTATTCCACAAACCTTCCAAAGCAGAAGACAACCGTTGCGACACCGCCGCAGTGCAGGCCTTTATTGGATCCCCACTGTTAAAACAGTGTGGTATTGGTCGAAGGAATTTTGGTCCTGGCAAGAATCCGGCCAGTTACGGTCTCTTCTCCGGCGGCAAGTGAAATCATAGAGTAGAGTACGGCTGCAAATTACGGTTGGAGCCAGAAACGGGTGTTCATTGTAATATCTTTTCTCTGATTTTCTCATTGTAATGCTGCCTTGTAACGTCTTGAAAATTAATGATATGTTCTTTTATTAAAAAAACTTCCGACTTAATTCCTTACCTCGCGACCCTCCCACACTGACACACACACACAGAGCCACACAGAGAGAGACACAAACACCACACCCCAAAATCAATTTTCCTTCTCCGGTCAGGTCAAATCCTTCGCGGGGAGGGTTCCTTTATTGCACTCGGCTCCCGCGAAAGGCTCGCCTTTTTCCGCCCGGAAGCGAAGCCACCCAAAGCGCAAATTCTGACCCGATCACACGGAAAGCACTCTTCTTGATCTGTATATTTCGATCCAAGAACCGATTTTTCTTCATTCTGTCTGTCGAGAGAAGGAACGGAGATGATGGGAGGGAGGTTTGCGGTATGGTGCGCTCTGCTTCTGCTGGTTCTGGCGCGCATGGCGGGGGAGGCGGCGGGGAGGTTCATTGTGGAGAAGAATAGCCTGCGGGTGACGTCGCCGGCGGGGCTCCGGGGCGTCTACGAGTGCGCCATCGGCAACTTCGGCATGCCGCAATACGGGGGCACCATGCACGGGGTCGTCGTCTACCCCAAGGCCAACAATAAGGCCTGCAAGGGGTTCGACGAGTTCGGCCTCTCCTTCAAACCCAAGCCCGGCGGCCTCCCCGTCTTCCTCCTCGTCGATCGCGGAGGTGAGGATCCGCTTCTTGCAACCCTTTGGGGAAAATTTTCCACTTGTACACCAGACATGAGTGAATTATTAATTTATTATACACGTGCGTTCTGATTTGTCCTGTCTAGCAGCCTAATAACTAGCACACAAGTAATTTAATATGTGTACTTTCTCATTTGTCCTAGCTTTCAGCTAGCACCTGATCGTCAGTTTCCTCTAATCAAACAGTATGATTTGGAACTGGATTCAGTCTGTAGTAATCGAATCCTATCCCATAATTCAGTCAGAATTGCACTAGTGCCATCTGAAGCTGTTAAGTCTCTTTCAATAGGCATGTTATTTTTACTTGTAAAAAATGGTTAGTTTGGATCTTCCCCTCCACAGATAATTGGTATGATGTGCGTTATTCAGCATGCAATTTGATCCTATTTACCACTTGCTCATAGCATCAGGCTAGTAATGTTCTCTGAATGGAGAGTTTATGTCAAGATATATTTGGTAGCTGTGTGTAATTTGATACTTAGCACAGTTTTGTATCTGCTTGTTGCTTCTCCTGTGGGGATTGTTGGAATTTTGGGTATGCAATTTGGCTCTTGGTGCTTTGGCCTTGCCCTGTTCTGTGTAAGTATGCTTGTATTTAGTTATTGTGCTTTGAGTGAATTAGGGGATAGAATTCGGTACTTTGGCTATCTCAATTGTTTAGCTTTCAGCTGTATTTGGTAACACATACCTCTCTCTCCAGAAGATGCTTTTCCCTATCTTCCAATCAGAAAAGTCTTGACTGAGCTGTTACATGAAATCCACAGCTGGTAATGTTCCAAACAAATGGATCTTTATCACACTACCGTCATCATAGAAGGGTTTCAATCCGATGTGTTTAATACCATTCATCCATAGCTGTTCAACAAAATTCAGGTTAAACATGGGGTTCAGAAAATTCATGTCGATTGTCATTTGTTAGGAAAGAAACAATGATGGTACTGTTATGTATAATCATGTCATTTGGATGTTTGGTTTACCTTCTTCCTCTTGCTTAGTAAGTGTCATGTCAATATCACTGGAAATTTTTATATCCATTACCAAAAAAGGTTGATTTAACGATTTGTAATGTGCTTTGTTCAAAAAACGATTTGTAATGTGCAGACTGCTATTTCACAACCAAGGGATGGAATGCACAAAATGCTGGAGCTGCAGCAGTTCTTGTTGCCGATGACAGAGTTGAGCCTTTGATCACAATGGACACTCCTGAATCTAGTGGCAAAGAGCACATAGAGAACATCACTGTTCCTTCGGCACTTGTAATGAAGAAATTTGGGGACGACCTTAAGCAAGCACTGGAAAATGGAGATATGGTAAATGTCCTCCTGGATTGGAGGGAATCTCTCCTGCATCCAGATGAGCGTGTGGAGTATGAATTCTGGACAAACAGCAATGATGAATGTGGTGCCAAATGTGACATGCAAATGAATTTTGTAAAGAGCTTCAGAGGAATAGCCCAAGTGCTTGAGAAAAGGGGTTACACCCAGTTCACACCTCATTATATTACATGGTATTGTCCAGAAGCCTTTGTCCTTAGCAAGCAGTGCAAATCTCAGTGCATCAATCATGGGAGATACTGCGCTCCAGATCCAGAGCAGGACTTCAGCACTGGATATGATGGAAAAGATGTTGTGGTTCAGAATCTACTTCAAATTTGCTTGTTCAAGGTTGCTAATGAAAGTCGCAAGCCATGGTTGTGGTGGGATTATGTGCACGACTTTGCAATTAGGTGCCCAATGAAGGAGAAGAAATACACACGGGAATGTGCTAATGGTGTTATTGAGTCACTTGGTGGGTCTAGTTTACTTTATTCACTAGAGTTGGTTCTTGTTTCCACTCATGATTGCATAATGACAGACCAAATAAAAATAGAATTTTTAGGTCATTTATTTATCTGTCCTTTTTATAGGACTGGACATTGAGAAGATTAACAAGTGTGTGGGAGACCCTGAAGCCGATGAAGAAAATCCTGTACTCAAAGCAGAACAAGATGCTCAAGTAAGACTGTTGATAAACCATACTGTTTTTTGTTATGTATGTACATTCAGATATTCTTTGTTAGTTCATGGAAGATTTACCATTTTGCCTTTTATCCTTCAGATTGGTCATGGTTCTCGAGGGGATGTCACTATATTACCGACTGTCGTCATCAATAACAGACAATACAGAGGTGTGTCCATTATCCTACCGTACAGTTTGTTAGCTCAATGCTGTTTATATTATATTTAAGTTCCTCTTTAGGTAAGCTGGAGAAAAGTGCTGTGCTAAAAGCAATATGCTCAGGATTTGAGGAGACCACTGAACCTGATGTTTGTTTGAGTGAAGGTTTGTGATTTTTTTTACCTTCCATTAAATAATACACCTGAGTTTTTTCTGATGCTGCACTGAATTTTATTTTTCTGGCTTCCTCTCTTGTGTATAGAGATCCAAACAAATGAATGTTTGGAGAACAATGGAGGTTGCTGGCTGGACAAGGCTAACAATTTTACTGCATGCAAGGTACAGCTTTACTGGGAAAAATGATGTTGATGTGGTATCTCATTCACCATTTTTTTTTCTGGCTACGTATTTCTAATTTCATATGTGACATATTATAGGATACCTTCCGTGGGAGAGTTTGTGAATGCCCTATTGCCAATGGTGTAAAGTTTGTTGGTGACGGATACACCCACTGTGAAGGTATACTTTTTCACTTCTTGCAGTTGTGTTGGCAGCATCTGTTTCCATGTAGGTTATTAGCTGATTGCCTGAATATTTTCGTTATATTTGAAAGAAAATTATTTCCATAGGAGTTAGGACCCTTAATAGAATCATGCTTATGTGTAAGAATGGGAATTCTGATTGTTCCTTTGGCAGCTTCTGGTGTTGGTAGGTGCCAAATCAACAATGGAGGCTGCTGGAAGGAAACTAGGAATGGGAAGACTGTCTCTGCTTGCTCAGTAAGATAATCTCTTGCAGAGGTCTTCTAGTTTGCAGTTTCCTTGTGGCTGTTGTCTGCAGTGCAATGTTATGAATATGAGATGTATTGATCTGTAGGCCAATAGCCTGTATATATAGGGTACATGAGAAGCCTAAATAAGGCAGAGAAAGCCCAGATATGGCAATAACTGTAATACTATCCTGATATGATAAAGGACTCTGATAAAATCCTAATATATCTCTAACACCCCCCTCAAATGCAAGGCGTATGTGATAGCATTGCATTTGAAAAAAATAGACTAAAAAGAAAAGTGCCCCCCTCAAATGCAAGGCGTATGCAATAGCATTGCATTTGAACAAAAATACACAAAAAAAAATCCGAAGTCCAGGTGTTGCAAATGTCGTCGTAGTCATCATATCATGCAGCCACAAACATATGTCAAAATCCATAAAGTGGCCTCCTCCCATCTGGCGACGCAGATTATAGCCCAAGATACAGCAGCGCAAAGAAAATGCAACGGCTTAAAGAAAAAGGCAGAACTGCAACCAAGTAAAAGAAAGAACACAAAGCTAGATGATGGACAAAAATTTGTGGACTCGCATGGCATAGACAAATTCAAAGACAAAGAAAAACAAAGAACTTTGGTGGGCATAGCGGAAGCAACTAACGACCTAAAGAAACCTAAAGCAAGACTCAAGGATGCATGTAGAATCCAAGAGCTAACAGCGGCAGTAGCAAAATGCATGACATGCACAGCAGCGGCATGTACAAGCACACCCAGCCCAAGGCCACAACCCAAATTTGCTCAGTATAGGACCAGTGGACCACCAAGCATAGCCATGCAGAGCAGAGGCACCATGTAGAGGAGATGCGATGACACAACCAGGGGAGCGGCCTGAAGGACGCACAACAGAGAAGCAATAAGCTGCACATGTAGCAACATCCTAGTGGAGAGCAAGCGGCTTGGTGCAGAAGGTCGACGAGGAGACCCATAGCGGCAGCGGGTTTGGAACAGCAGCGGCTCGGAGCTGAGGATGGCGATGGCCCAGAGCAGAGGCTGCAGACCTAGCGTAGAGAGAGCCAGGCGGTGGCCGGGCCGGCCAGATCTGGCCTTGGTGGTGCCTAGACGACGAGCAACAATGACAAACGACGAGTGGCGGTGCAGATCCAGCGGTGCGGTGTTGGAGGCTTGTAAACGTCGTGCTCCGTGGCCGGGTGTTGGTGGCCTGAGACGTCGTGGGAAAGCTTGGGGGCACCACCAGTTGCTGCTGACGTCGTGCAAAACGAAGAGAGGAAGGCCAATGGGGTGACTGCCCCCGAGATCGGAGATTGCTCCTCCCGGGGGCAGTGGCAGCGGAAGACGTCGGCGGCTGCTAGGGTTTTGAGAACCGTAGCTCTGATACCATGTTATGAATATGAGTGTATTGATCTGTAGGCCAATGGCCTATATATAGGGTACATGAGAAGCCTAAATAAGGCAGAGAAAGTCCAGATAAGGCAATAACTGTAATACTATCCTGATATGATAAAGGACTCTGATAAAATCCTAATATATCTCTAACATGCAAAACTTATTGTGGAAATCTACAGAACGAAGAAGCTGAAGGCTGCAAATGTCCACCAGGTTTCAAGGGTGATGGGATAAACAGTTGCGAAGGTATCACTATTTAAAAAATTGGTCTGCAACCTTGTGGGCAATATTATTCCATGTTGACACAATATGCTTATGTATGGCTATTGCTTAGCATTGTTTGTGTTTCAAGACTATTTTCTTAAAGAAAAATTGTTTCAAGACTGATATTTGTACTCATACGAACTAGTACTGGCAAACCTAAAATAATGGCTCAAGTTGATTTGCCTGATCTTCTTAATTAATTTATTATATTTTAAATATCTCTTCGCCTGGCACTTGCAGATATTGATGAATGCAAAGAGAATCTTTTCTGCCAGTGCAAGGACTGCACTTGTGATAATACATGGGGAAGCTATGAGTGCAGCTGTGGTAGTAACAATATGTTGTACATGAGAGAGCATGATACTTGTATCAGTGAGTCACTTAACCTGACATTGTTTTGAAGTCTTATATGGTTCATTTCTCTGCAAAATTGCATTCTGGACATCAGTACCCTCAAAAGGACAAGTAATTCTATCTTCTATTCCAAGATGTTAATGTGTTATCCTAAGTTCGCTACATAAACTGAGATCTGCACAAAACTGGTCCATTGTTAGTCATTGTTGGAAAAATCTGAAACACCTCTTGAAACATCTTATTGTTATTAGTTTTAGGTGGGTTGTTAAATGGTAGGCTGAGAAGGGCAGTTTTGTTGACATTGCAGTCTATTTACTGGGAGCTTGAAAATAGACGGTTGTACCTAATCCATATGATAGCATTGATCTAGTGCAACCAAAGTTACCGAAGTTTTGTTTTCATTGTCATGATAGTTAACAGAACTATCATAAACAATACATAGAGATGGCTTCATGTAACAGAAGAGAAAAAAAATTGCTTCAAACTGTTTTTCCTTTTGTTCTTCACATAGTAATGCGATGCCTGTTCCAATGCTGTGCAGGCAAAGCTGCTAGTTCATCAGTTGGCTGGAGCTTCCTGTGGGTTATTTTCTTTGGCCTCGCATTGGCTGGCGTTGGAGCATATGCTGTATACAAATACCGGCTGCGGGTAAACTTCTCCCCATCCTTCTATTTAATCATCGGCTATGATCAGGGAAAAAAGTGTTAGTATGTTCGGTAGAGATATTGCATTAATCTACTGGTGACTCAATTTTTTTCGTTATCGTGATGCCATGCCAGAGTTACATGGATTCAGAGATTCGTGCAATCATGGCCCAGTACATGCCTCTGGAGAACCAAGAAACACCGAATCAACAACTCGCTGTGGTGGAGCGTGGTGATATCTGAAAATTGCAGTGTGTATATGGAGCAGGCGTAAGAATTAGTAACATTGCATGAGCTGTCTTCATCTCGACAGAGAGGTCGGCTTGGAGCTGCCCTTTGTGCACAGAAGATTAAAATTTTCCATGTAGCTTATGATTCTGAAAGAGAGAACAGCTGCACACACCCTCTTTTTTTTTTCCCCTAAACTCACAGAACAAATTAGGATCTCACCAGAGTTTAGACCTCATTGGTCTCTAGTCATAATTCCGAGCTTGTGATCCTGCTCTGTACTCTACACTCCTGGCTACATGTTTTAACATTGTGTAAATACTCTTTTTTCAGACTATACCATTTTACTGTCCTTAATAAAGAGTTCAGACTTCAGAGGAGCAGGATCCAAAAGACATTTGCAGCCAGCCTGCCCTTAACTGCATAGCAATGCAAAAGTTTCTCCTCTTTTTCCACTGTTCCAGTAAGTTTTTTCCTCTTCAGAATCACTGCCCCAGTAGCTTCACTGTAACCTCTTGTCCCCCATCCATAGTGAGTTACGGCTCTGACAGGCCACAGGCTGGCCAATGCAGCAAGAACCATCATGATGCATGTTGTATGGAATGACATGGGCAAAATAATAGTAAATGCTCGCTGCTGCTACGGATACTGGTAGGCCGGATTGGAGCATCCAGTAGTGCACTAGTGCTCCTCTAGTGGTGGACCAAAAGGAGGAGGGGATCAATGATGAACTCCCAACTCAAACAAAAAGAGCAAGTTTAGCCCAACAAACAAAAAGAGCAGGTTTGGTTTGGTGTGTGCAAGTGGCTTGGTTACATCAGAAACCCAGAAATGATAGTTCATGCTCGTCTGAAACGAACAAGGCTAACACGGCTACCTGCTGAATGCTGATTGCGGAGTGCATGGTGCCATGCAGCACAGTAAAGGATTGGAGTGCAACAGGAACAGCTGCCAGAATGAGCGAGTGAAATGAATGGAACAGAGTTACCGGTTGAATGAATGGCTCTGGCTGCTGGGCTGCTACAGGGGCGCCGGATGTTCCCCGAAAGGGGTGACGCGTTGCAGGCAGGCGACCCTATTCCTGGCCCGATCTTTCCGGAGGAATCATGGCGAGTTGCTGGCAATTGAGGAGGGCCGGGTCCGACTCCGACACCTACGCTGTGCTGTGCTTGCTAGTATGGACTACCAATGCACGTCCAAGGGTCCGTGACGCTGACACCTCTCCTCGTAGCATCGCTACCGATCTCTATATGGTGTTGTGCCCGGCGAGGCGGCGACGGGCATGCTTGACTTGCTCCGGCGACGCGCCGCGCTCGCCGAGCGCGCGCGTGCCACCGGCCGTGCGTTGCGTTCCCGGCCGCACGGTGCGTGGACCCCGGACTTGCGGTCGCGGGGTGGGAAACGTCACGTTGCCTTCGCCTTCACCGGTGCGCGGACAACTAGAAGTCCTGTGATGGATGGATGTCCAATCGGTTTGACCGCGGGCACGAACAGCCTTTTGCTCTGCGGACAAGGTTTCACCACGGTTAAAACATTAGTCACGTCTTGTCGACTTCAGCAGCTTTCGGTCTCCATGGCAATAGGTATGGATTTGGATAAATACCCATTAAAGACGGTATAGTAAGATTTAATATACGTAGATACATGTAGGGTGAGGTTTGATATGAGGATATTATTTTTCAGTTGTATAGTATCACAGTATCCATAAGTATCATTTGTTACCCACCAACCAAAAAGGTCGAGGTCTCCCCTCTCCTCTGATTCCAATCTCTCCGTGTGTCTCTCTCTCTTCCATACGAATTTGTCTCTTCCTTTCCCTCCAATCTCTCTCAAAATTTGAGCAACACGTGATCCTTACTTCGACTAGGGCAAATGGATCCACACGAATTTGGTGTGGAATGGGCACATGCAAGCGGGCGTAAGCTCAGAGATAGCCATGGAGACGACAACTTCCACCCTCCCCCCTCTCCGGGCAAGTGCCCAAATCCCCTACCTCTTGCGTGTTGCCATAACATGCCATGTTTGGGTTCTAGGTACCCAGCAGATTTTGGGTACCTAGCGGGTACAAGTGTGGATCCCATACCCGTGGGTGGGTTGAAGTATAGAAATGAGGCGAATTGTGTATCTTGGGTATGGGTTTGCGACTATGCTACCCATGCCCTACCCACCCGACTGCCATCCCTAGTCCTAAGTCTATCCTTTAACTGTAGTAAAACCATAGACCGATTCTAGAGCAGTTTTACACCCATGTGTGCATGTACGTGTTGACTCTCCGATATGGATTTTCCAATGACTTCTTTTTAAAAAAAAAAAAAACGTCCTCTTACTATGTGATATTTCCTATGTTTTTCTCCTCGTCTAATTCGAAACCTATTTTCCAAACATACCAGTACGGGTGTACAAAACATTATCTAGTTTTCCTTTTTTATATATATATTTATGTAATGTTGCGTAGGACATACCCGTTTGGATGGATTTTTTTTTTTTTGTTCAACTCGTTATAACTCAAAATTTGACTGATTCCTGGCTACTGCTTTTCAACTATCTTTAAGGATTATTTTTTTTTCCAATTTAAAAACGTGATATCATAATTCAGAAACAGCATCTTGCGGTAGCGCAAGAAGAAGCCGCTTGTATTCTTTTTTAAAACTCCAGGGCATCCAAACTTATCCATTCCTTTTCTACGTGAGATGAATTTGTAGTTTTCTTGTCTCTGTCAGGGTTTGTTTAACCATCGCTTTTAAGCAACGCCTATTGGCTATTGATGGAGATTCTAAAGCGACGGCAATATCTCGTGTGGTGTTTGGCCCATTTCGTGCCACAGTAGCAAATACACTGTCATGGGATGTCTATCGGCTCTAATTTTCTTAAAGATTTCTCCAATCGTGTCTTTAAAACAACTTTAGAAAGAGCAACACAACAAAATGTTTCTTTCAACACAAAAACAGAGGAGTCCAATTGTCCAAGACGTTTAAAGTTTCTCCCGCATAATTCATAACTCATAAACTGTTGCTGCACTCGTGAATGAGTATCACATCAACATGAGCTCATTACCATCACCACTCGGTTAAACGTGCAAGTTTCTTGGACAGAGATTCAAACTCTAGTACTAAAACAAAAACCAGCTCCGCACGTAAACAAAATAAAACTAGTTATTCTCCATAAAAGCAGTAATAAAGATGGTAATGGTACTATGATACTAATAAGTTGACCATGTATATGGGCACACTTGATCGATAAGCTTATTATTGTATCACACACAGTGTAGAAAAGAGAAAACATGTGTCGTTTTATCTCCAACACAACCAAATAAACATAAAAAGCAAGAAATTTGCCTTAAGACTATGTTCCAAGAATGAATTATCCACCAAAATTTTGAATAAAAAATCATGGTTTTGAGTAACTGAATTATTTAAGATAAAAGAAATCTCCTGATAAAATTTTGAAAAAAGTCCTCCTCAATTTTCTAAATTTTAAAAAATTTATCTTATTTTTCTTAGCTACCTACAAATTTTTGTATTTATTTCATACCACTCGAACCAATGGCATAAGCGTCATTCCACCAAAACCGTTAGACCCATGTGACACTCAAATACTTTTGACTCACTTAGTGGCAGAAATAAAATGTGCCAAAAAACTAGTGACAAAAAGATATATCTATTTTTAGAGTGGCATAACCAAAATTACACAATTTTTCAATGGCACAAACAAAATTTTCCTTTTTAAGAACCGACTATAATTTAAACTCTGTTTTAAGAAGGTACTTTTGTTTGTTTTGTTCCTTTTCAAGAACCGACTATAATTTAAACTCTGTTTTAAGAAGATACTTTTGTTTGTTTTTACTTGGAAAGATGGATAGAGGACGATGATGGTCCAGCCACGCCGTGCCGCCGCTACGGAGCAATGAACCACAGGAACCGGACGGACCCAACCCCGGCGCGGGGCCCTGCAACCGCCACGCCGCGCAATTAGAGCAACCACAGCAGTCCATCTAAATTCTTCTCTCCAAAACACTATTAGGGTTTTCTCGATCCATCCTTCCAAACTTCTTTCACATTTTACACTACACTCTAAAAGATTCTTAGAGCTTGTTTGGTTGCCACTAACTTTGCCACAACTACCCTTAGGTAAAGTTAGACAGCCACAAAAAGTGTGACGGACAAATCGGTGCCACATTTGTGGCAAAGTGTGGCAAAAAAATAAGTCTATGACGTGTGGAGTCAGAGGCTAAGAAAGTATAGCGCGACTAATGTTAGGCGTGAAACCAAACGTATATCTAAAAATGTGTGGCGCGACTAAAGTTAGACGTAGCAGTTTTAGGCTACCAACCAAACATTCTCTCTACGGGTTACTCTATTAAAAAAGTTAAAGCTACGGTATTTTATGGGACTGCAGTATGCTCTTACCTGCCTCCGCCTCCGTGCTGCCACGCACGCACGCACCAGCACGAGCATCCTGCTCCTCCAGCCTCCAGGCCTCAAGGTCCAGGCTACGAGGAATAATCTATTCTTCCACTGTCCCGTTTCTCTTTCAGGGCTCCCATCATTTGCTCCCACTCCCACACCAGCAACACCGCCAACGCTTCCATGTGGGCCCCACGACCCGTTCTCCCGAGCTGTCATTGTCCCGTGGTAGTGCTCTCGACGGTAACCCTGTCGGCTGCGTGCGTCACCTCACCTCGTGTCCGCTCCCATCCTCGCCACACCCGGTGCCCCGACGTTGACCGTGGGCCCCGCGAGGCAGCTGCGGTGGGGCCCAGGAGTCAGTGACGCAGATGCAGCAGCTTCACGTCTCGTCCTCCGGTTGCGGGCGCGTGCGCCATGGACCGAGTCAGGCCTGAGCACGTAAGCAAGCAGCAGCACCAGCACCGGTTGCGGTGTCCACGTCGCGGCGCCTCCCCCTGCCGTAGCGAGCGCGAGCCACACCCACCGCCGCGACGGCGACGGGGACCGCGCGGGTGGTCGACTCGCCGCCGCGGCCTCGCCCGGCCGGCACCGGCATTTGGCCCTCTTTGGTTAGTCCCTAATTTGCCATATCTAAGATTAGATATTTGCCACACACGTGGCTTGTCTAACATTGTGGTAAATAGTCTCGTCTTATGTTACATGTGGCAAAAAATCCTTAGCTACATTTTAATGGCACTTAACAAATCCCACCATGCTACTGGTGTCTGACGATCCCATCTCCGAAACAACTCTTGCCACCACCTCTCTCGCGCTCGGCTCTTCCCAAGCATGGGATGATACCCACAACAACCTGAGCACACGGTAGCTCCCCTCTGGCTTCACCACGATGAGATCGAATCCTCACCTTCGACTCCACTGTGGCTTCTCCCAGTGCAAGCTCATTCTCTCTCAACAAGGACGTCCTTGGGCGGCTCCTTTGTTGTTGTGCGTCCTCCCTGGTCGCCTTCTTGGGCCGGCGACGAGCTCCTCCCCAGATCTGGTTGCTCTCGGTAGCATCCTCCTTGCACCGCGAGCTCAACGTCATTGTTAACCTCCCTCCCGACCACACTCCTCCCCTTAATTGGCTCGCGACCACAGGGCACCACTCCTACCCCCCTGCTCTTCTAGGCATGAACCAGTTAGGGGCCAACTCGTCTGCCCTCGACGACGGCGATAGGGTCTGCTCGTAGCAGAGCTCCTCCCTCCGGCTTCCTCACCGAAGCGTCTTTGTTCGGGCCTCCTCTCTCGTGCATCACTAGCTCTTGTGGTGTAAAGGAGTGGTATTATTTTAACCGCCACAGTTTTAGCATCGCAGTAGCTCTTGCAGACGGCTAACTTTCTCTAACAGCCTAAACTTAGCTGATAACTAAACACTAGCATAAAGACTCGTGGCACATTTAAATCTAGACGTGGAAAACTTAGGAGGTGTTCTCCCCAGCTTATCTAATCTGCCAATCTGACTTATCTCGTAACTTCGAGAATTTTTCGAGGTGGCCTCGAGAGTCGGATGGCCTTGATTTTTAGGATTTAGGGAGCTTTTAGACAAGCCTACGAGATAAAAAAAAACGGATTCAAAAGTAATAAAAAAGTCAAATAAGTTAATATTAGCCACGTCTTATCTGACTAATATTGACTTATCTAACTTTTTTTATTACTTTTGAATCTTTTTTTTATCTCGTAGATGTGTCTAAAAGCTCTCTAAATCCTAAAACTAAGGCCATCCGACTCTCGAGGCCACTTCGAAAAATTGTTACGAAATAAGTCAGATTAGTAAATTAGATAACCTGGGAGAACACTCCCTTAGACTCCAGCCAAACGGAGCGGAGGGTTGCACGGTATGTTTCAACGCCGCGTCCTCTTTTTTTTCCCGCTACGAGGTGCAAGTGCGTGGCGCGATGGTGGAACTGGAGTAGGTACCGTAACTACGTGCAGCGTGGCCGGCTGGAATCCTGCGGCTCTGGGCGCCCACCCGAAGGCGACGTTACATGGGAGCCGAGCGGCCGGCCGGCGTCGGAGGCGGAGCATTGAAGGCAAGTAGACCTGGCCGCAGAGACGCAGACTCGCAGTGGCTGCGGCCTGCCGAGCCATTCCTTGCGCGTTCAATTCGGTGCGCGCAAGCGCAGGGATTGCGCCGCGCCGCGTCGGCATGCGGCAGGTAGCGCATCGTTTCGTCGCTTTTAATTGTTTTAAATTCCACGGGGTAATACCATGCGTAGCTGTGCACGTATATATATGTACAATCCTCTGTTGTACGGTGCTGACCGCTGAGCGCAGTGACGGATCCAGGATTTTATAACTAAATGTGTTTCTCAAGATGTCATAATCGTTGTGTGCCGCTCGTTGCCTCTCTTTCTTAATAAAAGACGTGCAGTTGTCATGTTAGTTTCGTGAGTAGCATTTTATAGTGCAAATAAAAAGTGTTGCAGCAGTCATGTTGGTTTTACAACTAATGTTTTAGAGTGTAAACAAAAAGTGTTTATCCATTTAAAGTGCAGGAAGTAAGCAAACTAGAAAAAAAAAGATGCAAAATAAAAAAGAAAAGGAACAAATCTCTTTGAATTAAAAAAATTGTTTGCCCATAGAGTGCAAGAACAACCAAATTTGAAAAACAAAATAGAATAACTAATAAGCAAATAAAAAAGTGATAGAAACTAAAAAAAGATGGAAATAAAAGTGTTTGCCTCTAAAGTACAACAACCATATTTGAAAAAAAAAAGTACAAGACCTAAGAAGCAAACTAGAAAAGAAATAATGTGTTGAGAGGGATTTGAACTCAAGACCAACTGCATTATAAGGCTGGAGACCTTATCATCTGAGCTACAAAAGACATGTGATTAGTTGTCACTAAGCTTTATATATCTTATGTGGATACCCGATATTCAATATCAACTTAATATCACGAAAAAATTCTAGGGGTGCCGGGCCGGGGCACCCCCTAGATCCGCCCCTGGCTGAGCGGATACATATTAACCAGTAGTTTGCATGTTGGACTAGCATATGGACTCTACTTAGCACTCTGTTATTGCTTATGATTATATCCGTTTCTTAGAACCAAACGGTTTAGAGTCATTTGTTGAAACTTTTGAAGCTGCTCCTCCGAACTCATAAAGCTAAATCAAATCTCTTTCCTGAAACTCCTAAAGCTAGCATTCTAACTATGTAGCCATCAAAGTCGTGGTCGAACCAAACAACAATGTTAATAGGGCTGAACAAAAGGGTCCAGCTCGACACCAGGTTTTGGCAAAAGCCAATTTGGTTAGAAAGTTCTAGAATTGGCTAAGAATTGGGCCAGATTTGACGAGGATGATACGGGCTGGATCGAATATGACAAGGTGAGCATATCAGATTGTTAGGGATAACTAGATAAAATTGTAAATAAAATAGGCAAGTATCGGGTTGGAGACCGTACCATGTATGAAGTTAGAGTCCTGGTTGATGACGTTCAGAGTCTGTATAAATATGTAGTGGATAGCAGCAAGAAGGAGATCTAACACTAATCAATCAAATCTACTTTTATCTATTCCTTTACTTTTCATCGCATTTAGTCTAGTTTCGCCGCATTTTAGTTTCAATCGATTTGTTGCGTATTGTCTTTTCGATTGGCTTCAGATACAACCTCAGGTGAGTGCTGTCTCACTTTAATCTGATCTTTTCGCCTGGTTTATCGAAACACTACATTGGTCGATATTGTTGCACATTGCCGTTTCAACTAAGGGTTAGATTTCACCCTCGTTTTATCGGCTTGTTTGGCTATACAATCTAGTGGATAGTCTATTTACCCTCGTTCTATCGACTTGTAGCTTGCTATTAGTCGATAGTCTGTTTATCCTTCGCTCTGTTGGTGTGATCAACTTGTTGATTGAGCCAATAGTCTGTTTATCCTTCGCTCTACTATAAGATTGATTTCATCGACTCTGTAGTAGATTGTTTACCCTTTGAATCTATTGGTTTCGATCTAATATGAGCCGATAGTTTTGTTATCCCTTTGAATCTGTTACTTCTTTTGGTTGCTCTTAGGTCACACGAATTTAGATCTAATCGGCTATCTAAAGCTGATTACGTCATTTCTTACTAATTGTAGGATCAAATCGGCTGGCATGTTCTGAACTCTAGAATTAGGTGCTGACAGGGTTTCAAAACCCTAAGTCTATGTATGTTTAGCCGATCTAACTTTCTACATGAACATAATTTTTTGCACGCTTGGTGGGATGGATGGCATCGAAATAAATGACCAATCGTAGCAATGTTACTGAGGAGCATGTTATTAAAGTAATCGACATTGATCTTACTAAAGAACAGCGTCGGGACCTAAACACTAGCATAGAGAAGCTGAAACAAGCCTACCTCGGCTCTTCCCAAAAAGGCTGACACGACAATATCATTCAAAAGGGAATACTTACAAAGGTAATTGATCCTTCAAAGACCCAATATGGACTAGGATCGACTCTTTCATCCATCATTCTATGATCATTCAGTCGTCGGCTGAATGTTAGTTATAAATGAATGGGTTACCTCATGAAAAGCCGATCCATGAGGTTGGAATTCGGCTGTGTCTTCCTCCTCGTCACCGACATTGGTCGGCTTGTCTTCCTTACATTCCTTGCTCCGTTTGAAGATAGGGGGTTTGGATGTACCTTTCTAGGATGCTGCATGCTTCGAGACATCTGGATCATGACATTGAATTGCATCGGCTATTAGATGAAGTAAAAGAATAAAGGAAAAGACGATATAGATGAAATTTATATTTAGTCCTACCCTTATTCTCCGCAAGTTGTAAAGGAGTAGAGGCGTCAGGGTGGAGGTTGACTGAAGAATAGCCGACGGTTCAGACGGAGGCCACTTTTTTGCCCTTGTCAGCATGCAATGAGTACAAGTGAGAAAAGAGTCACAATCGACTATCATAAAATAAAATATTGAAAATTATCAAAAGAGCGTGTATAGTGCCTAGAAATCGATTGGCTATTTGAAGAGGAGCCAGATGAATTGGATTTTGAAGAGTTGGCTGGTTAGTGTCTTTATCGGCTATATGATCCTCTGGCGGGGCATCCTAGGAGAGTGCCTCCTCGAGCAAATTGGGCAGGTCTGGGTACAATCGATAGATGTAGAACTTCATGGGCTGATCAGTGGAGAAAATTTCCTCTGAAATTTGTTGCCATCATTCTCTAAAGTTGATCGAGGTTTTGCCACCCAAGTGCAATGAGGAAGCTTTGAACAGAAGAGGTCATTGGTTAATTCTAGAATAACATCTATTGTCCATTTGGCTAATGGCATTTTGAGTTGTAGTCTCCAATTCAAGATGAAGTCTGGAATTGCCTGCCTGAACCCAAATTGTCTGGTATACGTAGCTGGATGATAGAACTTGTATGATGGTTTGAAAGTTTTAGACTCTTATGTTCAAGCCAACAACTAGGGTGCAGGGGGAGATGAAAAATTTTAACACATCACTAGACTCATCATCTAGTTGGTCGAAGAATCTGAAAAAAGAGAGTACCGGGAATTTCTCCGCTTCCTTATAACATAGCAAGTACCTGGCTGGGAGTTCATCGGCTGCCACAGTCAAAGTATTTAACAAAAGTTGATGCATGAAGCTTGGTAGATACTTTGCCTGAAGAAACTGCTTCTCCGTACAATCGGCTTGGCTTGTGCTATATCTCTGCTCCTTGTGGGATATCTTCACGGGGGAAAAGGACATCTGAATTTATGGGGTCTTCCATAGTCGATGGAATTTGAGTGTACAACCATAACTGGATGAACCACATTGGACCAACGAT
Source organism: Olyra latifolia (assembly GCA_036346145.1). NCBI lineage: Eukaryota > Viridiplantae > Streptophyta > Magnoliopsida > Poales > Poaceae > Olyra > Olyra latifolia. Next base: position 55,729,515 of record CM070529.1, on the reverse strand, counting down.
ATTTCCCATTGAGTAACCCCCAACTAGTGTGTAGTCACGATCGAATAATATGCATCATTTGGTAAGCCGATCCCAAAAGCAGTTTGGCTAAAAAGACTCTCCCCCTGCCTAGTACTCTCTTTGCCAAGCACTGATACATCTGTGTAGGACCTAAAGCTGCTCTGCAGAAAACATATTGGTCTAACCACATGTTGATGAAGGCCACATGCTCTTTGTCCGATACGGGTCCCTTTTCTAAATTATTCTCATCCATATAGTGGTTCCATCCTTCGCCCTCGTGGGAGATAAGCTTGTAAGTGGTCGATAGATTATAAGCCGATGGTTGCTCCCCATTAGGCCTTATACCACACAGCATGGCTACGCCTAGTAAACTTTGTCCTATCGGTCCTGACCTTAACATGAGGGCATTGAAAGTATCGGACCAAAAATAACTAGCTACAGCTAACATTGATTCATTGCTAGTTGGGTTTGCTAAGGAAAGAGAGAGGCAGCCAGCTATACCCATCCTTTTCCATTCATGTCTTACTACCCGATACCTGGATATACCAGTCCTTCATTCATCTATTAGGGTTGGCCATGATCTAAAACTATCCTTCCATCCACTTATGTTGGCGTCTATGACGTTGAGATGAAGGTAAGGGATGCCTAAATGGATAACAGTCGATGGATCAGGATCACCGATAGGCCCAGGGTGTGGGTATAAGGAAGGCCAGGGATCGGAGTTAGTACTTGACTCATGGTTGCTGTGAAGATGAAGGATTGAAGAGGAAAACCAATTGAAGAGCGCTGAAAGAATAAAAGAGCCGATGACAGAGTGCAATAGCCGATTGCAGAACGAAGAGAACTTGATGGCATATGAATGATAAGGATGGGCTGCTCTATTTATAGGAGGTAAAACCTAGAAGTTTAAGCATTTCGCACGGTAAAACCAGGAGGGCAAAATGGTGGCAAAACCCTAGGGATTGATGGATGAAAAAATGGGATGGACGACAGAGATCAAGGGCATGATTAGAATAGAAGAATGTATATAGATGAAGTAAATGCTGATACAGTAATTTGGGACATGATACTCATCCTAAAATTGGGAAGGGGCATGTATTGACACCAGGTTTTGGCAAAAGCCGATTTGGTTAGAAAGTTCTAGAATAGAATCGGCTAAGGATTGGGCCGAATTTGGCAAGGATGATACAAGCTGGATCGGATATGCAAGGACAGTTTGTATCAGATTGTTAGGGATTACTAGATAAAATTGTAAATAAAATAGGCAAGTGTCGGGTTGGCGTCCGTACCATGTACAAAATTAGATTCCTAGTCGATGACTTTCAAAGTTCGTATAAATATGTAGCTGATAGCGACGTGAAGGAGGTTCAATACCAATCAATCAAATCTACTTTTACCTATTCCTTTGCTTTTCGTCGCATTTAGTCTAGTTTCACCTTATTTTGGTTTCGATCAACTTGTTGTGAGTACTGTCTCGGTTTAGTCCGATCTCGGTTGGTTTATCGAAACACTATCTTGGTCAACATTGTTTCGCATCACCGTTTCGACTAAGGGTTAGGTTTCACCCTTATTCTATCAGCTAGTTTGGCTTTAGAATCTAGTCAATAGTCTGTTTACTCTCATTCTATCGACTGGGAGCTTGCTACTAACCAATAGTCTATCCTTTGTTCTGTTGGCGTGATTGACTTGTTGATTGAGCCAATAGTCTAGTTACCCTTCACTCTACTGTAAGTTTGATTTCATAGGCTTTGTAGTAGATTGTTTACTCTTTGAATCTATTGTTTTGGATCTAATCTAAGCCGATAGTTTCGTTATTCTTTTGAATCTGTTACTTTTTTGGTTGTCCGTTCACACGATTTCAGATCTAATCGACTAGCTAAAGCTAATTACGTCCTTTCTTACCGATTGTAGGATCAAATCGGCTGGCACACTCTAAACTCTAGAATTAGGTACTGACTAGGTTCCAAAATCCTAAGCTCACATGTGTTTAGCTGATCTAATTTTCGATGCGAACACCGGTGTAAGCCCATGTCTCCTCCCTCCTCCTGTAGCCTTGTCCTAGCCTGGTCCACTCTCTCTTTCTACTAGGCCTAACATCCCTCGCAAACTCATCCTATTCCCACCACACCAGGCCACCCTGAAACACTAATCTACCTCGGCCACCCACCAATCTGTCCCCACTGCCACTTTCTCTCCTCCTCTCTCTCCCCTTCTGATGTTGACTAGCCAAGTTGCAACCTGCCCTATCCTCACTGTCGCCTCACCTTCCGTCGGCTAGCCAACCTGCCGCCACCACTTCCTCCCACTCTTCTCTTCCTTCCGTCTTCTCGTCGCCTAGCCAGCCAGCCAGCCACCCCACCGCCTCATCTCACGATGGTTCCGAGATATGCAAGTCCGGTGCCTCCCTATCATCCCAGTTACTGAGCGTCACCGCTTCCACATCGTCCCACGGAGCGTTGCAATCTTCTTGTTGTCCTGGTCGCCTAGGGGCGCAAACACCCTATGGTCCCCATCATCGGCCTTCCTGTCGTCCGTGTCACTAAGCATCACCCAAGCTCAATTGAGCTCGTAAGCTCGATTCAAGCTCACAAGCTCGAGCTCAATCTCGTCTCCATGTTCGACATGGTTCCAGCCGAGGAAATGGCTAAGCTCGCTCAAATTCGGCTGGAATCCAGCGTCTACACCGAAAAAATTCAACTCAAAGAGACGCATTTGGAAAAAGAAAGCCGCAGGGGTGTAGCAACTAATCAACCGGAGCGATGTATGGTTTATTCTCTTCTGCTGCTTTCAGCTTCGCCCCAACCATGCATGCCAGTGCGACAGCCAAGTACCGCGCCTGCAGTCAGGCTGCCGCTGCTGCCTCCTGCAAGGCAAAGTCGTGGGCTCGTGGAGGGGAGCGTCTCGCCAGCGAGGCGAGATAGCAGATGAGATTGATATAATAAAAAAGCACAGCATGTCGTGCATGCAACACCCCCCTCAGAAAAGAGATCCTTACTGGTGTCAAAAAAAAGAGAAAAGAGAGCCTTACTTTGCTCCTGCTCCTCCTCTCCTTTTTGTTTTTCTTTTCGTATTCAAGAGAATAATAATAAGAAAATTTCACCCACCTCTCCTCCTCGCCTCCCTGGCACAAGGGAACCACAGTGATAGAACGGTGTTGTGCTACCACTGCTCCTGCCTCCGCTGCTGCTGCTGCCGTTGCTGCCGCTTGCCCTATCAATCTCCTTTCCCTTTTCTTCGCCGCATCCGCATCCGCATGCACCAATCACTAGCGATCGTGCGTTGCTCTCTCCACATCCATCGGAAAACTACGCTCCCCCTACCGCCTCCTCCCCCAATCTTTCTCTGCTTCTCTCCGTCTCCCTCCTGCTCCGGGGGTGATGAGCTGAGGTGAGCTTTGTCTTTCGGCGGGGAGTTTGATCGCGCGGGGGTGGGCGGCCATGGCCGGGATGGCTGCTGCTGCTGCGGCGGCGGCGGCGGCGGCGGTGGCGGTGAAGAGGTGCATGAATTCGGCGTGCGGCGCGCCGGCTCCTTCGCCGGCGCCCGGAGGGGAGTGGAGGAAGGGCTGGCCGCTGCGATCCGGCGGCTTCGCGGCTCTCTGCGACAAGTGCGGGTACGGCCGGCTCCTCTGCGCGTGCGTGGGGTTCCTTTGTTACGAAATCCGAATGGCGTCACTATTAATCGCTACTGCGTTATGTATTCGTTTCGATGTTTCACCCCCTTTTCCTCCAAAAAGGGAGATGCTTTGTTTCTTCAAAGGCCGGCGATTTGTGGATTTTTGTTTTCTTGATATTGCTTTTTCCCCTTGCTGTTGATTTCCTCGTCTAGCCCAACTAGGAATTTTCGTTGTGCGTGTAGACGTAGAGTTGACCCGATTACAGCCTCGACTGGTGCTGTGCGAACATCAGTGAGATAGAGCGATTAGTTTGTAGTGTTCTTTTGACTGGGTATAGCTCATGATCAATTGGGATTTGGATTAATGCAAACTACAGCGACGTGAAGATGCGTGCGACTTAATTTTGGAAATCGACTGTGAGGTGTGACCGTGTTAATGGCCTTGATGAATGTTACCTGCGGTTTGGTAAGTAGAAGTCCCTGCGCCAAACCTCTGTTTGTTGTCGTATGGCTGAATCAAAATTGCTGCTTGCCATCAATTTGCTGCAGTGATAAATTAGTTTGTGCATGGTACTGGAAGTTTTCCTGAGATTCTCTTTTGATGATTGGGGAAAAGGTGTTTATTTAGTTGATTATCATGCGAGTGTTTTCTTCCGAGAAAGGAGGTTACTTTAACGCCGATTGCCATTGGCTGATTCTCTTTTTGCTGTTCGTAGGTTGGCATATGAGCAGCTTGTGTTTTGTGATATATTTCATCAAAAGGAATCTGGCTGGAGGGACTGCTCATTTTGTGGGAAGGTGAGATGATGATACATGCCCTGAATTGTTTGAAAGTTCTTGTGCTGAACTGTTTTGATACAGTCCTTAACTCCTTATAACGGACTTTGCTATTCAGCGTCTCCATTGTGGATGCATTGCTTCAAAGAACTCCTTTGATCTACTAGATAGTGGAGGAGTTCAATGTGTGAATTGCATAAAAAATGCAGGACTCCAATCTGTAAGTTTCTTTGTCTCATATACACATTTCTTTTCCAAATCATCTGATTGTTCTTTTTTTTTTTTTGCAGGTTTCTAATCAAATAGCTCCAAAGCTTTTTTCATCTCAAAATAATCAGAGACTCTTTGGCAGAAGTGATGAGTTATTGTCTGGTAGACCATTGGAGCCACAGCCACCCACTGCCATGGCTGATTCCAGAAATGATGAGATTGCTATTATTACAAAGAGCAATCATCCGTTCATGGTAAAAAACATAGAAGCTGGGCAAAGCAGTAACATTTTGAGGCAAAAAGAAATAGAGAATGGTGCAAGGCCGATTAAATGGGAACAACCAATTCTTAGTATTGGGGACATGGGAAGGATCCCTTTCTTAACTAGGACACAAAGTGCATTAGAGTCTCCTCAATGTACTCGAAGAGATGAAAATAAAGATCCAACAGTAGATAGCACAACAAGCGAATCACTCTCTGAGACATGTCTCAGCATGAGCTTGGGTATTCCTAATAATGGAAACAAGATGGAGGCTACTTCAACAGTGGAAAGACCTATGCTATCACCAACGACACCATTTGCTGAAGGAAGAGAACTTGCCACTACGTTATCTCCATTTCCGCATGCACAAAGGGCTCGGCATTTTCTAATGAGACCACCAAGGGTTGGTGAAGGTGCTGCTTTTGATCCAACGAAAGATGTTCTTCCACATCTGCGTGTTGCCAGACCACCTGCCGAGGGAAGGGGCCGCAATCAATTACTTCCTCGGTATTGGCCGAGAATAACAGATCAAGAGCTGCAGCAAATTTCTGGAGAGTATCCTTCATAAATTTATCAACTTCGAACATCATTTTACTTAAAATAACATGCTCCATAATCAAACAATTAAGCCAATGAACTTTCATGTGATGTATACCTTCTTTTTTTTTTGGTTATGAGTGTTGTTTTGTCTACCTTGACTGTATTTTGCTTCAAGTTCAAATTCCACCATTGTTCCACTGTTTGAAAAGGTTCTAAGTGCTAGCGATGCGGGCCGCATAGGACGCCTTGTTCTCCCAAAAGCTTGTGCTGAGGTAATGCCTTTCTTCTTTAACAAGCCCTCTGCTTCCTCTTCATAAATTTTAGCATCCTGTTGTCATGCATTGCGATTAAAAAAACTTTCATACATAGGAGCATCAGGAGCACCCCCGTCCCCATGTTTGTATTTGGGGAATCACTGTCACCAATACTGCTGGCCAATAAGGTCTATAAGACTCTGCCCAGTATACGTGCAAGAGATAGATTGGCAAGTAACATGACTAATGTAGAACAATTTAAACACATCAGATATACATTGACACTGACAAACTGTTTGATGTAACTTCTAGTGGTTAACCCCTTACTGTTCAATGCATATGAAGTACGACTATATTTGTGAAACACCATTGTTATGGTGGTAGACTGGCAGTGCTGTGAGGCTACATGAGATTTTTAGTTTCCTAAATGGTAAATTTTTTATATGGTTGTGATATCTTGCTTAGAAAGTGCCACCACAAAGCTTTTGCTAACTATAACCATCTTAAATATTTTTTTTTTCATTTTTCCTATCATCCTGAGTTTTTGAGGTAATTTGTGTAGGCATATTTCCCTCCAATCTCTCAGCCAGAAGGTCGTCCATTGACAATTCAAGATGCAAAAGGCAAAGAATGGCATTTTCAGTTTAGATTCTGGCCCAATAACAACAGCAGAATGTATGTCTTGGAGGGTGTTACACCATGCATACAGTCCTTACAATTACAAGCTGGTGATACAGGTGATTTGCAACTCATTTTGGAAATACTAATTTGCATCACCTGTTTTATTTGCACCATGCTCATGATTTCTTTCACGGTTAAGGTCTGATTTTACACAAATGGATATTATTCTATCGTGCACCTTTAGGCCCTGTTTGGAACGCCAGAAATTTTCCCAATTCCTGCGGGAATTGAACCGTTTCCTGTGAAATTCCTACGTTCCAAATGGAGCCTTAGAGATTCTAAGAGCATCCGTAGCAGGTGCTCTATAACATTGTTCATCTGGATAGAGTAGCTGATGGAGGGAAAAAATCTTTTAGAGTATAGTGTGAAGTGTGAAGAAATTTTAGAGTGAGGGATAGAGTATGTGGGGAATAGTGGTATAGAGTAGTAATTTGGAGTACCAGCTGTGGAAGCTCTAACACCTAAGATTACACACTTAAAGGTACTTTAATATATATGGTGGGAAAGCACTCAGACCAGCATACTTTGATCAGAAAACGTATCATGAATCTCCTAAGGAACCCAACTGTCAAAATTAGATGCATGGCCAACTTTGATGGAATATACAAGTGCAACTGTGCAAGTGAGGTATATGTCAGGTTTTTTTTTGTTGGGGGGTGGGGGGGTTCTTGTAGATATTTTATTTTATTTCCAGGTCACAATCTATATGTCCCATATTGTCATATGACTTATGTCCATGGTCAACTTTTACATGCTTTGGTAAGGTTTGTCATTTCTTACATGGTTCCCATACTACAGAGAGTATGTTCAAATATGCTAAAAATAGAATTGTCTTCTGTATGCCATGTTCTCTGTGTGATTTTACTGGGAAGGTTTTCATATGTACTGGTGGTTCTTATTTTCTCTGCAGTGACTTTTAGTCGGATAGAACCTGGAGGAAAACTTGTTATGGGCTTCCGGAAGGCGACAAATACTGTCAGTCTGCCAGTAAGTTTTGAGTCTCTAAGCAATCTTGCTGCCAATCTGTTGTTCCTGCAAATGCTTGTTTCTCTTTCTTGTTTCCTTATCTTCGTCTTCATTCTCCTGTTTCACTTCAATGTTTGTATGCTCTTCTGCACAGGACTCACAGATTTCAGCTATTGCAAATGGTTCCCTTCTCGGTGATACTTTCTTTTCTAGTACAAATGAGAACCTAGCAATAGTAAATGGTTATTCAGGATTTCTTCAGTCGATAAAGGGTGCTGGAGATCTCCATCCAAGCTCTCTATTCGATCATCATGTGAACTCAGCCGAAGGGGATATAAGTTGGCTTAAGACAGATAAATTTGGCTGCAGGCCAGATGAGGGATCTTTTCAGTTTTTGCAAAAAAGAAGCCGCAATATTGGTTCCAAAAGCAGAAGGCTTTTAATGGATGCTGAAGATGCCTTGGAACTAAAGCTTACCTGGGAGGAGGCTCAGGAGTTATTGCGTCCTGCTCCAACTTCAAAACCAACTATTGTGATGATTGAGGACTACGAATTTGAAGAATATGATGTAAGTTTTGTAGCCATTCATTCTTCACGTTTTGGCATTACAGGGCATCCTTTCTGGGAAGCACAAAAACCAACTCTTTGTTCTCAGCAAAGGACGTGTATGATTGAACTGATTCTAACTTTACTACATACATGCAGGAACCTCCTGTCTTTGCAAAAAGATCAATTTTCACCATCCGTGCTACAGGGTAAGAAACTCATTAAACAAAGTTATCATGATACTCTACTTTTCACCATGATGGAAAACCAAAAGTGGTGGAAGTAAAAAAAGAAAAAAACTGGAGAGTGATGATTTAGGTTTCACTTGGTATTTTCTTGGGAGTTATCATATCATTTTGAAGAGTTTGTTTGTCCACTGAATAGACAACATAGATGTTCTTGGTGTACGTGTACCAATTTTGTCAAATACCTGATAAATGATTATGGTTTTTTTTGATGGAAAAATGATTATGGATTTTTAGGGAACAAGATCAATGGATTCAATGCGATGATTGCTCAAAATGGCGTAAGTTGCCTCTTAATGTTATTGTTGCCTCCAAGTGGACATGTGCTGACAACACATGGGACCTAAAGAGGTATGCCATGTTGTATTGCCTGTTAATCTCACCGTGTTCTTTTTATATGTGAATAATCTGTCAATTATGATGACCACCTGGGTGTGTAATAATGTATTGCATACTGAAAAGCTCTAAGATATTGGACAGACACTTTTAACCTTTTGACTTCTTCCCTAAAATCGTTTTCAGAGTTTGGTCTGAGTTGATGCTACGTCACATTGCTCTCTAGCTGGTCTTGACTGATCCACATCCTTACTCAAACATGAAATATTTCCTAATTAAATAATCCTTTGCTTTTTTATGACCACTTGATGAAAGGATTTGTTAGATTTATCTATCTATTTATCTTGAAAGATCTAAGCCTTTTCCACTCTACTGCATAGAATCTCTTAATGAAGTCTAGCATCGTTAATTCATTATCTAATACTGTCAGATCATGTTGTCGCATGGGACGGTAGGCAAAATCTTGTTTTCCATTATGTGTTTGGTTGTTAAAACAAAATGATTCATGTTATGTCATGTAAGTGTAATTTTGTGTGTGTGTGGGGTGGGGGGTGCGTTTACCCTTCTTAACCTTTAAGCTTGTCTTATGTCCTTAATCGTATTTTTTTTCCATTGCTCTCTTACATCAGTTTAGCTGCTTGAACTTAAATCAGTTGCAACACATTTGCAGCTGTTCCTGCTCTGCACCTGAAGAATTAGCCCCCAAAGAGTTGCAAAGTATTCTTCAGCAGTATGAAGGTATGCTTTATTTTTATTCACTGCTCTGTCAGTCTGTTCTGCCCTGAAACAAAATTAAAAGATGTCCATGATATGTCATATGAGAAAGGACGTTAGGAGAGCATGACCTCCTTAAAGAAAAAAAGAACTTTCCACTTGAAAGACATACTGCACTATTACTGCAGATATCAGGAGGCGAAAGAGCAGCTATGGTCTGAAGCAGAATATCACTGAAATGGACGCGTCCAGCCTTGATGCCTTGGCCAATGCTGCAGACTTTGGTGAGGTTGGGAACCAAGGTGCTGCTTCAGTTGCAACAACCACCAAGCACCCCCGGCACCGGCCTGGCTGCACTTGCATAGTGTGTATCCAGCCACCCAGTGGCAAGGGCCCGAAACACAACCCCGCGTGCACTTGCAACGTCTGCATGACCGTCAGGCGTCGTTTCAAGACACTAATGATGAGGAAGAAACAACGGCAGTCTGAGCGTGAGGAAGCCGAGGCGAGCAAGAAGATCTCTTGGGTAAACAGAGACGAGCCTGAGGGAAGTAACCTGTCGAGATCCCCACAGACACTTGACACTACTCGAGATGCTGACGTGACCATGTTCGACAAGGTTGACATGAGCAAGGGGCACATAGACCTGAACTTCATCCCTCCGGGCCGCGATGAACCGCCTCTACCGGAGCAGCGTTGTGGGCAGCCTCGGATGAGCATGATCAGCCTCCTCGAGGTCGCGAACCGGCCCCTGGAGAGCTACATGAAGCAGAACGGCCTCACAAGTCTGACGGGAGAGCAAGGGAGCTCCAGCACCACGGTCACAGCTCCTCCAGCTGCTGCCGTGGTGGACAGCGAAGAGCGGACCTCAAACGAGGGTCGTGTGGCATCGGTGGAGCACGAGCGAGAACCCGACAGCATGGCCATCGACGAGGTCGGTGAGAACCAGGAGAAGGCTGCCACTGACAACGCTGCTGCTGCCTGAGCCTTGACCGCGTATGGAATATGGAATATGGATCATGGAATAGGTGTTGTTTATGCGTGCGTCTTATCGGCTCCCCCTTTTTTCAGGAACAGCTGGTGAGTTTTGATGTGAAAATCATAGGGTTTCATCGTGGTGTACTAGTGCTTTGATTTGCTTCTTTTGTGACATACCTGTACAAGGCTGTGCAATGCAACCCCTGATTTTACATTGTAACTTTCGACGCCCTGTATCGAAGGCAGCTTGCTTGGTGGCTGGCTGGTGTTGCAATAACTCTCATTTGATCAGACCGATCAAATGGCGATATTCATTGAAATGGTCAAATGGTGGTTTGATTGAAAGCGTATTTGAGTTTACCGGTAATATTACAAGTTCATAAAATTTTTCACATAGTCTATAGCATTTTTTAAAGTTTCTAGTATTTTCTGGATAGGATAAAACAAATTTGTTGAAAATTCAGAAAAAAATAAAAAAAATCTATGCAGTCAAATAACTATAAGGAACTCAAATATATAAATTTACTTTAATTTCATAAAACGCTTTTATGAAAAATCTAGATCAATCATACGTTACTCGGTCAAACCGGTTAAAGGACCATTTCTGGATGATTTTCTGTTGTATGGACTATATTTACCACGTTTTAGTTTTTAGGGACAACAAGGTACTGTCCGGGACCATTTCTAAATGATTTTCTATTGCATGGACCATATTTACCTCGTTTTAGTTTTTAGGGAAAAAAGACACTGATGACAGTAGTCGGGTGACCAAAGGTAGACTTCTACCATAAAAGAAAATGTTATGCTTAGGAGACAGTTTCTTTGGGCAGTTACGGTTGCGTTTGCGTTTAAGCTGCAAATTTGTAGCGCCTCGATAAGGACATTCGAAGGACCAAAAAATTATAGAAAAAATGGTTTTGAGAACTTGTTGAAGAAATAGTAAGATCGACAAAAAATGGTTATGTAACGTCAAAGCATTTGGTTTGTATGAACATAACAAATTTCCAGCTTAAATGTAAACACAACCGCAACTGCCCAAAGAACAGCCCATAGATCTCCTTCCTGAAAGTCGCAAGACTAATCAGTGACACGATGGTCAATTATGAACTATTTGCAAATCTCAGATAAAACACAAAAGGCTACCAGTCCACAACATTTCGGCCCAGGCACAACCTCTCCTCTAAGAGGCCCAATGGCCAGTGAATGGTCACATGCTACACTACACCTATCACCCTTGAATTTTTTGAATTTTTATATTTATTTTTATTCAAAATTAAAAAATACACTGGTTTTAAAAATTAAAAAACTAGCCATCTCCCGCCTGACCGTTGGGCTGGAAATAAATCCAGCCCGTTGGTCAGGCGATTTATAAAGTCTTGCCCGTTGAAGGGGCGGGTTTTAAAACCAGCCCGTTGGTCCGGCGAGTTATAAATCCCGCTCGACAGTCGGGCGGCTTTTGTTCTAACCCAACTAGCGGGTTGGATTTGAGTCAAAAGTCGCCGCGTAAGCGAAGAACAGCGATGCATCTTGAGCGCCGCTTCGCCTTAGTGGCGAAGCGCCCGACCGCCTCGGTGTCGGAGAGGTGAGCATCGAGGGGGGAATTGCTTGCTGCCCTTCTTTCACATCGCAGCATCATCGTCGGAGCCGGGGCCGTCCGATGAATCGCCGGGCCAGATGTTGCGATGCCAGAGAAAGGCAGCGAGTAATCCCCTCGCTCGGTGCTTGGCTCCCTGCGATTAAGGCGGTGGACGATGCTTAAGGCACCTAGGCGGCGAGCTGCGGTGCTTCCACACCCACCGGGGCCATCTGCTTCGCCGCGTCCGGCTTTCGGAGGGAAGACTAACCTGTTGGAGGAAGTAGCAAATGGCCTGGGCGGCGGTGTTGGCGAAAGAGGCGTGCCTCAGTAAAGAATCACCAGCGCCACCTGCGGGCCCCAGTAAAGAATCAGCGGTGGCATCGGGGAATGCACCTGATATCCCTCCCATTCCCTTCCTCCTTCTCTGTCTCTCTTCCTCCCTCTCTTTCTCCCTTTCTCTCTTTCTCCCTTCCTCTCTTTCTCCCTTCCCCTATCGGTCTGTCGGCGCGCGGGTGTGAGGCAGCAGCCGCGCGCCTTTTATGGCCGCAATACCTGCCCGTTCAACAGGTGGGATTTCCCCACGCTCAAACCCCGCCGATGGTCGGGCAAATTTTTTCGATTCTATACCAATGCTCGCTCACAACCGTACTGCATGCAGGTGAAGCTGGTTGGTTTTATCTCACGCACAGCAGGACTTTGTCACCCCTAAGTGACATTGGATGGGGTAGGGTTCTGCAAGCCAAGTTTGGACAATAGTCAGTTATGTGCTAGCATTCATGAGATTTTTCGCCGACTATAAGTATGAAGGCATGAAATACACATGTAGGTCATGGCATATTGAAAAGCTAGCAACCATTTCGGATATACACGTACATGCAAGTGGCACATGACTATGGACATCGCGCTTTTAGGAGATTTGACAAATAGATAAGTACCACGTTTTAATCGGAAAGCACGCATGACATAGGGGGTGCGATGCCATGCATGGGTACTCACCACAGACGGGTGAAAGGGTTGTGGCACTGGCATGAACACCAAGTGGCCGAACACCGAGCAGTCGTTTCCTACTCCGTGTCGTAGTACAGGGGATAGACCTCTTGCATGATGGCTCTTCGACGGAGAACTTCGACGTTAGGTACGCCGGGGTAGTGGCATCCACAAAGACATGCAGAGTCTTGACATGATCGGTTTGGCTGATAGTATTGGTCCAGGACTGGCTGGTTGTGCATTTGACGTGCTGGCATGGTTTGCCTGTGAGGCCTGGGAGGTGGCACGGACCTCTGCTGACCTGCTGGTTGCGCCAGCCCTCCTGTGGCATCCAGTCTAGCCTACAAGCGGTTGATTCTTGCGTGCAGGTATGTTATGCAAGTGTAGGCCGCTACCGGGTATGGCTTATCCATTCATCAAGTCCAACCGCACGTAACGTCTGGTAACTGGAAGTAGAAGAAATGATAAGTAAATAATAATCGTGGTAGTATAACATAAATGGGAGTGAGCTTACGTTGTAATCAGGGCATCGGTAGAACCTACGTCCAGTGAACCCCTCGTGCATGTGGTCAAACCACTGCACAATAGCGGGGTTCCCACAGTCGCATGTCAGCCAGTTGAAAACCTACGGAAAGTGACGATCTCGTAGTAAAGGGGCCCATCTCTCCAGTCCCCATATTGTATGACCCGCATGTCGTCGGCAGGAGAACGAGCATGGTCTCTTGGGCCAAAAGACTCCTACCATGTATCTATCACGAATGGCCGTGAGGAGGCTCCCTAGTTGGCCATGAAAATATATGCAGGTGTCAAAGTATAGAACATTAGGACTACACAAAAGGAAACACGTGCATTAGACATTTGTTAAATACAGTAGGTATAAAACCTGAATAGTCAATCTGCGAGGACTGTAAGCAATTTCGAAGATAACAATCTCATACTTCCAAAGTTTGTTACCACCGAATTTGGTAACTATGTAGTGTATCTAATGAACTCCTATTTCCTATTGCTAAAATTCTCACCCCTTATCATACCACTACCGACTAATTTATGATATATAATCTGCCAACCCCGAGCAGTTTATTTTCTATCTTTCCTACATAGGGTTTCCATGTTGTCATGCTTAGGGCTCTCCATGTCTTCTCTCTCCTGTGGTATGTCAAAAACTATATCACCATGCTCCATCCAAAGTATCGAACAATTGTACTATACAAAGGGAAAGCTCCACTGACAATGCATGAGATAAACGAACTGAATGTGGTGCTCCAGTGACATTTAGAACATGTTATGCATTACAAGACAGTAATCCTCGTAGGCCGAAGTTTGGTGCGAAATATAGGAACGAAATGGATCGTTATACTAGAGACGGCAGGTTTAGCAGCGTTGATGGAGCATTTCCATATGGGCATACACGTTGTTCAAGCGAGTTGCATGGTCCATTCGCTCCTCAAGGCGGGGGAGTCTTGCGTGAAGATGTTTGATGTAGCTGTTGACAGCCATTGGGAAGGGGTCATCCATCTATTTGTTGAAGCCGCGGTCATCGGTCTGCATGTGGGAAGGTCAAAAAGGCGAGAAGGAAAATTATTATAACCGGGGCCATGGTGGCGTGGGTGACTCACTGCAAAGTACGCGCAATGATAGAAACGTCTGCCAGTCCAGCCTTCGATAACATGGTTAAAGGTTTGTACAACTGTGTCCACTCCATGTGTGCACCATGGCCATCCCCTGTAGAAGTTTGAGTCTCTTATCATGGTTGGCTTTGTATTGTTGCTAGCTCTCATCCGAATAGGCAAGTCCTCGCTTGGTGGACGCGCTTGGGATCCAAGACCATTTGACGCCCACAAGACTTGCCTGATGTAAGCGTTTGTAGAATGTCGTGAAGCCATAGATGCTATGCGGTTAGCGGAAGAAAAATGCTCTGTAGTATGAAATAAATAGTCAATGTAGGTTGGAAGAAGAGGAACTGGAACCAATGCATAGCTAGTTTAACCAATGGCTATTGAAAGTAACGAAATAATGGCCACTTAGGGGTTTTGCTCTCGTCGTGGGCCCCACATGGTGGCTCCGAACTACTACTGGAATAATTTGGGTCGTCCTATGCTACACGGTGATCGACCCTTCAACTCGCGACGGCCATGCCTCGTTCCACCACGCCTCCACGAATTTTGCAAAATGCCTAGTCGGCCACGACATTATCAAAATAATGGCCACTTAGGGGTTTTGCTCTCGTCGTGGGCCCTACGTGGTGGCTCCGAAGTACGACGGGAATAATCTGTGCCGTCCTATGCTACATGATGGTCGACCTTGCCACTTGTGACGGTCATGTGACATTCTACCAAGCTTGGATGAATTTCGCAAAATGCCTACTCGGCCACAACAATACCAAAATTATGGCCACTTAGGGGTTTTGCTCTCGTCGTGGGCCCATGTGGTGGCTCTGAACTATGACAGGAATAATCTGGGCCATCCTATGCTACACAGTGGTCGACCCTGCAACTCCCTATGGCCATGTGACATTCCATGAAGCCTGCACGAATTTCGCAAAATGTCTACTCAGTCAGACATTATCGAAATTATGGTCGCTTAGGGGTTTTGCTCTTGTCGTGGGCCCCATGTGGTGGCTTCGAACTAAGACGGGAATAATCTGGGCTGTCCTATGCTATACTGTGGTCAATCCTACAAATCGCAACGGCCATGCGACATTCCACCAAGCCTGCACGAAATTTGCAAAATGCCTACTCTGCCACGATATTACCGAAATTATGGCCACTTAGGGGTTTGTTACCATCCTATGTAACAGAAAGCGGGTGAGGGTACACATATGTCCCTAATATGAAAGGGTACAAACGGATCACAAAAGTGTTAGTACCGACGAGGTTTGTTCAAATAGTACACTCGACATTCAAACAAACATACACAAGAAGCATCGAAGTCTACATGTCCTGTCAACTCCTCCAGGGTGCAACCCCTCTAATAGATCCCTCGACCTGACGCTTCCGGCATTCCCGTCTGACCTGTCCAGAAGGAAAGGTATAGCGATCAGGCGGGTGCACATCCCGGTGAGGTCGTCCCGTAGGAGGAGGTGTTGCTACGTCCGTCTGGGACGATTGCATCGGTGGAGAGGGTGCGTCTGGGAGCTGCGATGAGCCCAATTCATCCTGACTCGCGAAGGAGTCCACATCAAACTTGGGGAGGTACGGGTCCGGTGGGCCGGCGTAGCCCGGACTGTCCCAGTCGGCGAGGCTGCTACTTGCAACACGTACTTGTTAGAGTGAGTTATGGGAATCCATAGGTATTGAATTACGTATGTAATACATGCACTAACCTCCAACATCTGCGCAGGGGGTCGGGGACGCCTATGTCACGACCGGCCGCCACGCTCCTAGGAGTGGGCTCTGCAAGGAGGGCCCTTGCCCGGCCGACGGCACCCCCTGGGCTGCTAGGACGGCCTAGCGTCGTCCTGCCTAGGCCTGCTAGAGAGCCGAGCAGCAACCTGGGAGGATGTCCCAGCCTAGGAGGTCGGCCTAGCCTTGTGAGCCCTCCATGACGCTCGAGTTGCTCCTCGTGCGGAGGTCCCATGCTCGTTAACGTGAGGCCTCCATGAGGGCTAGAGTGGAGGTACTGACGATGAACTGTACCCCCATGTGCCTGCACGTGCGGCAATGGTTCATATGTGATCATAGAACTAGGCATTTTGCGAAGTTATGATGTAGTATTTACCTGGCGGTCGGTATTGAGTCGTGGGGGTCTGCTATACAGGGTCTGGAGGTGCACAACAAGAGCAGTGCCGCATCACTTGCGCGGTCTTCTCGCAAATGCATCGGAAGTGCGACATAAGCTCCACACCTGTCAACTGAAGCCCGTTCTGCAGGTGATGCAGGGTTGTTCGCGTCTCTACATTGCACTGCCGCATGAGCTCTTACTGTACATGGCACACACATTAGGCGGTCGAAACACTAAGTGCAATAATAAAACGATAACGGACCACTGTGTTCAAGATACTGTCGGGACCCGAATAACAGAGTCGGATCCCAGCTATGCTTCTACCTATACTAGTCCTAGATCAAGTAGCTAGTACACACAGTTGAACAGTTTGGATCATGACCATCACACATATAAACCAAATACATCAGAGTACAACCAACATAGACATTATTACAATAGTTTGGCACAAAGCCCTTAGAATCAACAGCGGAAACTCATAAGAACAATGTTCAAACTTTTAAAAAAAGTAAATCCAACTCCATAGGCAAAACTATAGAGACGTGCTTCTATACGTCGGAATAGTCTTCGTCTTGAACTCCTTCGGCAAAGTCCTCATCCTGTTACATCTCTTCGTCGGGGTAGGGGTGTTGCTGTTCAAGACCTGCTCGTCGGAATGGACAGCCCCACATAAAAGACGATGGTGAGTATACTTTATACTCAACAAGCAAGGCTGACTAAGTCCAAATGAAATCTTTAACAAGAAAGGGTAATTTTTTTTTTGCGTAAAGCCAGTTTTGCAAGTTTTTCCTAAGATTTTATAAAATGATTTGAAATGTATTGAGAGAAACAAAGATTTGAATCAATTTCTTTGAAGTTTCGGCCACAACTGGTTTTGCCCAAACCTGGCTACTCACGGTACCCACTGTGCAAACACCCTCATCGCTCACAGTACCCACTGTGAGGAGAAAAACAAAACAAACGACTGCAATCGTGGTTTCCTTTGAAACACCGTTTTGAAATCAAATAGATAAGAATTTCCAAAGAGGCGGTTCCCCTTCGTTCGGCTTGACCGTGGGCATGATTATCAAGATAGTTTTAACTCTGCAGATGTTGTACGCTTTACCCATGAGAGGTGGTTTCCTAGGAATCACTTAAAGGAAATGATCACCACAAGGCCTTTGACCAACATCCCCTTAGTCTGGCATTCCCTCTAAGGATTTCACCGCAGCGCTGGTAACCCTAGTTGGCTGAAGCCCCTTGTTGAGCCTGTAGAACCAGCACCAACTATCTATTCCATCAAATGGAATGCCAAGACTAGGGTTCTGGAGGGTACTCAACCAGGGCTTACCCATACAAGCACTCAATGGTCATACTGTTGTACTTAGCTCATCTACCTAAAGGAATCGGTCCTTAGAGATCAGGGTGGTTCCCACGCTGGACCTGAATCTCGTGCTTGTTGCACCAATCTTGCAACCATCCACCCCGATCAGGTTCTGCAAAACAGTTTTTCCTAATAGCACCCACTATTCTGATCTACACCCATTTTAAACATGACAGCACCGACCGTCTTTTTAAAAGCCATAATTTAAACAAGCAGTTCATAATGACAGTTATCCAAAGTAGAACAAATAATTCATTACTAAGCATAGCTAAGCATGTGCGAAACCTAATTCAAGGGTGTAGCAATATTTTAATAAAGTTAATAACCTATGACAACAAGGAACATTTTAACAGGATAATTATTAAGTTGAGTTTTATCTAAACTAATGAATTAGTATTTTTTATATTTAACATATCATGCAATTTGGAAATTTCTAGAAACTGTATTGTAAACCATAGGAGCAAAATGTGCAGCATTTGCCTTGATCAGCACAGCCTTGGTGATCCTCCGCAGGATTTATCGTAAAGCTATCGTTGTTAGAACCTAACAATCGCATTTACAAAAATAAACAGAAATGCCAAAAATAAAACATGAAATGATATGCATGCTCACGTTTATGCAAAATTAATTCAAGAAGGTAAAGTTTATTTCTCTGATCAATATAGTATTTATTTACAATTTATTTGAACTATAATTCTCTGAATAATAATTTAAATCCAATTTTCTTAATATATTAATTAAGTAGAAAACTAAATGTTCTCGAATATTTATAAAAATTTATAGAATGATAGAGTGCATTTTTATGAACATTATGAAATTTATTTTGGGATTTTTGGACTTACAGAATTAAATATATAAAATCACTAATGTCTAATGTTTAGGAAAAATAGTAAAAATTAGTTGGGCTCTGCCAATGGGCTCGGCCCATCACCGCGTTGCTCGACCTATGCCCGCACGGCCTTGTGAGGCCTGATGAAACAAAGCGTTGTCGGCAGGTGGGACCACTTTGTCGTGACTTTGCGCGAGGAGGCGGCATGGCGGCTTGGGATACGGCATGACGGCTCGGGATACGGCGGCGACGATGAACAGCGGCGCGGCGGCGCTGGCCGAGAGGGGGAAAAGAGAGTGGAAGGGGCGGCAAACCCTGGGATGGGGTCGGCGTGCGGGGAGAACGACGACGGCAAGGACGATGGCACTCGCGGCGGTGCACATCGACCCGGCTTGATGGCGGCGAGCGAGGGGTGGTGGCGGGGTTCATGGGCATCGCTAGGCCATGGGGAAGCCAAAGAGGCACACCCAAGGGCGAGGCGATGAGGCTACGATGCCGGCCATGAGGAAAAGATGCGTGTGACGGTGGCCATCCCCGGCGACCTATCGGTCAAATTGACAGAGGGGAACCTTCTCCTAGCTAAGGCGATGCTAAAGGAGGGTCAAGGTTGAAGAATTACCGAGGATTGACGGCGAATTGGATAGGAGGCAGTGGTAGCACGGTGTGTGTGACAGGAAGAGGAATGTGCTGAAGCAGCCCAAACTGGCGCATCACCCGATGGGGTGAGTACTCCTCGACGAAAATGTCGAAGAGTACCGGCTTCCTCGTAAGCCAGTAAGCAACATCACGGTTGCACAGTGAGGACAGACAGTGTGGTGCGTGAGCATGCACGTGGTCCGCGCTGTACGGGGTCCATAGGACGTCCTCCTCATGGAGGTCGTCGAACTGTCGCACGTAGTTAGGGTAGTCCCAGTGCGACTGCACGTAGGCCCACGTAGGTAGCAAAAAAAGATCATAACATTGGTTCATCTTATCGAATCGAACAATAGGGGAAGCCACATAGCAATTAACATTATGTACTCGGCGACGAAACCAAAGAAAACCCATCGTCGGCGCGTCCTCTAGACTGTCGTGGTAGAAGGCGGCCTCGTAGGGTCTGTAATCCATGAGAGGCTGCTCAATGGTGATCCTCTCATAGGGCCATAGTTGGAGAAGAAGGAGACACCCACCAAGCATGGGCTGCGCCTCCTTGGTGCAGGCATCACACAACCCTCTGTACGTCGCTGCTAAGACAGCTGAGGCCCAACTCTAGGGTGGTTCCTAGTACCGGTGAGAGTCCGCAACCTCCCTGACATGCTAGACAAGCATCTTGTCCACTGTGTGGCCCTCCATGCTCGTGAATATCACCCACTTGAAGAGCCATAGCAGGTAAGCGTCGAGGTGTCTCGAGACAGTGGCATCATCCGCATCAGGGTGGATGTGCTCGGCCTTTGAAAGGAAGAATAAGGACACGTTAGCACATAGGGAAAGTCTATACACAGGTTGACATTTCTTACCGTGAACTGTAGTATCCACCTCTTTGGCGGACCATGCGTCTCAGATTGCGGGAAGGGCCTGTACATGCCAGACCTTGGGCGCCGGACAATGCCGCCGAAGTACCCAAGTAGCTGCTCACGCCAAGTTGGCGAGATGTCAACAGCCACCACCAGTGCACCAGGACATGACAGGCCAAGCAAGAACTACATGTCCTGTAGTGTCGGTGCCATCTCGCCGCAAGGGAGATGGAAGGTGTACGTCTCGGGCCTCCACCGGTCGACGAGGGCAACAAACAGGGACCGGTCGTACCCGAAGCGTCTCTGTGCGTCACGGTTAGCAGGCTTCCCGACCAACCCCTGTGCGGTGGCCTCAATCATCCGGCAAAGTGAAAGCAAGCAGGAGTGCTGCAACCTGCAATATAATTCAAATTAGTTTGAAGCACATAATCACATCAGACAAAATGTGATTTCAGTGATTACCGCTTCACCCAAAGGGGGTCCAGGGTGAGCAACTTGTTCAGAGTCCTCGTGCCAAACACCCCTAACTCGATGTTGGACACGATACTTAGGTACGATCAGTGTTGTGCATCGATGTCGTGCACCCCGGTATTTCTACCGGCTTGAGTGACCGAATACTAGTCCCAGAAGATCATAGCTAGTATTACACTCAAGGATGTTTGGAATATCATCGTAGGCATTGCATTTAACTAAAATTTAATAGTTTACATAGCATAAATAGCATCCCAGTTGACATAGACATTTACATAGTCTTGCACAGGACTTAATTCAATAACATAAACAAAACACAGCGGAAGACTTTGAAAGCGATGATATCCCGAGGTTGACCCGGAACGCGCAGCTAATCACCTTGAGCCTCCTGGTCACGATTGGCGCCGTTGCTGAAATCTTCACCAGAACAAATGATCCGTGGTCCATATAATGAGTACACGGCTACCCAGCAAGCAGTCCTTAAAAATGAATGCAAGGTCAAAGGACGGGTTGGGTTATTTTGCTAAAAATATCATCTATCTACTTGTTTATTTGTTCTTGATTCATTGAACACATGATAATACATGAGCGTAGCCAAAGGACGGCTAACCAGCTCAAAGAGAGGCAATCCCTGCCTACGCTACCATCAAGTTAATTACTTTAAAACACATTGGACTACCTTGAATTAAACTTCTTTCCCCGTCCATGACCGCGGACACGGCTACCATGATAGTTTTAATTCTGCAGAGTGTGTACACGTTCCCCACAAGCCCTGTCTCATCCCGAGGGAGAAACAGTACAAAACCGTTCCCTGTTTTCACCTGTCCCAAAACTGTACCCTTTCTTTTGGTTTCGCGCCCCATACGGTACACTTTGACCAGGCCGACTGTCATGCGCACTCCTTTAGCCGGACCTGATAGCGCACCGCATGAGGTTAGCCCCCATTTAAGCCATTCGGAACCGGTGATCGCGAATCACGTCCAACCACTACGAGTACAGCGGAAACAAGCTTCCACAACTAACGGTCAGGGCCAGAAGGCACAAGTGGTTCTACGGTTCAGGTCTGGTATGGTAATCACAAGTATACGGTCCTTATATGACGGAGGAGACCTGCACGTCTCAACCACAAGCCCAAAATCCGCCTCTTCTGGGTCTCCTCAAATCAACACACACCATATTGATTTCAGTTGATTAGGTTTATCCAAAAACAACACCACGAAGTCGAACTTCACGGATACAAGTTTAATATGGAGTGAAACCTATCAACTACCAATCCCAGAAGTAAGGATAATCATCTGCACAAAAGATAGGCTAGTAAAACAGTACCAAAATGAGCTAACAATGGAAGACTACGTCATATTAGTAAAGGACTAATACGAAACAGGAGCAACAAAGCACATACGATGATAATTTAAGCGTGCAATTTAAATAAACATAAATTAAATGAAATTTAGCACACTAGGAATTCAATATGAATCTAGCTTGCCTTCGAAGAAGTTTGGTTCTAGTTCTCCTCCTTCGAACGGCTTCGAAACGTCTCCCGGACAGCAGGTGCACATCGATTCTAAGCGAAAAAGTAATAAAACAGCAATAAATAACAAACATACAGAAAATAGTATGATAAAAATATATAAAGTTCTTGGGATTATTTGTGATTTTTGGGCTCTGGAATCATCTAAATCGGAGTTCGGGAACTCACTAAACAATTCGTGGAAGGGTTAGGAGAAATAGAAAAGATTAGAAAAGAAATAACCGGGTTAGCGAGGCAAAACACGAAGCCGCTCGGCGGCGTGGCGGACGCTGGTGGCGGGCGCTGGTCACGCGCGGACATCTTGGCACACGCCATTGGCGAAGCGCGTCTTGTTGGGGCGGCGGACACGCCATGGCCGAAAATGGCGCGGCGTCTTTGCGGAGCGAAGCGGCGGCCAATGGAAAGGCGGGCGTGGCGCGCGGTCGGCGGCGGGGAGCATGGCGCGGCGTGGCGGCACGCGGTTGGCGGCGTGTGGCGACGACGGCGGTGTCTTATGAGGAAAACGGCGGCAAGCCGCACGCACGCGTCACGCCGTGATGGCCGGGCGCGTGGCGCCCATGCAGCGCGGCGGTCAGCGAAACGTGGCGGCGGGTTGGGCGCGGCGTGGGTTTCAGCCGGCCGCGGATCTGGGCGGCGAGGCGGTCGCCGGCGGCGATGGCGGCGCCAAATTCCGGCCAACCTTCGGCATGGCAATTCTCCCTCGTTTCTTGGCCAAATATGGCGATCCATATAGTCAAATTGATCAGCGCGACAAGTTCTACAATGTGTTGGCTTTAGATTTAGGGTTTGGGCACTGGAATTCGAGAAATACCTCGATTTGCTTCGGTTTGGCATGGAAACCGAGGTGCGGCTAGGGTTTCGTGGGGGCTGGGGTGTGATGGCCGACTATGGGACTTCTTGGGGGTTTATATATGGCTTGGGTCGGCTTGGGTCAACCCTAATAGGGGTAGAATTGGGTTTAGATGAGAATTAGGTCATATTTGGTCAAATAAGAGTCCTAGTGGGCTTAGGATTAGATGGAGTGGGTTTTGGGCCTAGTTAGGGCCTAATTAGGCTATCCAAGCCTGTGAGGACCTTTTTTCTATTATTATTTTATATTTTTAGTTTTTATTTTCTTTGTTTCTAATATGTGGCATTATAATTTTATTAGGATGTCACAATCGAGGGAGGGGTCCAGAAGTTCCCGCTGCTGCTGCTCGTTGTCACCATTTGCCTTAATGGCGGGAACCTGTAATTGAACATTGTTAGTACCATTTCATACACATAATGTGTGACATCCTATTTTCGCTTAAACTCTGAAAATTCATTTCAAATGAAATTTTATTTATAGATAAGCTTCTAGAAGCCTTTGGAATCTTACCTTAACCCTAATCCCTGGCTTAAACCTGCCAAACCGACCTAATCTTGAGGTAAACGTCATGTTCACCTCGGGATAAATTCTATCTCTAGCTAAACCGACCCCAAATCATCGTAATCCCCACTAATTTCAGCCTTCGATTGGCTGGACTCTCCTCTAATCTGTCCCTATATAAACCCTCTGAAGCCATGTAATCCCCACCAAAACCCTAGTTACAACTTACCTCGGAGCCAAGCCATCGCTGATCTGCCAAGGAGCCACACTGCCACAATCTTCTTCGCTGACGGTGTGCCGCCGTCTTTGACCGTCTCCTTGCGCCACCGTTGTGCTGCCTCCCAGCGCCGCCGTTGCCTCGACCTCGAGTCGACAATTTAGCGCGTCGTCGCCACGTATCCCGTGCACCTCCCTCTATCGGTGGTTTGCTGCATGCCGAGCCGAGCCGCCACGCCGCCGTCGTCGCCGAAGCTCGATCCTCGCGCCGCTTCCTGCTCTTCCCCACCACGAGGCGTCCTGCTCTCTCCCCATGTCGTCGCCAACAAGGCTGAGGCCACCGCTGCCGAACCTCATGCCGCCATGCCGCCATGTGCCTCCCGTCATTGCCGTCTGTTCTCCCCTCTCTGTCTCGATGTGTATGTAGTGGAGGCAGAGGGCAAGGGACATGGCCCCTTTTTGGGCTGTGTAGGCCAGCCAGCTCGGTCTGGGCCAGTGGGCCGGTTCACGCCAAGAAGCCCAGTACTGTGTTGTACACAGTACTCTTTCCGAATTCCAATTTACAAGGCCTTTCCAATGTAATATCTTGAAATCCGTAGATCCAAACCCAATGAAACCAATTTTGTTGAATCCAGAAAATTCCAACCTATTTTTTGTAATTGTCCCATATTTTTCTAGTTTTTCTTTATTTGTGGGTATTTATTGCGTCTCGAATTGCGTGTAGACGTTGCCGCCGACGATGTTGGAACCGATCCTTCCGCCAGCTTCGCAGGAGAAGACCAGTACCAGGACACAGGCAAGCTAGTTACATATTGACCCTAGATTTCTAAAGTTTTCTTAAGCTTTGAATCTGCATGCTGTTTAATATTGATATTGTATCTGTTTAATTTAGTAGTTAATTGCCTATGCCATATTGATCATTCATTAATATGGATCACCATTCAATTGCTGCTTAGTATAAATTATCCTATTATAGCCATCCTTGTGTTTTACTTATGCTAGACATGCTTAGTTTTGCTACGATGGTTCGATATATCTTTTATCATGATGGGAAATCATTCAAATTCTTGTAGAGTGAGTCCACATGGTGTTTTTGGTTTAACTTAACAAACTAAAATTCTACGTGGTGTGAGTAGACACGAGTGGTGGTTTGTTTGGTGGTTGTATGGTTCAGAGGTAGCCACCTTGGTCAGCATAAGGACCGAACATTCGTGATGATCTAGTCAAGCATAACCGCAGAGCCATAGGTGCTAATAATGGTAAAGCCTTAACTTGCTATTCTGAGAATCGAGGCTTGAATATGTCATGGTGGTGTGGGTGTAGCTTGCAACCACTAGAGACCCATCTGGCACACGAGGGGCCTTCTTGTTTGGCGGGAAGCTGCCGAAGTGGAAACCTTAGTGAGGCGTACTCAAGTTTAGGCTACCATTGTAGTGGCTTCATCTCACTCTTGGATGAGTCCCATGGGTAAAGTGTACACTCTCTGCAGAGATTAAAAACTATCATGATAGCCATGCTCACGGTCAAGAGCAGGTTTAGGCGGCTCTATGGTGTTAGTCTCAATTCTTTTCAATAATAATTAATCTGTGTTGTGCTAGGCCAGTGATTGCTAGGCTGGGAATGCTGTCGTGGGTGCCGTGTAGTGTTGGCAGCGAATGCCAGTTCAGCTTATGCTGGGAAGGCATTATTTGGTTAAAAAAATCAACTAATGAATTTTTCTTTAATATTATTTATTACTAAAATGCTTGCAACTAATAGGAAACTGTTTCAAATGATTTTACGCAAGTTAACCGTTCTTAAATCCTTTGTTAGTTTTGCATCGTGCTTAAGGACTTAGCTTGCTGAGTATGTTGCATACTCACCCTCGCCTTTTATGTGCGACTGCTCATTCCAATGAGCAGGTGTTGATCAGGAGAAGTACATCGGCTATGAAAGAGACGTTGATGCTGACGATCCAGACTACTAGAAGCGTACCCTGGTTAGATGCCCGTGGGGGTTGACGGGACATCACGATGTGGTTATTTATGTTCTTCAGCTTGCTATTTATACTGTGATATTGTAATAAGTGGTATTGAGTAATAAGTGGTATTGAGTCCACAATACTTTATGATTATTTTAATTCAATAAAGCGTATGGTTTGATCATTTGTTTATCCTGTGTATACTAGTTATGATCCATTGGGATTAGTATTGTAAACACAAAGGGGTTCGGTTTTGCACAGCCGGGCCCTGACATAAGGCGGCAAATATTTTAAAAAATAAACTATTAGTAACATGAACCGATGAAAAATTAATGCATGGATAAATAAATACATAAATAAACAGTACAACACATAATTAAATACATGCTGGAAGGAAAAAAAATACATGCATAGATAAACAGTACAATATTGAAATAAACATGCATAAATAAACATTAAAACACGGAAATAAATACATGCTGAAAGGAAAAAAAAATACATGGATACAAAATCTCCAACATAATATACATGGATAGGTAAACAGTACAACACATAAATAAATACATGCTACAATAGAAAACGACATGCAGATATTGTCTCGTTACGACACATAAAATGTGTTACAATGTTGATTATACAACGAGGACTCATAATTTTGCAATTCATTGCGAATATAGAACGAAAGGTCAACAGTCATCCGGACATCGCCCGTCCGCCCTAGAATCACAAGGACCCAGATGTAGATCCAAGTACCCCGATCTAGTCAGCTTATCGCAGTTTTTGTACGTGTGCCCTGACTAGTTGCACCTGCTACATCTCTTCACTTCCCGCCCAGCCTCGGATTGATCCATGTCGTTTCAAATCTGACGGTGCTATCACCGGCCCAGATTGCACTTCATCATTTGTCTATCCGGGACATGACGACATTCCACTCCTGGTGGTTCCGTAAATTTGCCGAAAATGACATACCCATATATCTCGCCGTGCCATGTGTTCATGACTGCCTCCTTCATGAAGTACTCCGACACGTATGGGACGATGGAATGATTTGTCATAGAAGCAGCAACAAGTACATGGGAGCATGGCTTGTGCAGAAGCTTGGGCTTGCGGCACTAGCAGATGCAAGTGTTGTCATGGAGAATGCACTCCTGCCTTGCCCATGTAGATTATCTGATACCTCAGCTTAGCAGCTCTTATGGGTAATGGTACATGTTTTTGTGTCTTCTTTATCTTTTCCTCCACGTACTTTGTAATTATGGGAGAGTAGATCAAATGGTTGTCAGCCATAGCATTGCAAGCTGTACGGTACCGATCCATAAAGTACCTGCATGTACCATGAAGAATCCCCTCCACAATTGCAACCAGGGGCAATGCCCTCATTCCAGGAGCAATGCCCTCATTCCTCGCATCACCCAGTTGTACACCTCTACCAAGTTTGTCATCATGATGCCATATCTAGCCCCTTCAGTGTCATATAGTAGAGCCCACTTCTCTTTGGGTCATCTTTGATCTCGTCAGAAAAAACACCTTATAGACATAGTGCCTCTACCACTCGGTTGTTGAGTGTCCGATGTCTCAGCGGTTTGCTTCGTGGTCAGATCGTCCAGGGTCTTCCACAATTTGTTGAACTTCCTTTGTTGATTCTGCTTGCACAGCCTCTTGAAATGATTCATGAGCTGTTTGTTCTTGAAGTGCCTGAAGAAATTTGCCCCCATGTGCCTCATGCACCACCTGCTCTGTATGTCCCCCAATGTGCTTTCCTATGGTTATCCGAAACGTACTTAATATCTTCAATTGCACGTAGCAAGTCAGCATGCCTATCATATATAACACATACATTCGGCCTCCCTAAGACCACTTCATGCTTTAAATGCTCTAGGAACCAGTACCAGCTGTCTGTATTTTCACCCTTCACAAAGGCAAATGCCACTGGCAGAATCTAGTTGTTGCCACCTATAACAATTGTTGTCAATATCTGCTCTTATATTTGCCGGTGAGGAATGTACCATCAACGCATAGAATAGGACGACAATACCTAAAGGCATTTATGCAGGGTCCCAAAGCAAAGAATGCCTGCTGCAAAACTCACTTGCCCATGTCCAGGCCGGACGCGGGGTACTCCTTAATATCGTAGTACGTCCCTGCATTTCTTCTCCGTATGGTCTCCAACATGGCTAGAAGCTTTGCGTACAATACTTTATACGTGCGAAGCCGCATCTCCAAGGCCTTTCGCTTTGTCCTCCATGTTGTAGGATATTGATCTTGTGCTGAAATTGTTCCTCCATTGCTCGGATTATGGAACGAGGCTCATAGTTGATACTATCCACTATTTGCGAATACATGACCACCGCCATGAAGGTTGAATTCAGGTTCCTGTGCCTTTGCTGCGCTTCTTTCAACTGACAGTTGTGCTCTGTCACGTTGGAACACATCTAGTAATCCATCCACTTGCCTTTGAATGCATGAACCCGCCAAGGGCAGCCAGGCACCACGCAGTTCACATCGTATACGCTCTTGCTGGACTTCTGCACCCTAAATTCCCTTCTAAGCGACAGTGCCCAGTACTTCACAGCATCCATAACAGCTTCCTTGGTAGGGTATATGGATCCTTGCGACACCTCGTTCTTGTGATATTCCCATGTCTTGCTTGTACCTTCATTAACATGTAAATCTTCAAAATTGTAGGAGTTCCACTCACCCGGCACAACATTTTGTCCAGTAACTGCCTCATCGTCTGACATGTCCTTATCGGGGACCTGCTCATGCTCTGCATCCTTCGCCTCCATCTGTTGTACTATTGCCTCATTTTCTTCCCCTTCATCCATCGCACCCGTTGCCTCATGTGATGTTCCGTGCATATCCTTTCCATCCGTTGTATCCCGACGTTGCCCTACATCTTGCGGCGTTATCTCCACACCCTCTACCTCCTCTACCTTCTTTGTCCCCTCTGCCCTTTCCTCACCGGTCTTGTTTGACCCAACTCCTAGTTTCAGCTACGCCTGTGCAAACAACGCTAGGGGGAGACCGCGTGCGGTCGCAATCTCCACATAGCATCTCTAGTTCCCGGTATACCTGATCGAAAGCAGCTCCCAAAAAAACCTTTCCCTAACACGATTGACCACTGCACTGATGTTGATCACATGTTTGTCTGGGTTCAATTATAACGTCCTTACTAGCCGGTTATGCATCCCATCAAATGTCCTTTCCCTCGGCCTCGATATCCCTAGTGTCACTGACCAAAACATACTCAAATCTATCCCACTTGGCCTATGCATAACTTCTCAGTCTCCACAATAAATCTCGAAAAATAATTTCTCCGACATTCTTCCTGAACAAAACACATCCAGTACAAATTATTTCAAAATAAACAATTTGACACTCTAATATATAATGTCATTACCATAGTACCCTAAATAATGTCCTACCACTTTTACTGTAAACATATCTATCCCACTAGGGTGGAAGTAACCGAACTAACCCTAAACATACCTATATATAATGTCATAAAAATATTACCCTAAATAATGTCTTACAAATTATCCTAAAAGTCTTGTGTAAAAAATGTTGTATATAATGCCGCAAACAAATTGCCCTAAAAAAATGGTAGATATATTGCCCTAAATATCACGCTAACAACCTAACCAAAATAAGGCCCTAGCAATTTACCATAAATAATAACCTAAATCATATCCTAAACCCTAACCTAAATTATATTGTCCGTATGGCTAACCTACCATGTTTTCAATTATTCTACATTACAAAATAAAAAATAATTTACCTTTTTCCCCCTCCCTTCCTCCCTTCTAATCCCTTCCTCTCTTTCTATCTTCTTTCCTTCCTCCCTCTCTCTCTTCCTCCCTTTCTTTCTCTTTTTCTCCCTTCCTTTCCCTTTCTTTCTTTCTCCCTTGCACTATCCCTTTGTCAGCGCGTGGCTATGAGGCAGCGGCCGCGCACCTTATATGGCCCAAAAACTCACCCGTTCATCGGGCGGGATTTCCCCGCGCTCAAATCCCGCCCAATCGATTTTTTCTATTCCTGCCCGACTGTCGGACGTACAAGGAAATCCCGCCCGTCTATCAGGTGGGAATTTATTAACCGCCTAACGGTCGGGTGGGAGGCAGCTAGTTTTTTAATTTTTAAAATTGGTGTATTATTTTTTGAAATTTTAATTAAAATATATAAAAATTCAAAAAATTCCATCACCCTCCTCCTCACTTGGAATTTTTTATTTTTTATATTTAATTTAAATCTGTAAATAAAAAATACGCCATTTGAAAAAATTAAATAACTAAACGACCGTCGCCCAACGGTCGTGCGGAAAATAAATCCCGCTTGTCCGTCGAGTGGTTTTTATATATCTCACCCGATAGATGGGCGGCCGGAGAATGACCGGGAAATAAATCCTGCCCGTCCGGGCGGTTTTTATATATCTTGCCCGTTAGATGGGCGGTAAATCCCCACCAACCAATGGACGGGATCTATTTTTTTTTTTTAAAAGAGAGCCAGCGGGGTTCGAACCCACGACCGCAAGCAAGCGGCCGCACTTAACTCAAGTCTTTTAACTAGTGCATCCTTAGGACTTTCTCATCCCTAAGGGATGCTGGTTGTTTTTATAATTTCAAATCTTGTGCGTTGGTCTCGCGGGATTTAATCTTGTCCAACTAATGGGCTGGATTCTCGTTAGCAGAGCGACTGCCCATCTAACGGGCGAGATATATAAAACTCGTCTGATGGACGGGCGGGATTTATTTTCCGTCCGACTGTTGGGCGGCAGGCGGTTAGTTATTTAATGTTTTCAAACGGCCTATTTTTTATTTCGAAATAAAAATAAATGTAAAAAATAAAAAAATTCCCTCGCCTGCGGCTTGTCAGATCCCGCACTCTTCTCCAGTGTGTAGCCTAGTGTGGTGGTAGCGTGCTTGCATTTCCCGACCCGGAACACACACCCACGCGGTCAGTGCCAGGGGAAGGAGCGCAATGGCGATGCCGCCCAAGCCCGGCGATCCGCCGCAGCCCTCGCCAGGGCGCAGCCCCAACCTCAACCTCCCGTGCCCGCTCCCGCCCATCCCCCAGCCTCCGGGCCAGGCCCCCGCAGCGGCCCCGTCGCGGGGGGCCCCGCACCACCGCCGCGCCAGATCTGAGGTGGCCTTCCGCTTCCCGGACGACCTGGGCCTCGCCGGCACCGCGGACAGCGGCGGCTTTGACGAGATCGGCTCCGAGGACGACCTCTTCTCCACCTTCATGGACATGGAGAAGATCGCCGGCGCCGACCGTGACCGCGCCGCGGAGTCCTCCTCGCCGCCGCGCCCCACCAAGCACCGCCATAGCGCCTCCTTTGACGGCTTCGCCATGGGAGGAGGCGCGGGTGGCGGCGCTGGGAAGCAGCAGGATGGCGGCGGAGGGGGAGGGGTGTTCTCCGAGGTCATGGAGGCCAAGAAGGCTATGTCCTCCGAGCAGCTCACCGAGCTCGCCGCAATCGACCCCAAGCGCGCCAAAAGGTGAAGCTATTGCTTTTCATAATTAACTGATGTAGTGCTGTTTAAGGACTGGTCGTCTAGATAGTTTGATTTGCTTAGATTCTGCAAGCAAAGAAAGGTGGCAGGGCAAAAAAATGCAGTTGCTAGACTAGTGAACTTGAAAAGAAAGCATTGCATACTTAAGTCGTGCCAGATCGTTGGTGCGAGTGGTCTGGAATGCTGATTGATAGTGAAAGGCAGCTAGTAGGACAGGATTGGGGCAAGCTGACCAACTGAATTGGATGCCCAAGGGTCTCACCTCACGCTTACGTGTGTTTCTTTTTGAAATGCAAGCACCATAAAAGTGGTTGTGATGCCAATTTGTTGTTTGGTCTGCAAAGCTTCTTCGTGTTGTTTAGTTCTTAAATAAGTGTACAAGCGTGGGACGAAAAAGGCAGGAG